>CM063508.1:7411126-7656126 GCA_032207245.1 Pardosa pseudoannulata | reverse complement strand
GCAAAATCGTCATTTCACCCTAACGGTGCTAGGGTGAAAGATCTTCAAGAGGCGCACCCTTTCAATCAGTTTAATCAATCCCCGTGTTTCTTCATTCAAGAGAAGCTGTATTAATCTTAGTATTAATCAAGTATTAATCTTAGCTATGGACGAGTCACATATTGCGATGAGGTTATTTTGACCTGGTGGTAGTATTCCATGATGGGGATGAGTAACAACAGAAACGTATAGGTTATTAGAAGCTATTAAAGGATTAATATGTATTTTATTAAAAAGTATCGTTACTACATACTTGTTATTATAATACATATATATAACAATAACTTAATATAACGTCCACATAATTTTAAAATATTGTAGATTGTTGTAACCCAGTTGATTGATGCAGACGTTCATTTACAAAAACACATTTTATTTAGAACACCAGATAACACACAAATCCCTGCAGGGAAAAAGAACACAAAACACGGAAAATATTTGATGATATATGACATCGCGATCTTAAAGGAAAAGCCACGAAATCTGTATGCTAGGCCTTTTATTAACTTTTAGAAGTGGAGTGGCTCCAGGAATAATGTCGTTCCGGTAACCAATCACTTCACTTTAATTATTTCTAGTTTATTCTAGAAGATATAGCACTTCACAATGAGCTGGAAAAATGAATCAACGGGGCTGCGTTTCTAAATTCAAGGTGCCAGGGACGTGAGTGTAGGCCGCCATTATTATGAAAAATGTGTTTTAGAATTTGTTAATAGGGAATCTAGATTTTCAATGGAAAACAGAAAATATAAGTTAGGATTTTATTTCAATAGAATTTTATTATTATATTTATTATTATTATTATATGTATATATATATATATATATATATATATATATATATGTGTGTGTGTGTGTGTGTGTGTGTGTGTGTGTAAATATGTATGTATGTACATATATATATATATGTATATATATATATGTATATATATGTATATATATATGTATATATATATATATATGTATATATATATATTTATTTATTTATTTATTTATTTATAGTACTGGATTTTATAAAATAGTATACGTTGGAGTTGAAAGGATTCCAGTGGACGTTCTAGAGTTAAATATATTGTTCGAAAAGATTTTTCTTTATTATTTTTATTAAACACAAGATTTTTAATTTTGTGAGATAAATGGCTGTATGAAATAAGAATGTGAAAATTGTAATGAATGCGTCTAAGGAGAGATCAAATGGGAATATAACCAGAACAAAAAAATAATTCAAAACTGTATAGTTTTGAATAATGAGCAAGGGAAATCATGTACTTATTTGCGGTTCCTTGTTCTCATTATATCTCACCGATATCCCAAATAGTTCCTCCATTTCAAAAAGCACTTTCTGTCGATAAGTCGCCGAACGATGGTCGAATGGTTAGGGTGTTGGCTATCGGAACCGGATTACGTGGGTTCGAATCCCACTATGGCATGGGTGTTCGTAGCCGTTCGGAATCGGCTTTATGCAGTAGGTCCAGGTCACATTAGCCCTCGTGTTGCAAAAAAGTAGACCGTAGAGCTCCAAAACCAAACCAAACCAAACCTGTCGATAAGCCATTGATAGTACAGAGGAAAATGATAGATGAACTTGATTTATGTGAATATTTTAGGTAATTCTGCAAATCTGTATATAGTTGGGTTTGCACAAAAAAGTTCTACCGATATATTCCCATCATCGATACCTTTTTCCTCCACGTGCAATATCGTAGAAGGACAAAAGATATCCTGAATATTACGCATATATCAATTTTAACAATATTTTTTCTAATTGCTGCATTCGTTTGACGTCCAATCCTCGAATTTATCCATATACTTGATACAAACACGGGCTAAAAAAATTTCTTTTGAAGATTATCACGCTCCCATCAATGTCTTTGATAGTTAATCCCAATATATATCGATGCATTCATACGGTACACTTGGGTTAAAACTGGCAGTTTATTAGTATCCTGTTTACACGCCTGCTACTATTGTATCTGTTGGATTATATTAAAGATATTGTTATTCACTATTTGATCGTAATAGTCAGTAATATGTCTATGTGTTGATATTTCTGGATAGTTTGATAGTAACCATGTTCAAGTTGTTGCATAGCATAAGAGAGGGGGTGTAAGCAGCGAAATTAATCATTTGAAGGCGGTATTAAGATCCGCATCATACTGAGAAAAGCTGGAGAATAGTCCTCAATAAAAGAATGTATATGCATATATAAAACTGTGTATCAAATTATATCATACATTTATAATTTATTTTGTAAAGAATTACACGTTATGAATAAACCTTTAATATATAACCAATAACAGAAGGAGGAATTAACATAAAAATCAAACTATTTAGTATTGATGTAGAGTATGATGTATATACTATGGTCCAAAGATTCCCAACGGGGGCAATACCGCCCCATAATGGACACTAAAATGGTCATGGTATACCTAACATTTTAAAAAATAATTAATATACTTTGAAAAAAAAACCAACTGTTTGAATATGTAAACATTTTATCTAGATGTTTAAAATTACAATCTAATTTTTATCGTGTAAATAAGCACTGAAAAATTAAATAAACATTGCCTAATTCATTTTAATGCTGTCTCATTTTAATAAAAAAACTCGGAAGTTTTTCCTGCGGATTTTAGAGAGCGATTCTAGGATATTTTAGATATGAATATACTGTGTAGGGTTTTAGATCCTTTCTTAAATGTAGACATAGCAAAATCATCAAATTTTGAGGGGGAAAAAAGCTCTTACTTCTTAAAAGTATCAGAAATGTATACCAAGAATTTTGATTTTAAATGTCAATACCAAATCTCTCGTCATATTGGCATGGGTTTAGAGTGGTAGGCTAATTTACTTATTTAAAAAGAGAAACAAGTTGCTCATCACTGAACATGGATATTTGCAAATAATGTAAACAAAATTGGAATCCGACATCAACGTTACAAGAGCCAATGCTAACGTGTGGGAAATGCAGTTTACAATTTAATTAAAAACAAAGCTTCATTAAATCTGCTTTGTAAAAATTTTTAGTGGCAAGCAAAGGAACGCTTAATTTTTATATAACAATGCTGTTCTAAAAATTATTTCTGAAGCATAGAGCAAAAATAGCTTTTTGTTACACTTTAAGTATAGCATTACTTAAAAATTTCCAAAATATAGAACATTAACTTAGATTAGCTAAATAATATATAGTGATATCATAAATTTTCAATTTAATGATAGAAACTCAAATATGGAAATATAGAGATAAATTAGGGGGGGAGGATTTAAGGAAACAAATTCGCATGTTCCCAACAGTGAACATTGGCTTGTTTAACTGTACAAAAGCACATAAAAAATAAAAAAATAAATAAATGTACAAAAGTACAAAAGCACTTTATTATTCCTTTACTACAGATTTTATAATTACATCTAAATATTTTAATCAAAAAATAATTCTTCTTGTACTTAAATCATAATGCAGCGTTTTTAAGGTTAACAAATTGTTGAAATTCCATCATCCTAAACCATATGCTCAATTTCTTTAAATATCTGACTGATTTAATGAATATTTTTAACTTTTTAATAATTTTTTACTACATTTGTTGGCTGTTATCGATTTATACTTTATGATTCTTAATAAATAGGCAGATAAAATATGTATACATAATATTCAACAATATTTTAATACTTGGTCTAATTAATTATTATGGAAGAAGAGGTGCTGGATTTTTTTTTTCTTTGCAAAGATATAGTTAGCTAAAAGAGCAACTGATTTCAGTGGCGCCGTCTAAGAAATAACTAACTATAGCATAGGTTCGCAAACTTTTTTGGACCACCGCCCCGGTGGTCCAAAAAAGTTTGCGAACCTATGCTATAGTTAGTTATTTCTTAGACGGCGCCACTGAAATCAGTTGCTCTTTTAGCTAACTATATCTTTACTTGTTCGAATAAGCCAAACGATGGCCGAATACTTAGGGCGTTGATTTTCGATACCGGATCTTACTGTGACAGGGTTTTTCGTAGCCATTCGGAATCGGATTTAAGCATTAGGTCTTGGTCTTATTAATTCTCACGTTGGAAAAAAATATATCGTAGCGCTCTGAATGACAAGTTCAAATTTTAAAAAAATAGTTTTATTTAACCTAACCACTAAGAAATAGAATTAAAATTTCCAACAATTGAATAAGAGTTTTTGATTAATACGGAAAACGTTTTTATAAAATTTGAGTAGTCCAACAGCATTCTTTTAAAACTTCTCCCAGTGCGTTGCATATTTATCACTATCATACTGCGCGTTTAACGTTTATACAGAAACAATTGCATCAATTTAACTTATATTAATTATGATTTATATAAGTCAATTAATTATTTTGTACAACATTTTAGCAGCTTTTTTCCTTGTTACTTGTAACACATTCTGATGCAGAATAACAAATTGCTAAGCTTTTTTTTTAAATAAAAAAACTACTCGGTTTTATTACTAACAGTGTAATAAAGAGTATTTAGAATTTTGGAAGAAATTTAGAAAAGAGTAATGGAACTGAAATATTTAAAAATCTTCTATAATGTAAAAAAAAGAAATTACACAATTTTAAAAATCATTAAATGTTCAATGAAATTAAAATTTTGACAATTTCTTAAATTAAATTGAATTATTTTATTTTTTCTTAAATTATTCCACTAATTTATGTTATTTGTATTTCTTTCCATATTTCAAGATAGTGTTTTGGGAACACATCTAAAAAATAACTAATCACAGTGGTAGATCGCCTATAACATCAAAATCAACTGTTTGCAGAAGTTAATATAATCTTTATCAATTTGCCAAAATTTCAATAATTATTTAAGGAATTTTTCAAATAACGACATGAATGTGTTTTTATATTAAAATTCAGTTTATTGTGTCGTTCTCTAATTCCTTGTAGCTCCTTCCACGTAATTCACTGACTTAAAAAAAAAAATAAAAATGTCATTATGTCGGCTGTTTCCCCTTCATTACGCAACACAGATGGGTTCTACTCCTTTGGCAAAGATTTCGGTACCTTGTCAACAGTAAGACAAAGTATGCATGTTTTTTATCTATATGAGTCATCGAAAATTTACTGAAATAAACTCTTAATAATAGATTAAACCTTAAGAAAATATTAAAAGAAATAAATTTGTAAGTAGCAGTACCTCTTCTATTCATGTAATTCATATAAAATCTACTGAAATAAATACTTAACAATAGTTAAAAGCCTTAGGAAAATATTAAGTGAAAGTAATATATATATATATATATATATATATATATATATATATATATATATATATATATATATATATATATATATGCATGTATGTGTGTGCGTGTATGCGTACCAGTATGTATCAGTGGCTTTTCTATCTATGTGAGTCATGAAAAATCTACTGAAATAATAAACTATGAATAATAAATTAAATACCTTAAGAAAATATTAAAAGATATTAATATACAGGTACAATGCTTCACAACGTTGTCTTTGGAACATATAAAAGGCGTCTAAAATCTTAGAAAAACTTGTTATCTAAATAAATAAATAAATATATGTATATGTGTGTGTATTTATATAATTGGCATTTTTACTTTTTCTTACTACCTATAGACATTAAACCATCACTTTAGTCAAACACAGATACAAGTATAATAACAAAAACTGTTCATTTCATAGCAAAAAGTGTAATCTAAGAATTAAATCTAATATTCACGTACATTACTTAATAACAACTGCAAATTTTACTGAAGCTTTAATTCAATATACGGTGCTTTATTTGAAGAGACAAATTAATAAAATATTGAATATTGTACAACGATTAAGCTACAACTAAAGATATATTCAAGAATAATGACTGAACTATTGGAATGCATTCTTTGTTTAAGTAACATTTATAGTATATAACCCACGCCTTAGCATATCGTATGATAAGCCTTGTGTTGACTATTAATAAACAAAAACGGAATCTGTTTAAACCTTCAAAATTTGTTGCATTTAGTTATCTTGTACGCAAATCAACTGTTTTAAACAAGTTCTTTTAACAATGCAGTTTCAAAAAACCAAAATGTGTCATACTCCTTGACTAAAGATAATTATAAACAGATGAAAAAAAATTCTTCTGAAAAAAGGCCACTGAAGCAATCCGCTCCAAAAGAAAATACCTATAAAAATTATATGTATTGTCTTAGATAAGCAACAAAGAAACAGTTATCTCTATTTTTTTATTCTTTCCTAGATGATTCGTACCCTGCTTTCAGGCTGGATAATTAACATTCCCAAAATGGTTATATTTGTTTCAAAATTTAAATCAGTTATATTACATTGGAAATATTTATTACATTGGCAGTGTAATGGTATATGCAATGTATTGGCAATGTAATGTAATCATTATATTACATTGGCAATTTTAAATAAAAAACAAAGCAGCTCATTTTTATAAAAGGAATAATACCTTTTATTTAAATTTAATGTTCTTCATAAACTTTAAAAACATAAACTAGAGAAATAAAAGTGCACCATTGTAAATATATGTACCAGGTGGAACAGACGGTTTGCATCGACCAGGTCACCCTGGCAATAAGTCACCTGTCAATCAATATAGAGACGGATATAAAGGCCATTACTTGCCTGTTAACGATCTCCATTGACATTCGCACTTTCTCTTGAGTGTCACTGATAATGAGGGTTTAAACTAGAAATTTTATATAGATTTTCGGTGTACCTAATGCAGCCAATGACATTCGACAGATCAGAAGATGACCCCACACGTGCAGCCAGTAGCCACGGAGATTACCTAACTGGTGAACTGTCCAGCTGACAGGCCTTTTTCAAGGGATACGGTACCAAAGGAGAATAAGGGGAAGAATGAAAGAAGGTTCGATGTGTGATCCCCCAGACAGAAGTTTCTTCGTGGGTTAAATGGCGAAGAAGAGAGATCTCACTAATTCGTTGGCGAGAATTCAAGTTATTCCCTCGTACTGGTACGGACAGAGAACTGTTTCTTTGTTGCCTAACACAATATATATAATTTTTATAGATATTTTCCTTTGGAGCGGTATGCTTCAGTGGCCCTTTTTTTTTTTTTTTTTTTTTTGTTATATCTGAATAAATCGTTAATTTTTCTGTTTAATAAACATGACAATCCTTTGACTTCATGCGTAGTACAAGAACGCATTGAGTCACACCTGGCATGTTTTAAGAGAGTGACAGGACTTAAATGATTTGCCAAGACCATCAAAAACACAAACTAGAGCAGGGACATTTTTTTCTACAGGTATTTTACGATATTTAGCGTATTAACCTTGCAATCTACTAACGAGATATATTTAAAGATAACTGAAGTACCTATCAAAATAAATGTTAACTATTGGGTTGTTCGGAAAGTCATTTCGTTTTTTTTGGGGAACATGAAAGACAGTTTTCGTATAATGAATAAATATTTTATTAAATTATATATTGGCCATTCTGGTCCAACACCTTTTGCCATCTTTCTGGTAGTAGCATAATTCCACGCTCATAAAATTTTTGGTCTTTGCTGGCAAAAAACTGATCGAGGTGGTTTTTGACCTCCTCATTTGAGGTGCAGGTTTTACCGTCTAAAAATTTTTGGAATGACCGAAACAAATAATAATCCGATGGTGCCTGGTCTGGAGAATTTGGTGGGTGTGGTATTGTATCCCATTTAAGCTGTAAAAGCTTTTGGTGAGTGACCAAACTTGTGTGAGGTTTCGCGTTGTCTTGGTGAAACAGTACACCTTTCCTGTTGATTAGTTCTGACCTTTTCTGTTGAAGTTCATCATTCATTTTGTCCAGCTGATGACAGTAGACTTCCGAATTAATCGTTGTGTTATCCGGTAAAAGCTTAAAAACAACGATTCCTTTAAAATCCCACCAAACAGACAGCATCACCTTTTTTTGGTGAATATCGACTTTGGAAATGGTTTGAGCCGGTCCATCTTTTTTACTCCATGACCTCTTGCGTTTGACGTTGTTGTATATAACCCATTTTTTGTCCCCAGTGATGATGTGCTTCAAAAACGGATCATTTTCGTGACGTTTGAGAAGCGAATCGCAGACGTCAATGCGGCGACACAGATTTCTCTCTGTGAGAATATAGGGAACCCATACATCGAGCTTCGAGGATAATACCAGGCCTTTCAAGTGGTCATAAACTGTTGAATTTGATAAATTTAACCTCAATCTGATCTCACGTGTTGTTATTCGCCGGTTCGCATCAACTAATGCCTTTATCGCGTCTTTATCAGCTTCCACCGGACTTCCCGAACATGGTGCAGCTTCGACATCAAAATTGCCGGATCGAAATTTAGCGAACCAGTTCTGGCACTGGCGTACTGTCAACACACCTTCTCCATACACATCGGTCAATTTTTTTCTGGCTTGAACAGCATTTTTACCCTTTCTTTAGTAAAACAGTAAAATATGTCGAAAATTCTGCTTATCGCTCTCCATATTTAAGAGGGTACCAACCAAAAACTACTGCGTAGAATTAATTGGAATTTTTCACACACAAGCCTTGCTATATGAGCTATCAAAGCATATAAAAATTATACGGCTTAAATGTGAAGTTGGGTGAAAAAAAATACAATTAAATCCTCTGAGGGAAAAAACGAAATTACTTTCCGAACAACCCAATACTTTTAATTTTCCGAACGATCATTCCGTTGCCCACCATAACGAAATTTATTGCAATGTGACAAAAAGGTGAGAAAAAAAAAAGAAATAGGCTAAAAAAAAGTAGTAAAAAATTAATAAATAATCCTGGTATAAAAGCATTAAAATTTAAATAATTTTGAAGTATATTTCAAACTTTATCACATGAATCAAGTTACTTACAAGTTTCAATAAGTTTTGCATTTTATTAGAAGCAAACTTTATGAAATGGCACCAGACGATAGAGTCGCCGAACCCGATGAGGTCAAAAAGTCCTCTTATCTCCATCATTCTCTTAATCCCCGACCAATTTGACCAGCCTAAAACCTTTCCAGGGTTAACCTTAATCGCTATGTAAAATTTACCATTTAAATATTTAAATTACTTTTGAAATTATCTTACATGCCAGTAATAAAGACAATTTCTAAAACAAACGACTCCTTTTTTCCTTAATAAGACATTTTAATGAAATTTATTATCGCTTATAAACTTGACAAACATAAATTAAGAAATAAAAGGTCTCAAATTCGCGATATTCGCGATATAAAATACCTGAATCACCATGCAAAACTCTATCTAGATCAGTCCGCCATTTTGGAAGCCAAACGATTGGGTTGAGCGTCACTCTTCGGTACCGGAATTCGTAGGTTCGAATCCCGCTGTGACATAAATGTTAATAGCCGTTTGAAATCGGTTTTAAGCAGCATATATATATATATATATATATATATATATATATATATATATATATATATATATAAGGAAAATTCTCAGGGGTTTTCAAAACTTGAATCAAGGGTGGAAATTCCCGCGTCATTTTCCATTCCCCTTTTTAACCCCTAACCTAAATTGACCACTGGGGCTACAGGTTACGCCCTCAGAGAAGGGGCCTGGCCAATTATAAACCTACATGGCCCTAGCGGACAATTTAGGAAATTTCCAAATAAAAAGGAGATACACGCTAGCGGAGACAGATTTTTCTAGAGATATTTTCCCACAGATGTTGACCCAGGTGTTAATGGTCTTGTAAATAGAACTTTATGCTAGCTGACCCTTCAGTTTGTCCCTATGATGAAGTGGGAACCCGTCCTTCAAAGTTGTCTTAATAAAGGTCTATAGCTGAAACGGTATCATTTTTATGGCCATGACTGCAACCCCCCATCGAGAAGTCAGTCTCATTACATATATATATATATATATATATATATATATATATATATATATATATATATATATATATATATATATATATACACATATGTTTCAATTTTGAGTGCTCGGAATATGTATACAAACATATATATATATATATATATATATATATGTGTGTGTGTGTGTGTGTGTGTGTGTGCGCGCGCACGCACGCAAACGCACATACATACATACTATCCATTTCGTTTTCATATTCTTGTTATTAAGATAATTATTAATATATTAAACTAATTTGTAAGTAAAGTTATTACATATATTTATACATACATATACACACACATACATATATGTATATATAATGTACTGTATTTTATGAAACAGTATTCACGTTTCATAAAATCCAGTAGATAAGCCCGTTGGAATCGAAATCACTCCAATGGGCGTTTTAGTGTTGATCATTAAAGATCCTATGTTATTCATAGAATACTTAACAGCCGATAAACTACCTTAACCAATCACGCGCCATTTTCAAATATGTTGTCTCGTATTTTGTTTGCGATGCGGTGCAATAAAACAGCTAGGACTAGACTAGGTGAGGTGAAGAGAAGCGAAACAACTACAGCCTTGAACGCTGACAAGGGGATGCACTGTCTGCTAAGTCGCCATACATAGTTACCCCTCTGGCATCATTCCATGTGCTCACTGACTCATTTTCAATTTTCCACTTTAGCAATAGAAACCGACACCTGCACGCACTGGGGACATGAAGATCAAACAGATGATGATACTTCCATAACGCACAAATGGTTTATTAAACGCTTTTGAATGATAGCCGATATTACTTCGAACAAATAAATTTCTGAAATGTAGAACATGTTAAGAGAGTGGGGAAGACAAAAGTACTCCATTCATATATTATTTTCATTTATAAAACAAATACATAATCTAGTATTTTTCTTTCAATAATTGCAATATGGTTTACTCCCAGTATATTTATTGTCCAGATTTTTGAGGTATATAGCAAAACAGACCTAATAAGAGTTTTATAATTTAAAAACCACATATTTCTTTAAAGAAAATTAAATTTTATAAACCTTATTAGCCCATAACGTCCTCATTTGCCAGATGTAGCCGATTTTGAATTTCAGGAGATGTTTTGTTATCAGAAGTAATAACTGATCCCAAGTATGTACAACCAATATATTAGTACAATCTTTATAGTTTCAAATTTATAAGAATGTGATTAGGATGTTGATTAGGATCTCTGTTTTTTGGAAAAATCAAACATATATTTTGATTTCTCCTTCAATCAAGTTGGATTCGTAATTGTCATATTGAATTCCTTTTGCTCAATGTTAAGCTATGGGGAAAAAATAAAACTCTCTCTAGCCGGTTCGCATTTTAAGAATTTGTAGACAACAAATATACCACTTGATAGAACAGCAAAGGGTTCTCCAGGGTGCTATTTTTTTTCTTTTCTTTTTTTTTAATTTATATCTATTTTTATTATTCATTTTTAATTTATATCTATATTTATATTTAAATTTAGATGGAATTTCATTTTTTCCCATAGGTTAACATGTAGTGACAGAAATCCAATTTGGCAAGTACAGACCCACCTTTAGCGCTTTCGACTACGCCAATTAAAGGGCAAGAAATGCCTTTCTCCAAACAGGAAGGATTTAATAATAACATCGATATAATCAACATATGGCAGATTTTTTTTTTCGAATGCAACTGGCAATACTGGCAAATATTTTTTATGCCAAACACATCTGCGAAGCTGTTATTCACTAAACAACACCCTAGAAGAAAATATACCTTAAGATATGCTACAGACGTTAGTAACATAGCCCCCCCCCACTTCTCTGGGCCCTCGTAATTAAGAAGCAGGAACTAAATGGAAGACTCCCAGACTTGGACTCCAGAGCTATGGTTTGAACTTGGAGGATACTGCGACCACGAGCCTTTTTTACTCGCCGCAGCCGCCATTACTGAAAACAGCGGATTTTTGACAGCCTCGTGCCTAGAAATCACAACCCTCCAGTTGTGAGATCTACGCTAACTGAGCTACAGAGGCTCACGCCAGAAGTTGTACTTATCTAGAAAAAGAAAGCCCATTGCAATTTATGTTTGAGTCATGACTAATTCTCTCAGATGCTGTATTAAAAAGTGAACAGGAAAGTGAATCTCATTGTCGAACATCTCTAATATATGAAGATTTTCTGACACTGACCACAGAAATTTTATCTTACCCTTTAATCTTTCAAAGTCAGTTCGATCAGTGGAATAAATTTTGACGGAATTCCAAAGACATTCACTGCCTTTAAGCCTTAATGCTCGCATGATTTCAGTCGAATATATATTGATGAATATCTTAAATATAAGTTATTAAGGACTACACAGAATAAAAAAAAAACAGGAAATTTAAACACTTTGAATATTATAGCCTATCCTCTTTGGCGATCAGCTGTCATTTTATGCATCATACATTGTCATTTAGGAAAAATAAACATCATGATAAGAGATTTATTTGGTATCACGCATAAACATAGGACTGTAATGTGAAGCTATATAATAGATTAAGCTATTCGTCATAATTTCAACCGATGTACTTATCGTATAAATAAATGTAAGTGCGAGGTATTTAAAATCTTAAAATGTCAGTCCAAATGACAAAATTATAAATAATAGCAAATATTTGAAGATTTGTATTTTATAGGAATACAAGCTACCTCTGTTGAAAAAAGGGATGCTCGTTCTCCGGAAGCATAAAAATTCTATAAAATATTTTTATCTATCTCTAAAAAGAGACGATAGGCATTAAGAAGATAATTTCTATTGATACTATCAAAAGCAGCCTTAAAATCAGTAAAGTGGTGATAGGTTAACTGCTTTTTTCCGCGTATGTGTGTAATACACACATACACAACCAAGCAAAAATCAAAATTACAACTATTTCCAAAAGGCAAACCAGATTGTATAATGGTTAGCGTATTGTGCACCCACCCGATGAGCTTGGGTTCGATTCCCGAGAAGTAAGTCTTGAATAAATGTATATCTTCATAGGGAGTGAAATTTCCCTACCTATATAGTGCTCCCATAATAAAAAGAGCAATAAAAACCAGCGGCTTTGTATCATCAATGCAATTAATAAAAGTGTCCCGCATTGAGAAAAAAAAAACTGTTTCCAAAAGACTTTTCTTAGATATTTTTTATTTCCTCTAAATTTTTGTTTATTGATAGTTAAAATTAAGTTTATGATTTCTCTGTAAGAAATGAAAGCTATCCTACCTTTTTTGTAAGGTTGAATTAGCACAAAAACGAAATAATCAAAAGATTTAAAATACGGGGAGTTTAAAGGATTTCTTTAAAACCCAGGAAATTTAAGGAAAGGGTTGGGACGCCCTGACATTTTGTACAAAAAGTGCAACGGTTGGGTCCCCAGTGGTTCCCGGAGTAGTTCCTATGGACCCCCAGGGTCTATGTGAAGGGGCGGTCCACGGTGAGTAAATATTAATTTAGGGGTGCGTGGACATTGCTGGGGGGTCCACGAATTGTTTACAGTACAGTAAAATAAATGTGACTCATTGCCCCTTTTGAGAAAGTTAAAATAAATTAAAATAAGTAGCAATAAAAAATCTCTACCAAGAAAAGTGAATTATCCTCCAAAGTCCAAGCAACACCTGGCTATACAGCTAGTTTTTTATATTTTATTTTTATTACTATTAAAAGCATCAAAGTTTAAATTGTAGTTTTACTGTAATATAATTAACTGTAAGGAGTTATTTCATTTGAGAGGTGAAAGTGTTTACTATGAAAAGGGTCCATGAACATAAAAGTAGAATCAATGCTTAACTTTGAAAATCCCTACCTTAAACCGACTGTCCTAACGGCTGGTAAGTCACAAGTGTTGTCAAAAGCTGTCATTCAGGCCAAAGGTGGCCCAATCCTTGACTAATTAAAAATTTTCATTTTTTTCTCAAGTGTTTCTATTACTTTATCCTACACCTGTATATGTACACACACATATATACACATATCTATACATATATATGTGTGTGTGTTTGTGAATGCTTAAAGATATTTTAATCAAATTAACCAATTTATAATTATATTCTAAAATAAATTTATCGAGATTTTATCCCTAAAAGGGTGAAATGTATTTGTTTCTCATTTAATTGTGGTAACCAATACCGACTTCGAGAATACCAAATTAATATCTGCTTTGCTCAACTAATCGTATATAACTCCTTTGCTTAGCTTAGTTTCGCTTTTAGCATCATTAGATGATATACTTTCAACATCTTGAATGGCTGTCTCCCATTAAACTCACAGTACTATATACGCAAACGTAAAAAGTTTTGGCGGAGAGCGCCAACAACGGATTGTTTAACCAAACTGAACATTTTTATTTCCAAATTTTGCTCTTTTCTTGCGTAGCCTAACTTTATCTGATTATACTTTTTACAGCATAGATAATAATCATAGTTTATAATAGATAAAAATGTCCATTATATATATAAAACTGGTAATTTGTCCCATGACAAAGGGAAAAGTATCCATTTTGAAAACAATGTAGTCGCGAGGCCATGGAAAGTGTAGTTGAAATATGAAAAAGACTTTTTGGGTGACAAGGAATAGAATTTATTCTAGTAACTCCTCTTATGGACTTGTATGCGAAAAACACGTACATCTCGATTTTATAGTTGTGTGGGCCAACCACTTAGAGGTCTTGATTCGCCAGCCACGACGTGACGCTATTACGTAGTTTAACCGTCACGAAATATGTAAAACACTTATATAATAGGAAGTATGACTTTTCAAAGTAGCTAAATTGATAGGAAAAACAAAGAGGTTGACCGAAAAGGGTAGAATCGCCAGAAAATTAATTTTAGAGAGAAATAATTACGTTATTTAATTTTTAAGGTAAAAATATCATTACATACATATATGTATATGTGTGTGTGTGTGTGTGTGTGTGTGTGTGTGTAATTGTTGCTGTGCTATTAGCCGGAGGACTAGTCCTCCGCATTCCTAGATCATTTTTTCTGCACTCTGTATTTAAAAAAAGGTTTTTAATCATTTATGTCATTTTAAGCAAGGATAATAGTCAAAACATAATGGTCAAAATTCTATTACACAATTCTGTAACACATTTTCATTATAAGATATTGATAATGCAGATGAGCCTAAAAATGACAAAGTCATTTACAGACACAAATACATGTATGTTTAAAATATGTTTGAAATTATTTTCAAAAATAAATTAGTTTTGCATCTGGGTATTTAAGTCACTCCCTTTTTTTTACAAACTGTCAGTTTTTCCCTGATGGTTAACATAACAAGTGATATAACATAAAAAATTAATACCAATAATGACTTTAAAATGCAAAGACTTCTAATGAAAAATCTTAACTAATTATCTTGGGAATCATTGAGATACATAATAAAGGACTATTTTTATCCAAATTCGTTATAATTATGCAAATTTCAAAGACTGTCGATAACTGAAATTTAATATGCAGTAAAAATGATATATTAAAAATTCTAATTATATAATTTTTAAAAATGGTGTGTATTTTTGATTTATCAGTCATTAATTTTATTACCCTTTAAGTACTACTTTAACTAACAAAGGTAGAATTGGGTTAAAACAAAAGTAGAACAAAGGTAAATTTTGTTTAGCATTACCAGATAAAGTTCATTATGAGGCTTATACTACCAACCATTCAAAAAACTCCATTATATTAACCAAAAAAATTATTTCAAATATTTTTAGAATAAACTAACAGGAACCACGGATTTGAGAAATGACAATTATATGAAAATGTCTTAACTTTTTCATTAGAAAATATACATTTTTTAATAAAATAATAATTTTTAAAAATATAAGGAATAGTTTAATTTTTTAGCCATATGATCTAAATAAAAATAGGCTTATAAAACAGACAATGAGTCATTAACATGGAATTTTTTAATAGTTTCTATAGTTCTTTTTTCAGTATTTTACAAGCAAGTAAATGGATTTTAACACACGCTACCTAGTTTCGTAAATTCTAAAAAAAGATTCCCTTACGAAAGCATCTAAAGCTGTATTTGACTAGTTAAATAAATATATTACTTTGTAATTAAAATGTTTATAAAATCTAAAAAAGAAAGCACCCAAAACAGTTCGTATCTGACATATTTATGCTTAGGACGTTATCCTTAAGTCTTGTCAATTAAAACAATAAACTCTCAAATGCTGAAAATAACTTGTACAATCATATACTAATGTACAATAAACATATGTACCAAACATATTTTCAGGCAATTCATGTACGTATGCTTGTAAGTATGTGCATGTTATACACGAACACACACACACACACACATATATATATATGTGTGTGTGTGTGTGTGGGCATATCACCATGGTAATACAAAATTAATATCAATTTTGCATAATAACATCACTGACCTTTAAAACTCGCTGAACTTTGTGAAACGTTGCAGTTTTTATCTGTAGAATTTGTTGTAACATGTAATCGTAAAAAGCTAGAAAAAAATTCAAAACTGTCAATTACTTTATAGACAGTTTAAAAACGTGATTAGAATTTCAGAACTAAAGACTGTACCAAAAATTATTCAGAATTTTATTCTACACAATGTCAAAAGGTTTTTTCTCAGAAAATATTCAGTATAAGTGATGCCAAATGTGAAACTATCCAAGATAAGAAAAAAAATGTATCGGTTTACTAAACTTGTTCTGTCATCTCTTGATCAAACAAGAATTTTGCCAGACGAAAATGACGTAATATTTTTATTCAGTTTTGTTCTCATTTACCGTGGCAACGACTCAACTTTCTTTATACATTTTGCTCATTCAACATTTGAAATAGAACGATTTCATGAAACGTCATGAACTGCTTTATGCCTTCCCCATTCATGTTTACGATAGCAGTTTACGCAACCGATAAGCTGCCCTGCTGTTTGAAATTAAAGCCAGGATCGCCATAAGATGAGATGTGAACTGCTGCATAAAATCGCCCCATTATCTTTAAAGCTCTCTTATTATTATATTATTATTTTATAATCAAGCCTCGAATTCCTTTTTAACGATTTCGAGAAAAAAATTAGAACAGAGATAGACTAAAGAATTAAATAATTTAGCAAATATTTTTCAGAATTGTATTCAACATATCAATGACGTTCATTGAAAGGGCTATTGGATGATATTGAGAAACAAAAAATGAATAAACAGTTTTTACATTAGTTCAAGACATATGTATACAAACACATACGTAAATGCTATGTGCTTTCAAATATTGGCATTGTTTTATCTCTAAATTTATATAGGAATTGGTTTAATACATATCAAAAAAGATGTCTTAAATCGATAAAAACCTAATATCACTTTTATATTTCCTTGAGAGTTTCAGATTTTTTTTTTATTTCAGGTATTCAAACAATATTTAAGTTTAGTTCGAGTAAAACGTTAACGGGACTCTAAACGATCGTAATAGTCGATTTTTTTCCGACTGGCTACGTCATTATGACGAAAATCCCCTCCAGAGTAGCAAAAGCTTCCATCTTCGACATAACCCAACGTACGAAATGCACTTCTAGTGACGTCATTAGATAATATAGTAGTGTAGATGACGCCGTGAGCAGCAGCTTATATCTTAATGCAATTTTTGGGTATTACCATACTGCAGTCGAGATATATTACACGCAACATCCACATCAAAATGGCGTCAGAAGTTGTCATTATGACGAAACAGAGAGGGGAAATTACGCTATCAAATTCTCATCTCTGGCGACTTCTGAAGTCATTATGACGCGGAAGTCGCCTGTGACATATATCTCGACCATATATCTCGACCGCAATAGGGTATCACCCAAAAACTTCATTAACAAGAACAAAAAAATCGCAATCTAGATCTTTAACTCATACCACAGACCAAAGGTTTTCAAAGGCTTGCCTGAAGAACAGGGGTCCCCCGCCAATTTGGCGATAAAGCTCTGAGCATAATAACCTAACATTTTCTCCCGCTGTCGCCGTGTCCAAACAATCTATCTATATTTTAATTTATATTATATTTGTATCCAGCTCCTCTTGTGGAACCCATTTCTTACATATTAAATGTGCGTACTGCTTAAAAATATTAGATATAATGAACCATTAAAGGTTCACTGTGGCTAATTTTTAATAATTTGGAGCTGTTGGCTTTGTAAGCTGTTGAGGGATTAATTGCCCATAAATGTATATGCCCGCTTTCTCAGTGGTTTTGGTTAATTAAGAAAATTTATATAATTCTATTACAATGGCGCAATCTACATCCATTAAAGTCACCCAAATAGCAAGGGATACAATGTCGTTTGGATGAAATACCTTTGTGTTTTAGTAAACATCGCCATTAATTTCACCAAATTTGCCAAGGGGCACCTTATTTTCAGTAGTACCGTTTTCAACTTATAAGGGCTCAATGACCACATTGGAAACTTTATGCATGACAACGGGCCGCACTTTCATTATTGGTCAATTTTCGCAAAATCCTGCAAGTGAGACAGAGGTACCAGTATAAAATAATATGCATAGTTTTATTAAAACAAATGTTAAATCGTTTTAGTTGATTAAGGGGTGTCAGGACTGTTTTGTAACTACTTTTCGACATTCCATAACTTTTTTTATTTTATACAAAAATGTCTGAATTTTTTTTTTTATAGAAATCTATTATGTATCTCTTTAATAAACGAACCTTAAATAATTATGAAAATAACAAAAGTTATTTTTTTAAATGTATATTTATAACTTGATTTTTTTCGTTCATTAAAACTGTACTCACTTGCGCGGATATTTACAAAAAATATTTTGCACACAACAGTTAAATTTGAAGTTTTTAATAAACAGCATATTCTAATATTGAATCTTACTTTAAAAAATCATAAGTTTAAGCCTATTTTATATTTTTAAAACGTTTATAATTTTACCGCATTTTGGGAAGGGGTGGATTTTGACATGTTCTGACCTCCCTACAAGATAACATCATTATATTTAAATGCTGAAAATTCTGTGCAAAAATATTAAATAGGTTTTGAGAAATATTGCGCGCAACGTTAAAAATTTGCATTCTGAGAAGAATCAACTTAAAAAAATAAGTAAACAACTCCCAAGTCCTCTGCCATGACAGAAACCACTAAAGTATGTTTTATATTCTTAATCCTAACTTTTAAACAAAGCGGAAATTTTTACGCCCTTTTTTTTTAAATACATAGACATCTCAATCTATAAGATTAGGGATACGACGATTATTCGGCCAACATACTGCATCCGGCATATCCGACAATTATACTGAATAATTGGTAGTAGCCGGATATTACAATTATCCTGCAGTACATAAGGATAAAAATTATACAGCGAGAAATAAGATAAATATAACAAAAAAAATTCAAAATGTTTAACAATATACTATATGAAACAATGTGTATAAGTATTTTGGAGCATTTTACAAAAAAAAAAAAAAATGCTTTGTGGGAAAATATTAGGTTTATTTATACATTTAATTACAAAAAATCATAAATCTTTTTTTTTTTTTCAGTCTCAACTGCAAAATTGTGTTCTTGCATCTGAGAACAAAAAAGACAAAACTTACTTTTTTGGAGGATAGAAGAATAAAAAAAAGTGGGAATATGTTTGTAATACTAGACTCAAGACTCAAGTTGGTGTTACATGGGCCCCTGTTTTTTTTTTTTTCCTTTTTTTTTTTTCGGCGGCCGAAGACGGACACCCCGAGAGAGGGTGGGCAAGCCCTGTTCCAGGGAGGTTCAACGGGAGGGGACGAGGGATACCACACCCGCCTGCGCCAGCTGCAGAAAAGGACGTTTTTCCCGTGGAGGAGAAAGCTTGACCAAGAGGGGGGGATTCCACCCCGGCCCTCGCGAAGAGGAGTGGAGAGATGCCCGCTCGGAACGACGGAGAACGGACATTCTTCTGAAAGGAGCTGAGACCGAGAGAGGTGTTTCCGCTCGGCACTATTTGTTTTTTTTCCTCGGTCTTATTTCAGCCATGTTTAGGCGTAAGATGTAGAATGTACATATGTCTTAACAGAATTTGTAAATAAATATTTAGTCAGGATTTGTTAGCTGCAGTGATTGTTTGTCGGCCATATAGGCTTTAATCGAACCCAAGATACCTGCTCCAGTAACCATAGGCGAGCAGGTATAGAAACTAGGCGTGCAGACATCTGAAAGTGCAGCCTGAGACGCGCGAGGCGTTATAATGTTCTTGAAATTTTTCGTACACAAACATAAGAACCATTCAAGGAAGATAGAGGACTATTAAAAATGCTTTATTCAGGTTTGATTTTTCTAATTAAATAATGTCGAATTGAGATATTGAGTACTGAAACTTAAAATAAAGAAAAAAATTAAAATTAATTATAGTACAAATAGTTCGCTAATTAAAAAATATAAAAAGTGAGAAAAATACTACAGTTTGGTTGCAAAAATAAAGTACATAAAGCTGATTTATTTAAAATAAATTTAAAAAGTGCAAAACATTCTGATATCCGGCCGGATATCCCGCTGAAACTCTGGAAAGATATCCGCTATCCGGCCAAATTAACATCCGTTCCATCCCTATATAAGATATATATATATATATATATATATATATATATATATATATATATATATGTGTGTGTGTGTGTGTTTGTGTGTAAGTATGTATGTGTGTATAAAATTTTGAAAAATCGAAAATTTTAAAGGTTTAAGCTGAGACCCTTTAAAACATTTGAAACCACTGTGATATAAAATGAATTTCTAGAGGCCCATGTCTACTTGTACATTTTAAATATAAAAATACATTTTAAATGTAAAAATAAACAAGAGAACGTAAAAAAAAAAAAATCAAAATAGAAAATTTTTCAAAGTTAAAGCAAAATAATTCCATCTCTTATAACATTAGCTATTTTACAGTTGCACAACAGAATAAAATCAAAAATGCACAAAAAGCTATTACACCCCAAATAAATTGAGTTTGGCATACGATCACTGAACAGAGTTATTTTATTTGAATTAATGTTGACAAAAGTCAAGAAAAAATAATGTTAAGACGAACTGAAATTATTAAAGCAGTTGAAATCAGACTTAGAAAAGGATAATTTAGTGGAAATTAGGTGGATAGTCACTTATATCAACCAATGAACGGATGTCCACCACCAATTCTGCTAATGGCAATATCAGAAATTAAAGCAAAGACAAAACTGCAAATCTAGTTTTCTGTACTAATTTTTAATGAATTTCATCGAAGATAAAATATTATAAACTATATAATCAGTGGCGTACGCAGAATTTTTTCAAGGAGGGGGGTTTCATAATTCTAGAAAATAATAGCCAGCATAATTTCTACAAAATTTTTTATTTTTGCCATTTTGTCTGAGCTCAAGAGGCATGTTTAAACCCCAACCCCCCAACCCCTTGCGTATGACCCTGTATATAATTTTTCCACAAAAAAGCTTTATTGAGCCACGAATTGAAAACCCCTAATGTAGACATAAACAGATTTATTTTGTGGGGAGAGAATTTTCAGACTCTGCTTTTAATTAAAAACTCTGTAACTGGAGAAATCATGTGATTCAAAGGTTTTTGTACTCAAAGCTAGAAATTATAATCAATTTGTTTACTTAAGGTGGGTCTGTACCTGCTATATTGGATTCCCTTCGTTCCATGTTAACCCAAGAGGAAAACAAAATTACATCTGGGTAGTTCACATTTTGAGAATTCTACTGAATAAATATACCCCGTCCTAAAATAGCAATTTTTATTTTATTTTTAAATTTATTTCAGTTAAATATTGAAAAAGAATATACCAAAACGTCTAAATAATTTTAAATTAAAATTATTTTCGTCTGTGTTTTTTTTAAACGGGAAAGTTAGCATCCTAGAAGATTTACTATTATATCAGAGTATATATTTTTTTTTTAATTCTTAAAATGCGAACTGGTCAGAAAGAATTTTAACTATTTCATTGGCTAACATTGAGTCAGAGGAATCCAAAATGGTAGATACATGCCCGACTTAATTACCATCGGTTCTCAGCTTACTCTCGGCAAAAGGTTATAGGCACATACACGCAGTTGTCTTTAAATTTTACGAATCGCTTTAATAAAAGTATCTAAAAGTGGAGTTATAAAAATATTTACGGGAGTAGTACATATCAGACAAGATCTTTGCTCCAAATTTCTATCTCCCAACACAATTTGTTGTTCACTAAAATATATTAAGTAATAGATAATATCTTCCCTACTTCCGTAGTTTAGACGTTGATTAGTTTTCTTTATTTTTATAAGCAAAAAATTAATGTAATTAAAGACGATCATGTATTTATAGTCTATTGACAACCGCGCAGATATGTAAATTTATAACATCTAAGTAAAAATAAAAATAAATAAATAAATAAATAATAAATAATTAAAAAACAAAAACAAAATTCCTATTTATTTTTTATTTTATTTCACATAAATATATTTCTCTTTTTCGGTGAAACAACAAAGTAATATTCGATGGGTCCCATCTTGCTATCCATGAATACTTTGACAAAAATCAATTATCAAAAATATACCACACTCAAGAAAGAAAAGAACATTACACTACATATCAAATTGAACCTAGCCTCTTCGTAGGATAAAGTTATTCTAGGAATGTGAGACTGGTTTGCGATTGTGGCTGAGGACGTGCGCTACACCAATACACATCGTACATTTAATTATTCATCCGTTTCCTACATTAACATTTTCATGTCGAAGTAAATAATTTTTTCGGAGCATAGAAATATTAAAATAATAAAATTGATTGTTGTTGCCAATGGCACTTAGAAAAACCAAACGCGTAACCCAGACACCACATGAATTAAGATTAAGGGGGTGCTCCTTTCTTTTATATAAGAACCGCTAGGGTGAAAGGACGTCTTAGCTCAAGTGGCTCCTCATCATTTAGAAGCAGGAACTAAGCAGAAGACTCTCAGAGGTATCATGCCCACAAACATATTTTACGTGTCCCAGTCACCTTTAACGAATAAGGCGGATCGTAAGCCGGCTTTAGTCCTGACCCCGCAACCCTTCAGTTACAGCCTTTGCCAACAGAACTACCGCGACTCATAAAACTGGCATTCTTGGTAATGCATATATTCGATAATTTCGAGGAAATTAAAACTAAACATCCCTCATTGAAGATATCTTTCAATTCGAAAACTTTATTTTCGTCTGAGAGATTAAATAGAAATAGTTTAACATATGGTACTTGTCATATTTTCATCACTATTAAAAATAAATAATAATAAAATATTAAAAATAAAGAAATGTACATATTGTAAAAGAACTTTCTTCGCTATCCATGATCATATTCGCAAAATCTCTTAGCTCCTTCTGTCCACGCTCGTACTATGTCATAATGACAATGTAAAATAACTAAAATTTGATACGCATGGGGTAATTTTGACACGAACACCCTACATTTAATGTAGTTTTTTTTTATGTGTGTGTGTGTGTGTGTGTTTTATTCTATATTTTTCTCCGACGTGGCCCTCCAGGAAGATATAGTTAATGTAATCTCTAAATCTTCAGAAATTCCTACAAAATGAAAAACAAACAGCGTAGTCAAAACTACCAGGTGTGCCTGCTGATGTGCTAAAAGTATTTGAGTATCATAAACTACATCAAATGAAAACAATTTAAATAATTTAATACATAACCCCGATAACAGACATTGGAGACATAATAGTATACAAATTACAATTTAGGTTCTCAGTTTACAAATAGTAGAACTGTAAAATGAAGTAATTTCTATTTCACAAATTAATATAACGATCTGAAACCGATGATACTCAATGGGTGTATTATACAAAAGCGAAGTTAAGGTTATAATAATAATTTTTCTTTTAACTATGTACGGAATAAGAATTGTCAATTTTTTTTTAAATTTCACTTGTTTGCAACCTATAAAGCCCCCAATGTATCCTATATATTGCAAATACGTATCATATACAGTGATACGTATTTACAGTTATACATATCTGTTCGTACATGTATACAGTAATACGTGTCATATACGATACATTGTGTTCGAGTATTCTTACAGCAACCCTTTCAATAAAGGGTTAATTTGGCACTTCATCTGGCATCTTTTTACATAAAACTTACCTAGTGATGCTCCGTTCGGAATAATTTGATTCATTTACAGAAAAAAAAAGTTTTTGTTCTGAATATCATTAAAAGAATTTAAAATTACGTTCTTTATTTCGTTTATTTAAATATTCCATGATCAGTAATATGCATATTTTCGTTGTAAAAATAAATAAATTATTAAATTTGAAAAATTAATCAGCTTTATAAAAAACATAATACGTGTGTATAAAGGAATACATAGATAATGAAAACCTTTAATTATATTTACTAACAGTCAGTGAAATAATCAACAAAATAAAAATCAAATCTATTGTAGTTTCACTTTTAATAAAATGCAAAGTGATAAGGAATCAAAAGTTAAGTCGAATTATTGATTATCGAATATCATTTTCATCTATTGGAGTAAAATTTAATAGAACAGAAAAACGAGTTTTATTTATATATTTTCGGAGCGAACTGTCTCTAGAAGTATCATTAACAAGATAAATTTTGAAAATCTATAAATTATTATGTATTCATTTATTCATTATGAAGTCATATTAACCTTTTTTCCAAATTAATTAAATTCTCATTATTTACTATAGTTGTTTTGACGTGAACATGTGTCAGTGGGAATAGTGATTAGCAAATAACCTAAACACTATAAATCTCTTTTAGTTTTAATACTGCAGTAATCCTTTTTCAAAATTCCCCCTTTGTGTACTCAAAATTTTACCATAACATTCATCTTCATTTCAAAACTCTAGTATTTTTTTTTGTTGTTGTTGTTTAATTAAATCCTTTTTACTTACTACTATAGTTGTTTTGACGTGAAAAAAACATTAAGAGGAATAGTGATCAGTTAATAATCTAAATACATGGACTCACCTTTATTAATCCTTAAATTTCAATACTGCAGTAATCCTTTTCCAAAATTCCCACTTAGTGCACTCAAAATTTTACCATGACATTCATCTTTATTTCAAAACTCTAGCGCTTACTGGAATTTTCCCCCTACGCTTCTCTACTCGGTGTCTTCCATTACGCCCTGAATAAGAACTTCCCGCCGTTCTTTGCCTCACACACAGCGCACACATGTGGGGTTACCATCTCAGTACGACAGAAATCCGTTCGCCAACTCGGATGCATAGATCTAAAAATATATTCCAGTAGAATCTCTGCATTGTCGGTGATCCATTTTTTTTTCTTTCCTCTCTAAACGTTAAATGAATTTGAAACTCACTTGTAGGGAGTACACAATCACCCAGCGCAACACGGTTATTTGCTTCCGAAATCAAAACTTAAAACGCCATTCTGTTTATTATTACTTTTATCACCAACCAAGCTTTTGTCCGACAAGACAGCCAGGAACATTTTTCTTGTTTACCTCTTTTAAATATGTAGTTAGCTTATATATATATATATATATATATATATATATATATATATATATATATAGAGAGAGAGAGAGAGAGAGAGAGAGAGAGAGAAAGCTATATTCCATCCATTTGATACATATACTTCTATAATGAAATTATACTTTATTAAGAGATAATAAATAACCTTTCAATAAGTTTTGTCTCTTTCAAAAATTAAATAAAACCATGAAAATATTTAGTTTTTCCATTTGTTAATCGCGTTTTGTATAGCCATCAAGCATTGAAGCTTCAATTTCTGAAGAAAATTATTTGATTATTTGTTTATATAGACTTTATATTTTAGGTCCTGATAATTAACCTGTTTTCATTATGAAAGATGACCTTAAGAAGTATGTTAAAAAGTTAAGTAAAATACTTATTTTTTTACTGCCCTATTTTCCTGTTTCTCCCCGATTGGGATTCATCTTAAGAAAGTTTTTAAATAATAAATTTTTAATTGATAAAAAAATCATTTTATTTTCAATCGTTAAAGCATGTCTAAAAATATTTCCTTTAAATTTAAAGACGCAAAGTTTTTGACGAGAAGTGCCACTACTCTTTCTATCTCTTGTAATTTATTTAATATTAGTCATTCAAATAATAAGTAAATTTATTCAATTTTCTCTCATAAATATAAAATTTGTAATTTAATTTATAATCTTACCGAAATATTTTATTTATATATAATATTTTTTGCATGTATAGATGCACAAATAGAATCAAATACTCCCACATTTACATGAAATGAAATATGTGATATTTCATAATAATAATAAAACACCTTTCAAAAGTCATGTATTTTACAAATAGAATCAATACTTATGTAAGTCAAATATATATCATTACAAAAATTAAAAACTAAAATGCCAACAGTTAATAAATTAAACTGTTATTGGTTTTAAATTTTCGAATACAATAAAAAGTACAAAAAATAAATTCTGCAAAAAGTTTACCCACATAGGCACCGGCGAGATTCGAACTCGCGATCTCCTGTTTACTAGACAGGCGCTTTAACCAACTAAGCCACGGCGCCACAATCGAAGGGTGGTTATGCTTGTATTTAAAGTTGATTTTCTATTATAACGATAAATTGCTTTTGCATGTATTGTTTATACTTAGTAGTAATGAAAATATGAATATTACCATGGTTCAGTAAAACTGATTATATAGTTAAATACAAAATTAATTTCTTTTGAACTTATATTCACGGATTAAGTCAAAGGTAAAAATGCTGCTCGTTATTTAACAATGGATTTTGTCAGCGCTTAAAGTTAACTTTCACTTAAAACTGGAAATTACATTCGAGTTTGAATATTTATATTGAGATTAAATAACTTTTATGAATCAGTGTACTGATAAATTATCCTTTGAATACTGATATAAAAAATGAAAAATTTGTTTTTGACACTGAAGGTAGTTCATAAAATTCTTTTTCTAATTATTCTGTGTCCTTTGATAAAATTGTATAGGCCGAAATCTGTTTTGAATATAATTCAAATGTATTCCGTGTTCTTATGTTCTATGTGTTAACAAAACAAAATTTCATTACTCTAAATGAAAACAATGTTAACCCTTCATCAAAATTTAAGTTCTAATGTTTCAACAGCAAACGGAGAGATTCGTGCGACTTTTCTGAGACAGTTAAACTTGTACTTGTTTTCATTGAAACTATGTTTGTTAGAAGTTCGTAGCTTTAAATACATGCGCAAATAAACATAGCAAGAGATATTATTACAGCTTTACTAATTTCCCTTATTTTGCAATTTACATACATTGAAAATTGAATCTTACGACACGAATTAAAATTTAAGAAAAACGTCATATATTGCATTGACGTCAGATATACTAACATATAATCTTTTCTTAGCCTTCTAAAATTTTATAAGAGAAAAACCACCTAAAGGAATTTGATATGGATTTTACGTGCCGTAACAAATATAAAAAAAAAATTTTAATTTTATATTTATTAAGAAACAATATCGTAAAAATTTTTTAAAAAAAGTAAGAGGTATTATTAGTCATCTGGATTTATTTTAATAAGCAGTTTATTTCAATAGCATCACAATGCTATATGCTATAATGTACTCTTAGAGACTGTAAAAGTGAATAAAGAATGTTATACTTATATAAAATTGCTTTTCAGCATGGACGACCTATGCATATGTTGAGTTCTGTCCTCGCCAATTACCATAACTAGACGAGTTTTTGATTTTTCATTTTTTGTAAATCCTCTACCATACATTGCATTTCAAGGAAATAAATCACTATATTGCAGTTTTAATACAAAAACAATATTTCTAGCAGCACTAAAAGTAAACTTTTTTCACAATGTTAGTCCAGCCACACAATTTAATGATTAAACATTTTTGAATTATTCTCACTATATTATTTCAGCATTATTTAGCGATCTATAAAATCTCTCTTTACTTTAAATAACAGCATTTAATTTCCACAGCAATTATTCTTTAAAAATATATTCGGTAGTTTTACTGATTTCAATGTAAATGAATTTAACTTTCTTTGAATTCCATACATTATGTACTTAATTTTAAAAAGCTTTAAGCAAAAGTATCCAAGGTTTTAAAATATTTAAATATTTTTCCAATACTTAAATAGAACTTATTGGGAGAAGAGGGTTTAATTTTAAATTTGCAAACTATTCATTATCACTTTGTATCCCAAAGAATTCATTGATATATATACCTGCTAAATTATTCCCATCCCTTACAATCTTAGGATTTACAATAAATCCACACAATGTAAAATTTTAATTTCCATTCCCTTACTAAACTAAAAAGTGATGTTAATAAAATGCTGAAGATATATGAAAGCTTATTTTCCCTCCTAATTGAAAATCTAAGTAAAACTTTCTGCTCTATTTGCAATTAACACTACATGGCATCCAACTACTTCATGACAGGAATTACGCATTAATTGTTACACAGCTTTCATAGTATGACTACTGAGAAAAAAAGTATTAACACATTTCAAACCTGCCACTATCATAGTAGCTTAAAATAGAACTGTTTCAGAAATTTTTTTTAAAACAAGTTGAGATGCAACTAGAGAAAATCAAAATTTAACATATTTCATTCTGACCTCCCAAATTTGCAAGTATTAAATTTTAAGGGTATCTATACATTTAAAAAATTAATTTTATGAGTGAAGCATTCTCCTACTGAATAAACAGACTACAAATATACAAAACTCCCATTCTTAAAATGAATTCCATTTAGAAATCCAGAGATTTCTATGTTTTTCAAACAATGATTTGATGATGTTGCTTCATAAGTTCAAGTATATTATGTATCAAAATAGGAAGACAGATCTTTAAAATAACTTTGAATAGTTATTTGTAATATTGGTGAATCACTGAAAGTTTACTTACCCATATATAATTTTAAAAAATTAGTAAGACTTTACTTGGTGTAATAATCTTATTTATATAGTTATACTCGTTTTTATATACAGTTATGTTTATATACCCCATTCATCAAAAGTAATTTTAAATTGTTACAGTTGACGTTAACATTTAAAACTGTAATTAGTTTAAAAATGTATTCAATAATTTTTAGTATTAATTTAAAATTACACACTGTAGAGTATTATTGCAAGTATTGTCTAGGAGGCAGCAGTTGGTCCTTCACACTCCCTAAACTTGCTTTGAATAACAACTCCACCTTAGATCTTTAATACCCACAGATGAGCACTACAAACCTCATTTGGAGCTACTTTTTTGGGCATTTTCTTTAATGTTTAAGATCAACAGCCACTGGGGTACAATTACTTGCTAACTACTGTCATTTTACCCACAAACAACATAAATCAGACTAAATGTAATTGTATTTCATTTGAGACATTTTAACACTAAACATACCATTAACCTGTCAAATGACTGGTAATATATATATATATATATATATATATATATATATACATAAAATATACATATATAATGCTATGGGTAGTGAATTAAAAATTTTTATTCTTTGTGTTTGTAATACATAAACACTGACAATATACAATTTTGTGTAATTATAATAAAGTTTATTTCCTTCCAAATATCTGTATTTTATACATTCAATCAGGAAACAAAGTCCAGTCATTTGACGGGCTGTGGTAGAAATAGGATGTATGAAGTGTTGGTATGTTTAGTGTTAAAGACTAAGATCTAATCTGACAGTTAAATCTAACTGTAAGTAGAAAAAGCAATCACTATGAAACAAACAGTAACAAAAAAGTAAAACGGGAATATTTCTTGTAATTAATAAAAATATCTATATTATTTTTACCTGTGTTGATGCAAACACCGTATTTTACACACTTTAAGATGCAATTTTTTCTTCAAAAAATTGCCTCTAAAATTCAGGTGTGTCCTATAGTTATTTAATATAAAAATGTCCAGTGTTTTTATTTAAAATCCCCACCAGTCTCAAAAACAATCCACAATCAAACAAGTGTGTCAGTGGATAAAAGAATAGTTGTGGTTTAGAGTGAGAGACAACATTGTTAAATCTTTCAAGAAGTGTAGCATAAGCAATGCAGTAAAGACCACCTTATATATGAAGAGGACAACAATGACAAAGGAGAAGAAAATTCTGAAGATGATTTTCAGGGATTTTAAATAAGTTTGGTTTTATAAAATAAGAATTTTTTTAATCTGGCCTTGCAATCTAATGGTAAAAATGTTAAAATTTTCCCAAATTATTTACATCAATTTATAAATAACATTTTTCACTCCAAAATATTTCAGTACAATAACAGAATTTAAACACTTTATAAATGAAAACAAACACATTTTGTTTAACCCAGCGGTTCTTAACCTATGGGTCGCGAAGCATATTTCTTGGGTCGCGCTGAGTCGAACCAAAAAAGTTAGTAATACACCAAATAATAAGTAATACCAACACCTCCTAGAACAAGTTAAATCCTGAAATAGATATAAGGTGCTCCTTGACAAGCATTCAACCGAGGTTTGAAGATCTTTCAAAATGTATTCAAGCATAAGGTTCTCATTAAAACTGTATGACTTGCATTTAAAATTTAAAAAACTTAACATATGTATCGATATTTCTTTTTTTTTTTTAGGAATAAGTTAAAATGTCAATTATTTTCAAAAAGTTATAAATATATTTTAATTTGGTCAATAAAAATTATTAAAAACACTTGATTATTAATTAAATTTTCCTTGGATCGAAAAGTACTTTTGTTTATCTTTATTATTAAAAAAATAAATAAAAAATTTGAAAGTTAAAAAAAATCATCATCGTAGGATTAAAGATTTTTTAAAAATACGCTCTAAAATAAAGCAATGAAAAAGTTTTGACTTTTTTTGGGTCGCGACATGAACATATTTCTCAAATTTGGGTCGCGGCTTAAAAAGGTTAAGAACCACTGGTTTAACCAACTAGATCTTGAGCACCAATTGATCAAAATTACCCCATACGGTTTTAAATATTTCATGTTTAAAAAGTAGAGAATAAAACTTTAAATTTAGAGCAGAAGTATGCGACTGAATAAATTAGTATTATAGTTTAAGTGATAAAATATACTTAAAACTATAACACAATTACCGGTATACTACTCTTATTTCTTTAATATAAAATTAAGTAGTCAAAATTTGTTATAAAGAATATTGTGTGTGAATATTTGTAAAAGTGTAAAAAACATTTAAAATATAGAATTTGTACATACAATGGGGAAAAGTTGACAGCATTACATACTCAATATGGGCAAAGACCTGCTAATCCCAAAACATTTGAAATCCAACAATAATTTATCATTTTTATTGATCAATTTAATAACTGTATACCAAACTAACTTTAAAAATTGCATAAAAACCAGACTATATAGTAGACAATTTCTATATATGGTGAATTTATTTCCATGAGAAATCCAGACACTAAATCAATGAAAAGTAGTTAAAAAATGAAAATATTAGAAATGACATTAAACAAAGAAAAGTTATTTAAAGACAATATCACCCACTTAAAATATTTATAATTACGCTTTTTGTACTACAATTGTTGTTGATGATTTTAAATTCTTTAAAATAAATTAAAGTAAGTGCTTGTTCAAAACATTATTTCTGTTGCCTTAAATTACAAATATACAAGTTTGTAATCATCTCACTTGTTAATAAAATACAGATATGCAAGAACAGTTAAAATTCGTTCGCACTCTGCATTACAATATGGAATCGTTAAAACTATTAATATAAATTCAGAGTTTCTTATATTTAAAATATCCATAACAATTCTTTATTCCTCCAATCAAATGCCACTAGGTATCAACACATCCTTCAAGAATTCTGCTAAGGGATTTCTTGATGCAAAATTCTGATTGCATTGGAGCTGTTAGCCCCAATTTGGCAGAGTTGCAGAAAAATTTTATATAATCATCACAAAAAGTTGGCAACCAGAAAGTTTAATGATCCCCTCTTAGAAAATACAGTATTGTTGGGTTAAACTTGAAGAGTTTATATGTCTAAGAGTATATAAGTTTGTGGGGCCAGAAGAATCCCCAGAGGATTTTATTGATTTACAAATCAAGATGGATGTAAAAACAAGAATTGAACAACATTTTAGATGGACAGGAAGAGAGAAGAGAAATTAAGCAATATATCTTCCAAATGCTAAACTCAATTGAAAAAAACTAATATTTACTCCTTATATAAAAAAATAGAAGATTACTAGAATTTAAAATTAGAAACAAAGATTCAATCTCTTTTGTTAACCTAACATGACAAGCATGCTCTTTCGAGTATGAACTGTACTTACGCCCACATTCTATGAAAATTATGTCTCTCAATTACTTTTAACTGCTGTTACATAGTTTCACAGACTGTATGACATTTCAAAACATTTATACCCCTGGAAATCACAAATAACCCTTGCTTTTTTCAAAACCTCCCAGTAACCTTACCAATTTTCAACCTGTTTTTTTTCCCCCTCCTCAAAATTCAGAGAGTAAAAATTAGATCACAGAAGTTAGGGAATTATTCAATGAAAGTCATACAGAGCCTTCTGTATTCTTTGATTCACTTTTAAAGCAGTAGATTAACAATTTCATGGGCCTAGGGAAGATTACTTCCCACATACATGATCTTAAATACACCTGTGGAAAGCGCAAAACCAATTATAATATATTGGTCTTGTTATTGAAATGACGGGAAGACTGATTCCTGCTTCAGTTTTGTAATGTCATCTATTGTTTGATAGATTGAATAAAATTAGCAGCTTTGTTTTAAAAGTTTGGGAAATGTGGAGTGAGAAATAAATGGCCCACGAAAGGATTGAAGTACTTTTATTTCTCCAGAAATCCAAATGTTTAGTGCAAAATCCCCAGATTTCTAGGGTTTGCCTATTGCACAAACACCCCTGCTTTTGAAAAGTAATCCAATTTAAAGCACCAGTAATCTACTATGTAAGCTCTGTGTATACAAATATATGTAGTTGTACTATTACCACAATGGTCAAAAAAGTGTGTTAAAGGTATAACAGGAAAGTTAATTCTTTAGTGTTTTCACATAGTGAACTTTCAATGCCCTAAAATTCATCTATTTTCAGAACCAATTAAATTTCAAGCTCATTATTTTCTAACTTACGTACAGTTTTAAGCAATAACGCAGATTTTTATTTTGTTTTAGTAAATTATTTACAAGTCCTAATTTTGGAAAAAAATAATTTTACTTCAAACGTTTGTACAAAATATCACTTATATTTCTATACTAACTCTCACAACACAGTACATTATTATTATTAAAAGTAATTAAGTTTAAAAATGCCAAGTCAAATTGAAATATCCAAAGACCAGAAATTTTCTCACGCAGAATCTAGTACAAAGTAAATGGAGAAAATGATATAATATGATGCATACATTTCTTCTATATATGCACTTTGATAACTAATAAATCTGTTTAGCTTTGTCCTATTGGTTTGGTTTGAAGTCTTAGTTTTTTTTTCTTTTTGCAGCATGTGGACTAATTAAATGAAGGCTTATTACTTAAAAATAATTTTGATGGCTGTAGTAGTATTCAAATCCAGGACTCACCAAAGGGCAGGACTAATCAGTGTCCATTCAGAAAATCATCCTAATGACTTTCAAAAGTACCAACATTGGAATGTATGTATTTTTCTAATACATATATAGTAATAAAAAAGATTTTATATGATTTTTTAAAAGTTAATAGTATCAAGAATTTTAGAAAATGACGTGTAAATTTAAAATACAAGTATTTTTTTTCTTTTTTTTTGGGGGGGGGAGGGGGGAGACATTTTTTTCCCTAACTATATACTTAAAAAGTTTCCCTCCATACCTTTGAAAAACAACTAATAATAATTGAAGATGAAGGATATTATGGTTATTTCAACATCAGATGGAAAGAATACCAATTTATATCACAGGAAAAATTTTTAAGACACATTTCTTTGTCTTTTATATGATACTTTGATTCCATCATTTGACATAAATCTGATAGGTCAATCTTTAAACTAAAAAATGAAGGTGACAATGCTAATTTATTGGAACTTCCATAAAATATCAAATAGTTTAATCAAATTACGAGACAAGTGAAACAAAACATTTTACTACAAATCATTTTAATACATTTTTACATACATAAATGCTATATGGATAATTACAGGAAAGTAGAAAACTGAAACACATCGAATTTTCTATAAAGATTATCATTGACACAATACAAATTTCACATGTTCTACCCCAATGAAGAAAATTGCACCAATTCAACCAGGTCTTTATTTACAACAAACTTTTAAAATGGTTCATTTTAATGGAATCATTAATGATACTGAATTAGTGATTTTTGATCAAAGTTAAAAAGTGACTTTAAGTATTACACTAAAAGAAATGACAAATGACTTTAAATAAATCATAAAATTTATCACACACACTGTCACATGCAAATAATGCTATTAAAACTAAAAGATTTGCTTTGCGCAAAATAAAATGTTTGAAAAAAGAAAACTGATGTGACAGAAACAATGCGATAATTCACATACCACCATATGAAGTAATTATCAGAGACCCAAACATGCAGTCATAAATGAAAATAACAAATACAGCTCTAATGATTACATAAATGGAAGTTAAAAGGAAATATGGATAGAGTATGCACTGAATGTCTCATTTTTATTGATACACAGATTACCTAAATAATAGATTAAAAACTAAATACACAGAAATGATATATAATAAAATGCATTCTAACATTCTAAAACTAAGTTTAAATTAATTGAGTAAAAGAAATTACAAAACCCAATAATGAATAGATAAAATAATGAAACCCCACGTAAAGTGCCATAAGAGTCCTTTTCAAAAAATAAAACAAACACAAAGCAGCCAGCTACTGAAAAACACAAGAAAAAAAAAGTCTGAGACAGAGACCTTTATAGATCAGTGTCATACCAAGCAGCCATTTGTGTGGCATCACCATCTTGTGGAGTAGAAGGTAACATAGGTTCTAATGTGTCAAAATTAATATCAGGAGGACTATCCAAATCCATATCTGTGCCTAAGGTTCCATACCCACCATGTCCAACTTGTCCCCCAAGATCAAGGCCCTGCATTGAATCAATAGGGACCTGAAGATCAAAGCCTGGAAGGGAAAAAAAGGTCATACATTATGTAACACTCAATTAGACACAGCAGATTAACATTTTATATAAGTGCAATGTTCTAGGACAACTTTGAATTATTTTCCCTACTTAAATTTCAAAAAGTGCAATACATACTAGAGCTATACTGAAAACTTTTACCAATACAAATATAAGAATTTATAAGAAGGAAATAAATGTTTGATAATTTTAATAATTGTCATTAGATATATATTTTAGATTCCCAGAATTCCATTTTGATACAAATAAAAAATTCCCAATATGTAACTACATTATAATTTCAAATATCATGATAGGTATAATGAGAAACAGCTCAAAACATTACATAAAATGCTGTACATTCACTAAAATACCATCATTGGATACTTTTAAGTTTAATTTAAAAATAAGTACCACAGTAATTTCAGAAAAAAGCTTTAAAAATTTTAAAATTTTAACCATGGTCAGTTTCTGAAACTGGCAAAAGAATTCTAACAGGGTTATTTTAACAACACTTAAGATTTCAAAAACTTTAAGCTATTATTCAATTAAAAGCATTTAAAACAATATCTAAATTTAAAAAATTACAAAACTCAAATTTCTCAACTAGAATACTTAATTCTTACAAATAACATTTTTGATAACTTAATTAACCAGCTATTGAACCCAACTGCACCAAAACTGTAATAAAAAAACTAACTAAAAATACCATAAATTTAGAATTAACTCTGAGTAATAAAATATTACAAAAAGACTTTAAATGTATACAAAGGAAGTGGAAGAGAGAAACCCATGATTTTATGAACAAAAGTTTTTAAGACAAAAATCTTGAATCTCTACATAGTAATTACAAAACATTTCAAAGCACCAAAAGAATATAAATAATAAACATACCATTGGTTAATCCATGATAGCAAAGAAACATACAAGATATATTTTTTAATAAAAAATTTAATAGTTCTAGACATCTATTAAATATTCATTTGTAAGTATACAATGCAATTTCTATGAGCATAACAGAAATGATGAGTTCAAAGAAAATTAAAATTTACCACACTGGTGAGTACACATCATCTACAATCATTTACCAAAAATCAAGATCTTAAAAATTAAATTTTAAACCTTAATGTAGCCTGTAAACTATACAGATCATTTATTAAAATACACCTATCATTAAAAGATAAAAGTTATATACGACTGACACAAAACAAATATTTTATGCTACATAAACAAAAACACAATTGTATAATTATGTTCAACTTCTGGCATTTAACCCCTTAACGCATTTGCCCGTGTCTGACACGTGCGAAATTCAAATTAAGCATGCAATAAAATCGTTTATACTTTGTTTGTATAACAATTTTTTTATATACTTTTTACTCTTTCCAAGCTCCCTAGTCACCCCCAAAACTGAAATTGCAAAAAATAACATTGTACCTATATATTCCTTTTCTGTGAAGAAAATATGTCATTTTATAATTTTTTCTAAACTAAACTTGTGCTTTAAGGGGTTAAATCAAATTTTATTAAAATATGTTATAATTTGCATAGATACATACATATATAATATATATATATATATATATATATATATATATATATATATATATATATATGTGTGTGTGTGTGTGTGTGTGTGTGTGTGTGTGTGTGTGTGTGTGTGTATCTGGGTGATAAAATCAAGACTAAATTTTTCATTATCTATTCCATACCTACTATAATCAAGTTAAGAAAATTACAAACCTTGTGGGGTGTATGGATTATGTCTTGGAGCTCCACCATGGACACTTGGAGGCCCTTGACTGCCTTGGTATATTTGATCATGATAGGCTTCTTCTGGACCCAACATGTTTATATCCATATCAGCCGGCTATTAAAAAGATAAATAATTTACACAAATATTTAAAAAGCCTCTGAACAATCACTATTATGGGAAGCTGTTAAAAATCCTTATACAATACATTCAGAAAAAGAATAATTTCCACTTCTAAAAGTAAGCTATTAAGATTCTAATAACTATTTGGTACTTCTTCGATACACACACCGCAGTTTTTCGGGCAATTTCTGTGTTTTCTGGTTGCCTTTGGCGACTTTTGGCATTTCGGCTCTTGGGTGGCCCTGGTTGATCCCCATTGGTGCACGTGACTTGTGTTGCCACAAACCCCGCGAGATGTGAATTCCTCAACCATTTTTTCAGTCTTCTTAGCGTGGTAGTTCCAGGTTAGTTTGTAAGCGTGAAGGGGTTATTGGATCTTCTTTTCTGATGTTTTTGTTGTTTAGAAGGGATTTATTTCATAAATTTTTGAAAGAGTTAGGTTTAATTAAAAGGGAGTTAAATTGTCCTAAATGTAGTAGTGGGATGGTTCTTAAACCTGATGTTAGGCTTAGCGACGGTTGTGTTTGGGTGTGCAGAAATAAGGATTCGGCAAAAAAAGTTTGTGTTCATTGTCCCCTTCCTTTCATATGTACTTTTTTTTATTGCTGTACAATGTTTTTGTTTCTTTAATTTATCAACTGTTTTGTAATTTGAAAATGTTTGGGGGGTTGAGGAGGGGGTTTCCCCCCTTAAAATGTTTTAAATTTTAACTGTTTAAAAATGTTTATTTAATTGTTTGTTTTATGGTTTTTATTTCAATTAATATTTAATGGGGGGTTGAGAGGGGGTTTCCCCCCTCAAAAAATGTTAAATTTTTGTTTTACAGAATTTTCTGTATTTTTTGTGTTCATATTTTTAATTTCAACTGTTTTTTAGAATTTTTTCATTTTTTGTGATTATATACATGTTTTAGTAGTTTCAAACTCAAAATTTTTTTATGTCTGTGTATTTTTCTTATTTTGCCATCCATGTTTTTTTTTTTTCTTACAAAAATGCCATTTTCGTCCACTTTTTTTTTTTTTCCACAAACCCCTTTTTTGGCCCCCATCTTAGCGACTTTTCCGAAAAGGAGGTTTTTGATAAGATTGAAAAAAAAAAAAAAAAAAGGCGGGCGGAAGCAGTGTGTCTATTGAATCAGATCCAACTATTTTAGCCCTATCACAGATATGACATTAAAGTATACCAGATATCCCCTTTATACAAATATAACTTCAAATAAATTAATGTTTGCTTTTGAATTATTTGACTAAGTGAAAGGATCACTAACTACAAATGTTTGTAATTTAAGAAAAAGTAGCAATATTAAAAGATTGTTTATTTTTTTTTTACAACAGATTGCTGTTCAAAATTTTTGATTTAGTTGAAATACTATATGTGAGGTAGAATCTCAACTTTTAAAAATTTAAAAAAAAGAGCAATTTAAGCCATTCTGCCCCATTTCTAATTTGATACATTTTGAGGTATAATATATTGATCTATATTAAACAAATCTTCACAGAAGAATAGAAATACAATATTTAAACACAAAACAATCAAATTGCCTATTTCACTAAACAGCCTTAAAATATGTGTTAATGTTAGGTATAAATAATCTTGCTTTACGCTATATCAAATAACACATAAATTTAATTTAAGCAGTAAATTATTTACATTTCAATTTTATAACAGTCAATCTAAGAAATCCAACTGTCCTATATAAATCTCTTAATAAATAATATTTTCACTTTAGAACTTCAAATAAATATGCAATTTAAAAAATCTTTGAAATTTTAACAATTATCATATCTTAGTTACATTATATTCTTAAAATAAAATTTATGTAACTCATGATACAGTACACGTGAACGTAAATCATAGTATATACTGACCATGCCTGTCCAAGGACCTGCATCATCTCTAAACAGAGAATTAGTCAGCTCTACTGATAATCTCTTTTTATAATCTTGTGGCTTATCTTCAGACATTCGGAACAGAACAGCAGCAGCATATGTTGCTACAAAAAAGTTTTTAAAAAATTAAACCAATAGTACTAATTGTATAAAAGTAAGATTTACGGTAAAACTACTTAGATAAAAAAAAAATTAACTGGCAGAAATGCTCAATATTTTAAACAATTGGTAACTGAACATAATACAAAAATTCAAAAAATTTAATTAAAATTTATAATAGCCTCTGCCTTTTAACCCTTTATCTACTGACGGTACTTTTAAGTACCACTTTAATTAATTAGTTCTAACAAATTAAATTTTGCACAGGAAGATTTTTTCTTGTATATTCTTTAATTATCAATATGGCAGCTAAAACAATATATTTATGAAGAAATTTTCAGTAATTCATAATGCAGTAGACAAAGGGCAAAGTATAATTTCAATTGTCTGCAATTTGGAGCTTGAAGTTAGTCAAGTCCACTTATATAAGGTTACTTTTGCTCAAAATTCTAACCAGAGCAATTTGTGAAATAAAGTACACATTACATTTAATCTGCCAATCTAATTCAATAAACAAATATTAAAAAGTAAGCAGTGTGACTAAATTAGTTTGCACCTCAAACACTCGTTTATAAGTATACTACTGTATTATGCATAGTTATAACAATTCTTACCCTAAAAATCAGAACATATATAGTAAATATCTATATAAAAAAAAACTGACCATTTTTTTGTTTTAATTCTAGAACTAACCTAAGTAAAAAACATGGCACAAACAAGAGCAAGTACAAGTGGTTTTCTACAAACATACTTTATAACAGAACAAAAATGAAGGATATTATGATATAGATACATCTGAATCATCTTAGAAATTCACTAAAATTTTACTAATTTTATAGAAAGCCTGTGATGAAATATTAGCTTTGAAAAAAAATTCTATAGATGCAGCATGTTAAATGTATTATGGATGAAAAAACAACTTAGATAATTTATCAATTCAATTAAAGAGAAAAATATACATACCAACACCTTCATTTCTGGAGTGCAAAAGATCGGTCAGTGGAGGCGTTGCACCTTCAGCTTCAATCATTTCTGCACCTTCTTTGTCTGCAGCAAGTTCACAAAGCACACCAGCAGCAACTCGCTGTATGTTTTCTATTTCACTGTATAAAAGCTACAAACACACAAGATGAGATTCAATATTATAAAAAAGTTACAAATTAATCAACAAATAACAGTTAATATGTACTGAAAGAAATAATATAACAAAGACAACTTACAGATACAAATATAAAAAAGAAAAGAACATACAACATACAATTTTTAACACTACATAGAAAAATAAATTTAAAGTACCATTAATGTTTTAAAATACTAAACATTGTTTCACCAGTATTTCCTATCAAAAAAAAGTTTAGATTATTTTTTTTAACATTAGCCTTATGCTTCTGCATATAACTACTATGCAATTACTATAAAAAACACTCAAATTTCAATTATGCCTTATTAAAAGATTTTATCACAGGTCTTTAAGAAATAACAGTACTATTTAAACTAGCAATTTAATGCAATATTGAACATTAAATTGTAACATTTCACTAGCTGTTATCATTAGTCTTTTAAACACTTTTTTTTTAGTATTTTATTAGGGTAACACAATAAAAATTAAATACCTAAAAATACTATGAATACAAAATTATAAGATTTTTATGCACAATTAAATTATCAGTAAGACAATACATCAATTAGAATGCAAAAGACTGCAATGGTCAGTCCTAACTTATCTGGTATTCTAAGAAATCTTTTTATACAATACTAATTTCTATTAAAACAATTACCTGAACAAATACAGGAATAACATTGAGGCCTCTAATAATAGCTCTATTATGAGCCTCCCGGGCAAGAATATGAAGAGCACCCACAGTACCTTCTACTATTTCTTCCATTCTAACACCATCCACATATGCTATTTGGCTATTGCTGGAAGCAACACTTGATCGTTGCTAAGTATAAGAAAAAAAATTTTTTTTTTTAAATTTTATGTCAGAAGCAATACATTGAAAATTAAACATAACAGTGAACAAGTAAATTACCCTTTGTGTGTCCTGATAAGCCTTAATTAACAATTGCACCAATCTTGGAATAGCTCCATGCTCTCTCAGTGGTGCATGATTAGCAGTGCATAACGCTAAATTTCTGATCAAACCAATTACAGCCTGCAAATATATATAGCACATATATATAAAAAACCAGAGAAAACTAAATATTTTATAACTATGTAAATAACTATAACCTTGAAGCTGCCTTTGAATCTAAAAGAACATGTATAAATATATAATACACATATATATATGTGTGTGTGTGTGTATGCATACATGTACACACACATATATATATATATATATCAAAATTGCACCTAAAATATCTAAAATCCTCATTCATTCACTTAATTTCTCAGCCATAAAATCTCAGATTTGAAAGTGTTTTCAGGACTTAAATTCTTTTAATTAGTCTCCCAAAACTAATGCTAATTTTCTGTCCACTGGCCACATTTTTAAGTTTCTTTTCTGAGAATGAAAGAAAACTAAGGTTATTCAAAAATAATATACCCTCCTGCTTTAAAGTATTATTAAAGCAGGAGTTAATCTATCTATCTGTTCTATCAGCCAATCTATCTATCAGCTGTTAATGATGGAGACTAAGCTGCTCGTCTCATGGAAATATATCTGCTTGATCTCTTGCTGTGGGGCAAAATTTGTAATAGAAATGTGTTTTTGGTCAATCATTCAATGCTTAGATCTTGTCAGGTAGACATATCCCCTTTTTGGTCTAAAATAAATTTAAAACTCCACATTTGAATGGTTTCTTTTTAATAGAATGGAGCAACTGCAAATAACTCCTAAAATTACTTAGGTCTGCTATAACCACAACTGGGAAATTAAAAATAATAGAGGCTAATTCATGTGTAATGGAGAGTTTAAAATTTGCATGTTACATTTATATCAGGCTTGTATTTATGTGCTATAGCATATTTTGTAATATCAGGATTAGGGCTGGACTAAATCAGAAATTTAATGCAATATATCCCCATATTTATATTGATATATTGCAATAATACTTTAAAGCAGGAGGGTATATTATTTTTGAATAACCTTAGTTTTCTTTCATTCTAAACCTTTTCTTTCTTTTAATTAAAATTTTTATAGTTATAATTTGATCCTAAAAATTAGGATTTCTGAAAGATAAAAACAACCTTTTAGGTGTAATTCATTTTAGCATGTAAAGGGAAAAAATATACTGTTCAGAAGTAATTTGTTAACATACTAACAGAATTTGTTAACATACAGAATTGTTTATTCAAACTGGAACCATTAATGCTAATTTACATTGCCTATTTATGCCAAATTATATTTCTTTCAAATTGAAATCAAACTTCCTTCATGGTAAGCCGATATTCAGTATCGGATTCCATGGGTCCAAATATCGCTGCCAAAATAGATGTTCGGTGCCGTTCAGAATCAGATTTAAGTAGTAGGTGTCGGTAAATAGCGTTCATAAAGCAAAAATAGAGAACCATAGTAATCCAAACCAAAACGATTTTCTTTGTCCAATATACGACAGAAGGAAGCATAATATGACCAACTTTTAGCATGCAGAACTGATATCATAAACTAAACCTATGACTTGGGTATTCCAAAAGTCAGTCATATGCATTAATGACAGATAAATTTTAATTTTTGTGATCACTATACTCGAAATGTTTATAAAAGCTAGTGTGCTTTTAAATATTAAAGATCGCAAATAAAACTATTTAACAACACTTTGCTTCTATGAATTTCAATTTTTTTTTTTTTTTTTTTTTTTTTTTATTCTTTTTAATTTTAGTCTCTGCATATTACCTGGATAAAATGAAATAATTGCATGTCTCAAAAATTTAAATAGGAAAGGATTAAATTTTGATAATTTTTTAAACTTTTCTTTTTCACACTCTCCGAAATATGCCTTTTAAAAAATTTTCTGTACTAAATTTGATGCAGATTTTTTTCCTTAATTTACAAGAATAAAATTTTGATCCATTGAAATTTAGTTAAACAAAATTTGAAATTAAAATTAATTATTAAAAAAAAAAATAAAATTATATCTTAATTTTTTAAAGTAAAAAGTTCTTAACTGTAATTTAGATTCCAATTAGAGCATGGTGATATTATAAATAACTCCATGAATTAGATGTATCCTTTGAAAAAACTACATAGAGATCTCAATTGCAGATCAATATATTTTTACTGATTATTTTGACAATTTAAACCCAGAAAACAAAATAAGGAAAACATTGCTTTTTGTTGCATTTTTAATAGATTTATTACACTTTGGGAAATTAACACGATTTTAAACATTCATTTTTTTTATCCCAATATACACCTAAAACACCATACACCTTCGTTATAAATAGAAGATATAAACGAGAAAGTGACACATTATTGAAACATCAACGCATGCACATATTACTGACCTTCAAGATGGTGGGTTAACTGGATATCCTGAATCTAGTTCTCTAATCCAGAGACTTCTAACAGTAAGCACAAGAATGACAATGAGCAGAAAATACATATGACTATTTGCGTTCTTTTTTTTTATTGTAGTTTTCGGAGTAATGAAGTAATAGCTCAGTAATAGTAAAGAAAAATAGCTCAGAATAGTAATTCAGATCTTGGCAAACACCAATAAAATTCTACGAAACATACTGGGAAGAGACTAAGGTCCTCATTAGTAGGATTTTAAATCTTGTGTTCTGCTACTTAAAATTTTCACTAAAAACATGTGTAATGAAATAATTCAGGGGAGGGGCTTAGTATTCATAAGTTTAAAAAAGTTTAAAGGGGCTAAAACCCTCCAAAACTAAAATAGTAGGACGGAAGCTTAACACAGTGAGATGAGAGTCAGTGGGCATTGCCCAAGTCTAAAAAAAACCTATTAGTATGGATATACACCATCATATTGCTTGAATATTAGTGTGCTTAATTACTGACTATTACAAACAATCCTTGATATATCCAGATATTATTCCAATAAACCAGGAACAACTGCAAGCAGCGGCTTTTCCAGTCTTGACCTGAGTGCAGACACAGAAGTCAAAATTTTGGGAAAAAAGAAGGAAAAAAAGGAGAAAATTTCAAAAAAGAGGAAAAAAAGAGGAAGTTAAATAACTATTAAAAATTAATGTTCTGATTTATTTAATGCAAAAACAAGTGCCTAAATATGAAATATGGAAGTATCAAAATAACTTTTTATCAATATAAGTAAGTACTCAAGTTTCCTAGTAAAAAAATATTTAAAATAGATTCAAATCAGATACTTCTTCAATGTGCCTCATTAAAAAAATAAATAAATTCACCAATACGGTTGAACTTTATTATATTAAATTTTGAGGAACCATATTGTTTGTTGTGCTTGAACCTTTAAGGAAAATGCTAGATCTCAGAAAATTATAACTTGTATAAGATTTACATAAGGTTACATATTATCTTCTATAAGATTTATAAAAATATTATTTTTAATGATTTTAATTGACCTTAACCAAACAACTGAAAGATTGAATATCAGAATAACCAAAAATGTAGACAAATGCAAAACTAGTTTTGTCTTCTAGTTATTGCTTACTATTTTAATACTGAGTTAATTTATAATCTTTTATATCAAGCTAGTTTAAGGAATTTCTTTGTCCAATACAACAAAAAACATTTTCTTTCCTTGAGTGTCTGGACAAGATGTTATTAATTTCATGCACTTTGTTTTTAAATCTAGAAACATATTTAAATCTGTCTTTAGAACTGCAAAAAAGTTTTATACAAAATGAAGAAAAAATACTTAGTAAATGAATGAAAGAAAGGATTCTTCTACCTCATTCCTAAGATTCACTATAAATGTATAAAATGGAGAATTGCCACTTATGGGTAAATTAGCATTGTAAACAAAAGGAAAATCATGAGATCAAAATTTTCATTTGTTATAAGCTGGTTTGTTAAAATAGGGATTTCAACAGTACATCAATAATTTAAAAGCCGTTTCAAATAGCAAAGCTTTAAAATGCACTTCCAAACAGAACTTGAAAACTTTGTAACCGCAAAATTTGTTATTAACTAGTTTGTAAAATTCTATTAATTTTTCTTACATTGATTTATAATAAATGTTTAAAAAATACAGTATAAGTCTAGTTTTTTTGTCAGCAAAATAGTATGCTCACCTTATTTAAGGGTTATATTCTTTCCATCCGAATGCACGTGCATAAACCGTTGATTAAGAGTGTAATCGGATTGCGAACACTGCGAGCTGAATAAGCCCGTTCGCAATCTGACTTATCACAAGTTTCCAGCATTTATGCAAATGTGTAAAAAAGCAAATGTGGATATAAGCACGAAAGCACGTGCTTGCTCTCTCTTTTTTTAATTGCTGCTGTTTGTAAGTGCGTAGTAGGTATGAGAAGAAATAAAGTGTATTTTTAAAACGTTTTGAACTTTAATAGGCCCAAGTCACATAGCATGCATTCACCACTGCTATTATATTAGCCTTCAGAGAGCTAATTAAAAGAAATATCGTCTGACAAAATAAGGTTATGGGCCCAGGCTCAATGAATTGCAGTATGTGACTGAACGCTGGAGTATAGAGGTCGACGAAGCTTATTTAACTGAAAGTCTAACTTTTTACTAGAAGTTTTCCCGAGAAGAAAATTTAAGTATACCGGATTCTAAGCATGAATGACGCCGGGGAGGCCAACTTTAGGATACGACCTTTAGAAGATTCGATTTTCCCGCAGTGGAGTAAAGAAATTAAAGTGATACTTCTTGAACGGAACTTGTGGGAGATTGTTACGGAAAAGGAGGTTGAACCGGACGTAAAAGATTTAAAGTTGGTAAATGACTTTAAAATAAGAAAAAATAAGGCATTCGCTACGATTTTTATGAACGTTAGCAACGGTCTACGCCCGATAATAGAAAATGTAGAAGACCCAGTGCTAGCATGGAAGAAATTAAAGGACTACTTTCAGCCCGATTCGAGAGCAAGGACAATGGCACTCAAAAATGAATTTTATAATCTTCGTCCAGAACCATATGAAAAAATAGCCATCTATGGAAGCAAACTTGAAAGAATTGCAGAACAACTTCAAGAATGCGGACACCCCATAGACGAACAAGATAAATGTTTTCAAATTTTGCGTTTTCTACCTGATGAAATGGAGAATGTGGTACAAAACATCTACCGCTGGGAGGAAAAGAACTTTAAATTTGGAAACGTATTGAATGAGTTGATTCGAGAGGAGGGAAGACTCCAACAAAGGCAAGCTGACCGGCCAACTACTACATACGCGGCAACCACAGGAAAGCAAGGATACAAGAGCAATCTCGTGTGTTTCCATTGCAAGAGAAAAGGACATTTCCAAAGAGACTGTCCGTTGCGAAGGAAGGAAAAGGGGAGACAATCCAGGACAGAAAGGCCAGAGAAAGAGCGAGGTAATTCTACTTTAAGGTCATGAAGTGGGGAGAGTTTTTTAATGGAGGTATTGACAACTGAGATGAAACAACAACCTTGGATTTTTGATACAGCGGCAACTTCTCATTTTTGCAATTCAAGGGAGATGTTCCTGGACGATTTCGTCACCCTTAACAACCAGGTTTTGACTGGAGCAGTGGATGGTCAGACCACAGCTATCAAAGGAAAAGGTACTGTAAAATTAATTTTTGGTCATGTTGAATTATCACTCAGAAATGTAATGTATACACCTAAGTTACGTAGGAATTTAATCTCAGGACCTTGTATTGACCAAAAGGGTGCTAAATTTGTAGGTAGTACTGGAAAAATAGACATTTTTAGGGAAAATGGAAAGTTGTTATGTTCTGCCAAATTGCATAATGGACTTTATTATTTATTTCCTGAGAAATGTGATGACTATAATGATCCTCAAAGTAATAATGTACATAATGTGAATGAAATGTGTAATTTAAATGTAAAACCTAATCTTAAATCATGTATCAATACTAAAAAGGGGAAACGAGTAAAAAGCATAAAGTTTGCTAATGAAAGTTTAGCCGAATGGCACGCAAGACTTGCCCACATAAACGTGGATGCAATAGTAAGAACAAGTAAAATTAAATGTGTACACGGTTTACCCGAGCTTAAAGGCTCAGTTCGTGATTGTAGGGCCTGTAAGGAAACCAAATTTAAGCGTGTTAGCTTTAAACCCATTAACAGAACTTTTACCCAAAAACCGCTTGAATTGGTACACACTGATTTGTGTGGTCCGTTGCCGACTACATCTATCCATGGGCATAGATATTTTATGACTATAATTGATGATTTCTCACGAAAAGTATTCTGTTTTCCTTTAAAATCTAAATCAGAAGTATTAGAGACTTTTGTTAAATTTCAAAAACGTGCAGAAAGATTCTTAGATAGTAAAATAAAAAATGTTCGTTCGGATAATGGTCTAGAATACGTAAATAACGAGTTCAAGCAGTATTGCGATAATCTCGGGATTAAACATGAACTAACGAATGTATATACCCCAGAACAGAATGGAATTGCGGAAAGATTTAATTATACCGCTATGGATGGCGTTAAAGTGTTGTTACGTGATAGTGGGTTAAACGCAGGATTTTGGTCTGAAGCATTACTACACTTTGTCTATAGCTGGAACCGAGTATGTCATAAGCAAAATAAGACCCCTTTCGAACTATATGGGGGGAAACAACCATCTCTAAATCATATGAAACCTTTCGGTATCCAAGCCTACATAGGTATCCCCAAAAACTTAAGGAAGAAATTTGACCCGAGAGCAAAACCAGGAATTTTAGTGGGTTACGCACTACGAACGAAAGGATATCGCATTTGGAACCCAGAAACGCGAAAAATAATAGAAACAATAAATGTTAGGTTTGAAAACAAATTTCCCGAAAAAGAAAAACCTCAGCCTGAAATATTTAAGGAAAGTGACCTGGACCTCCAAACCTTCAAAATTACTCGAAGTAGTACTACCGAAACAGATTCTGAAGATGAATATCAAGACTGTCCAGACACATCACCCGAACTCGATTCAGACCCAGAGGGGGTAGTATTGGAACCTGACGGATACTACGACGAAACACCGAAACCTGAAGGGGAAGAAAGAGTAGTAAAGTGGATAAGGAAGTTACCCCACGAAAAGGGTGCAAATGATATTTACTATACAGTGGAAAACATGAAAACCAGATTGAGATCGCTGGGGGAAATAAAACAGTATTGCAAAAAAAATAATATAAAGTTTCAGAGTGAACTATTTGATTTTTCACGACAGAATAAATTTAGTGGCGTCGTAAGTGGGGACCAAACACCAGAAGCCAGTATTTCATGTCGAGACTTCAACCCCTTTACAGATCATGATTCTGAATGACTAGAGGGGAAAATTCCATCTTGTTATCTACATGCCGTGAAAACACCACAAAGAAAGGAATGGATAAAAGCAATGCAGAAGGAACTAGAAATGATGAAGCAAAGAAAAGTATGGGATTTAATACCTAAACCCGATAATGCTAAAATTCTAGGTTCCAGATGGGTTTTTAACATAAAAGGGAACGCGCAAAGGAAAATAGAAAGATACAAGGCGAGACTGGTAGCACAAGGTAATCGTCAAAAAAAGGGAGAAACCTATGACGAGGTATTCAGTCCTGTCATTAATTTTAGTATCATTAGATTTTTCTATGCACTGTTAGTTGGTCATAACAAATGGTTTAATCTGCAATGCGATGTCCAGTGTGCATATTTGTACGCTCCATTAAAAGAGTACATCCTAATGAGACAGCCTCCCAGTTTCGAAACAGATGAAAAATATGTATGTAAGCTGAATAAGGCAATTTATGGTCTACATCAATCTGGAAGGGAGTGGTTCTTTGAAATTAATTGTAAATTAAAAGAATTAGGTTTTGAAAAGTTTTCGTGGTGTAATTGCGCGTACAAATTTGGTAGAAACGTTGTACTTTTACTGTACGTAGATGACATTGTGATTTTTGGTAGAAGCGAAGCAGATGCAAATAAAGCTGTTAAATTACTAAAAAGGTATTTTGATTTGAAGGTTCTAGGGAAAACAATACGATTGTTAGGGGTAAATTTTGTAGAAAATGAGGGAGGAATCTTTATAGATCAATATGATTACATTGAAAGGATGTGCAAAATATATGAAGAATTCCATTACCCAATAACATCACTTCCCATAACAAAAGGAACTGTGTATAGTAAGAAACAATGCCCAAAAACGCAAGTTGAAAAGGCAGAGATGGAAAAAATTCCATATAGAAATCTTATAGGTTGTCTTGCATTTTTAGCAAGCAGAACTAGGCCGGACATAGCCTATGCTACAAATATATTTTCTCAATTCCAGCAAGAACCAGGCATGGTTCATTGGCAAGGATTGCTAAAATTGCTAGGTTATGTAAAGCATACACAATCCCTTAAATTAAATATTTCAAATCCTAAAGAATTAAAATTGATAGCCTATTCAGACGCTGACTACGCGAACAATAAAGATGATCGTACTTCCATGGGAGGGCAGATAATTTTTTTAGGTAAAGTCCCTATCGAATGGAGGAGTTTTAAACAAAAAGCGATTGCACTCTCCACAATGGAGGCAGAATTTGTGGCTTTAACCGAGGCAGCTAAGGAATTAGTCTGGATTAGTAGAATTCTAAGTGAATGTAAAGAATCAAAGCTGATCACCCAAGATATAGCAGATAATGTATTAATGGTTGATAATCAAGCTAGTATTGACTTTGTAAAATCTCCTATCGAAAACCACAGAACAAAGCATATAGACGTGAAATTATTTTTCGTAAGAGATCTTGTATATAAAAAGATGTTTAGTTTAAAGTATGTACAAAGTAAATTTAATTTAGCTGATGTTTTCACGAAGCCCCTAACTAAACTTGAGTTACAAAAATTCAAAGATCAGACATTCACTAATATGTAATATGGACATTTTCTTTAAGAATTGAAACTCAAAAGTATTATTTTTTTAAATAAGGTCATGTGAGATGGTTCAAGTTGAACTAAAATGTTTTTGTTTTTCTAAATATAACTTCAGTATAAAAGTAATGTTGTAAGTAAAGTCTTTTTTTGAGTTGTTAAATGTACATTACATGTAAACCTGAAAAAATGATGTGTGTTTTTTTATGCTACTGTAAATTGATGTAAATGTTTTCACCTTTGTTATAAATATTAAGGCAGTAGTACAAAGTTTGTAAGTTACAAAGTACAAAGTTTGTAAGCTATTAGCAGAGAGTTTATTCTATAGTGCAAAACATGCTGTACATTTGTTATTTTAGTTAAGTTGATATGAAATGCTTACTCCTGTTATTCAAAGTATTTCATTCCTTTGGTATAAAATGTTGATTAGAGAGTGCTGGTAGCAAAGTACTTGTGTTCCCAAAGGAAAGGTGGATTTTTTTTGTAACTTTTGTGTACGCGCATGAGGATGAAAAGAAAGGGGGGCAAATGTCAGCAAAATAGTATGCTCACCTTATTTAAGGGTTATATTCTTTCCATCCGAATGCACGTGCATAAACCGTTGATTAAGAGTGTAATCGGATTGCGAACACTGCGAGCTGAATAAGCCCGTTCGCAATCTGACTTATCACAAGTTTCCAGCATTTATGCAAATGTGTAAAAAAGCAAATGTGGATATAAGCACGAAAGCACGTGCTTGCTCTCTCTTTTTTTAATTGCTGCTGTTTGTAAGTGCGTAGTAGGTATGAGAAGAAATAAAGTGTATTTTTAAAACGTTTTGAACTTTAATAGGCCCAAGTCACATAGCATGCATTCACCACTGCTATTATATTAGCCTTCAGAGAGCTAATTAAAAGAAATATCGTCTGACATTTTTTAAATGGACAATTCCAAAAATTTTTTTAATAAAAGTAGCAGATCCAGAAATTAAATATTAGAGGGGAAAAAAAGGAGGAAAATCGGAAAGTAAAGAACAATTTAAAAATATTTAAATATTTATTTAAGTATACATAATGCAAAAACAAGTACCTAAGTATGAAATATACCAGAAGCTAAATAATTTTTACTAATATAAACAATTACTAGAGTCTCCCAATCAAAAAATGTTCAAAACAGATTCAAATCAGAAGTTTCTCAAATATCCTAATTAAAAAAAAATCTAATAATATAAATGCGCATTTTAGATATCAAATTTTTAGAAGGCATTCCAACAAGCAAATTTTTAATTTTGTGACACTAGAATTTCTTAAATGCAGTAAAATCTATACCTTAATAGTTTGTAAAGATACAATAATTAGCATTAGATTTAATTTTAATCAATGTCTAAAAACTCATGATTTAAATAACATATACTCTATATAAGGCAATTTTTTTAAGTGAACAATTAAAAAAAATTTTTTTTTAAACAGTAAGATTTCAGGACGATGATCGAACTGGACGGTCTTTCTTCCGGTATCTGAGCCAGTGGGTTCGATTTCTACTTTAGACTAACAGATTTGTAACCATTTAGTTTGGTCTGAGAGTGCTAGAGTTTACTTTTATGTTACCCGACAGCTAGTCATCGGAGTTTACTACTTAATGAGGAATTTGCACATGTGGGGGATTCGAACAACTTAGTGTTTTTCTGGTAATTTCAGACTCGTAGATTCCAAAAATGTTCTCAAAAATGTAAAAAACTGGGTCCATCATTTAAAAAATTAATTTTAAAGTTAAGCGAAAATCACGTGACATCAAAAAGCTCCGTGATTGGTTGTGATGTCATCGTTCATGCAGACCAATATTTTTGTATTGCTTTTAAGCGCGCACTATTTTCCGATTTTGTTTTTGCAAGTTCCTGAAATTTTCTAGCTATCAAAATTTATTTTTATTTAAACCTGAAGGTTTATTTTATCGATCTAGATAGCTTAGTTATCTCAATTTGTCATAAATGTCTCTTCTACCTGGATTTACCAATCAGACAACCTCCCGAAAATTGACAGCATGTCAATGTTTTCTTTCTTGGCAAAAAACCCGGATTTTATGGGAGCAGAAATACGAGGAATTAAAACCCAAAGGTGTGTAAAATCATTTATATTTTTTTTCCAATTTTACTTAACATGTATTAATACTTTATTCATGCTAAACACAGCTCTTTTGTTTGTAAACACAAACAAGTCAAATAAATATACATATATCATATACATACACATTTGTAGTTGCATCGTTTTTTATAAATACAGACGGATGTAATATTAAAATAAAAATTAGAGGAGGTATTTTTTGTGAGACCGGTCTCATTAGCCTTCGTGTTGCAAAAAGTAGACCGTAGCATTCCAAAACCAATTCTTAGATATTTTAAATATGATGAAAAAAAATTTAAAATCTTTAAATGGCTTTACTTAATTATTTATACATTTTTAAATAGCAATACAATTTTATTGCCTTTAATATTAATGTCAAATTAAAAAATGTATAAAATTTCTCAAATTAAATTTAATTTTTAAAGTAATATAATTATTAAGTATTTTAAAAATATTATACTTTTTTTTTCAAATTAGTCACCAATTTAATCGAAAAATATCACTGTTACATTTGATACATAAGAAAGTATGCATCTCTGAAGAAAATATTTATAATACCTTGAAAATACATAACTTTCCCCTCCCCCGAGTTATTTATTAGATAATTATATGCTTTAGATATGTTTTTCGATATTTATATGCTTTATAAAATATTTATTGTACTTGAACTCTGTGATAATACTCGAAAATTAGCAGTTTTAAAAGTTAAATAGCAGTGGTTAATCAACAATCCTTTTAAAGGTATAGATGTATTTTATATACTTTAATTGTTCTAAAATAGTAATATTTAAACAAATGCAAGCATTTATTTACCGAAAAATGGTCTTCACAAACCCATAGAGATGATTTATATGATAATTTGAGGCTTAATTTCTCATCCCTTTTCATCTCAGTTGTCCAGATTTTACGTGTATGTGGGTCTTTCGGGACGCTGAAAAATATCTTCTCATTGCAATTAGTTGTATTTTTACAGAGTGGCACAATACAATATTTAGAGTATGATTTTTTAATGCCAGACATAACAAAAAAAAAATGCTATTATATGCGATACTTTACACAAAAAACAAATTTAAAAGTCGCCTTTTAACATGTAAACAGCATAGGAGCTCGGTGTTTACATGAACGAGGACGTCACAAACACGGCGAAGATAAAGTAGCGTTTTTGAGAGACGTTAAAGAGTCCGCTATAAAACCCATTAGAAATCACTCATTAGGCCCCCAAATGAAAGAAAAATAGCTACTGTCCTGCTTACTTTTTTGTCTTCTATGGTTTAAAATCAAAATTAGAAAACGTGAAAATTCCTCATTACTACGATTCTGAACGGCTGCGAACAAAGCGGCGGGATTCGAACCCGTGGCAGCGTCCTGCCGATTCAGCTGGAGGGCTGATTTTTATCGGGATTGCCGTTAAAAGTTACGACTTTTCATTAGTAAATTTTTTCATCAACTTCAATACAGATGCAAACTTAACAACAAAAAAAGCTGCAGACTTTTTAACAACAATTAACTTCCGTAAGTTATTTGCAACAATGTTATTTTCTCACAGACACTGCTCATAGCACAAAAATTCAGTCAATAAGATGAAGTATCGTTACAAATAAGTATAAGAGGGATTGAAATCTTAATACTGTTACTACGATATTAAAAAATATTGATATATAAAACAGTATTACGATCGGTCTACATGTACGTGCGTTCGGGGGATAATCTATAAAGTACGCAGGATGTTAAAACATAATTCTACCGTTTCAGAGCCCCCATATTATGATAGCAGTATTAACTATAATGGCCCATTAAAAAAATGCGCATTTTCCGGAACCGAAATCCAGAAAACGGTTGTTTTTCAACAAAACATACAGTTATGGCTTAGCTGTACTATTAAAACTAGAACCACACACGTTCTATATGTTTCATTTGTACCGCGTCAGACGGCTTTTTGACCTTGAAGCACGTGTTGCGAGAATCTACTGATAACGCTTTTCTCCTGCTCTTTGTCAAAAAAAAAAAAAAAAAAAAATTGTGGACGTGGCAAAGAGAAAAAAACAAATGAGAAAAGGGAAGAAATCCGATTATCGTCAAAATTTAAATATATATAAGTTTAAAAAAATTGCTCCTTTTAATTATTTATTTTTTTTAATTTCCGAAAAAAAATCTGTTTAACAATCTTTTTTTTTTAATTTAAAAAAAAAAAAAAAAAAAAAAAAAAAAAAAAAAAAAAAAAATTTCGGATCAGAATCATCTTTGAATTTATTCAATATTCGATGCGGCAGTCCATTTTTTAGCGCACAGGCTCGGAGTAACGTTTCTTTTCCCCCTCTTGGGTTCAGAAACGGGGTAAACAGATTTCTTGACACCACAATCAAAATATTCGGGTCCCCCCTTTAGTTTTGACACTTTGATCGTTATTCGTTAACTTTCAAACATCTGTACTGCCAATAAATCGCCTTACACTTTTTTTTTTTTAGGGGGGGGGGAATCTCACAGAAAAAAAAAGAAAAACAAAAAAAGAAAAACAAAGATGTTACCAAAACATGGAAAAGAAGATGTGTGCAATCCGTTAGGCCGTTACATAACTCCGTAAACGTTGAGAAAGAAAAAAGGAATAAAAGGAGTGAATGGCCCAAAGAAAAAAGGAATAAAAGGAGGGAACATGCGAAAAAAAGGAGGAATGCCGTAAAATAAGGAAAAAAGGAGAGATTTCTAAAAAAAAGGAAAAAGAGGAAAAAAAGGAGCGCTGCTTCGTTATTGATAGCTGACTACTGAAAATTAATCAAACTCTGAATATCATCACCTTTGATATATCCTGATATTAATCCAATAAACTAGTGCACAGAGGGTGGGAAAAAACAAGTTATCTCCAGACACTAGGAGATGTGTTGAATATCCAATGTTTTGATATCAAGATATTGGGATAAACTACCTTTGATGACCTTGACGGAAACTTGATAATCTTCTAGAACAAATTTTCTGGCTTGTGTCTTACCAAGAATGTGCAGTAATACATGAAGCAGACATCAAACGAAAACAATAACTTGAAAATATATTTATGCAGAATATATAGGATATATTTTGGCGATCTATGTTTTGTGCACGAGAGAAAACAGTATCTCTGATAGGGATATATCAGCAGAACAGATTTTTAATATTGTTATCGCAATACGTAAGTTATTTCAATATTTGACAATATATTGATAACCGATCCAGCCCTAATCGGGATGCTACTTTGACAAAATTTCTGAAAATGTTTACTAGTGACACAAAATTTTAATAAGCTCTAAGAGAAAAAGAGTGAAATCTTACAATATATAAGTGATGCAAGTTTGTTGAATTTTGAATAATTTAGTATGTGTAGTATTTATTACACTTTTCTTAAATACAGATGGCTTCTTGGTTGAAATTTAAGAGACTAATTTTTTTTTTTACTGCAAGACCAACATTTTACTCATCATTAGTGGGTTTCTGGGACTCAGATTGGGTACAGTTAAGCGTGGACACTGTCTTTATATATATATATATATATATATATATATATATATATATATATACACATACATATATTACATATATTTATACTGTACTTATACATCCATGAATCATGAGCACTGACACTGTACATGTATAGATTTTGCTTACTTTACAAGAATAAAAGTTTTTTACTACATAATTCTATTTACTTATAGTTTACAGATTAAACACAGCATTTAAGTATAAGCTGATAATCAAATCACTTGTATAAAATATTAATAATGCAAAAAGAGAAAGATTGAAGAGGAAAAAAAATGTTAATATACTAGTTTTTGTAATTTTAATCAGAAGCAACAAACATAACAGTTAAACAAAAGGCACCATACATGTAAGAGAGTTACATTTAGAAGAGTGGTAAAATGTGCCTGACAGGGCACATTTGTAACTGCACACAAGTAGAAGGTAAAAAGTGTACTGTTCTCTAATAGCGTAATCAAAATAAGAAAAGATTGACGGCAAACAGGTTTCTAATTATGTAGTTTGCCCATTGTTCTAAATCTGTAAAGGTTATGCAAGAAAAAGAATGCAAGAAGTACAGTAAAATTCAAAGTGAGGGGAATGGAGCTGTACAGACTATGGATTTACCAATTTTAATTAATGCATTAAATCCTTACTAAAGCAGAAAAGACTTAAAAAAATACTTAAAATTTTAACAATCAGTTTTAAAACTACTAACTACAATTATATTTTGAGATATAAAACAGTATTTGACAAGTTCAATAAATGAATGATACTGGTTGTATAACCTAAATTATCAATGTAAGAAAACAGGAAGAAAAAAAACAACAGTAAATAAAAAATAAATCCTAAAACATGATAATATTAGTGAAAAATGTAGTTGAATGATGGCTAAAACACAGAGAAGACTTTCATAATCCTTATAAACTACAACTTAATGTAATCTTCTTTATTGTTGTTGCAAAATTCATTAGACCAAAATAAAATTGTCAAACAAATTTTAAGTCATAATGCTTTAGCTATGGTTTACCTAAATTGGTTTCAGATTTGCCATAAAAATAACAGAACTAGAGCTAATTTAATCCAGAATAAAATGTAAATACCTTTATTAAGGGCCATCTACTTGGAGGGTGGAGCAGCTTCACAATCATTTGCAATCCATAATGCAATCTAACAGCATTCTGAGCCATTTCTGCTTCAGGATGACGACTTGTTAAATGTCGCAGAGCACACACCTTTAAAAAGAAAAAGATATGTAAAAAATAAATATAAATATATTCATTAATATTTACAAATCTACATTTAGTTTGCATTATACTAACTCATTCTGTAACATTTTAAAATATGAAATAAACTTACAGCAGGTTCAGTGATTTCTTCTCTATCTCCAGCCTGAATAATAGCACGTACCAGTGCTTCAATACCACCAACTTGACAAACTGTTACTTTATTACGATGATTATTACAAGTCATATTAGACAGAATACCAGCAGCACATGTTACAACATTGATATCACTACTTCCTAACAACTGAACTAGACCTTGAAGTAATCCATCCACATTATCCTATAAAACAATCAAATTATACAAAATGTCAATTAGGTGGTCAATCACAATGTCATGCAATTTTCTTGAATAAATACAATGAAATGTAGAATGAAAGTAATGATTATCATACATCTTTTCAATAAACAATTCTATTAAGCAATTAAAAAAATAAGTTTTAAAAGACTAAATAGGCATAACTTATAATAAAACTGAAATAATTTTACTCAATTTATTGGCATATACAGGCAATCAATTGGCATATACAGAAATGTACAAAAAAAAAAACTTTAAATTTTTAGACATATTACATATATAATGTCAATAAACTGAAAATTTCCTACTGGACACAAGGTTTTCAGTTTAGAAAGTACATTTATTCTCAAAGTATTTCATTTTAATACTATTTAATTTTTTTTTCAAATAGTAAAAATTTTAAAAATTATGGCTGTACAGTAATGAAAATAAATACAGCAATAAAACAAAAATTAAATCTGAATAACCTGTTTAGTTGCAGCATCAGATAAGTTTCGAAGAGTCCATAAACAATTTAAAACAAGACGCTGACTTTGATGTCCCAAATGCATGGCTAAAGCTTGCATGCCACCTAAGAAAAAGTAATGGGTTACATGATTATTAATTTGATATCAAAAAAGCCTGTTTCCTGAAATAATTTTACACATAAAAAATATTTAAAAGAAGACTTAGATATAAATTTATAAGAAATCTGAAAACAAAATAAGTTAATCTGAATTTATGTTGCTGCTACAAATGCAACTTGGATGGGCCAAGCACATAAGCAGAGTCTACTTGAATTTAGACAAAATGATACACCTGCCATTTAATGAGCTCTGCTAGGTTTAAAAAAAATGCTCAAGTGGGTTATTGTAATTTAAAGGAAATAATCAAGAAGACACCCAGACATGGCTTGCTACCTGCACAGGTACTATGTGGGAACTAGAGAACATTGTGATCACAAAGCTATTTTATGTGCCCGTCATTTTCAGTAAATACAACTGATCTTTGGTCAATTTGAGACTCAATCTCTCTACCTACCAGTAACAAGACTAACTGCCTTTTGCCTACAGAGCTATTTGTGATAGGATAATTAAAAGTTTAAATACAAATAATCATATGGATACTCTAAAATAAACTGGCCTAAGAAATCAAGATGCAACATGATCTCAATCATTTAACATTACACAAAATTGAAACATGGGATTTTATTTAAAACTATTTTAACTACACTTTTAATATACTAACATGCATTTGATTAAAAAAAAAAAAAGAGGCACTTTAGTATTCCAGAAATATAATTGCTCACAAGGAGAATTTAAAAAAGTATTCAAGGTTCACACTCTTTCCTCAGAAAAAAAATTAAGCACTTTTTAAGCACCTTAATTTTCATTGTACTATGATCGACCTACAGCTAAAGCTTAAAAATTTAAGATTTTCATGAGCTTTATGACTTGTAAAATGACATTGAATAATATATATAGATCAATTTAATAATTTTATTAAACACAATTGTTAATATCTCATACTTTATGTTAAGATATCTTTCTTTGCAAACATAAATTTTAGAACAGCAATAGTCCTTATTGATCAAATGTCCCCCCTCCCTATAAAAATCTGAAATATTTGTAAAGATAAGAAAGTACTATATGTGGTGGAAGATCAATAAATTTCACATCATAGCAACAGCATTTTTAGAGCAACATAGATGTAAAATAAGATAATAAAAAGTACTTCTGTATTATAAACAGGTAAATATATTCACACACACACACACACACAGGGAGACAAAGAGAAAAGAAGATGCAGTATTTACACTATAAAAGTTTTAATTAATTATGATATACTCAAAACAAGATTCAAGAAATGATCAATGCTACTTTAAAAATGTAACTGAAGAACTATTTCCATTCATAATAGATAATGAGAACCACAAAATACAGGAAGGGGGAAAAATAAGAGAATATATCTAATTTTGAAGTTCATTTTTCTTTTCTTCTATACATTTTTTTAATTGGTCTAACTCTTCTTTCTTTTCTTTAGCTCTGTTGAATCGATTGACGATTAATCACCAAGGGAAATAAAAATTCAGCAATCGATATTTGGGGAAAAGTAAGCACTTTTTGAGCACTCGGAAAAAAATTATAAATTTTAAGGCTACAAAAAGGAAATCAAGCACTTTTTAAGGACTTATTAGGGACCTTAAAAATGGATCTACAAAATAAGCCCTTTTTAAGGATTTTAAGCACCAGGCCGAACTATGACATTTCATAAGCTGAAACAAAAAACTAAACATTGTTTAAGTTTACAAATATTAATACATGTCAGACACAACAATTTTTAACTTAATATTAGACAAAGAAAAAAAACTTGCTTGAATTAATATTAGATGTGCAATTTTAAAAACCTTAGAATATTTCTTTATTCAATTATTAAAAAAATGTAAAAATATAATTCCTATGGACTTAAAGAGGACTATTCAAAAAGGTAAACTAGTTATAACAATTATCAGGAATTGACTAATTGACTAACCAGCTTCAACTATTCCAGGTTTATTGCTTGAACAAACAGAAAGAACTTTTAAAACTCGTGATGTTGTCCAAAGCAGCTTTTCATAAGTGTAAGATCTCATGATCCTAACCAGTTCAGCAGGTCCGCCACTTGCTAATATAATAAGCTATAAAAAAAAAAAAAAAAAAAAAAAGTTTTTATAAAAATAAGATACAAATAAAAAGTAATATATGTAAGATTACTAAAAAACTTGATAAGCTATAACTAGAACTCATTTTAAATACAAAAATCATTTAAAGTTTATCTGTAGCATACAAAATGTATATAATGAAAATAGTCTACTCTTAATAATTTAACATTTACATTGATTTTTTGCTAATCTGTTTTTATACTTCAGGATCATATATACCAATTCTTGTATCTATTGCGTAAAATTTTTAAAATAGCCCAAAAGTAAACTAAAAGGAATGATGAACAGAAGACTTCTGTTTCAGCTTTTGGATGTTATACAACATAATTTTTAACGTTTGGTAAAGTTGCATTTTCCTGTTTTCTCACCATCATGTACCAACTGTGAGAGAGGTCTATTGAATATTTCAATCATAAATTTAATGATGTAAGTTTCATAATGTCATTAAGTCGTCTATCAATCAAGAAGAATAAGAATGTTCTGATAGATGAGGTGGTATTTTATGAATGAAAACCTAAAATACCACCTCTAGAAAATACAAATAAGAAAAGGCTTCAAATAATATATGAACAAATAGTGGAATGCAAAATTAGACATTCATCATTTGACTGGAAGCTGGCAAACTGTAACAAATGATACACTTAATTCTTTATATAAATGAATTTATACATAAGGATTTTATTTAAATGAGTATAAAAATTACACATGACCAAAAATAAAATACGGCAATTGTTTCTATCCACATTATATAGTCTTATTATTAAATTTTAACCTTATTCCAAAAAATTATTTATACATTTACACATAATTGAAGGTGCTAAACCTTATACAAAGTTTTTATTTCCCATTTTTTAGCAACTAACATTTTAATTATATTTAGCATTTGTTTGAAAAGCATTCCAGTTTGAGAAAACATGTGTCTCTGGTTTCATAACTATAAGATTTCCACAATACTGAACCCCCCCCCCCCAGGAAAATTTACCAGGAGTAAATTCTGGATTATTGGCCTTCTCATGACAATGCCTAATAGCTCTTACAATAAACATTTCAAATGTGGCTTTCAAAATTTGATCAATATGTAACCACCTAGCAACATAGGAGGATTTGAGAAATGGTGTGTGAAAAATCTGCAGAAGGAACTTAATTTTGGAAGAAAAAGATTTTTCAGGGTGCATTGAACTAATTTTGAAAAAGGTATAGGGGGAGGGGGGAGTTGAGATAGACAGAAAGGAGAGAGTTATCACGATTGCAAAAACAAGTGACTAGCTAGGAGGGAGACTAAATGATGGTCACTGATGGAAGCAACAGGAGGGATGGACTAACATGAAGTAATGCCTGGAAATAACTAAAGACTGTCTTGAAAAAAGATTCACTATCAATTCCTTTGAATCTTCTTTTAATGAATCAATAAGATAATCAAATGATCTGTTAAATGTTATGTTAAGGTTACCATCTTTAATGTAACTTTTAGCAGAAAGAAGTTAGCAATAGAAGTTTATATGAATAATTTTTAGTCTGATTTTCTTAAGTACTTGTATGTGAATTTCCTACTGTAAGATTAATGTATAATTTAACATTATCATTTAAGTTCAATAAATATAATGGTATTGCTTTAATGCTCAAGATTATTTAGTATATGCAAAAGAAAAGAATACTAAGTATTAAAGAATTTCCAGTAACTATGTTAATTATAATTTATGGTTATGTTCGATTTAAACTTATTTAAAATAATTAAGGTTTTTTTCAATACAATGCTAAAATCTTATTAGCAGCTTAACATTCATCAAAAAGGAAGAAAATATTTTTCTGTTATGTATTCATGGCATATTTTTGACAATGATAAAAAACCTAGTGATATTCTCTTTTTGTATGTGTCAAAAATTTTTTGCAACGATTTAAAGATTTTGAAAATTGTGATGAAACATCACAATATTTTGAGCAAGAATGTTAAAGTTATTTTCTAGAGTTATGAAGCTGGGTCAGAACCAGTTCAATCCCTCAACCGGATCACACCTTTTTCTTGGGAAAGAAGAATACAAAAATAATCCAAGAGCGACAAATATTAAAATCTTGCCTTTGTCCTGAGGCGAAATTAGTAGGTGGTTGAATTGGGATGTGAGAATAGGGTTCTTCCAACTTTACATTTTTTTTTTCTTTGCAAAAAATCCATTTCCATCTATTAATGGTATTTCTAAATCTATAATGTTAAGAAAAATATAGGCCAATAATATTTTTATCAAAAATGATTGAGAATATTTTGAATCTTGCAAAGTGAAATTTATTTTTAGTTAGAACTTCACACATGGTCCTGAAAAAACGCCTTGTGAGGCTAAGAGACCAAGTATACCAGTGTAAAATTGCCTGTATTAAATTTCAGTCTTCATGAATATTTGTGGATTAAATTATGAAATTAAGTAACCAGTTCTATCAGTGCAGATGTACCTCTGTAAAAATTTCATCGTATTTTATTTTGTATAATAATTTGAGAAGATTAGTGACAATGAAGGTTGGGAATAAAAATGAGTTCATTTTCATTGTATCTTGGATAATTCCTTTCTAAGTGACTAAAGGAACAGGTAAGTTTTTTTCAAATGAACTCAATATGTTTTTTTTTCCCCTCATGATGAAGCAAAGTTTAACACTGTACCAACCACTGCTACTTAAGTTTTTAACCAGAGTCAACTGTAAACACATAATGGATATTACTAAAATATCAAAATTTGAAGAGTTAAAACTTAGTTACTTTGCTTTCTTGATTTCCATAAGCCAAAATTTGAAGGCAATCAGTAACAATAGCCAAAAACTTTACATTATTACGTTGCAATAAAGTGACCATTTTCTGCAAACCACCAGCTAAACGGACAGCCATCTTGGATCCTTCTTGATGAAGCAGAAGGTTATGGAGAGTTGTAATAGCATAAAACAAGACTGATTCCACAGGGGAGCTAGAAAGATTGGAAAGAAATTAATAAATTGTGAAATAGTCTTTGGTAATTTTTGAAAGATTATTAACTGGTGCTGTCTTAAGATTATATTGCAATGAGACTAAAGATGTATAAAAGTAATTTGTACATACTTATTTTCAAAAAGACTAAGAGGGCAGGGAAATTAATTACCTTAATAACTTGACTAATGCTGGTATGCCACTGGATTTAAAGATAGCTAGAAGACCTTGTCTGTGATGAGATAAGTTGTGAAGTACCCCAGCAGCACACTTAGTGGTCTCCAGATCATTCGAAGAAGTCATGGCACGCACTAACGCTGCTACCATTTGTGGCGAGTTCATTATTGCATGTCGTGACGCCTCTTTTTTCGACAACTGATGGACCATCATGGCTGCCTGGCTCACAACTACTTGATCCTCATCATTCAGAAGCTTAACTAGCTCGGGAATGGCTCTAGTAGCTAAATCAGCATCATCCTAGTCAAAAAAAGATTATTATCCATAAAGGTTCTGATTTATTATATAAACAAACTATTCTCCAAATAATCAAGTGATAGAACTTTGTTTCAGCACAGAGAAAAAGCTTTAAAACAATATATTATGCTTATATACATATATTTATATAAAGTTTACATTTGATTAAGTAGTTGCTTAAGGTATGCCTCCATTTTAAAAACTAGAGTTATAACTGATTCAAGATTTAATCACCTATGGCTATTTTGTAATATAAATGAAAAAAAGATCCAAATTAGGTTAAATATAAAATCTTACTATACATTGAAGTAATTTTCTTTGAAGCTTCTAGATAAATTATATTTTTAATCAGTAAATAGAGAAATTTGTGTTTGTCAAGGTCTACATGACTAACAAGCAAAACAGTCAATAACAAGTATTATTTAACTAATGAGCAGTAAAGAAATTTATTTTTTATTGTACTCTCTCCTTGGTCTAGGACATAGCATTTTAAACTGTTGGTCACATCCTTAAATGGAATCAAATTAATATTGGGGTCATGAAAATTTATTTTTCATACAAATATAATAAAACATTCTTGGTATTCTTCAAACATACAACACCATATACTTTTTGATTCATTTTCAGCTTTTTCACTTATTCAAAATGTAGTTCAATGTTAGAAATGTTTTATGTTCATCAATGTCAAATATTGCACTATAGTTTAATTTATGTAGAAAAAAAAAAGCACACCTGCTAAAATTTTTTTTCATTAATAGCAGAATACCTGAAACAATACGGAAACAACTTCTTTCTATATCTATATACACATTGTTTATCCAAAAATAAATTGTGACAAATTATGTTGTTGAATTTATGGGATCATGAAGAAAATCTTCATAATAATGGGTATGAATTGAAAGTAGTTTAAGTAAAGATCTATGGGATTCAAACCTATACAAACCAAAATCTGTAAAAGGAATGAGGCCAAAAATATTCTATGTATTTGTTAACATACACTGAATTTATTCAAAATTACCTGATAGTTTATTAAGTTGACAACAGCATGTTTTAGCATTTGAGATGGCTCTGCAAGTCGTTGAACAGCAGTTGGTTGGGTAGGATCAAACTGTGTACTTGGAATTTCAATTCCTTCTTCCAGAGTTTCTGGAAACATTGCTGCTCTGACCCTTTGAGATCTTGTTTGATTTAGCTGTTGGTTCATTTCTAAAAGAATGAAAAATTAAGGATTAATTAAACTGAAAGATACTGTTACAAGTTAACGTTGAGAATTCTTTAAACTTTTGTAAGAATGAAACATTACCGTCTACTTGCTCTTGAGTAAATCCCTGTCCAAAACCGGGTTGATCCCAATCAAAAACAATCTGATCACTATCCAAATCATCCTCCTTTCCACAGAGAGATGGTGGAGCCTAAAACAAAAAATATTAAAGTTTATAGTTTCTAGGCAAAGGAAAAAAAATTCTTTCTAGAAAATAATATTGCAAGCAAATTACTTTTAATACAAATTTGCACAGAAATATCTTCGTTGGTTGCATTTGTTATAAATGTGTACTAAAACATCCTGTTTTTAAGTTTTTTGAGTTTCATGAGTAAGAATCAGATTCAAAATAATCAAATTCAAAATTGAAATTATAAAAGTAAATCAATTTTGGCTAATGAAATGCAAAACTAATGTCAAAGCAATAGCTTTCCTTTTTAGATATTAAAGCAAATTAAAATTGTTTCACAGTTTACAGTTTAAAAACATAAGAACTATCCATCAAAAACTGGGAAAAAAATACAAGATAATAAGTCCATCTACAACAAATTTTTAAACAAATTAAAAATAATTTCAGGTGTATTAAGAAAATTGTATTTATTGTATACATTTTGAAAATAGTATATTCTAAAATGTGACAAATATATGTTCATAGGCAAATTTAATTAGTAATGATAGTCAAGTTATAAATATTCATTCCTTACTAATACAAAATACAATCTTCAAATAATCACATTGCAACACAAAAATACTTTCATATAGTTTAATTTTTCTAAAAGGTATGAACAATTACTTTGATGTTACATTAATTAAAAAGAAAATTTTTTAAATACATCTGGATCTATATATGAAAGTAAAGCACTAGCATTTTGAAGAAAAAGAAATTTAATATTAAATGTAATGTTTATTTCAACAATTTATTATCCATTATACAGCACCTACAAAGAGAGAAATCCATAAAAATTTATCAAGATTAAAATTCACATGAGATACCCACTTTTCATTTAAGTAAAGTAAATAAACTTTTTAATTAGTTTTTAACTAAATGAAATTCAAAACCACTCCTACTTAAGGATATATTCTTCCTTGCCACGCTGTTTTGGGTTTTTTTTTTAATTAATAAAATGTTCCAATTCAATTCAACCATTTTAAAAGATTAAGTACTTAAGATTTTTTGTTAATTATTAAAGATTGTAAGAATTAATTTCAAAGTAATTACTCAAATTCATAAAAAAAAACCTAGTAAACTTCTAAGTATTTGTCATCAGTCAACAAGTAAAAAGAAAAATATCCAAATTAAATATGAAATATAACTTATAAGTAGGCACGTAACAAACTCATCTCTAAATAAGACTTTGTACGGTGCTATGGGAAATGTATGTGTGTATTTGTGCTATGGGAATTCTTAGTATTACCAGTTATAATGATACAAGCTAGAGTCAAAAGTCAAGATAGCAAAAAGCATAATCTTTTCAAATAAATAAACTATTCAATGGGGTAAATGCTGAATGATTTTCAATAAAGTGTTATTCATTAATCAAGAGAATACGTACATGAGTGTTAGATCCTGAATGAATGCCTGAATCTGTCATATATTGATTCTGCTGCCACAGCAAAGTTTGCTCCTTCGGATTTGCTAATGGCATATCAGGAGGATTGCTGTAGTTGCCATGGGACACTGCAAAAGGGAGAAAAAAAAAAATAACATTACCTGATATACATATTTCTTATCATGAAAAATAGCTATGAAGTATGTTATATTTGCTAATTTAGAAAATATTACAATAAAGAGTTTCTCAAAAATATTTGTTCTGCATTTAATACAAGAAAAAAACTTATATGCTCTAAAAGCAACAAAGATTTTTTGGAAAAAAAAATTACAGCTTTAACTTCCTAAAATTTAACTGTAAAACTTCTGATAAATGTTTCTTACAAAACTTAAAAAGTATATAGTAAACTTAAAACTTTAATTATTCTGAATGATTATTTTAAATCACACAATGAAAAACTAATGAGATTAAAATTAGTTTAAATTAACTTTTAACTGCTGTTGTATGGTCTCACAGACTCTACAACCTTCATTCTTCGGCATTTACAGCCTTTAAAACTTATGTGACTGTTTACAATACACTGTCATATGATCATTTACAAGTTTTTGTCTTAAGTCATCTTCTAACTTGCTATTTTGATGTTTAGAGGTCTACTAGACCACGTCACAGCAGTTGTAAGATTATTTGATAGTTGTGATAGAGAAAATTTGAGTTTCTAGCATTTTTGCTCAGCAAGTCATTTCTAAATGATTTCAAATACCAGCAGATGAAATTTTATGCTAAAAATTAAAGAACATAGAATGCTTCTTTGTTTTACATGAGTGCCAAATGGTTTTCATGGGTCCATGCCAAATGATTTATTTTCAACAGTTATGGGACTAGACATTAATAACAAAAGATATCTCAGTAACCCAAATATTTAAAACACCCTTGTTATGCAAAACAGCACATAAATGTATGGAATACCCAAAATCAGAATCTTGAATGTACACAAATTTATACTGAATGTTACAAAGAGAACAAAGAGCATTAACTTCTCCATATTTAGCTGGTAATTATTTTATATTTTAAGAAATGCATGACTTATGTTCAACCCTTCCTATTTTTTTCCATTCTTTACCAGTTTTAAAGCTCTTTTAACTTACAATTTTTTTTGCCTGGAATACTTTAGTTATTAAAAATGAATTTTTTTTTAAAAAGCAAAAATTTACCTTATTTAAAAAAAAATAATAGAATTTCCTTAATTAAATTTAATTTTAATATTGAGACAAGAAAAAATGCAAGTTAAATAGAAATTAATTTAAAAAAAAACTGTAGATAGTTTAATATTACTTTGACACAAGTGGTCTGCAATACTCAAGACACAGCAGTTATCAACAAAACATGTCCACATCAGTTAAAAGTTAAATTAACATATAAACTATACCTTACATGCAAAAGCTGTCAAAATAAGTTTGTTCACTTTTTGACAACTAATAAGGAAATTTATTTGCAGTAAGTTATACTGGCTAATGATTCTGCTAATTTAGCATATGCCTCAAACTACATGCATATAAAAAAAGATTATTATCTTATGTATACTAATTGATAATTTTTATTATTATAATACTGTACCTATCATTCTAACACCTCTGTATTAAAATAATACTAAATAATAAAGGAGACAAATACAACTGCAATTGTTGCAATGTTACTTTTTCATGCCAGAAATAAAATTACCATATTATTATGATATATTATCACAACTTTGTTTCAGATGTTCAATGCTTATACGGCAATTTAGTTTATAAATTTATCAATTTGAGGTCCACTTTAAACGAAAGCTATACAAAGATAGCATTTAATTCTTTCACTGACCACACATTAAAAGAAACACATTTAGTACTTACTTGGCCTCGAAACAGGTGGTGCTGGGGACTGCATCTGATAACTCATTTTTATTGCTAAATTGAGGTATCTTCACGTATCGCAAGGATACAGGATGAGTAAAGACCACCTGTCAACTACAAAGAGAAATACCTTAAAACTTACGACAATGGTAAATACAAACATCAGCGAACAATATACATAAAAACATACATTCAAAACAATATATACACACCATAGAAAACAAATACTAAGATAATAAAACTGATGAATGCTATACTCTAGTTACTAAACAAAATATTTTTAACCTATGTTGACCAAACAAGTCGATCGTTAAATTGGTCACCGGGGTCCAAATATAATCAACGTAAAATTATGAAAAACTCGCATGATGAAAATACAGCTTAGTCCGAGACCTTTAAATACAATAATTGAGAAACATATGTGCTTCTTACTCTAGTTCAGTTTTACTAAAAATGAAAATAAACAAACAAAATAATTCACATTCCACAGCATCAGCCCAACCCTGTTTCTATACAAGTAATTCAGTTGCTAAGCCTAATACACAAAAAAAACACAATATAAGAATATATTACAATAAATGAGAAAAACCAATAAACTTACAAACCTCCACTCTCAATCTTTAAACTACAATTTAAGGCAAATGTCTCATGGATTTATCAAATTTTGCTCGGACGCTCTAAATAAAATGGCGACTACTCGTCTTTATCGTAAATTCTTGTTGTCGAATTAATGTTGCCAATCATTACCAGAAATAGAATAATAATGGTTATACAAAAAAAAATGTAAATAAAGGGCTGAAATAATAAAATCATAAAAAAAAGTCTATAAGTTTATATATTTCCGTGAGAAAATTGTAACATATATGCTAAATAGAAAAACAGGAGAAACAATTTTATTTTACCAATCCATTTTACTTTCATATAATGAAATTGAAAACGCAAAACGAAAGAGAAAACCGGTGCAACTACAATCTTTTCTAACAAAAAAATTAAATCTTTTTGTTAGAAAAGTTTGTAGTTGTACCGATAAATAGCAATTTGTGCAATAGCGGGTCACTTAGGAGATTCAAAGGATTATACCCTGCACAATCAATTCTCTCAATCTGCCAAGAGTACACTCTATTGCAACGTTTCCATTATATATGAGTATATGAGGGAACTCAGAAAGGTTGTACGGGGTTTTCTCAGCTTCTACACACAGTTGCATGATCCTTCTGAAAAATGTTCAAGTTACAGTGAAACTGTCAAAAACAAGATGGGGGGGGGGGCTTGCTACGAAACTATTAGCTACGAAAGTTGCTAATAAAGCTACGAAACTAAATTAGACGAAGCTTAATTGCTACGAAACTATTAGCTCTATTTTTAAGGCTTTCGGGGAGATTTTCTTATGGCATTGAGAAACTCTGTAATGTTTCAGAGACGATTAAACCAGCTCAAACTATCCCAAGCAACACACATGGTTGGGCCAACATTAAATTATGGTAACTTCGTTGGGGGATTGTTGTTGTCCCAACCATAGTACTCCCACGCCCCCAACAGCTATGAATATTCGTTGGCGCAATCGCAATATACCACGGTTGGCCCAACAAACCATAACTACTGTTGTAAGAACGGCCGAAATACAACCATCGAGGCACCAACTGAAAATATCATTGGCCCATCGTAGGCCCAACAACACAATACCAACAAACTTTCGAAATCAATTCAACGCTAGGAGCGCTTTATCTTCAGACGCTATTCGCCTTTGTTATTCGGTCGATTTCGGTAGGCTAGTTTTTACGTGTGCGTTTTTGACGATCTAGGATAATTATTTCGAAGTAAGTATATTAAAGTAGGTATATATTGAAGATTTATTAGTTATTTATTTTTGATATGTGTTGTTTATTTGCTTGTTATCTATTTTAATATGTCATCTGCACGTTCTAAGCGTCGTAAGTGGAAAAGGAGGTAAATTAAAACTTAGCCTATATTCGTTCCGGGGATCAAAATATTTCTGATGGATTAAATGTAAACACTACTTGTAGCAATGAAAATATTTCACCCGAAATTGTTGATTTTGATTTTCAGTCTTCAAGTTCAGATGAAATGTTTTCTGAAGAAATTGACGATCTAATGGATATTGATCAAAATATAACTCCCCCAATTGATCTGAAAACAACTTTAGCCAAGTGGGCTGTAAAACATTCAATCAAAAACAATGCCCTTAAAGATCTACTTGGTATTTTCAATAATTTAGGTTACAATCTTCCATCTGATCCCCGCACTGTTTTGCATACTCCACGTACTGTACCAACAAAACAGTTGAATAATGAGACATTTACGATGTTTGATTTCATTAAGCCTCTGCATGACCGATTTAATTCTGGCATAACTAAATCCAACTATCCCATTATCAATTCACGCAATGAGGATGATTTACTATCCATGACATTGTTTATAGATGGCCTTTTAGAGTCTAGGATGCAGTGCCAGTAGTGTAGTTCAGGAAAAACATCTTTTTAAATTATATACATTTAATTACACTATTTACAGGAAATTAATAAAATGCATTGACACAGCGAACAGCATCGCTCACATTCACCATATCTTTGGAATGATCTTTTTTGTTGCCAGATTCAACAGATACATTTTACATTTGCCAGGTGTAACAAATACCTTTAACATTTTAATAAATGAGTGGCTTGACGCTAGCACCGCCACACCATCCCCCTTCCTGGGAAAAAGAAATTTTGCTAAAATTTTTAAGAAATAAAATCCTGATACTTAGCAGGGAAATGCACCCTCCGACCAGCACGAGTACGTGTCGGTAATTTTTCAGGCATAGATTTTTGCTCTTTTTCCAAAGGCATGGGAGATGATGTGTCGGCCAAAGGAGATTCAACTTTACTTCCAGGAGTTGTTTCAAGACTATCCGGCAATAGGTGAGCTGTTTCAGTCTGTCGACAGTCACCGTCACTTTCTTGTTATCCTTATGTATGATGAAATTTTTATCTGCTCGTGACAGAACTTTGTAGGGCCCTGTGTACGGTGGCGACAAGAATGGATGTGCAGCATCCACTCGCAGGAAGACATGGGAACAAAGGTAGATCTTGCAGAGTGGTTAGATGTCGGAGTTGGTCGCAGTTGCTGAATATGAGCTTTTAGCTTTCTTATGAAACCATTCTCCGTAGCTGGTGGTTCGCGCTGGACGAAGAACTGGGAAGGTAAACAAAGATTTTCTCCATACACTATTTCAGCCGGGGAGCACTGCAGATCCTCTTTGTATACCGCTCGGAAACCAAGTAGAACAGCAGGTAAAGCTGCTACCCAGTGCACTGAAGTGTGACACATAATAGCTGCTTTCAAGGTTCGATGCCATCTCCCAATTGCACCATTCGCCTGGGGATGATAAGACACAGTATGCGAGAGACGTATGCCGAAGGTTTTTGCCAACGAATGGAACACTTCACTTGTAAATTGTGAACCCCTGTCCGTGGAGATTCTCTGTGGAACGCCGAATCTGGAAATCCACCCACTATACAAGGCTTGAGTGACTGTTTCTGTCCGAATGTCAGGCAGAGGTATAGCTTCAGGCCACCTGGTAAATCTGTCAATTGCTGTCAAGCAATATGTGAAACCTTGCGATGGAAGGAGCGGGCCAATGATATCAATGTTGATGTGAAAAAATCGCTCATTTGGCACCTTGAACTCAGCTAGAGGTGAATGAACATGGCGAACAATCTTCGACCTCTGACAGGCAATACAAGATCGTGTAAAATTCACAACATTTCGCCTCATGTTGTGCCATACGAAACGACTGCAAATGAGCCGGACTGTGGCTCGCACACCCGGATGGGCTAGGTCATGAAAGTTGCGAAACACTTGATATCTATGAGATTTAGGAATGTATGGACGGATTACGTTTTCAGAAACATCACAATAGAGCATTTCAGTCCCATTTGGGACTTGTATTTTCCGCATAGTCAAGTTCGTGGGCTGCTGAAGTAAACTATGAAGCTCTTCATCGTTTTGTTGGCTACGTGCAATATCCTCGTAAGATAATGGGGAAGTGGAAATGACTTCGACCCGAGAAAGAGCATCAGCTACCACGTTGTCTTTTCCACTGATATGCCTGATGTCCACAGTAAATTGGGCAATGAAATTCAAATGATTTATCTGACGTGGTGACAATTTCTCAATTTTTTGGGAAAAGGCGTAAGTAATCGGTTTATGATCCGTTAAGATGGAAAACTTTGTACCTTCTAGTAAATGCCGAAAATACTTTATAGATGCAAATATAGCCAATAATTCGCGATCGTATGCACTGTAATTTTGCTCAGCCGTGCTGAGTTTTCGAGAGAAAAATCCTAATGGTTTCCAAGAACCATTCTCGCGTTGCTGGACACTGCCGCCAATAGCTCTGTCCGATGCGTCTGTCATTAAAACTATTGTTGCGTTTGCATTAGGATGAGCTAAATGAGTTGCTTCCTCCAGATCTTTAATGCAATCCCGGAAGGCTTGTTCTGATTCCGAAGTCCAATTAAGAGGTGTTTTGTCCCGTTTTTTACATTTTCCCAACATTTTTTGTAAAGGTAACGGCTTTTCTGCCGCCCGAGGCAAAAATCGACGCAAAAAATTTAACATGCCTAAAAAACGTCTTAAATCCGGGACTGTTTTTGGTTTAGAAAATTTTGCAATAGCTTCCACATTTTCGGGCAATGGGGTAATTCCATGTTTATCAATCCTATGGCCGAGAAATCATAAATGTTCAACCGCAAAAACACATTTATCGCGATTCAAAATCAAACCAAATTTTCGAAGTCGGTCAAAAACTTGTCGTAAATGATCCAAATGTTCTTTCAATGAGGAAGATGCAATTAAAAGGTCATCAATGTAAACAAAAGTCGAGTCCTTGAAGTGCATTATCCATCAAGCGCTGCATTGTTTGAGCAGCATTTCGTAAACCAAAAGTCATAAAGTTAAATTGAAATAAACCGAAAGGGGTTATTATAGCAGTTTTCTGCTTATCGTCTTCATTCATTGGTACTTGATGGTAAGCACGCTTAAGATCAAGGGTGGTGAAAACCTTTTTACCGTGCAAATACGAAGTGAAATCGGGGATATGCCGAATAGGATATTTATCTGGAACAGTTTGTGCATTCAGAGCTCTGTAGTCTTCACATGGCCTCCACGAACCATCAGATTTTTTAACCATAAACAAGGGACTTGCCCAACAACTGGTAGAAGGACTACAGATTCCTTTATGGATTAAATTTTGGAATTCCTGTTTGGCTGCCACTAATTTATCTGGGGGTAACCGCCGGGCCTTAGCACCCACAGGTGAACCTTTGGTTTGAATCACATGAGTAACATTATGAGATTGCAATGTAATAGGGAAGCGTTCACCATCATCAAAAATATCATTATATTTCTGAATTAAATCATTAAAATTTATAGATGACTTTACAGCAGTTATAGACGGCGTATTATCTACGGAAATTTTACCAATAGAAGTTAGGGTTGTTTTTTTTATCTTTAAGAGATTTAGATTTTAAATCAATAATGATGCCATAGTATGTTAAAAAATCGGCTCCTAATATAGGTCGAGAAACGTCGGCTACTATAAATGACCATGGAAAAATTCTTCTCAAACCAATATTAATAGCTAAATTTCCATAAGTATTTATTTTTGAGCCGTTTGCCGCCAACAAGGTTAACAAAGATTTCGGTTTCAAACGCTCTGAGGATGAAGGAGGTACGACAGAAATATCAGCACCAGTATCCACCAAGAAGTTAAGACCCGATGGCCTATCGTGAATTATAAGACGGCAATTATTCTGGCCTTTAACGTCGGCCGCCATCAACGTCTGGCCTCTTAGTTTTCCTGCTTAAAAGCGCAAGGTGGGGTACATTTTTTGGCATTTTCGCGAAAACGAAAGTGATACCAGCACACCCCATCTTTCCTGTTAGAAGATCGAGATCGAGTGCGAGAATGATTGCGACGAGTTGCACTCCTAGATCTGTTAAATTTAGATATACGATCAATTTTTAAGGAGAGTTCGCTAATCTGAGCCTGCAAATGTGCAATGCTATCATTAGAGACTACAGGCACTTTCGTTTCCATCTGAGCAGAACATACTTCACTACTAGACGTTACGTCAGAAATCTTATCTGCCATAATTGCTAATTTATTGAGGTCTTCAGAAGACGTAGTTAAGATGGCTGTGATTTGAGAGGGAAGTCATTGAAACCATAAGGATTTTAACAGGTTTTCATCCACATGTTTTCCCGCCAAATCTTGCATCTGCCTGAGCAAGGTGGAAGGGCGTTGATCACCTAATTCCACAGCTTTCGAAACTTGCGTTATCAGAATCACTGAAGATGGCAATCAAACGAGTCTTCAAAAGTTCGTAAGCACCAACAGTCGGAGGAGAAATAATAATATCGCTTACCTGAGCGAGTACTTCCGATTCGATACTTCCGACCACCGTATGATATTTTGTGTTATCTTGCGATATCCCACTGTTTATGAATTGGGATTCCAATTGAGCGAACCAAATTGACGGGTTTTCACGCCAGAAAAGTGGTACCTTTACGGAAATTCGTGCCACTGGTAAAAATATATTTGAGGGTGCCCCCTTGGCGAAATTGGCGATTTTTATTTGGTGCCAAATTAAGGCAATTTGTCGCAACGTCATGAACTACTTTAATGCCCTTCCCATTCATTTTCCTGTTTACAACAGCCAACAGACAAACAATAAACTGCCTTTCCGTATGAAACTAAAGCCAGAATTGTCATAATTTGAGAATTTGCCTTGCTACGGGAAATTGCCTTATTAACCTTACCAGCCGACATCCAACGCAGAACTAACTGACCTCTGGAATTACATATACTGTTATACATTCAAAAATAGATCTAAAATCTAAAACAATCAAAATCAAGATTGGGTGGGTTAAAAAAAAACTATAGACGTTTCTATAAATAAAACAACATCGATTAGCTTGGCGATCAACCGCGATCTCAACTTGGAGAGAATCAAAGGGCACCCTCAAATATAGGCTAACCCACCAGTTTAGCGTCTAGGATGCAGTGCCAGTAGTGTAGTTCAGGAAAAACAGCTTTTTAAATTATATACATTTAATGACACTATTTACAGGAAATTAATAAAATGCATTGACACAGCGAACAGCATCGCTCGCATTCACCATATCTTTGGAATGATCTTTTTTGTTGCCAGATTCAACAGATACATTTTACATTTGCCAGGTGCAACAAATACCTTTAACATTTTAATAAATGAGTGGCTTGACGCTAGCACGGCCACAGCCTCCCTATATCGCGATCAAGTAATGCACAGTTTTGGCCTGTTCTTGGGAGGTTAGATCAGTCTATTAACAAGCAACCATTTCTAATTGCTTTATATACGGGTGATCATAAACCCCAGGGAATGGAATATATAAGTACAGTTGTAAATGAAATAGCAAGCCTTGAAAAAAGTGGTATAATTGTAGCTAATAAAATGTATAAGTTTACTGTTAGCTGTATCATAGCTGATGCACCAGCTCGTAGTTTTATTAAGTGTGTTAAAGGTCACAATTCTTATTTTGGTTGCGAAAAGTGTATTGAAGAAGGTTGTTGGGATAATGGCAGGGTTATTTTTCCAAGTCTAAATGCTCCTAAACGAATTGACAGTGATTTTCAAAATTTTAAGTATGCTGATGATCATAAAGTTTCTATATCCCCTCTTAATTCACTTCAGTTATGATTAATTTCTCAAGTGCCGTTGGATTACATGCATCTAACATTATTGGGTGTCATGCGTAAATTGCTAAATTTATGGTTAACAGGGCCTTTAGAAGTCAGGCTAAACTCTTCTAAAGTAACAGCACTGTCAAATTCAATAATACAAACTATACCTTGCATTACCTCAGAATTTGTACGTAAACCAAGAAAAATATGTGATATCAAATATTGGAAAGCCACAGAATATAGGTTACTTTTGTTTTATCTTGGCCCTGTAGTTTTGAAAAATATACTCCCAAAGTACATCTATGAACATTTTCTACTGCTACACTGTGCATTACGTATTTTTGCAGGAGATTATGCATGTGTGCCAGATTTCAATAACTCTGCTCAAAAAATGTTAGAATTTGTCAGGTTAATGTCTCAGTTTTATTCCAGTAAGTCTATTGTATATAATGTTCATTCTTTAATACACTTATCTGATGATGTTAAAAATTTTGGGCCGCTTGATAATTTTAGTGCATTTCATTTTGAATCTTTTTTGCAAATTATTTAAAAAATGTTAAGGAGCGGGAATAAACCTTTGCAGCAAGTGTATAATCGGGTTTCTGAATTGGCTCCATATGTAACTTGTAGCTACAACCCTTTAAAAGTGCCTTTAAATACTAAAAAGCCTGATAATTGTTACTTAACAAAAGAGAAACAATGTATTGTAAATGATTTATTTAAAAATAAAGTTTTGTGTAACATATTTAAAAATTATGAGTTTCTTTTCTAATCCATATGATAGCTCTAAATTAAACTTATTGCGTGTTTCTGGCTTATCAAAAGAGCTTATATCAGTTTCCCAGAAAGATATTTTGTGTAAATGTTTGCTTTTAACCTTTGAAAATTCTTGTGTTTGTATTCCACTAATACACAGTCATTTTTAGTTCAATAAATGTTTTACTTAAGGTGAGTTTACTTTGGTTATTATTGAGAGTGCCCATTTATTTGCTAGTAATAGACATTCAAAGTCTTTTATAATTTTTTTTATTTAATTAATAACATTTTCTTTTCTGTGAAATATCTTCAAAAGACATGCCAGGTTTTTCAGTTGTTGAGTTTGTGACTGAGCAGACTGTAGAAGTGGTGCCTAGCAATTGGGTTATAACTGAAAATGTCTGCTGGTGGCCTGCAGCTACAGGACCCAAACTTCAGAGGAAAATTACAAATCCCGATTCAGAACCCGATATTAGGAGAGGAATGGGAGTGTTATATAACGCTAAAATATTAAAAACTTATGGTAAGTTGGTTTATAGGTTTGAAATTTGTTTTATATGTTTGAATTTCAAGATACTTTTCATGTTTACATTTATATTTATTTTGTGGTTCAAGATTATTCTCTTTACACTTTATATTTTTTCTGTATTGGTACAGATGCACCTGGCATGTCACATTTAATTGAAAAAAACAGATTAAATGAATAATTAATCACTGGCATTAGCTTTTTTTTTAGAAAAAAAAGAAAAATATAAAAAAAATTGAAAATATAAAAAATTAAAAAAAAAAAATTGAAAATATATAAAAAAGTTAAATAAAAATTGAAAAAATATAAAAATAAATAAAAATTGAAAAATATAAAACAGAAATAAAAATTGAAAAAATAAAAAAAAGAACTAAAAATTGAAAAATATAAAAGAAATAAAAAAAAATTAATATTTGTGAATCGTGAATTCAAGGGATGTTTCTTGGGGTCACATAATACCTCCCTAGCATGCACATAGCTCATACTAAGGAGGCCTCAGTCTCCCCTTTTCTTTATCACACCTATCTATTTCAATTTTTAAATAGTGTTTAAAATTCACTAGTATAAAATGTATGATTACAAACTTAAGCTTGTATATTTTTTAATGCATTATAAATTCCATAAATTTGGTGTATCATTTTTTGTAAAATTTTAGGAAATGTTACACTTTTTTACCTTTTCATATAAGATAAACATGCAAAATTTTCCATTTTATAGTGTTTTGACCCAATATTTTACAGATGAATTTAGCATGCTGCATTTAATTAAAAAAAACTCAGAAGAAGTGAAAAATTAATTATGCTAAATTTTTAAATATGAGTGCCAAAAAGTTTTAACATTGATATCATTTTATGTGGGTAATATATCGATTGATGTCGTACGCAGCCAGGCCCGATTTCGAACAAAAAAACGGTTGATATCCATCACGACCTTAACCTTTGAACAATATAACTTGTTTAAACCTTCTCAGGATTAACCAGAATTACTATGCAAAATTTCCTCAAGAACGTTCCAGACAATTTGAAATTCATAGCCAACAAACATGCATAAGATTTTATATATAGTATATATATTTGACGAAAACTTGAATGTTCATAAGTTTCATTCTAAACAATCAACCAACTTGCCAAGAATATTGACACGAGAAAGGTACCCAATGAAAGTGGACATCTCATTTCATGTTTAGGTGTTTCAGCTTCTCAGGTATAAAAGTATCATCAAAGTCACCAATAAGATTACAATTCTACAGATATTGTACTGAGATATGGCAGTCAGTAAGGATATGTTTCCAGAACTGATATTGCAAAGAATAACTATAAGATTCTAATTAATAGCATTAAGATCACTTATAAATACTGAAAAGACGTCAATATTACACCTAGAAAGCTTTAAAGAGAAATTCCCAACAAAATCCCCATTGCCCGAGGGATTTGGTACATTCGATATGAAATCAGAGTATATCGTTTTAAGTATCCTAGGAATACTACTAAAGAACTTAAAAGCCATTTCACATAAATAATTTTTAACCTGGATCCCTTTTTTTTTTTTTTTTTTTTTTTTAAATAGAGCCAACACCGGGATAAGCCTGGAGGACCCCAAGGAAAAATCATTAATTTGTTAAAATATTTCACAAAACTCCCAATTTTTTCTGTGACACAGAGATGGAAGGATAGACTCATATCATACCATGTGACATGGGCTACAGTTTCTTAGGCCAATAATCCTGCGAGCCGTATTTGTGTATGTTTTAGAAGTCAGCCTGTATTTGCAGATGCTTGGAATTAACTTTCAGAAGTTTGTTATCAAGATGAAAAGTCTAAAGTTCTTTTTGAAATGACAAAAGAAGTTATGGAGAAGCACTTGTGACAGCGCGCAACGGCCATCTGCGCACGCACCCTTTTTGTTTTAGCCTAAAAGGACAGACTGTTAGAGAGTTCGTTATGTGGTGTGCTGGTGTGTGCGAGGGCCTCCTGCTCTCTGCATTCTCAATAATGTTAATTGTTAAGTAAACTTGTAAATATGTGTAAATATATTAATAATTAAACGTAAATTGTTAAATGTAGATAGTTTGTGTTGGATTTATAGTGTTACAGATTGGCGCCCAACCCGTGGCTCGAAACACGAAGCCGAAGACGACCACAGATAAGTGATTTCTTTTCTTTTTGACAAGCACTCAAGGAACTTTATTAATTTTGTCATCCTGACAAATGAAGAAGAGATTCTGATTTGAATTCACCCTGAATTCGTTTTGTTTTCTTATGATCATCCAGATCAAATTTAAATACCGCATGCCAGTTCCTTTAGTGCCTGACGATTGAAATTTGAATAGTTTGTGGTTTCGGTCCAAGTTTTGAATTTTATTTTTCTTAACATTTTTATTATTAGGACTTATGGATATTGTTAATTTCAATTGTTTTGATTAAGAATTCATAAAGATAGTTAATATTTCAGTGTTGAATATTGGTGCAGGTTCAATTTAATTTGGATTTTTGTATTAATAACAAAAGATATTGCTCAGGTTAATGTTCTTTTTTTGTGTTGCTTATTATTTAATTTTGCATCGATGGTTCTTTTTAATAGAAATATTATGTATCTGAAATATTCGTATAATTAAGAAGTATTATTTTATTCCTTCAAATTTATTGATACTTCCGGTTTCAAATCGGAATAATATAGTTTAGTTGATTAATCAGATGTATGCATATTATGTCATTCTAATGAGCCATTCTCGCAGTAATTGAGTTTTACCATTAATTTTAAGTTTGGCCTGAAAAGAATAAAAATGGCATATCTTGCTAGAGGTAAAAAATGCAACCTTTTGGTTTTGGCCGCAGAATTAGGCATCGAGTTGGAACCCGACGCCACAGTAATAAAAATTAAAGATGTTATAACCGGATGTACTTCATATGACGAAGAATTCACAAAAACATTGTTGGATACAATCATTAGCACCAGAAAAGAATCCGAAGTAAAAGAAAAGGAAGCAGAAACCGAGAGACGGCAAATGGAATTTGAATTAGAGAAACTAAAGTTACAAAATTTAAATCATGCTTCGAAAACAGGAACCGTTCTTACCGATAGTGATACGGATGTATCTAAATTTGGAATTAAAGGGTTAATCCCTCAGTTTGACCCGAAGGTAGAAGACATTAGTACGTTTTTAAACCTTTTCGAGAGACAACTGTCATTTTTGAAAATACCAGAATCAAAATGGGTGGTATATCTGATCGGGCTTTTATCTATTGAAATTTCAAAATTAATTGCTATAGAATCGGATTCTCCGGATAAACCACCGGAATATGGGGAAATAAAAAAAATTTTATTACGTCGATTCAAGATGAGTGCAGAGAAATTCCGACAATTTTTCGTCCAACACAGAAAAAATCCAGACTCCACGTGGAGAGATTATTTCTATGATTTGAGAAAATTTTTTGAAGGTTGGCTCAGTGAGCTTAATATCACTACATTTGATCAGTTAAAAGATCTAATAATTTCTGATCAAATCAAAAAGAAGTGTCCTCCGGATTACAAAGATCATTTTTTAGATCACTGGAGTGAATTGAGCGATCCAGTTGCTTTAGTTGATAAGCTAGATGCTTATGAAGAAAGTAGAAACTTAAAAGGTAGAAACACGAACCATGAACAACATAGAATGGAAAATTCTAAGCCGAGTAACAATTTAAGAAATTTTAAGAATAGTGTTAATTATAAATACTCAACGAATAGAACTGTTAATAAAATTAACGAAAGACCTATTAGCTGCTATGGCTGTGGGAAACCTGGTTTCATAAAGGCAAAATCCCCTACGTGTTCCCCAAACATTAAAGTTGATTCCGCCCAGGTTAGTTGCTTGAAATTTCAAACGTGTGCGATACAAGAACCCAAGGCAATGTTAATGAAGATTAAAATAAATGGTATGTGGGGTTTAGCATGTGCTGACACTGGAGCCAGCCACACTGTTGCTGGAGAAACCCTGTATAACCTCCTCCGAGAACAAGGGGTAATTTTTCGTAAAGTGAATTTAAATATAACACTCGCGGACGGAGTGCCGAAATTCTCTGAAGTTTATAATACCGAAATAGACATTGAATTGTTAGGGAAAAGAATTCCTAATACACTATTTGTATTACCTACAGCTAAGGACAATCGAACTCTCCTTGGTACTGATATTTTATCCAAAGCTGGTGTTAGCTTGGATACTCAGAACAGGAAATGGTATTTCAACAGTAATCCTAGGAAAAAATTCAATTTTGAGAAAGATACATTTATACCAGCTTGTGTGCCACATAAAAATTCTTTCGAATCCTCAGGTAATTCGCGAAACATTAGCACTATATCATCCGATAAAATTATTGTGTCTCCTGAGCTGAACATTTGCATTTTGAAAGAAACTGAAGGCAGTCACTTATCTGCCGAGGAAAGGTTACAATTATGTAAACTGTTAGAAATGTTTACGGACATCTTTCAGCCAGGGGAAGAGCCTACACCTAGAATTAAACATTATATAGACACTGGTAATAATCTCCCTGTAGCTATGCCACCATATCGCATGTCTCCATTAAAGAAGGACATTCTTAAGAAAGAGTTAGAGAATCTTTTGGCCAATGGCACAATTGAAGAATGTGAATCACCGTATGCCTCACCAGTGGTGCTAGTTCCAAAACCTAATGGTCAATTTCGCCTTTGTGTGGACTACAGAAAGTTGAATTCCACAATAAAAACTGATAAATACCCTCTGCCTAGAATGGATGATTTGCTCCATGAAGCTAAACATACTCCTTACATGTCAACCATAGATTTAAGATCCGGATATCACCAAATCGAGGTAAATCCCACTGACCGAGATAAAACAGCTTTCGTGTGCCCTTTTGGTACTTACAGATATTGCCGCATGCCTTTTGGGCTTAAAAATGCTCCGGTGACATTTCAAAGACTAATCGATAACTTCAGAAACTCCCTGAATGATGTTTTGGTTCTGTCGTACTTAGATGACATAATAATTTTATCTGAAACTTTCGAGAAGCATATTGATGATTTAGGAAAAGTATTATCAAAACTGCGTGAGTTTAAATTACATGCTAACAGAGAGAAGTGTAATTTCGCCTGTAACCGAGTGAAATACTTGGGACACTACATTACCAATTCTGGTCTTGAAGTTGACCCAGATAAGGTTTCCGCCATTCAAAATTTACCATCTCCCAGGAATTTAAAGCAAGTCCAATCCTTTTTGCAAACTTGCTCATGGTATAGAAGATTTGTACCGAACTTTTCTGACATAGCAAGACTCTTAAGTAATCTCACGAAGAAAAATAGCTCTTGGAAATGGGGAAAAGAAGAGGAAAACGCATTTAAAACCCTAAAACATCATCTGATTAGTCCTCCTGTTCTACGACAAAATGACCCAAATAAGCCATACATCTTGCGAACCGATGCTAGCAACTACGCGCTTGGAGCAGTGCTGTTGCAAGGTGAGGGAGCTGAGGAGCACCCTATTGAATATGCGAGCAGACTATTAAACGATGCAGAACGGAACTATACAACCACAGAACGAGAAGCGTTGGCAGTGGTTTGGGCCCTAAATAAATTTCGGGGATACATCGAGGGACAAGATATAACAGTGACATCAGATCATCAACCTCTTCATTGGCTAATAAGTTTAAAATCTCCAACTGGAAGACTTGCTCGTTGGGCTTTGCAAGTCCAGTCGTTTGCCCCAAAGATGGAATACATACCTGGAAGAGCCAACGTTGTGGCAGATCTCTTGTCAAGACCTTTCTGCCAACACGCTGAAGAATATTGCCAATTCTGCAAAATTGCCATTGATATGCCAACACGAAGTCCGAGAGAATTACGAGAAGAACAACTTAAGGACGGAGACCTTAAAAAGATCATTGAATCATTTGAGAGTCCTGCTAAAGATGAAAATTTTACAAATTGGCTAAATCGGGGATATTTGTTGAATCAAGGAGTTTTATACCGATATTCACCAGAGGCAGAGACAGAAGAAGCCCAGTTAGTAGTGCCGAAGCATGAATGTGAAAGAATACTGAAAGAATATCATGATGCCCCAATGGCGGGACATTATGGTGTAGAAGGAACACTATGTAAGATAGCGAAGCGGTACTACTGGACTGGCATGCGTAGATACATTACAGAGTACATAAAGAATTGTGAAGATTGTTGCCGATTTAAAGTTAGTAATCAGAAACCTTCAGGTTTGCTACAAACACCTGTATATAACCAACGTTTTGAATCAATTTCAATTGACTTATTTGGACCATTACCCAAGAGTCCTGATGGTAAAAAATGGATATTTATAGTAGAAGACTGTGCTACTAGATGGACTGAACTTTTCGCATTAGAACATGCTACAGCTAGGGAATGTGCTATCACCCTGATAGAAGAAGTTTATTTACGTTATGGATTCCCAAGAAGAATAATAAGTGACAATGGAAGTCAGTTTGTTAGTTCAGTGATGCAGCAAGTTTGTTATCTTCTTAATATAGATCAGGTGTTAACCCCGGTATACCACCCACGGGCAAACCCGGTGGAGAGGTTAAAACCAAGATTGGCAATCCTTGTCAAAGGTAACTACACTATTTGGAGTGAGAAACTCCCAACCATACGTTTTGCCCTGAACACAGCAAGATGCGACACAACAGGTGAAACAGCAGCATTTCTTATGTTCGGAAGAGAGCTTCGAACAACAGACGATGTTACTCGCGACCTTCGAGCTATTATCTCAAATGACAACTTCGTGCCCGAGATAACGCCCTATTTGAAACGTTTGGCAAATTATATGAATCAGTTGAAGTCTGATATAGAATTGAAACAGGATAAAAATAAACTTTATGCTGATAAACATATCAGAAAAACACCTCAATTCAAAACAGGTGATAAAGTGTGGGTAACTCTCCACCCCAAAAGTCAAACCAAATCCGAAAGAACAGCTAAATTTATGCCACGACGCGATGGCCCATATGTTATTTATAAAGTACAATCTCCTACATCTTATTTGATTGCTACCCAAAATAATCCTTTTACTCCCATAGGAAAATACCACTCATCATGCCTCCAACCTTATAGAGGGCAAGGGCAGAGCAACCCAATGTTGCCCCTGAAAAGAAGAGGTCGACCTAAATGGCCAGAAAGTGAGCAACAGCCAGACTCTACCCCAGTCAGAAGATCACCTAGATTCCACCCATCGACATGAGGACATTAGTCGATGGTTGAGGGGAAGGATGTGACAGCGCGCAACGGCCATCTGCGCGCGCACCCTTTTTGTTTTAGCCTAAAACGACAGACTGTTAGAGAGTTCGTTATGTGGTGTGCTGGTGTGTGCGAGGGCCTCCTGCTCTCTGCATTCTCAATAATGTTAATTGTTAAGTAAACTTGTAAATATGTGTAAATATATTAATAATTAAACTTAAATTGTTAAATGTAGATAGTTTGTGTTGGATTTATAGTGTTACACACTGCAATTTGAAAAGACCTATGTTAAGATACGCATATTTCTGTAGCAAAAAGAACAATTAACAGGAAGAAAACTATGCCTGGAGAAAATGCTGCAGACTAGCTGGTGACTTTAGGCCAAAAGTTGAAAAGGTCAATATCAAAATTTTTCAAGCTTATTTGAACCTGTTAAAATTAATTTGGTTTCATCAGTAAATAGTTAAACAGTTTGACACTTCTGCACATCATTTAAATAAAAAAAATAAGGTTTTCTGTATTGTGTATATGCCTAAAAAAAAGGTCTGGATTTTCATAACTATTATTTCCCTTAGATATCACTACATGGAAGGTGTAAGTAAGCTGGATTTAAGCAATAACAACACGATTGTTTGCAATGCCATTTTTATTTGTTCCGTCGAACAACATCGTTAGTGGACTGTGCATAACAATAAAGAGAGGGATTGTGGGAATGCTCGGAAAGCTCTTGGCGGCAGCACGACACATTGGCCATTGCCAAAGCGAATTTCCAACAGAAGGATTGCATGCCAGAAAATATATTTCAAGAAACAAATCAACCCCTGTATGCCAATAAAGAACAGCAAATTTATACTCTCTCTTTACTTAAATAAAAAACACAAAATCATAATTTTGTAAAACTAGAACAGATATAACTCCTTTATACTGGAAAAATTAATCACTCCCTCCCTCTGGGCAACCATAAGGGTTTCTGGTCACTTAAGCCAAAGTAGGAAGTGAAGGTTTTAGGGATGTCAGAAGTGATAGGCACATGAAGATGAGTTTATTAAATCCTGACATGAGTATCACAACTATATTTCAGCACCACTTAATATATTTTCTTAATTGTTAAATTAATTAAAATCTCTTAAGCAACCTAGTTCATGTGATAGTGTTTAAAATAGTACAAGTGTTTTAGAGCTTTTTGACAAAATTTACTTCATAAATTTTTTTGGCATGCTTCTTTAACTTTGCCATTTTCTTTTTTCCAAATGAAAATGTATTTCATTATTGTGGTAACAGAGTGATTGAAAAATTAAAAGTATTTCGCATGCGCTTATGACCAGTTTCATGAAAGTTTATTAGAACTAATCAGCAATTACTTAATGTAAATATCTAGCAAAACTGATTATCTTTGATGAGCCTTACACCCAACAAATCAAAAGTATAAAAACTATTTTGGGTTTAATACTATTTTAATTGCTTAATATGTGGAAATACAAAATTTATCTCCTCCCCAAACAAGGTGAAAATAAATCCACAATAATTGTAAAACCGCATGGAAACAATGAGTTTAAGACATGTACAAAGAATGACATAATAGATATTAGAGAACTTCAAATTAGCACTCCTAGATTTAAAAGAATCAATAGCTATTAGTTATTCAATTTATCTATCAATACTCTTTAACCAATATCAGATACTCAAATCCCTAGTTAATTACCATATAACCTCTCAAATCTAAATTAAATGATAAGTTCAGACCTGCCAAACCAATTTCTGCAATAAATTATTTTTATCGATCAATGTAATGATCTTATACCACACTACTAGAACTTTTGAGAAAAAAAATTTTATCAAAGAAAGAAAATATGCATTTAATTTTTATATATGGTTAATGCCATATATATGGTCATAATACCATATATATTTTATATATGGTTTATACCATATAGGAGAAACCAGGATGCAAAGCACTGGGGAAAAAATGAAATATTAAATAATGAAAATGACATTAAACAAATTAAAGTTATTTGAGGACAATATTACCTATTTAAAATATTTACCATTGTTTCATTTGCACCACATTTACTGTTACAGATTTATTTATTTTTTTAAATTAGAACCAAATGTTTGTTGTAAACATCATCTTTGTTGAATGAAAATGTGTAACTATTTTTGTCACAAATCTAAAAAATTGTTCATATTTTTTATTACTGTGTGGATTTGTTAATATTAAAATTATCTAACACATATATTTGTCCAATGAAATGCTGATGGATATCAATATGTTAAAGAATTATGGTAGGCATTTCTTATTATTGAAGATTGCTAATTTCTGATTGCAGTTTGATAGCATTAATGCTATTAACTGCAATTTGACAAAGCTAAAGAAACATTTCATTTCACTGTCACAAAAACATGTGCAAACAGAAAGTTTAATGTTTTTCTTTTTGAAAAAACAGTAATTCATACACAAACTTGAAAAATAACCATAGATCTTGTATTGTCGGGTTAACACACAGAATTGGTAAATCTGTAAACTGGAAAATTGTTAGGTATTTTTAAAGATGTTGTGAAATCAATGAGAAAAAACTGCTGTCAATTGTATTTCCATGTTGTCTTGAGTCGTTGTTGCCACTATTAATGTTCTAATTGTTCTTTTCTATAATAGAAATAAAATTTTCTTTTTTTGTTCAGATTAAGTCTGGATTAGTACCTATATTCCATAAGAAATATAGATTTCTAGAATTCTGGAATTATTGCCAAGGATAGGGCATGCCTCCCTATGCTTAAATCCTAAATGTGGTTTTAGCATACTGATGTACAAAATTAATGAATAATGAAAATTTTAAAGATACTGTTGGCTGTTAATAAACACAAGTATTCAAGATATGCAAAATTTTATTAACAAGCACATGTACTATATATATATATGTACAATTATATATACACAGTTACTAAATGTATGTTACAGAAGACAAGCCATGAAAGAATTTCAGCTAGAGCAAAAATCTTGATACACAGGCTGGAAAACAAAAGGGCAATCTAAATATGCAAAACAGAAATAGCATGCCAGAATATTTAGAGCACAAAAATAATGGTCCCACGCAGAAAGGCTTTTAAAGGGGGGGGAGGGGATAAAGCACACAATTTTTCTATATTGCACAGCTAAAAGGGAAATATATACATATATTTTGATAAAAATTGGTTACAAGTTAACATATAATCAAACTAAATGAGCTGCGACTGTCTAAAGACTGAAGTTGCTGACTACAAAGGACGCCAAACTCTGAAACATCTAAGTTTTCTCTAACAAAGCAACATAAAGGAGAGCTCTTTGATTTCAAGGCACAATATACACTAAATACAATGAGGGTCCTGCCCACTTGAAAGATAACATTGAGTGAAAGGAGATGAAATCAACAGAACCAGAAACAAAACAAGTTGTCAGGAAGTAGGAATGATTTTTGGAATTATTTCAACACATCAGATTTATAAATACATCCACATCCCCCCCCCCTTTCCCATACTGGTATAACATGATGAAACTGGCTACATTTTTTTCTTAATCTAGGAGTACTTGCACTTTTGAATAGAATATGTATAATATGTTGAAAATATTAATCAAAATTTGAATGTTTTTGTCTCCAAACATTAATTTGAAATGTTAGTTGATGTTAACAGTATGGGATACTTTCAAAAAGTTTGAATATATTAGTTTGTTTTTATTACAAACATTATTATACATTTTGTAATTCTCCCAAAGCCAAAATAACATTGATGGTAACAAGCTATAACCTTAAAGTCTGAAAAGAGATATGAAGGAAAGAGTAGTACCAGTGAATGTACCATAGTAATATATAAACCAGGACGGGAAAAAAAAAAAAAAAAGACTTTCATAACATTTCAAAAGAAAATGTTGGGAGAGTTTACAAAAAGAAAAACATTTTGGTCTAATCACAAGTACTGCTTTGAACAACTATAAATATAGACTTTTGGGCCAAATATTTTCCCAATTTATACAAATTACAGCAAAAGACTGGAGCCCAAGAATTAAAGTAAATTAGCTATAAACTTTACAAACCCTGCAAACTAAGAAGCTGTAGTATCCAAACTGGAAAATGAGAAATTAATTCACATTATGATAGCTTATTTTTTGATGTGGCGCTTTGCTCAAGTGGATTGTTTCAAACTATCCTACAAAAGCAAATTTTTTAAAGTGATTATTTTTATTGTGTGCAAAATAATCTATAAATTACTGGAAATCTTGCCTCTGTTTTAAATATAAAAATGTATTTATTTTTGAGTGATTATAATATGCTTTCAAAATGCAGTATTCACAATTCAGGTAAAATGTTTTCATTAGGACTTTAAAATTACCATTATTTATATATATATATATATATATATATATATATATATATATATATATATATATATATACATATATATACATACATATATATACATACATACATATATATATACTTTTTTTTGCTAAAGTATAATTATTCAAATTACTCAAATTAAAATCCTCAGACTGGAGGAGAAGTAATAGAGATTTCTCCGATTGCAAAGTGTTATTAAAATATCCATAAAGAAAACTGAACTATTAGAATGCCAATCCCACAAAATATTACACATATAAATCCTTCATTAATAGGTTGCTTAATGCAGGTAAATAAATGTTACCATTATAAAACTGAAGACCATAAACACAAGTATGACAAACACTAAAGAAAAATAAGTGTTTCAGATTATTGCTTTGGATTAAAGTGCTTTATAAGGCATTTGTAGAATTAGAATGAATAATAAAAAAATAACGTGCTTCACACCAAATGAATTAATTATAAATGTAATTTTAGAAAAGCAGAACGAGAAGAAATATTTTAGAAATTAATGATATAATTCTATGGAAGTAGACAAAGTTAAATTACATTTTGTTTAAAAATTAAGTCTTGGTATAAAAAGTTTTATGCAAAATTTTTATTTATTTTTAATTTTGTAACTTAAAAAAGGAAAAGAAAAAAAAACCAAGGTGTTAGTAAAAATATTACAACTTTTATTTTATAAATTAATTTCATAAATCAAAAGATCCCATACTGGACATCTCAACCTTGTCCCGACATACTGAAAACTAAAAATTTATGACAAATTTAAAGAAATCTGATATGGAGCAGAAAGTAAGCCTACACTGCAGCTTACAGAAAAAAAAAATATAATAACAATGACCTACTACAAATGTCCTTAAGCCAAGCAAAATTGGAAAACCTTATTTAAAATAGGGGATGGGGAAAAAAAAAGTAGTTAAAATATTTTACTCTTATTATAAATACTAAATATTCAATGTTTGATATTACCACTTCTGATGGTTCTATTTTCTCTAGTAAAATTTAAAAAAAAAAAAAAAAAAAAAAAAAAAAAAAAAATTTTTTTTTTTTTTTTTTTTGAAGACTTCCTTGCCATAAGAATTTGCACTAAAAATTGACAGTAAATTTTAAAAGTAAACAGAAATGTAATTAAAGTAGAAATATAACCAAAAAGAAAAAAAAATTAAAGGAAGAGAATAAAGCTATTTTAAAACAATCTTGCACTTAAAGAGTTTTAATAACATGCCCAACATATTTTTTAAAATGCTGATAAAGAAATTTATATATATACTTTTTTAAATAAAAAAGCACATAACAAAATCATGACATAAAAATGTTTTCAGTCTATATAATGGGGAGTCAATTCTAAAAAATATTAAAACAAATCAATTATAAGCTACAGCATTTTGCACCAACACTTTTGCAGCCCACTGTTTTGTTTCTAGTTCAAGGAAGATAAATAAAGATAACTAAAAGGAACTTCAAAGTTGTGCATTAATGATTAGCATATTTAATATAAGGCACACATTGAAACTTTATGACATAAGTTCCAAATAAAAGCCAGTTTGGCCTTTGGCACTTTGACTTGAAGGAACATGTAAATTCCACAGTCACATCAAGCAAAATTTGTTAAACAAAACTATAAAATTTACTATTTGATTTCGGTGATTGTTATAAAAATAAAAGGGATAAATTTTTCAATTATCCTTTTTACTGTGCCTTTGAGTCTAATAAAGTCAAAAATGCCCACTTTTTGTTAAAATGTACTCAAAGGAAGTAAAAAAGTAACTACTAGAACATATGTTATCTTTCTAACATGATCTAAATATTTTAATAAAAATTAATTTAGAAACTTTGATAAGATGAAAATTAACGCCTCCCAAGAAAAGTATAAGAAACACTTTTGATTAAAACAAAGGAACAAAAAAAAGGGTGAAAATTCAGTAGCTTTCTACATGCCTAAAATATCACGGGTCCACGTTCCTTTTCGACAGGCTAAGACTACAATACTTGCAATAGTTACTTAAAAAAGTGTTGAAGACACACCAAGAAAATTTTTTCATGATTATATCAAACTAAAATTTTGCACCATTCTGAGAATTCAAGGTGAGAAAAATAGCAGCTAAATTTAACTGCTAAACAAAAAAATTTATTTTTTCCTCATACAACAATTTGCACGAGTTAAGAGTGGATGCATACTGAATAGGTTTGCAATTTAAAGGGCAATAACCTAAAATGGTGTTAGAAAATCAAATCAGTTGTTAACAAAACCATTCATAACATTTGGATTTTCACTGTTCACAGCAGACATATCATTTGACACAGGTTCAGCTTTAGCTACACTGTCATTACTTTGTCGTTGATTCACATTCCCTCTAAAGCGGCTATTTCGAAAATTCATGTTTTGTCCTCTCCTCTCATTTCTATTGTTTCGATGACTATTCACATTTCTATCACTAGAAAACACATTATCATGAGCTCTCTCCTGATGACTATGATTTCGGTAATCATTAGGATATTCGTAAAAATTGTAATTGTTCCTATAGCCCATGTTGTTCCTATTATTTGGACGAGAATATCCATAACCACGATTGCCTCGGAATCCTCGGTTTGAACGATTATTTTGGAATTTTGTGTTACAAAACACACGAGCTCGATTTTCATTAGGTTGGTTTCGAGTGACAGGAGGAGGTACTTCCTAGAAAAGAGAAAGAAGGAAAACACATTTGTAATAAGTGCAGATAAAAAAATAGTAGTTCCTCTATTTATCCTTACTGTATATTCAATTACTAAAAATTATTAACACAAATTTTGACAAATTATGACAAATGTACAACTCTATATTAAACTTTTGGGAAGATAGCACAGTTGTGTGCATTCGCATTTAAGAATGATAAAATTTGATTATCATAGGATAAACTAAATTCAATAACTAAATCACTGATTAAAATGAACATTGATAATAATGGATAGCTTAAACTTTAATTTCAACAAATAGTGACAGCTGTGTTGAAAATATTCCGAGACCAAATTTGTTGCTCTTTTTCAATCACAGACATAATGCTGCATTCAGTGATATGTAGTGCCAAGAAAAATATATAACTATTTTATAGAAGCATATTTATGCATCTTTTTATCAATTACATAAATTTCTATTAAAATTTTCAAATTTTTACAAATTCTTAGTTAAAAAGTCCATTATCCTTTTCAAATATTTTTTTTTTCATGGTAACAATAATTGTAAAATTTCTTGGTCTATTCTAAATCTATAAACTTAAAAACTAGAAATTTTATGGATCCTTGTATGCCACTATCTGCTTAAGTAGTAACTTTGGTATTCTGTTTCATGTAGCCATGCAGTTATCTTAAATAGTTTATTCAGTTCTATCTCTTAGGGGAAAAATTAAGCAGAGGAGCTGTAAACAAAAACAGAAGCACACCAAATTACCCTTACACAGAAGAAAAATAATCTTCTTGAACTTACTTTCTTTGCAGTGGTTACTTCATCTTCTACTGTATCTAGTATATTTGCAACATCTGAAATTATTTCAAAATAATTAATACAATATATATATATATATATATATATATATATATATATATATATATATAATATATTTCTAAATATAAACTCCTCTATGCATAAGCTGAAAGAGTAAATTTTCTTCAAAAATTTACTCAAAATTCAAAACTTGTATATAAGTTCAATTTAATAATGATAATAAAATTCTGTATTGGCTAACAATATTTTGAGGCCAAATACAATGAGGAATTTGCACATGTGGGGGATTCGAACAACTTAGTGTTTTTCTGGTAATTTCAGACTCGTAGATTCCAAAAATGTTCTCAAAAATGTAAAAAACTGGGTCCATCATTTAAAAAATTAATTTTAAAGTTAAGCGAAAATCACGTGACATCAAAAAGCTCCGTGATTGGTTGTGATGTCATCGTTCATGCAGACCAATATTTTTGTATTGCTTTTAAGCGCGCACTATTTTCCGATTTTGTTTTTGCAAGTTCCTGAAATTTTCTAGCTATCAAAATTTATTTTTATTTAAACCTGAAGGTTTATTTTATCGATCTAGATAGCTTAGTTATCTCAATTTGTCATAAATGTCTCTTCTACCTGGATTTACCAATCAGACAACCTCCCGAAAATTGACAGCATGTCAATGTTTTCTTTCTTGGCAAAAAACCCGGATTTTATGGGAGCAGAAATACGAGGAATTAAAACCCAAAGGTGTGTAAAATCATTTATATTTTTTTTTCCAATTTTACTTAACATGTATTAATACTTTATTCATGCTAAACACAGCTCTTTTGTTTGTAAACACAAACAAGTCAAATAAATATACATATATCATATACATACACATTTGTAGTTGCATCGTTTTTTATAAATACAGACGGATGTAATATTAAAATAAAAATTAGAGGAGGTATTTTTTGTGAGACCGGTCTCATTAGCCTTCGTGTTGCAAAAAGTAGACCGTAGCATTCCAAAACCAAACCAAAACCAATTCTTAGATATTTTAAATATGATGAAAAGAAATTTAAAATCTTTAAATGGCTTTACTTAATTATTTATACATTTTTAAATAGCAATACAATTTTATTGCCTTTAATATTAATGTCAAATTAAAAAATGTATAAAATTTCTCAAATTAAATTTAATTTTTAAAGTAATATAATTATTAAGTATTTTAAAAATATTATACTTTTTTTTTCAAATTAGTCACCAATTTAATCGAAAAATATCACTGTTACATTTGATACATAAGAAAGTATGCATCTCTGAAGAAAATATTTATAATACCTTGAAAATACATAACTTTCCCCTCCCCCGAGTTATTTATTAGATAATTATATGCTTTAGATATATGTTTTTCGATATTTATATGCTTTATAAAATATTTATTGTACTTGAACTCTGTGATAATACTCGAAAATTAGCAGTTTTAAAAGTTAAATAGCAGTGGTTAATCAACAATCCTTTTAAAGGTATAGATGTATTTTATATACTTTAATTGTTCTAAAATAGTAATATTTAAACAAATGCAAGCATTTATTTACCGAAAAATGGTCTTCACAAACCCATAGAGATGATTTATATGATAATTTGAGGTTTAATTTCTCATCCCTTTTCATCTCAGTTGTCCAGATTTTACGTGTATGTGGGTCTTTTGGGACGCTGAAAAATATCTTCTCATTGCAATTAGTTGTATTTTTACAGAGTGGCACAATACAATATTTAGAGTATGATTTTTTAATGCCAGACATAACAAAAAAAAAAATGCTATTATATGCGATACTTTACACAAAAAACAAATTTAAAAGTCGCCTTTTAACATGTAAACAGCATAGGAGCTCGGTGTTTACATGAACGAGGACGTCACAAACACGGCGAAGATAAAGTAGCGTTTTTGAGAGACGTTAAAGAGTCCGCTATAAAACCCATTAGAAATCACTCATTAGGCCCCCAAATGAAAGAAAAATAGCTACTGTCCTGCTTACTTTTTTGTCTTCTATCGTTTAAAATCAAAATTAGAAAACGTGAAAATTCCTCATTGTTTCAATTCTGATAACCCTATATGAATATAGTACTTTTTCATAAATTTGAGCAACTAAAAAAACTTAAAGTGCTATTTTTAGTAATTTATGAATTGCTTGCTTAAGGCTTGTGTAAAAGTATGTTTCTTTTTTTTAGGAGATTAGCATATCTTTTACAGATATAATATCACTATTATGGCACTATTATAACATAGGTAAAAGCCATTAAAAACTTATTTTTCAATTTTTGTGCTTTTTCTTATTTTAAAACTTTTCAAATATCATTCTACAATTATATATATATATATATATATATATATATATATATATATATATATATATATAGAGAGAGAGAGGGGGGGGGTTAATTTCTGCTATATTTAAAAAAAAATTAATTTAATTTTGCCAATATCACTAATTTTTGTTGCTAACAACATTGGTACAATAGACTTCAGGTCATAGTGCCATGCTCTTGGGGCACTCCCCCTCCCTCCTCCAGGAGCTTTCTAAAGGTTGCAGCTAAAATGGCACCAAAGTAATTAATAATACATTTTTTCTATGGATTTGTATATATTAGCTGATTCCCCACTTTAGGTCTATAAAAATATTAAAAATTTTTTTGGCTTATTCACAGAAATATATGGTATATTTGTATATAATTCTTGTTAACTGATACTTCACAAGTTCTAATATAATTTAAAACAGCTGTCAAATTTCCTTTAATTCCTGCTGGAGAAAAAATGCTCACCATTTTTATCATCTGTAGAGTCAATTTCTTCATTAGCTAGTGAAGATGATGGACTGGGCTCAGGATTATTTGGAGAAGCAACAGTATTACCCAAAGCAGAATGTGAACGCTGACTGTACACATTTTTCACTGGATGAACTAGTAAGAAATTCAAAGTAAGTTTTTGTGAATTATTTTCAAAGAAAAAAAAATTATAATTGTTAAATGTTACTATTTAACAAAACAAAGAAAGACAATACAAATGTTAAATATAACATGAGAAATTTAATTTTAAGTATAACGCAAACTTTTAATAGAATTTACAATTTCTTCAACTTAAGAATAAAAAATTTTGAACAAAGATTTTCACAAATTTGGGGTAAATACTATTATTATTGGAATAAATCTTACCATATAATTTGTTAGTTTCAAATTTAAAATATGAAACACTAATAGTAAAAACTGCTGCTTTTCAATCAGAGGCCTTTATTATTATAGGAAGGTAATGCTGAAAATTTACTTTCTGGAATCATACAAAGCCTTTTATTATATTTAAATGGTGGCTTGAGTTGCATAACTCCCTGTTTGGATCTTTCTTAAAACTAAACTGGGAAGTAGCTCTAACACTTTATTTTTGTACCAAATTTTTTAATTTTCTTTTAAATCCAGCTGCTACAAAATACTATTATTTTTATTTTGAATATGGGCATATTAACTGTTTTAGAGGTTAGTACTGAAGCATACATTTAAATACATTGCAACAGGTACAATTGCTTGATGACTATAATAGTTCCCCGCCATCACTACCACCATTAAGGGATGTTTAAAATATATTAAATCAAACTGATTGCTGGCCATGAATTAATTTTGATTTAGGAACACTATAGAAAATTAAAGCTTTTTTTTTTTTTTTTTTTTTAAACAAGGAAATGCAAAATGTTAACATAATATGAAAGCTGCAAGAATTATTTGGTTGGTTGGTTGGTTGGTTGATTGAAGTTTAATGGCGCTAAATCCTCTAGGGACAAACTGCGCCAAACAAGATGAAAAAAAAAAAATTACAGGCTCAAAAACAGATTAAAGCAATTATAAAAATAAAACAAACAACATAAAACACAAAAAAAAAATTAAGTTATATACAGATTAACAAGAATTGAAAATTGAAAGATTAAAAATTGAAAATTAGAAAATTGAAACACAATCAAAAATCATATTTCAGTATAAAAACCAGATTGACGAAGAAAGGGGAACAAGTTTGGATGTGGAGCTTCCCCGATGATTAAATTAAGATTCGGCGATGGATTATCAAAAAATTTTATATACATTGATTTTAAACAAACACAAGAGGTTAAAATATGTGCGACTGTGTAAGGTGTCTTGCAATACGCACACTGTGGAGGATCTTCACCCAGCAAGAGATGGACATGGGTGAGTCTGCAATGACCCACTCGTAGACGAGTGAGTATTACATCTTGTCTCCTAGAAGGGAGTTGGGGCCACTTGGTAATTTTTATTTTTACTTCTCGCAATTTATTTGACGACACGTTATTCCAACAGTTCTGCCATTTAGCATGTATTAATTCTTTGATGTAATTTTTTAAGTCGGAGTAAGGAATACCAGTATTAATGTAATTAGTAGCAGATTTTGCAGCTTTATCAACAAGTTCGTTGCCTTTGATGCCAACGTGAGCGGGAATCCAGCTAAAAATTAACGAGATTCCCATGGATGTAAGGTTAATTATTGCAGAAATTATTTTCAAAATGAGGGGGTTCTGAATATCAGGAGAGAGCAAAGAGTGTAAAACGCTTTGAGAATCAGTGTAAATAATGAAATTTTTACTATTGTGGTGCATCATTTCCTCTAAAGCCTTCAATATGGCAAAGGCTTCAGCAGAAAAGATGGAGAATTTGGGATGTAATTTGTAGCTATAGATATTTTTCTCGATAATATAGGCACAGCTGACAGAATTTGTGGATTTTGAACCATCAGTGTAAACAGGAGTGTAGGTTTTAAAATATTGTTTGTGATTTTCAAAAATTTGTTGATAAATAATATCAGGAGTTGAACTTTTATCAAATGAATTAAAAGGGTTAATGACGGAAAAGTTAGGAGTGTACCAGGGATATATTCTATTGTTTGCTTGCAGGATTTCAATATTGTCAATGTTTATGTCTTTTAGAATAACTTTTATTCTTTCCTGGAAAGGCAGAACAGAAGAAGATCTAGCATTATAGAGACGCTGGAGGTAGGGATTAAGGGTATGAGTATGAACGGGATGGTTCACATAAGATAGGGTTCTGAAGTAATATTGTAAGGATAAAACGTGTCGTCGTAATTCAAGAGGAGCTTCACAGCAGTCAGCGTAGAGACTTTCTACGGGAGAGGTTCTGAAAGCCCCTGAGCACAAGCGAAGAGCAGAATGGTGAACGGTGTTCAACTTTTGAAGGACAGAAATGCGTGCAGACCCATAGACAGAACATCCATAATCCAGTTTTGAGCGGATAACAGCACGGTATATTTTAAGTAGGGAATCCCGATCAGCTCCCCAGGAGGTTTTAGAGAGAACTTTTAATATGTTAAGTTTCCGTTCGCAGTTATTTCGCAAATTTTTAATATGGGGTGCAAATGTGAGTCTTTTGTCAAATATTAAGCCAAGGAAATTTACCTCATCTACTATTTTGATTGTATTACCAAGAAACTGGATTTCTGGATCAGGGTGCAAATTTCTTTTTTTACAAAAATGTACACAACGGGTCTTTGAACTAGAAAAGTTGAAACCATTTTCGCTCGCCCACTTACTGATTTTGTTTACTGCATTCTGAAGTTGTCTATTGATGAACCTCATGTCAGTTCCTTCACAAGAAATATGGAGGTCGTCCACATACAAGCTTCCTTTAACGGAGGAAGGTATCTCATTTAAAATCCCGTTTATTGAAACAATAAACAAGGTTACACTTAATACACTTCCCTGAGGGACCCCCTCTTCTTGGATGAAATTGCGAGAAAGAGAATTTCCAATGCGAACTTTGAAATTCCTTAAAGCCAAAAAATTTTGTATAAAAATAGGCATATTGCCACGCAAATCTAAATTATAAAGGTTCTGTAAAATGCCATGTCGCCAACTTCGGTCATATGCCTTTTCTATGTCAAAGAAAATGGAAACCAGATGGTTTCTTTTAACGAAAGCATTCCGGATTCTGGTTTCCAAGTCTGTCATATTGTCTAAAGTGCCCCTTCCACGACGGAAACCGCTCTGATAATTTGATAGACAGTTGTTTTCCTCCAGGTAATATATAAGACGAACGTTAATCATTTTTTCTAAAATCTTGCATAAACAGTTCGTCAAAGCAATTGGACGGTAGCTGAGAGGATTCGTGGGGTCTTTATCAGGTTTGAGTATGGGGATTACAATAGCCTCTCTCCATGAAGAAGGAAAGGTATGTTCTCTCCAGATCCTATTGTATAATTTTAGCAAATTTGTTATGGAAGCCGATGAAAGGTTTAAAGCAAGAATTATTTGAAAATAATACATACCTTCTCCAAAAGTATTAACAATCTGAAAATAGAAATGATCACAGTTATTAGTAAAAGAAATTACATAAGACAAATATTACAGTATATAAATTATGTTGTAACCATTTGGGATAAGGTAAAATTGTAGTATTAAAACTATAAGATGTAAAGGTTTTGGTTTAGTAGTCTTTTTTGCTATATGAGGGCTATTGAGGCTGAGTGGATCTACTGAGGTATTGCAGAAAGTACTATAGCCAGTTTCTTTACAATAAACACTTAAGAGTCAATAATACATCATTCCGTAAGCCAAACAGCCAGCCTAGCATGGGCACTTTCAAAATTTCTCCTCATAGTAAAATTCTAACATATGTAATTTTTGAAAATGCATTTTACTTATTTCATCTATGTATAATTGGCTAGTAGCATTTCTCTCAGTTGTAATACAGGCATTTATAATGTTATTCATTCTCATTAAAAATGAACACCTACCATTAAATTTGTTTTTTATCAAAGTCAAATCTTAAGAATCACCCATAACAAATGATTTTTTTTTTTTTTTTTTTTTTTTGCAAACAAATATATTTTCCCCACTTCACTTTCCTTTAAATTACTGTTATTTAATAAGTGAGCTATTTTTCTCTCATAACATTTTGATATTGAATTCTGTAACAGATTTTATGAAAGTAATCAAACTCAGAAAAATTATTTTCCAAGCAAGATTCAGTGAAAAGAAAAGATTAAAAATTATATCAGATGGTAACAGTAAAAAAATATTTACCTCAGTTATAGAATCCATTGACCACTGAAACCAAATTGTCTTTCCTAATTCATCATCATATTTTCTTTCAGTGACAAATTGCTAAAATTACATTCAAACCAAAATAAATACTATATGCATAATAAATAGCCAAACACACAAATAATAAACATTCAGTAATTGTCAAATATAGCTATGACAATTTTGTATCACTATAATTCATGCATACTGCCTGAAACTACATTTTATAAATAATGTAGTTCTGCTAATTTATATTAGTAGTAGACTAAGAAACATTAAATGATTATACTGAATAGTGACTATGTTAAAAAGTACAAGTATCAACAAAGTTCTATGTAATTATGTATGAATAAATTTAACAAAAATTTTATAGAATAAAACACATTTAGAAAAGTATTGAAGGTATACACAATTATGAGAATTATATATATACTAAAGAATTGACAGGTGATACATAAGCTGCATAAATTATACATACTTCTACATTAAACAATAAGGCTGATGAGCATTTGAAAAAATTTAAATTTTAAGGAACAAAATGAAAAGAACCCTGCTGTTCTGTTCGTATTTACTCCATATATGTAGCATTTGGATCAATGTGACATAATTCAGAAAACTAATCTTCTAAGTAAATGACAGGTGCAATTTAAGATAGAGTTTAAACAGTGGTAATGTAAGCTTAAAAATATATTTAATAAAAATAACAAAAAATCTTTGATATTGAAACTTACAATAATATAATCCCATAAATGAAAATAACAAAAAATATTCGAAATTACCATTACTTACAATTTGAATAGTAATATCTTACACGAGATTTGTAAATGTGATTGCACATTTGACATACAATGAAGCATTCATAACAGTTCCTGATAGCATGTGTCACCTTTTTCTCTGTATTCATTTAACTATTTTTATTGAGTTTTCACTTCTTGCTAGGTGTGGCCTTGCTTCAATGTATGGAAAAATAAGTGATTTTCTCAGTTCTTAAAATATAGCCTTCATTCATTCTATCAATCAATCAATTTGTTTATGTTCCATTCACTATGTATTGAAGTCCATAGAACATATGCTATATATTGTACTCATTAGTATCAAGTATGCTATAGAATAATATCATGCTCGTATTAGTTTAGGTATATCAGCTTGACTGAAATTTATCCAATTCACCATTTTCTCTTTAACATTCGCAGGCCCAACTCTGTTGCAATACATTAGAAAGTGATGTAGAGCAGAAAAAAAAAAGAAACATTACAATAAGAGCAAATGATTTGTCTCTCTCTCTCTCTCCCCCTCCAACCCCCAAATTGGGCAAGGTCTACTGTTTGACGTTGCACATGGTCTCTTGTCTTGTGAACAAACACAAATGTCAATGAAACATGTTTAAAAAAATGGATAAATTAGAGAAACTATTGTTATTCTTTTCTTTTGAATTATTCCAAACAAAAATGAACATGTATGAATAAAAATGACTTTTTGCATTGGGTAATCAGTGTATTATATTATCCCTGTATATATATATATATATATATGTATTTTTTTTATAGACAAATTTTATTTTGGGTCATATTGACCCAAACAGAACAGCAAGGTTAACCATTGAAACAAATTTGACAGTTGTAAATTCAGCAGAAAAAGAAAATTGTGGCAAGATTTTTCTAAAAAATTTAAAATTAATTTCAGTAAATTTAATTTATAAGAATATGCTAAATACTTTGAAAACAAGAAACAAATTCAGTTTTAAATCTGCTAAACAATTAAAATAAATCTATCTTGTTTTCTATGGGAAAGGGGAGAGAAACTTATTAGGAGTTTAAAAGGAAAACACACTTACCTTAATGTCAGAACGCAATTCTGACCACTCGGTTTCAGTTAATGATGGTGCTCGATCAACTCTCCGTTTTAATTCAACTGCATAATCTTGCCTGCTTTTCAACAGATTCACTAAGAAAATATTTGATATAAGTAGAAAAATTTAGTTATGGAATTATAATTTAAAATAAACTTTAAAATATGCCATTGTAATTTTCTAATCTTATAAAGATTTGAAATTACTTTAATACATTTTTTGAATGAGAACATTAATTAAAAGACTACACTCTGGTATACTTGATTAAAAATTGTTAGATACTTACAAGCATCCTCTTTAGTTTTAGCTAGTTCTTGTTCAATTTGTTCTTGCCTTTTTTCTAGCCTAAGGAAATAAAATCATATTTAATAATATTATGAAAAATACATTATGCTAGAGTATGAAACTAGTTATGCATAAGTTAATGTTTCTGAACTTTAAAGATAAATTTTGTTGAAACTAGAGTCTAAGGAAAAAAATATCAGTAAAAGCAATCTATGAATGCTGAACTAATGTAATGTGATGTGATCAAGTTAAGTTACTATTACCAAGCAATATCGTAAATACTAAGTGCAAAAATTAATTTTCCATACAGTTTACTATATTTTCAGTACATTTAAGATTGCAAATACTCATTTCAAAAACAAAAATGTTTATGAATGCATTCTTCTTCTTCTATAGATCTACAGCTCTTTATGAACTCTGGCTTATTCCACAATTATATTACAAATATCCCTCTGTTTTGACTTTCCCCTCCATCCATAGATCATTATTTCAAAGTTATTAATAAAGTTGTCCAACCACCTTTCCCTTTGATGGCTTCTGGGCCTGGTTCCTATGATTTTACCACAGGATAACAATGTTCTAACATTTTAAGGACTAATTCATAATCTCATATATCATTTGCCAGATTGCAGTCTAAGTCACCTTCCAAAATGCCATCAAGAATTTCTGTGTGACAAGGTCCCCCCCCCCCCCTGGAGGACCAGATGTCTCTTAATTTTCAGGGGCAGGGTACCCAGCTATTTATAAATGCATTACCAATACATTTTCACTAACATTTAAAAATTTCTAAATTAGAAATACAAGTGTTACAATAAATATTTTTGTATTAAACAAATTTTTTTTGAAAAAAAGCCTAAATGGAGTCAAATATAGCAATTAATAAATACATCTAATGATTGTTTCAAATAGCGGACAATCTATAAAGAGTGAAGTTGTATGTCCTGGAACTTTGTTTACAGTTTTGTACTGATCTCTACGAAATTAAGCATATTAAACCTCCTTGAGAGAGATGATCACAGTCTACTATAAATTTTCAGAGTGTTAAATTATTCACCCTTTAAAGTGCACTTAGCAAAACAGCATGTGTCAAATGTTTGCTAAAAGTATTGGACTTATGAAAAATACAGACTGAATCATAGTCCCAGTAATTAATAAAATTATTTTTTAAAAATTAAGATTAATTTAAAAATTATACAAAGCATTTTTAAACTATCCTTTCATATGATTATGTTATGACACTTTCCTAAATTTTCTATTCAGCATATTTTTCAACTGTTCAAAAGTCCATAATTTCCTTCAAAATGTATAACCTAAAATGTGTTGTATATTTTCATACTTTCTTTTAACCTTAAAAAAATTCTAATTTCACTTTAATAATCATTTGCATCTGAACAAAGAATAATTCAAACTTTGATGTGGTACAGATTGTAGAGATAAACTGTGTTATTTCCAGTGTTGCAAGAAAACAACAACAATCAATCAATGAAACCATCTTTTAAACTCAATATAAATGACCTCAATTTTGGGGTATGTTACAGATGTATAACAAGGTGATAAAATTCTTTTGAATATAGCATGCATTTAAATTAAAAAGAAAAGACTATTTCTCATAAAAAGTTAAATCTTTGCATTAATGAATAATAACAAATAGGAACTCACACTTTGTGTCAACAAGTATCTTGATCATTATTAAATTTAGATTTTACTTAATAGGTAACTTGATCTAGCATAACCAGACTTTAATTCACCTATTAAGGGAGAATTTTGTCAAACTTGTTTCACAAATACTATTTTCAGTGAGAAGTTATTGAGTTGTTTCGCTGCTATGGCAAAGTAATATTACATCCCACCTGGTTAATGTAATTTTGAAATTTCTTATACTTTGGAAATACCGTAAAATATGATACATACATTTTTAAAGTATATAAGACCACAAACACATGAAATATACTAAAAAAGAATATTATTAATGTATCTCACCTGATCTACCTCTACTATAGAGAAATCAGTAACTGAATATTAATTATTAACTAATTAGATTTTAATATAAATTTTAAGAAAATTTCACTGGCTGTAAAAGTGACAATCATATATATATATATATATATATATATATGAAATCCTCTGTGAATATGTATGTTCACTATGTACTCCAAAATGTCTGGATACATCTTTATGAAATTTCGTATAGAAATTCAGAGTGACCATAGGAAGGTTCAAGGCAAGTCAAATTGATCCAAGGCCAAAGTTATGGTGGAGGTCTAAAGATTTTTTACCTCCCTTAATCAGACCCAATGACTTATATAGCAAGGCATCAATGGTTAAAATTGTATTATAATGTGGTGTTCAATGAACTGAACTTGTGTGCAATAAATTAGATATTTAGTTTAGTTTATTGCTTTATTTAAGTTATTAATAGACTGAGCAATATTGGGTATTCAGGCAATTTAACAAATAATAATAAAAAATTAAACATAAAAAATACTTCAACTTACAATTTTCTAATTTCATTGAATGCATTTTTTATTTTTTTGGATGATTCTTCTAATCCTTTGTCAACATGAGTGTATATCCTCTGCAAGGAAATAGTCTGTCTATTTAAATCTTTCTTACATCTTTCGTAACCTAAAAGCAAAGTTGTATTGAAAAAAAGGCAAATTGCATCAAAACATCTACATCTTAATATGCCAGCAACAATTTTTTAAAATGTATTTAATGACAGCTGTAACAGTACATAACTCAGATACAATATAAATGAAGACCTTACATAAATTTTTCAAACTGTTAAATTTAATTAACAATAAAAAAAGGGGAACAGAATTCCCAATCAACATAGTAAGAATCATTTTAACATAAAACTTAGTCAACTTTGTAGTTAACATTTAAAAATTGTAAAACATTTTCAACTATAAATTATAGAAAACAAAATTAAATTATAGATTTAAACACTTACCTCTTTTAGACGGATTTGCAGCATTTTGGGCATTATGAGCACAAGTAGAGTCTTCTGATAATGAAGAAGTTTTAGATCTTCGAAAACTACTTGTCCTGAATTAAAGCAATACTTTGAATTAACATTTTGATATGTAATTAAACAGAACTGCATACACACTAGTTTTATAAAATGTTTCATAGGCATTAAATGAAATATGAAAATAAATATATTCTAAATCAGAACACAAACATAAGATTATTTCTACTGAAATATTAGCATTACATAAACTGAAAATAATGAATTTTTGTTTAAAAGGAAAAAAATCTATATATACTATTATTATTTTTTAATATTTCTTTACTTTTATAAATTTTTATTAATGTATTGCAATCATATTTTGCTGATAGATTTGATAAATATTACTCTTGTATTCTAATAATGATCTTATGGGATGAGTTGTATCCCACAAATCTCACCAACCGAAGTTCCAAAATCTTAACCAGCTTTAAGTCAGGCTTAGAATATGTCTCAAAAGCAAGAGTAATAATACAACTTACATGGCTACAAAAACTGACTATACACCTTATTAAAGTTGCCTGAAAACCTTTTTTTCCCCCCATAACAGCAATCCTATTTTTGTAGCTTATGTTTAAATTATTTTGCCATCAAAATCCTAGTAATCCTTATTTTTCTTTTTTGAAATGCATAAAACATACTACACATGTTCACCAAATTTCATTTCATAAAGTAATTACAACAGACTGAACCGTACACAGTCAAAATTTAGACACAGAATGATGAACTCAAATTACACTTTAATTTAAAAATATTGCAGGGTGTTCAAGGAGAAACTATTAAGAAATCCCTTGAAGAGTCTTTGTAATTAGCAGGTTTTTTTCCTTAATAAATTCACTCTATTTAATTCACTACTACTTTCTATACTTTTATAAAACTAGTTTTACATATAAATTCATAAAGTTTTAAATTTTAATAACAAATAAAACCCCAATAGATTTAAAATTTAGAAATATTCTTTTTGTCTTTGGGGTGTGCAGAATAACTTACAATAAGAATAGATGATTAATCAATTTCAATAAAATAATTTTTAAAAAACTGTCAAATCTTGTAATTTTGCCTTTTTACATTTTATTCATATTTAAATAATACAGCCTAATATACAATAAAAAATTGTTCATTAATTTAAAAATTTAATTTATCCATAACATAAATTTTCTTCTTTAATAATTAACATTTTTGTTCCAATTACTTTGTAAATCAATTTTTTAAGCTTCAGTTTTTGAAGACTCCATACATTCCAATTTTTCAAATTTAGTTCCCCATACTCTTAATTAACAGCACATGAGCATTTTTTAAACAATGCAAAAGAGTAGGGTTTTTTTTTTTTTTTTTTTTTTAATTTTTGAATGACAGATTCATTATTTTTCAAAATTCTTTTACAAGTTTTTCAATAATTCCAGGCTATTGTATTGTCTGTATTAAAAAAAATCAAGTTAACCTGAACATACAATCTTTAAAAACCTAATAAAGATGTTTAAGTTGGGATAAATTCTAAACATAAAATTGTTCAACTTTTTCAGTTGTAGTTATAAATGGATATACATTACTTCCAAAAGTTAAAATTTTCTTTTGATAATAAATTACCTTTGTCTGGATGAATGTTTTCCACGACCATCATCTCTACTAGATCTGTACCTATCTTTTCTAGAATTGGTATCATCTTGTTTTTCAGATGTGTCAGATATAGGAGAAACACAAGTAGGATTATTAACTTCGACAACTGCACTTTTGGATTCTTCAGGTACTGATGTCTTTGCAACTTCATGTATTTCTAGCTTTGAAGGGATATCTTTACAGGAAAGAACATCTGGTTCAAGAACATCCAGTCTCTCAATGGAAGCTTCTTTTGTTTCTGTGACAGAATTATGAATACCTAAAAATGTAAAAGAGTAATGCTTGCACTTCATTGAGATGTGAGAATGTACAAGAATCTCATTAGTATAAAAGGAAATCAAAGATGAAGTGGTCTAACAAAGTAGTTTATAAATTTCTTCTTAAGAGGAAAAATTAAACAATAAGAATTCAAATTACTAAAGTAAAAGAGTTTTAAAACCTAACATGACTTATAAGTCCAGATTTAAGATAAGTATAATTTAATCAAGATAAGTATAATTTAATCAATGTAACACAATTATGCAAAGGAACACTCAAATTTGTTTAGTTTGCCATTTTTAATTAACACCATAACAAATATTTACAGGGTGATGCCCATTTATAAAATCAATTTCATGACTCATGGGAGACTTTTAAAAGAATATTCATGACCTTGCATGCTATTATTTTAAAAAAATGCTTATTGTTTTAATACTGTCTATTGCTTATTAAAAATTAAACATATTTAAAAAAGAAAAGACAATTGGTATTGCCATAAATTCAATAACTGTAAGCGTACTCTAATTCCCATTAAAAAGAAATATTTTTTTTTCCAAGCTTAATTTTACTTACCATCAAAATTTTAAAATAAGGCACAAATAACTTGAAATGGCTTTAAAAAATACATTTAAAAAAATTCCAAAGACAAAATGAAGATGTCCTTCATAAAACATAATTTCCTTATATGTAAAAAAAAAAAATCAGATGCATGTACTTTTTCTCAAAATAGCTACTGTAAAGTAATCTTTAAAAAGTATCTTTCAGCATTCTAGTAACTTAATTAGTCCATTAAAATATTTAACAATTAAAAAGTAAACATAATGAAATGTTTAATTTTGCCTTTCAGTTTAGAGAAAAATTCAGTGGATTATGAAAGAAATTATAAAAGTGTTCTTAACTAAATTAAAATTATGAAAAAAATTTAGAATAAATAAATATTAAAATTTTTATAGAAAATATTACATAAGTATAAACAAAATACATTTTAGCATAAAGAGTTGAATAAAAATTTAATTTGATGTTTTAAAACTGGCTAGACTTCCCTATCAAATGTTATCTTAATATCTTAAAATATATTCAGAAAAGGGATTCTTAAGATTATGGCTTGATAGAATCACACTTCAGCAATATTTTGTTTCAAAAATAAATTGCCAGTTTCAAACTCAGCCTAGACAACTGATTTTTTTTAGATAATGAATCACTGAAAAACATGTAAAAGATAACACCATAATGTTGGTGTCTGCCAAAAAAATATTGATTTGACAAAGAATTTAAAATTATATCACTGACTTAATATTGATTAAAATAATTTGAAATATTTTGATATTCCTTTAGCATAGTAAAAGAAGCAGGGAGTATTTTAATCTACAATTACCATTTCTATTTCCCGTCATTAAACATTCTTTCTCTACTTCAGCATCAACATTTCCGCTACTGTGCAAACTGGAACTGTCATCTGCATCAAAAGAAGCAGTGGCACTGCTACCTAATTCTGCTTCTTTCCTTCCTTTCTTCTTTTTCTTCTTGTTTTTGTTATTCTGTCATAGATGTATAAAGAACAAAAATACATATTAATATGGTACAAAGTAATGGTTCTACAAACAAATGAAGTATAATATACTCGACATGAAGTAATGAACAGTTCACTAAAAAACTTAAATTATAAACTTCAAATGATAGGATTTAATTCTTGTTTTGGACAAAATTATTTGCTATACATCCACGCAAATTAAATGTCAGTATAAATTTTCATTCTTCTCAGACTTATTTGGAGTACTAGTTGTTATATTATAGACTTAAGAATTAACAGAAAACTCAAAATACAGTCAAACTCCACTTTTAATACTGTCAATTCTACCTATTAATAACATTGAGTTAAAACAAGTGCAGATCTCTAATCTTTCTGTTGACTGCAAATTAACATTTGCATAAATTCACATTTTATAGTTTAAATTTTATTAACTTATTTGTGGGGAGGAAGAAATTTTGAATATTGAGTTTTATTCCAAGTAATAAGATGTTAATATTATTAAACTAAGATTTACTAAGTTTTCATTCTTTTAACACGTTGATGAACACTTGCTTATAGGTTTTAGCCACAACCTAATTAAAGGTGCTGAATTAATCAAAATTAAGTTTATTTAAGCAGAAAGTAAGACTATACTTCTAATATTCTAAATATTACAAAAACGTAATATTAATTTTTGAGATCACTTGTTCCTACTGTCTGTCAATGTGTTTAAAAGAAATTTTTTTTTTCAATATTCCAAATTTTTACAGCTATATTTACAAAATTGATAAAAATGATACAACATCCACTGATGTCACTATTTTTAGCAAATATGTACAGAATTTAATACCTTAAAACATATTATTAGAAATTACTAAAATGTGAAGAATATATATTATTTAATTTTTTATTTCATTCCCACAGTATTAAAAATTCTCAGTTTATCCATAAGTCTAAAATTAAACAAAAAACTGTAAATTTTACAGATAAATACATAAAAGTAAGCAGTAAGTGAATATGTATCAGGCTATTATGAGCTATTATATAATTAATGAAAACACTCATTTTTTTTTCTGATCTGATACATGCTTGTTATTTAATCTTCATGTGTCTGAATTTCCTAGTCTGCCAAAGTAGTTCCACTCATTAAAAACTATGCAAGTTTTTCCAAGTAGGCCCACTTGAGGGAAAAAAAAAATCCTTTTTCAAAAAATGGGTACTTTAGAATATACAGCAGTATATTGTTACTCCAGAAGAACAATGGTTTTTATAACTATGTCAATAATTAAGAAAATTTTATGTTTAAGAAATTATCTTAAAAGTACAAAATTGTGCCAAAAAGATGTCACCAAAATTCAGACTTTGGTGACCATTAAGTTTGAATTTTGGTATTTTGGGTAGAAGTTCGTCCTTTTAGGTAATATTTTAGAAATATGCTTAAAAAACTTTTAATACATTTATTTATGTTATTTTTAAAATAGAGATGTGTGTACATATATGTAATGAGTGTGTTTTTACCCATTACAAACTTAGAATCTTATGCATGTTTGGTAGTGAATAGTTGTTAGACCATGAAAGAAAACTGCAAAATTTGAGAATAAAAATGTTAAGTTTATTGAGATAATGTCTTTGGCATTCTGTTTTCAAAGTTTATAAACTTGTTTATACAGTGCCATAAGGATGCAAGAAAGCCAGACAATTAGGTGTGCTAAGAGTATACCATATAGAGGACAGTATCAACCAAAACTAAGTTATGTTAAGAAGTAATATATGATAAGTTCAGGTAAGCAGAAATTAATTTGGTATAGATATAGTTTCTAAACATGACCAGAATTATAAGAGAAATGACATTTTTGTCAAAACTTATTTTAGGCTTAAAATTACCAGAATTTTTTGGAATGAATTATAATTAAGTTGGTTAGTTTAATTCAAACATGTATATGTATATGTATATATATGTATGTGTATATATATATATATATATATATATATATATATATATATATATATATTAGTTACTTTAAATTTAAAAAAAAAACTTTATGCTCAGTACATTTTATTTCAATTTATTTACAAATTGGCCTTCAGGATACACCTTGGTTGATAAATAAAACACTATATGCAAAGGAATTTATCATTAAATGATTTTCCCTGAAATTCAAATTTTTTCATGGTTTGTAATATATGTATATCCCCTATACAATAATAGTCTAAGTTATCTGTCCAATCTGTCCTCGAATTTATGAAACAGTTGGAACTGGAATGGATAGAGGCATCCATAGTGGATTCTTGATGAGTTAGGGTTAGCAATTCAAAGGTAGCAAAGTTTAAAAAGAATAATTCTTTATGGAACTTTCACAAAAGTTATTCTAAACATTTAACTAATATATTATGCACATTATATTTTGATTGCTTTCACGCATGCACAGGGAAACATTATTTAGTAAACCTGCTCATCTTTCATCCAATATTTATTATTTTTTAATTTTGATTGCGGGGTATTATGTATTTGACATGTGTCCTGAAAATAGCATTATTTAATATTGTAGCGGGTACAATTACTCCCCTCTCCTTTTTTTACGATAGGTGGCACTAGAAAGCCATCGAGTGTGTTCTAATATAGTGTCAGTGGTCTATGAGAGTGTGTTTTGTGTTCTTTGTTGTTTTGTGTTCTGTGTTATGGAACTTTGAAAGGAAATAAAAATGGTTCCTAAAAAAAAAATAACTAAATTAATTCTAAATGCCTTTTGAAATAAGAGTCTCGTCCTTCTACAATATTGAGAACACTGCAAATTAAAAGCTAAATGCTTGGAGAAATTTGGTATTGTTTTTATAAAAACCTTAATATCTCTAAGAGTATACATGCTATCAACATAACAATGAAGACATAACAGATTATAACAAGAAGCATCCTAATCATGTGCTAAAGTTTCAGCACTTTTCATACATTACTTTTTACAGGGTTTTCCAAAACATTAGTTTTTCTTTAATTTGTTGATGGTCCTCTATGGGGTTTCGAGAAAAATTCTTTACTGAAATATATGATGTTTACCATCCTATTTACATGCCTGAGGTTTCAGGATAATTCCTCATGTATTTTTCTAGATATTCAACAAAATGTCTAAAATCGCAAGTGACTAGTCATCATTGGCAATATAGTGTATATACATATATGATAAAAAATTGAAGTATTTCTTTCCTTTCACAATAAAGAATTTTTACTTTATGTCATAAAAATTTTAGAAATTAAAAGCATGTATCATATAAAAGCAGAATAAAGATAATTATAAATGAAAATAAATCATGCTATGAAAATAAAACTATATAAAAAAAAGAAAAATATACATCTTACATTCTAAATCCACATATCACCATTCACTTAGCTATTTATAGTTTGTAAAATGAACTGTGAAAATACTCTATAAAACTTTATTCAAAATATAATGTTCTAGATTACCTTGCTTTTTAGACTGCCAGATTCTGCCCAGTTACTTAAAGCTTCAGTCCCTCCATCTATTAAATAAATGAGATTACAGTTTAAAAAAATATGGATAATTACAGGCACAAAATTGCCATGCATTAAATTTTGAAATTAGAACTAAAGAGAAAAACAAACATAAAAGTAAATCTAATTAAAACCTAATGTTAAGATCAGTAAAACATAGGCTTAATTAAAATACACACAGCATTTAAAATTTAATGGGTTATAGTCAGAGTTTGTTATTTATCTTACAACACAAATGCTTAAGTATAAAGCAAATTCCGTACCCCTAGTGAGAGCATCAATTGCTTTATTTTCATCATCATCATAGTACTGTAGAATTTTTGCAATTTGATCTTTAGTTGCACTAGGAAATATGTCATATATTTTAGCAATCTAGAAAAAGAAAAGAAAACCTTTAAGATAAGAACAATATTTAAAATAAATAAATTAAGAGTATAAAATTATACCTTTTGCTTGTTGGATTCACTTGTCATTTTCTGTTCAACAGATGAATCTAAACTAAGATCACAGACAATATTCTCTGAAAAAAAAATTTTTTTTTCTTTGATTGGACATTTTAATAATACAACATTCACTAAAAAATACATTATCAAATCTTAATAAATTAATTATAAGAAGAAAAAATGTATATTTAAATGGGACAAAAAAAAATCACCCAACTGCTGAAATTCCTAAAGAGAATTTACAAGGATAAAAGCAACCATAAAAAGAAATGCAGATGGCAGTAAAGTACCTACATTACTGCAGCTGTCTTGAACACACATGACAAATTACAAGCAAATAAAATCTAAAGAAGACTAGCTAAACATATTTTAAAATGTACACAAGAACAGCATTCAATTTAGTTAACCTTCAAGTAGGCAAATTGTCAAATACAGAAAGAGGAAGAGAATTTCATCGTTATTCAGAATATAGCTAACAAAGGAAAGAACATTTTTTTAAAACAGTAAACTATGAAAGAAACACAGGTTACTAACAAATGATGGTAATGGCAAAACATATTGCAGATTCAACTAAATCTCAGGATAAAAAATACTACTATTGGTTAAAAGTCGCACATTAATTCAGTATATTTTCTAAATATGTATACGTAACAGTTTATAATAAAACAGAAGAGGAATCTAATTTTCTTAAATTTTCAGCAGCAAAATAATGTCAAAACTTTTAGTTTATATTAAAATACACCATTAATACACAAAATATTTAAAATCAAATTCCTTAAGAGTGATATTATAGCATTCACACTAAAAAAAATTTAAGAGAAAATTTAAACATAAAATTATATAAAAAACTACAAATATAAGCATAGAAACAATCAGCAATGTTTAAAAGTATAAAATTAAACTTGTAACTCTTAATTTTTTATTTATTTATTTATTTATTTATTTATTTTAGAAAATACTACACAAGTGTGAGTTAAGAGATTTTTAGTTTAATTCAAGTAGGGAAACAGGACTTTCAAAGATCTTTTGTTTGTTTGTTTAAAAAAAAGTAAAGCACACAGAATCAATAGTGAATAATGCAGTCATGAACTATTTTTTTAAATAAATTAAATTTTAAAAAATACTGAGAAGAGACAGACATATTCCAGAAGAAAATCACCTTAAGTCATTACATAAACAGTCACAAATAAACAATTATAATATAGGGTAAATATATGAACATTATCCAGAAACTTACTAAATATTGTTAAAAACCAGATTTAAAGTATTTATGAGTTTTAAAATTTTACAATTTCATAGGATTTAAATAAAAAAGGAATAGATTGCATGTTTGCACACATATTTATTATAACACATTATACAATAAATTTAAAAAAATGTTCAAAACAAATTGCTGTAGAGAAACACTTAAAACACAAATTGCTTTTTTTTTGGGGGGGGGAGGGGGTTAGAAAGTAATATTTAGAAATAAAATAATTTATACAAAGATATTATTAATACTGCTTGCAGAAGCCTGGAAATAAAGAATGTTTTGAACATTTTCTTTTATATTTTAACAATTTTTCTCAAGAGATAAATGAACATACTGATGTATTATAATATAGGTCAAACTACTAATTTTCAATTATATAAAAAAATCTCTTAAAAAAATTTATATCAAAGAATTAAATATCTGGGTGTTAAAATATTCCTTTAACATTACTTTGAATGTGAATGCTATAATCAAGATTTTTTTTTTATAAATAATTCTGTTTTTAAACTGCAACTTAAATTTTCTCACACTAAACAAGAAAAAAATTATCAACAGTATCTGCTTGGTTTGATTTTTGAAGTTTAAAAATTATAAATTATGCTGCCCACATGAACAGAAGACAAAAAATGTCATGGAACATCAAAACACAAATTATGTTTCAGGTGTATACATCTAACACAGCAGACATAACTATGATCCTATTTCAAAATTTCTGAAAACTGCCATAGAGTAAAAATTTAATATGATTTAAAAATTCAGAATATTTACATACAAACATGTATATTATTTTAAACATATACTTTTAAACAATTTCATTAGCAAATCAAGTTATGTATTAAAAAAATTACACAATTTGTCCTAAATCCTTTAACAAAGTAACTCTTTTCATTTTCTGAACGTTTAGTATAATCATAGTTCAACTTCCTTATACATTTTTTGTTCAACAATACAATTTTATGTAGACAATAGCTTTTACATTACACTTCCAGTATTTGATTAAAACCTATAATATTCACAATAACTTGTGTTAAAGATGGAAAAATATACTAGTAGAAAAAGAATGTTTGACGGAATTTTAAATAATTTTACCAATTTGACCAGCTAATTATTAATCTATTCTTATTAATTGGGTCTTAAATACATGTAATACATGAATGATATTTCTTTTCATGTCCAGAGGTATATAAGGTCTTATATTAATGATCTGCCCTAAAACAAAATTTAAAAGTACACATTTAAAAAATGCTTAGTTTTAGAAATACATTGGCTGAGACTGTCTATACATAGATCATAATCATCACAGATACACATAGGTACAAAAACCAGCACATTAATCAGCAAGAACTTAACATAAAAATCTTAAAGATGTAACAGAAATTAAGTGACTTAAAAGAGTTAAAATTTTTAAAAGCTGATTGAGTAAAATCTTAGAAGCTATCTACAATGGTTAAATTACTACAGTAGATCCTATAAATAGTGGTGACTTAAGAATGAACTAGTGGAACTCTTTCAGGGGTGGGTTTTTATAAAATATTTAGTAACTATGTAAGATAAAATAGAGATTCAAACAAAAAATTTGACAGATTTTTTTTAATGCTGTTGCAGTTTTTTTTTCCCAATTAATTTTGTTACTGTGAATGCATTTGCATCTGAAAATTTAGTTCACTCTATTGCTACTAAATAAAAAATAACTACATAAAATTAGACAATAAGTGGAATATATAACAGAAAAATTTAATCTAACAGCAAAAATTTTTTTTTCCTAAATGGAAGACTGATGTACACTTTTTTTTTTTTTTAATAAGTCAAAGTAAAACATTTGAAGAGAAAAAAAGGAAAAAATTTTTAGAGTGATATCTTAATTGGCCATAATTTGGGATTAGTTATTTTGGTTTTAGTTTTAATGAAAGTTAATTTTATAGGAGGTGATTGGTTTCATAAATGTGTCCATAATTAGGGGCTCCTGTTTATTTAACTATAGTTTTTAGTGTATGAATAATTAACACTAAAAATTCTATCCTTGACGCCAAGGATCAATAATCACTTCTAAGTATTCCTAAATTATTTTTATGTATACTCATTTTGCCTTTGATAAAATATACTATAGTCACATGTATATAAAGATAAGGTTCATTAAACACTCTTGTTTGTAAAATTTTTTTACAAATATGAAGGTTATTTAAAGATAAGAAATAAAATCTATTAAAGCTCTTACATATAAAAATAATTAAATGCCATTAAAAATAAACTGAAAGAAGGGAAGAAGCAATTTTTAAGAATTATTTCAAAAGGATATCAAAATTTGTTTCTCCTGATGGAAAAACAAAAGAAAATTATTTAAATAGCATTAACAATAAATAAACCAACTGATTTTTAAGGACAATCCAACTTATTAAAAAAAAAAAAAAAAAAAAAAAAAAAAAAATCCCCCTAAACCATAGAAAAATATAGTATTTTAAGCTTCAGAAGCAAATAAAAGCATCTAATAAAATGTATATACATGCATATAACTAAACACAGTATTTAATTGCATATACTTTTCATGTACAGTCAAATAGTGTTATAATGAACTTTGAAAGACCAACAGTTTTGTTTAATGTCTGAAACATTAAAAAATATCTCAGATCTTACAAAATGCATAATTCATTACTTGCTAAGTGCTTTTAATAGTAATGGGGGGGGGAAATAAAAATTATTCAAAATTACCTCTCATGAATGAAATTTACCAAAACCAGTTAAATAGACCAATTTCCTAGGGTTTCTACAATTTTCCCATACATTTTCCTGTCTTTTTCTCAAATAGAATAAAAAATAAGCAAGAACACACTTTTAGAATTTTAAGTAGTTAGCAGTATTGAATTCATATTGTTTCTCTGGAAATTTTTTTATAGTTGTTTTCAATATCCTCTGAAACTATGCATGATAATAAAAATTTGTTTTTGTAAAGAATAAACACTTATGTCCCAAACTTAACTAAAATACTGTCATTTTTTCCAGAATACAAAATATTTTTAAAATACACAATAAATATTTATTAACATAACTGGTAATAAAGCCAATTTATTTTTCATTTTTCCCTTAATTTCCACAGGTTGAAAATAAATTTAGAAGAATCTTTGTTTCCCTAGTATTTAATAATTTTTCAAGATCCTGTAAGAACCCTGCCATATTAAGTTCACTAAAACTGACAACAAATTTTACATTTAATTGTTACTGTACTGATAAATAACCTGTAATTTTCTGCTGACAGAATGCCAATAAACAAAATTATATGAACTTTGTTGAATACAACAAAACATAACTTTTCTGCTACTGTTTGAGTGGACAAACACATTAAATTTATGGAGTGTATAACAAAATTGGAGGCAAAATACTATTTTCAGAATCAGAAAAGTTAAACAAAAAAACTGAAAAATATTTGTGGATAACCAAAAAGATTTGTTATATATCCAATGTTTACATAATTTTGGAGTTTTATTATGAAAGGTTAAATTAAAATTAAATTCATTAAGAATAAGACAAAATTTTTACTTGTAATATGCCAGGTTCATTATAATGGAGTTCACCTAGATGCTATGAATGACAAGCATATGGTTTTATTAAAAGTAATCACCAAAAGCTTAATTCAGTTTTCAACCCCAAAGACACTAACAATCTACATATACTGAATAAATTTACAGATGCATTTATAAATTAAATAGTGCTTATAAAGAAATAATATTTATTTAAAAAATAAAAATATTATATACAAGGTGTAATCTTAATTCAGGTAATAACATAGGAATTTACAAGAAAGTTAAAGGAAGGGCATGTTAACAGACAAAATAAAATTATTTAATACTAAATGTATCAATTACATTAAATACAAAAAGCTAAGCTTTAAACAAAATCTGTCCCCTCATACATGTATGTGTGACTAGTGACAGGCAATTGTATAACACATGACAGACTACTACAATTAATTATAGATAATGAGATACTACTAAAAAATCTCATTTGCAACTCAAAAAGATAAATATAGTCTGTTAACTCTTTGAATACAATAAATATAATAGGAATCACTATTAATTCCACTGAATGTTTATTAAAGGCTTTGCCTGAATAAAAACATTCAGAAATTTTATATGTATGTGTGTGTGAATCTGCTATGTTGCATTACTGCAAGGTGATGCAATCATTAGTATTAGTTCCTGGGGGGAGTGAGGAATCTCCAGAGAAAGGGGAAAAGACAACCTAACTGAATCAAGGACTTTGTGATCAAGCTCCATCTATTTCATACACCAAATAGGATAATGAGTTTGACTGGGGATTTATTATTTTTCTATTTTCAAATGATTGTTATTTGTGTTGTTTGTTATTAAATATTTGTTAATTAGTCATTGATTATATATCAACACCCCTAAACAAAACTCTAAAAATATGTGGAGTGGTTTGGTTTTGTTTAATTTGGAAAGCTACATTCAACTGTTTTGCTACAAGAGGGTTAATCAGACTAGGACATACTGAAGATGATTCCAAATGGCTATGAAGACTCATGCCACTAGCAGGATTTGAACCCACCAAGAGCAGCACCCTACCACTCAGCCATCATTCGGCTCTAAAAATATGTGGAATCAATTCCATATAAACGTGCATACATATACAGTCAATCAGAGTAAAACTTGTATGCTATGATTTTTCTGTAACACCTTGGAATTTCAACTAATTTTCAAGAGTAACAAGATGGTTTGAAACATTTAACTATCAATATTTCCTTGTTATTGAAAAATTGTTAACACCCCATCTCAATCACCAAATTTAAATGTTATAAAAATTTATGCTATGAGAAGACAGGCTAAAAAAATTACATTTCTAAGAAAAGCAACTTAAAAATTGCTGTGTTAAAAAAATGGAATAAAACCAAATATTATTAAGAAATTGTCTTATAATCTATACCAATACATTAGGAGAGACCCAACACAAAGTGCTTACTTAATTCAAAAATGTTAAGTTTTCTGAAAAAGAATTTTATAGTAGTGTAAAAATTTTAATTTAACCTTGTTTTTCTCCATCCATCTAAATATACTCTACATTATTAATGTTCTGTAAAGCTTTAAGTTTCTTTTAAAAATATAATACTTAAATGTATGAAAATTTTACATTTACCACTTTTAAAGTCTCAAGAACAGAAAAGACAGTTTTACTTTAACTTGTTGTACATATATATATATATATATATATATATATATATACACACAAGAGTCAATTTATATTAAAACAAATTCAGTAATTTTTAAAACTTTTAATTTATATATATTTTGAAGATTATTATTATAGTATTACTGTAGTATTAGGTTTTGGAGGTAGGTTTGAATTTCTTTCTAGAGAAATTTTTTGAGCTTATGTGAAAATTGAAGAGCTATACTTTTCATACATCTTTAAGTACATAAATTTCATGTGATATTAATTCATTTTGCAAATAGTCTAAAAATTAATTCCATAAATAGCAGATTGACAACAGGCAAAGTTATTTAATAATGGTTTGGCTTGGAGTGCTACGGTCTATTGTTTTGCTCTTGAAGGCTAATTATAAAATAATGGAGATAAATCTGTAGGAATGGATGTTTTTTCTTAAATTTAATTTGACTAAAAATCACCAAATTGTAAAATACTTAACTAGCATAACGATGGTACACATAGCATCATTTCTAAAGCTATTATACTAATTATAAAAACCAAGATAACTATAGTAGCAGACTAAAGTTATATATTATTTGGTTTATGATATGAGATCTAATCCAAGCCCTGAAGCTAGCAAGAAAATAATTAGATTATTGGTATACAAAAATTCTGCGCACAGTTCTTGTTGAAAATTTGAGTAATAGAGATCTAATGTTCCATGTATACACTGCTTTTATTTATTTTTTAAGGCTTATAATTTACAGAGATTACAAGTGTTTGAGATTTAGTGGCTCTAAATATACTAATTTCAGATATTCCTTTATAGATTGAAACACTGAAAATATACTATATTATTTTATTTATCTCCCCCCCCCAAAAAAAAAGAAAAAATTACAGTAAAATAGAAAATGTTTATTACTTCCACTGAAAAGTAGAAAACTTATCACACCTAGTAAAGGGATACATTTCAGAAGAAATTAACAAGTTCAGAATACCATAGGAAAAGAAGATATATTTCAAGTTATACAAAATCACTCATGATGTTAAACAATATTTCCCCCTTTACTTAAGTTTGCATGAGTATTTGATACCATGTCATGATCAGAAGTATCCAAGATAATATTATTTGAAATCAGTATATTCACAATTTTTTTTTTTTTTTTTTTTTTTTTTTAAAGTACAAGTTCAACATTAAGATATGATTAACATCAGTTATTTGTAACTGTATTCAATTCTATAACTGAGAATCATTCTACAATTTAAAAGTTGAACCACATGCCTAGTCTATGCAATAATAGTAGAGATTATTATTAAACATTTCATATATAAATTATAATTCGGCACAACATTTGTATACAAAGATCTAAACATACATAAACAAACAGATTTTTCATCAAAAAGAGATTTTATGGGTGTTTTAATAAAAAACCCAGGTTAGCTATACTTAAAGAAAAAAAAAAAAAAAGATTTTTAAAACCTTGTTAAAGAAATAATCTTAAACATGCCTTACAGTCCTTTTTTTTATACTGCACTTAAAAATCTGGTTCTTTTTGGTGTCTTTTCCGCTATGAAGAGAACTGATGTTACTATACCTTAACTATTAAATTTTCAAAACAATAGGTTTAATATTTAATACCCTGAAATGATTAATTTTTATGCATTGGTGTGATTATAATAGGAAAGATATGCCATTACTAATACATCTATTGAAATGTATTAACTATCCATTAAATTTTAAATAGCACCAGGGCCTGCTTTATAGTGGTGAATTCAGCACATGTGCCCAGACCCCTAATTTGAAGGGATATCATATTTGAGGTATTTACTGTCGATTGCAATCTGAAATCGTATTTTTAATAGCAGAACAAAACCCAAAGTACAACAACTGTGAAAGTTGAACTAGCATTAATATTATTTTGAACCCTCTTAATATCTACCTGTATGAGAGAAATACCATTCAGTTTAAGAACTTTGATTAGTAAATCAAAATTATCATAAGCTGTTTAAGGTATGTCTACGTTAAAAACGTCATTTTTTGCCAAAAATCATAATTTTTTTTCCTTTATTGTAAAATTTTCACTTTTAGGCTTCTAAATCTGTTTTTGTTTTGTCTCTACGGCATTTTAAAGAAAAGCTACAGCTGTTTAAACATCAGTGACAGCTGTCAAAACAAAACGGAAGTAGCAACTTTGGAACCGGAAGCTGTGAATTTAAAGCCTTTTAAAGAGCATTTTTTGGACAAAACTTTTAAAATTTTCATGAAGATTAGTTTAAACATTTTTCTAGTATTTTGAATAATTAGCAACTTGGCAATTAGAAACTTTTGAAGCAAGAAAGTGTGGGGAATTTTAAACATGTATTTAATTTTTTAACAGTTAAAGTTGCTTTCATAAACTTCAAATGCCTTTTTCTCAGAATGGTATTTTTAATAAAATGTTGAAACTTGAAATGTGATTTCTCAAAAAATTAGTAAAGTATTTTGTTGAAAATTATTATGAATGCTTTTGATAGTATTTACTTGTAAATGACCTAAAAGCTTTAAATTTGAATAATTTTTAATGATGTTCTACTCATAGTTAGATATAAAGATAATGAAAATTAGTTAAAAATTCAATGTATATAATTTTGAAGGACCAAAATTTTTTACCAAATGTAAATCAAGCAAAGATTTTAGGTGATTCACTAGTCCAGTGCATAAGAAATGTGTTGCATCAAAAAATATTGAAATAATTCAATTTATTAAAAAATTAGACCTTTTGAAAACCCCTGATTTTTTTACTAAATTTTCTTCATTTATTAGAAATTTTATGAAAACTTCACCAGGAATAAATTTTTTAAATGCAATTCTCTATGATAATATAAAAAATAAATCTAAAAATGTAAAAACATGAACTAGTTTCTAAGTTAAAAAAAAAAAAAGTTCTCCCAGCATAGATGGATACCTTAATTAGCACTTTAATGGCAAAATTAGATTTTAACAATGGTACAAATGGTTTTGTAAAATAAATAATAAAAGAAAGAAATATAGTACAAAAAATTAAGCATTATCTGTTATTTGATATAGTATTTCTATTTGGAAAGGAGGTGAAGTACCTATTTATGTCATAATAGAAATGTTTGTGTTAACTACTTTAAAATATATTTTGTATTTCCTCAAACTTTCTTCAAATCTTGGATATCACAGGGTGAATAAATATTTTAGAACATGGATTGCTTAGACATGAAAATGTTATAAAATTACACTAATATAAAAAAATTACTGCCCTTATGCCATAAGACTAGAGTGATTGATTTTCATCTGTGCACAGGACCCACTTCTGTACATTGGTCCCAGAACAGTATGAACATTAATATTTCTCATTACCACTAAATGTAGCCTTTTGTCTATTATAGTGGAATTTATCAACACTAGAGATTCAGCTGAATCCATTTAAAAGGTGATGCATATACAAATATATCCTTCCTCAAAGAATTAAAGAGAAGCAAGCCTTTCTCTCCTCTTTTAACTGTTTTATTTTATAACAAATCATAATCCTTTAATTTTAACTGCATATAGACACACTTAATATAATAAAAATTTGACTTAAATTTTGGCTTTTTTTCCAGGCATAAAATAACTTAATACCAACAAAATCTTACATTTCTAATACTGTACATCATTATTTAAGGTTTATTTCTGAAAGCATGTAAAATAAAATATAGAAAAACTGATGTACCACCCATAGTGAAATTTTATCAGCATTTAGTTAATTTCAGAGCTAATAACAGCATGAGCAAATATTTCAGATAATTAAAATACATATTTCGCAATTCATATTTGTCAAGACAAAAACCATTCTAAAATATAAAATAAATTAGACATGTTTAAAAAAAAATATTTACCTATATTAATTAAAATTGTTATTCAAAACTTCCGCTTTCAGAAAGAAACTTCAGCTTTCAGTTTTCTTGAAAAAGAATCAGGAAGGTTTTTATTTAATACAATTCAAAGAACACTGATTGTACAAATAAGATCAATTTTATTAGAAATGTATAATGATAAACATAGTTTAGGAAACATACAAGTCAAGATGACTAAGGAAAAAGCCTCTTTAAAATATGAGCATATTTATAAAGATTTCACTAAATATGCTATTACCATAACTTTTATCAAAAGATTATTAAATGGTTGTTATGGAACACCACATGGAGAATTAATGATTTGAAACAAAACTGTTGCTAAGCATAAGCAATTCTAAGACATTAGTTAAAATATAATATTGAATCACTTTATCAATAGTAAAGGAAAATTAGAAATGTTTGATTGGTTCTATAATAAAAATGCTATATGAATAAAGTACAATGAAAAATATTCTTAGTATCTGGTATGCATATGAGACAATTGTGAATACTTTCCTTTCATAACACAACATAAGATAAACAACCTGCTGAATCAAAATAGGCATACACAATCATTTTTTTTCCTTTATCAAATACAGTAAATATGACACATTTCAAAGCTATCAAAAAAAGTCTTAAAAAGTAAAAAAATAACCCCAGAAAGCCTTTTCTTTTAAGACAACATAACAATCAATTGAAATTATATAAGTATGCATGAAATAAAATGTAGATTATATAAGATTACAAAGAATAAGTAAAAATAGTAACATCCATCTTCTTTTATCCTACATTAAGTGGACAGACTTATCAAGACACTAATATTAGATACATTTGTTATGAAAATTAAAGATCTATGAAGTCAAATTAGGATCACATATTATTTCCCAATAAAATAACTGATTAGATACAAATATGAAACAATCTCGTGTTAAAAACCAATAGATACGTTAAATGCAGCAGTATCACTCCTGTCAACAGGCTTTTAATACAGAAATCGTTGGAAGTTAACTCTATAGCCGTAAGATTATTTAGGGAGATGCAAATGCAAGGAAAAGTAAAAATTTATAAGGCAAAACATAAATAGTTTGGCTTTAAATGTCAAAATTTATATAAACTAATAAAACAATAAAGATAGCAAAATACAATTGAGTACACCGCACAAGTGTTAGAACAAATTAAAAAATATATATCAAACCATATACCAGACGTTTTCAATAAAATATAAGAAACAATATATTATAATATAGTACAAATCTATAAATGGACCAACTTAGGAACTACAATAAAGTGCTGGTTTAAATTTTGACTTATATAACAGGGAGTAATATATGAGAGTACATCCAAGACCAGGGACTACTTACCCTTACTTCCACCCTTCTTAGCCATGGCAGAAAATTTCTTAGTCTAGATTTTTTTTTATTAACGTTCATACAACGTTGCACAAATAGAAAAGCAAATCCGCTACGATAACGAATTTTCTCTCAGCAAAAAATACCGGAGATTACAGAACAATCGCGTAACTGCAGCGACGGTCTACAGATGACAGTTGCCAATTCTTGTGACTAATAATTTTAAGAGTAATGACCTCGTGCACATAAAATTATCAAAACAGAGATAAAATAATCTAAAATATCATTTAAATACATCCCAAGGAAAAATTAAGAATTTACAGATTTTTTTTATTTGAAAGTATAAAATGAACCCTATTTTAAAATTACTAAATTTCTCTCAATCTACTTATAAATCTCATTTCATTGAATATGACAAAAATATGCCTGTAAAGCTTAAAGCCTACTCTTAAATTATAATATTAAACATGTAAATAGGTGTGAAAAATTAAATTTCTGGAATCACGAAGATTTTATTTATTAAAGACAGCATTAAAGATATCAGTGGTGACGTCACGACCGTTTGACCAAATTTTTGTAGTTGCTGACAGGGCTGGAACTAGGTCCTATCGCTACCAGTAGATCAAAACAGCTAGTAAATAAATCTTTTGTTTTGTACTCCAATCAAAAGATAATAGTATTTAGCAGATGCATATTATAGTATTAACAATATGATTATTCTGAAGTCTCCAAAAGTGTTATCTCAAAATGCAATTAGATAATAAATTACAAAATCATTTCCATAAAGTGCGGACGACCCTCTGTGTGTGTGTGTATATATAAATATATATATATATATATATATATATATATATATATATATATATATATATATATATATATATACTCCGGTATATATGATAATAGATCAGCGGTAGCTCGGTTGTTAAAGGTATAGAGATTATAACAGGGGAGTTGTAGGTTCGAGGCTTGAGCTGATCAAAGTTCCCCTGTGTTCATTAATGGTGGATGGGGCAAATAAAATAAATTCGTAGTCGCAATGCCCTCCAAGTTCCAACGATACCTCTAGCAGTTACAGGCCAAGCCTGCTTGGTTTCTGTTTTTAAATTATGAGAACCCACTTTGCGGGAGCATTGTTAATTGCAGCTGTAGCACTCCTCAAGCTTCAAGGGCTCTCTGGATGATACTAAATGAGTAAAAGCTTCGTAGCCATTATTGGGTGATCCTTGTATGGTGTTAGAATAGCTGTCTATTTTGCCTCTTGCAATGTAAAAGAAATTGATGTTGGGAGTACAAGCCTCCCCCTTTTTTGACGAGATAGACGAGTGAATCACGACAGTCACTGACCTGCTAAGATATCATGGAAAAATTGCTTCATTCATTGGAGCCATCTACACATAACTACACATATATCAAGATGGAGGAAACTGGTTGAAACGGCCTGGGCTGGAAACCTACCGTAGGGCTTGAGAAGAAGAAGTTTAACATAGGATCAAAGAAAATTGCTTATTTTGGTCATTATAAAGCACCTTTTCTAAATATCATTTTTTTTTTCAGATTTCTAAGTTATATATTTTTTCACTACAAATTAAGCTTCTATCGGATAGCATAACCATGGTTCTTGAGAATAGTTCTAGCTCGAATTTTGCATGAGAAAAAAATGTAGTAAGCTCAGTGATAGGTCTAAAAATGATAGGAACCTAAAAGTAAGTAGATAAATCAAATAGCTGGTTCATTTAAAACTTAACAAAATAAAAGTTTTATTGATGGACAATCTAGCACCGATATATTACAGCTCATATGACCATGGGGCTTTCTAGGCTTCTCCAGGTGCTGGTGAGCAGATCGTAAGTATTGGGCCACCTCACAAGGCCGATTACCCTTGAAGTGCCCAAGCGCCGCAAGCACCACAAGACACCAAACGCAGCTGAGTTACTGCCGAGGAGAGAAGTTGGACTACTACTGTATGCTCTAGTGAATCTATTGACGGTGACACGAACCATGCAGGACAAAAGAGGGCTAAACTAGCACAGTGAATTTAGCTCGTTGCACTTCAAAAGGGGAACTGAAGAGAAGGAAAGGGAAGACCTGAAAGAGAGCAGTAAACTGAGATGCGACAGTCGCAATCTTGGGCCTTGGAATCATCACTCGACAGTCATTGCGACAGAGCTTTGGCTCAGCATGCGGAATCCATGTGACTCGGCTTGCCCAAAAATACCCAACTGAGACCTCGCATTAGTTTCAAGGGTGAAAACTAAGAAAATCTGAAACCTAAAACGTAAAAACTAAATAAGATCAATGAAAAAATAATTAATGAGGAAAGGGTGCTGAAGGCAGTGTAAAAGAGAGTCGAGCTAAGCCCCCTCCTCCTTTGGCAATATCGACCCTTTGGCTTGGTTGCAGAAGTTAGCCCAGTGGGTCGTAACTTCTGGCTTATGCTGAAAACATTGACGAGTCACTTATCATAACAGACCTAACTCTACCATGCCCTTCCCCGGCCTCGACCTGTGGTCGCCCTGTTAGGTGACCTACAGTCTGGCTCTGGGGTTAGTCAATTCTAACAACCGAGTGAATGGACTTTCTGGGAGTCCGAAGGATAAATAGATAAACTTATCCTGCGCGATGAGAAGGGAGAGGCAACTGGAACGAGCAGGCAGGAGAAGAACCTAGGAAAGGAAGTGTAGCTTGACCTGTAAGTCAATCATCAATGAAAGATATTAATATAGTTGACTTACCCCTCGACGTTCTGAACTTGAGTCTGGAAAGAAAAGGGAGTGTAGTCGTTTGCAGTGTTTGGTTGTTGCCCCCGTCGGAGCTATTAAGTTGATTAAGACTAAGTTAATTAAGCTAGGAATTTAGAGATAAATGCACTGGGCCTATGGTGGATCAGGGTAGTGGGCTTTGCTAGGAATCGTGCTTTGTTGAAAAAGAAGATATCTGCTGTCCTGAAGTACGTCACGGCCTCCGCCGGTATACATCATGTAGAAAACAGCATCGGCATCAGTCCCATGCAAGATGCCGCGCAGTTTGGAGCTCTCTGATTTCGAGAAAGGTATAATTATCGGGTATTACAACTGTGGCAGATCCTTAAGGGACATATCTAGCGATCTGAAGTACCCCAAATCGACAGTGACCTATGTGATTAAGTGGAAGGGGAGCGGTGGTTGTCGGAATGTACCCCGTGTCGGCAGACCAATGAAACTGGGAGATAGAGACCGACGAGTGTTGTCCAGAGGAATTCGGAAGAACCGCACCCAACCGATGGCCCTCATCGGCAAGGAGTTTCAACAGCATCCAGGAGTATTGTTTCAAGGAATACCATCCGTAAGGAAACACATCTGCTTGGTTTTCATGGTCGTGCTGCTGCCCATGTGCCTTTAGTCACAAAGTCCAACCACGTTTCTCGGTTAATGTGGTACAAAGCACATCGGAATTGGACCGTAGATCAGTGAAAACGGGTTCTTTGGAGCGACGAATCAAGGTTCACCCTTTACCGTTCGGATGGGAGGGTCTGGGTCTGGCGTCTGACTGGAGAACGTCTCCTGCCATAATACATTGTGAAACAGTCAAGTTCGGCGTAGGTGGAATTATGCTCTGGGGGTGTTTCTCCTGGTATGGACTGGGACCCTTGGTCCCCATTCATGGTAAGCTCAACGCCGATGCCTGCTGCACAATTTTAGATGACACTGAGCTTCCTACGTTGGGGCAGTTTTACGGATTGTACCCATGTTACTTTCAGGACGACAATGCCAGTTGTCATGTTTCAAGGTTAACCAAGGCTTGGTATGGTGCCAATGGAATTCATCGAATGGACTGGCCTGTTCAGAGCCCAGACCTGAACCTTATCGAGACAACTGGGATCGCCGAATTAAGGGGTGCACTACCGGTCCAAAATCGGTGAAGGAACTTGCATGTCTACTCCCAGTCGAGTGGAAGACAATACCACTAGGTGTAATACAAAGACTTGTGGAAAGTATGCCCCGGAGGGTTTACGCTGTAATTGCCTCACGTGGAGGCTCTACTAACTATTGATTTTGAATAAAGTTAGTTTTTCTTTTCTATCACAGGTGTCCAAATATTTATTGCTAGACAGTGTATATATATATATATATATATATATATGTGTGTGTGTGTGTGTGTGTGTGTGTGTGTGTGTGTGTTTGTTTGTTTTAAGAAAGAGATATAATTGTATTTAATTTTGCTTTTCCACCCAACAAAATAACAACCAAAGCCAATTAACTCAACCCATCAAAACCAACTTCCAACCAAAAGTTTTGGGTCTGTCAGAGTCCTAATGTTCAGTTACGTCATTTTTTGCGTGTGAGAGCTATTTGTGTGAGGGGCTTGGAGGGTAGATCTTATTATTACCTGCCATGATATTAACAATTGTTGAGAAGTGTTGTTAAGTTGTGACTCGTTGTGTTTTGATATTGTCAATGTTGTGTGCTAACCATGTCATTATTGCCAGTGTTTTATTCTGGAGGTGTGCGTTTCTTACTAATTGTTTGTACGAGAAAGACTTATTCCTATCTCTGTGATCTGTTTTAGAAACTGTTCCTCGTGGAGGGTACACTCCGTTAGGTAGTGTACCCAGTCTCCATGTTTGCCACAAGAGCAGAAAGGGTTGTCCATTAGGTGAAATTTATAGAGGTAGGCAAGAAGGTTACCATATCCCGTAAATGTGTCCGTGAGAAAACGGTTGCTGACTAGGCGGTTTACTCATACTTCCGGAAAAAAGACAAATGTCTTTCCTGTATTGCTATTGATCGAAATTTATTGCCATTCCTCCACAATTAGGGCTTTGAGTTTGCGTTTTAGTAGGGATTTGGGGGAGACTAACTGTCAGGGTAGCTGAATTTTATGCTTTTGCTAGTGTGTCACTTTTTTCGTTACCTTCTATTCCAATGTAGGCTTTGACCCACGAGATGTGGAATTTCCCCCTAGATCTGATCGCATCCTGAAGCTTCCCGACTTGGGAGTTTCTAACGAACGGTTAAAAGCTTAAATTGGAGAGAGGCTTCCGTTAATAATCTCTAGTTCTTGTTTCTCCTATTGGCCCATATACTTCCTATTGGGCAGCCTTCGGGAGTGCTAACATTTAGGTTTGAAAGACAGTGTTGTCTTGTATTAATGTTTCTTGCCAATCATAAATATCTTTTCCATTATCGTAAACAACAAAGGACGACCGTACTCAGGATTCAGTCTTTGAGCAGTCGGTATAAATTTCGAATCGCTGTGGTAACTCCGATTTTGTAACTTGAATGGTCTTGGAAAGGTGTGAACTTCCCAAATATCAAAGTTTTTTTTATAGTACTCTGGGGAGAACTTACCACATATCCTTTGGTCTTTGGTAAGCCGGGAAACTTTCTATATTGTAGCTTCGTATTTGATTTTCTCGGTGATGGGCATAACACCCGCGAGCACCTGTAGTGTTGGGGAAGTTCTGTTAGCTGTAGTAAGGTTTACCCTTCTTGTGGAACAGCTCTACAATTGATTTTTTAAGCGTGATTGTGTGGCCCGAGGTATTTGTTTAATAACCCTATGACCAGATCCGGCACCCTTTAAAAATCCTCTTCAGGAGAGCATAAACAACAGATCGTTGCAGGATGCCTTCTTAGTGTTAAATATTTAAGGATCTTCATTACTTCAGCGAATGTTGCGTTGGGGAATGTTTGGCAAGTTTTCGGCGGGTGAACTCCCATCTTGTTGCGGCTTGGTTATAAAGGGTGCATTTAAGAATTTCTTTTGGATTTTATCTATTGTTGATGTTTTAAATCCTCCTAGGACGTTTCCTGGTGGAGTTGATTGTGTAAATTGTTTTGTTGTAAGTTTATATTGCATCCCAAAGGGGTTCTTGCCCTCTTCGTAGAATGTCCTCCATGTTTCTGTTCGGGCTTTTTTAATTCTATTCCTTTTGAAGATCGTGAGTATTTGATTTTGTTTCTTATTTTTGGTACTTTCTGCGAAGAGCTTTTAATTTTTTTATTGTAGTTGAAGAGACCACCAATTTGGGAGGCACATCTTACCCCTTTTGCCAAAGCAGCGATTCTCCCCAAAACTTGGGCAAAAACATAGGGGTCCTCTCCCCACACTGGATTCGAGGAGCGCCCTCTATAGATTCTCAAGGGGGATTTAGCAGTAAACCTTTTATTACTACTAGCATATCTTTTTTATCCCATTCCTATTCCGAGAAGAGTTAGGTGATTTTACAGGCATTTCATTAAATGGGATACTCTTTATTCCTGTTCCTAATTCCTTCTTTATTAAATAAGTGACAGTTGATTTAGACATGTGACTAGAGTCTTTGTTCATATGAAGCTCAACTTTACAAATGTCCTTTCCATTTGTGGTGTCACTCTCCAATGAAAACCACTTTCAGCATGGTTGAACCGTCTGCTCTGTGATATGCAAATTTCACCATGTGGGAAATGCAAATTTTCGGAGCGATGAAGACGCCAGGGACTTTCCTGACGGGTATAAATACGCAGCGTGCCTTAGAAATTTCTTGATCAATCTCAATAATGGAGTCAGTTTCTGCCGCTAGGATCCCGATTTTAAACCCGACTAATCCTGCTTTATGGTTCAAAATGTGTGAGAGCACTTTTGATCTGGCAGCTCCGAAGCCTATTACCGTCTCTCAGACGAAATTTAATTATATCGTGGCGAATATTCCACCCGAAACTGCCTCCCTAGTTCGATATGCAATACTTCATCCGGACTCAGATGATCCGTATACCAATTTGAAAGACGAAATAACGGAGCAATAAGGTGAGTCATCTCAAGCTGAAATACGCCGACTATTAGCTGGTGAACAGCCTACCATGGTACGCACAGCCTACCATCCAACATCCAACGGTTTGGTAGACATCGCCAACTTAAAGGAGCACTCACCGCCCATGTTTCCCAAGGACACACGCTGTGGACTCTAGTTCTTACTTTTATCCTACTTAGCCTACGTTCGGTGGTTAAGGAAGATAGTGGAACTTGCTGTGCAGAACTAATACACGGAACGACACTCCGTTTACCAGGCGATCTAATTATCAATACGACGTCGATCAACTATGATATGCCTACCTACATCTCACAGTTACGGTCAATCATACAATTCCTTAATCCGTCACCAAAAAGTTCCCACAATTTGCAGAAAGTTTTTGTTCACCTGCAGCTGAAGACATGCTCGCATGTATTTCTTCGAGTGGACAAAGTAAAGCCGCCATTAACCGCAAATTATACAGGACCGCATAAAGTTCTGCGCAGACTATCGCGAAATTTCAAAATTGACCTCAACGGAAAACCAACCGCAGTAGCAATCAACTTGCATTTGTTTCAAATTCTTTTTTTCCAGACCTACCAAAGCAGCAAAAACAGCAGACACCCCAACGAAAGAAGGAACCAAAGAAGGTCCGTTTCATTCTGCCGTAAAGTTGAATCGCTCGTCCCTCACTGGGGGGATGCTCCTGTGGCGTCACTCTTCAATGTAAACCACTTTCACCATGGTTGAATCGTCTGCTCTGTGATATGTAAATTTCACCATGTGGGAAATGCAAATTTCCGGAGTGAAGAAGACGTCAGGGACTTCCCGACGGGTATAAATACCTAGCACCAACCGCTAGTAGAGGGCTCTAATAATCGTAAAAGACCGATGGCCATCTTCGCCCAAGACTACGGGCCTTAATCTGGGAGTTGCGGTTCGTACCGCAAGTGCGGTATGACGTCACGTTGACGTCAGCTCGCGGAAATTTTGAGAGCAAACGATACTTCGGTACTATCTGGGGTTACATGCGGAAAGTTACCGATAGCTACAGGTTGCGGAAACTTTCCGGCAGCAAATTTGGTAGAGAGAACTTCTCGATAGTAAGAAAACATGGCGGCTTATTTGACTTACGAATATATAGCTCAGTTAAAAAAAATATACCTGTTTTGTATAGTGCCAAAATGTAGAAAATTCCATGCCATCTCCACGGATACCACTGATATTAAAAGTATGAACTAAAAAGTTGTTTTTAAATATATTAATGCTGAATTTAGAGCAGTATAAAAGTATGATGTAAATATTGTGTATCTTCAGTTTTGATCTAATATTTTATGTTTTTCATACTAGTAGAAATCTTGTTAACAATGCTAAGTAATAAAAAGATCGAAGCCTTTATAACTTTCGGCTTTTATTTTACATATTTTAAGCACAAAATTTACAATCTTCATGGATACCTGTGATGTTAGTCTGAATCCAAAATTTGTGTTTACATATAATAAAACTGTTTTTAAAATACTCTCAAAGTATGATTTAAATATTATTTATCTTTAATTTTCATCATATTTATATCTTTTATTTTCATCATAACCATAATTTTCATATTGTGATTTTCAAATTTTAATTTCTTGCATTTTATATATTTTAATAACTGTGTTCAAAACAAAACATTGATGTTTAGATTTTAGGTATTGATATATAGTAGTAATATGATACATTTTGATGGAATAACTATCATTTTACAGTTTTTTCAGTACAAATATAACTTTTTATCAAGTTTTTTATCAATGATCTCAATGCAGTAATATTTACATCATAATATTCATCAGTTACATCATTTTTATGCATTCCATCATAACTGTAATGTATAAAATATATCTGTAAGAGAATGTAACTTGCAGAAACCCAGAAAATTCAACTGCAGTCAATTAAGCTGCAGGTCCCGGTCTCATTAGCACTCGTGTTGCAAAAGGTAGACCGTAGCACTCCAAACCAAACCTATGGAAAGCGCCTCTATATGCTTAATAAAATTCCATACTGTATATAATAATGCTCCATAAAACTAATCATGGGTAAAAGATTCCGTGAGACAATTTCTTCGATTTAAACTCTTGAGATTTGGATGCCACTTTTATCAATACCGTACGCATGCAAAGAAAAATGCGAATTATTTATTTGTTTATATTTACAAACATTGCTGTTGCCGAAACTGAAAATCAGAATTATAATTCTAAATTTCTGATTGGTTTAAATGGTGCAAAGTAGAAGATCCCATTAAACTCCGCCTCTAAGGGCCGATCCCACCAAAGTCGTTTAACGGCTAACTACGATTAGCCACGATTAACCCTGGCGTCAACCAATGAGGGAACGCAATTCTCCGTTTAAACCGAGATTAATCTCGCTTAGCGTTAAACGACTTTGGTGGGATCGGCCCTAAAATAAGCCCAGCCCAAAGGCGGGATTTATTTCTCAAACTCGATAGTAAGCTAGTTCCCGCACCTTCGTTTCCGTGCTCCCAGAGTACGGTTTGAGCTTAGTTGCGGCAACTAGGTATCGTTAGGCCAAGTTTCCGCGACTACGTCATACCGCACTTGCGGTACGAACCGCAACTCCCAGAGTAAGGGCCTACGAGTAATTCTATTCGCTAATCTCTCTCCCCTTCCATAAATTCTATTGCTCCTCCCTGGATCTTGCCCCACTGCTATTACTTCCTTCCCCTCTTAACGTTTACTCCTATTCCAAATTCTGAAGCAGCGCTTCTCGTTGCCACGTAATGAAAACTGAAAAACTGCTTAATAAGAATCTTTAAAATTTTATAAAAACCAAAAATATATCTTTTTGTTAGTGCTGTCACTTTTGTTTATTTTCATCTGCCGTGCCAAGTTGCAACTTTTTTTATGTCCCTATTTTTTTTTATTATTGTTCTACTCATTTTATTTTTATAAGCATCATGTTGTTGAATCTGTGTATTGCTGATAACCATACCGAATGGTCTTTGTCAAGGTCACAGTCTAATTATCCCTTAATTAGACAACGCGTTGGTTACTCATAATTTTTTATGAGAACGTTCTCACCTCCTCGCTCTCTTGTGAGCTTGAGTGTCTCAAATTTTTGTTTGGATTACTTTTTGCCTTGAGGCCTAAATTTAAGTTTTGATCTGTTTACGTTCGGAGGTTAAAGCGAAGACCCTTCACTTCGCTAGGTACTCCGTTAAACCCAATTACCTTGACCTTGCAGCCACATCTTGGTGGTTCAATTACTAAGATTGCCATTGGTCTTCGCCACAAATTTGATTCGCTGAGATTTTCTCTTCTGAATCTCCTCTAAACCATACATACTATTTCTTATGTGTTTCTTCAACTTAACGTCTCTCGAGACTTGTGCTCTCTCTTAAACTCCTTGAGAAAAAAAAATGTACCCACATTTATACAACTTAACTGTGCATTTCGTATTATCTACAGGGTATCTGCCAAAATAAAATTTTTCAAATCCATGACTTTCCCTGACTTTAGACATCCCTGACAGATCATTTTCCATGACTTTAAAAATATTTTGTTAAAGTATATATGAATAAAAATTCTGATGTACATACAAACAAAATGTAAACTTTTAGAAAAATTACAAGAATTTATGATAAAAAATACTTTATAAATGTTTATAAACTCATATATATATATATATATATATATATATATATATATATATATATATATATATATATATATATATATATATATATATATATATATATTGCTGGAAAACCCCTTTCATATTTTAGGGTTTTCTTCGCAAATATGTGGTATGCGCCTTATGGTGTAGTCACGCCACACCTGTAAGGTATAAGGTTAAATTTTACAATGACTTTCTACAATGTTATTCACAAACCCCGTTTAGAAATTTAAGGCTTTATCCAAAAAGAAGGAAAATGCGGCATGTGTAAGTCCGCCACACCTGGTAGAGATAAAGAAAAAGTATTATTATAAGAAACGCTCATGCCTCGCACATTCTTAGAAATAGAAGTTAGTAGCTAGGTATTATGAAATTAAAGAAAGGACAGTCTGAGGTCCGAATGATATAAAATTGTGGTCAACACTTCAAAAGAAGACCGGCTCGTAAAACTTACGCAAAACCGCGAGCTTTTGAAAAACACGATTTGAACAGAACGGAATTTAAGCCAGGTGTAATAGGTACAAAGATACCGCACTTATAGATTTAAGAATGAGAAAGTATTTTCGGAAAATCATAAAAGAAGCCGCGCCTACGAATAACTCCCTATACCCCTTCAATGCATAAAAGGGTCAGTAGACAAAGATATCGAGAAGGAGAGAAAAGGGGGAAAAAGATAAAAAGGGCAAGTTTTCAGGATATGCATGTTTCGAGAAGGGAGTTTAGAAAAAATATAAATATAAAAATGCAAATAAATAAATAAATACGAGCGTGGGGTACTAATCCAATGAAAAATCAGAATTTGAGAACTGACCACCTGAATTTTCAAGAGTGGCTATTTTCCCAAATGGGACGGAAAAAGGAGGGGCTAAGAAAAAAAGATTAGAGGATATATACGGGGAAAAGAGGAGAGAAGATGATTAGATTTTTTAGATTAGATGAGATAGAATGGATATAGTAAAATTTTCTTCTTTAAGTTTGTGATTTGAGTGATACTATTTTGGCTGAAAAAAAAAAAGATGTCCTTTTCTCTGCAGTGGGGTAAGTTCTATTTTTACTATTCAATGAAGTAGTGACAATTGAAATAATATTTTTTTTGTAAATATGTAAATAGTAAATAAATTCTTTTTTTTTAATCTAAATTCTTTATGATGTATTAATGAAATTAATTAGTCTGAGCCGATAGGGTTGAACCTGGGTAACCTTATGGATTTAAGGTCAATTAAATTAAAGTATATTATTAAGAATTAAATGAGTAAAAATAATATTTAAAGTAAAGGGGATCGGCTCAGTAGCGCCGAGCAACGGCTCAGCAATATATATATATATATATATATATATATATATAAATTGTTGCAGTATCTACATACCTAAGTTTAATCATATAGCAATTTTCTGAATGCAATTAAAAAATTTCCAATTTGAATTCAGGGTACTTAGGTATTATCGAGATTACCATGAATAATAGCCAAACACGATAACCCTATAATGTTTATATATAATAGCCCTAAAGATAAGCTTATATTTTGTACAAAAATCTTAACTAATTTTTATTAAATAATAATAATTATTATTATATTAATAAAAATTTAATCGATAATTTAAGAAAAAAAAACAGAATAATATACTTATACATTTACCCACCTATTAAGCTTGCTTGTTTTGAGTTTCCTTGGCGAACAAGTTTTACTTGGCAATATGGTCAATGGGATAATACATAAGTACCAAACTCAGTAACTTCAGCCAAATGACAAGTAAAAATAGAATTAAATAATGCAATGCAATGATTTTGCCAAAATATTTAGTGCCTCACAATCAATGATAATTATTAACATTTCTATATAAATCTCAAAATTTAATGCCTCAAAATAAAAATCCAAAGTATGAATTTTCGAACGGCTGTGAACATCCATGCCAGCAGTGGGATTCAAACCCACGAACTTCCGTGTCGTAGAGCAGCGCCCTACCCATTTAGCCATCGATCGGCCGAATTGGTACGGCGTTGCTCTTCGGGCGGCCTGATATTTGTCATGACATTGTTATCACATAATCACTGTTACTGCTGCTTTGCCATTCTAAAACCTGTTCTTCCATACTTAACAAATTTCTCCCTTAATATTTTAAGTGAGCTAGATAACCTATGATAACATTTAATTGGAAATTAAATGCAAAAATAATAATTAAATTAATTATAATAAAATTTGTATTAATTCTAAAATTTATTAGTCACCCCCAAATTGCCCTGCTTTTCTGTTTCCATATTTAAAATTCAAATATAGCTTCTTTCTGAAAAGTGTATGTAAATAATAGCTTTTCATACGCGGGGTTGCACGGGTATACACTTAATAATGTTTACTTGTATATTATGTAAATTTGTATTTTATACCAGGCGATCCCCCTCTTCCCCTATGCTGATGTTTGTATTGATTTGTGTTCCTTACATTTTAAACAAAAATCTTATGGATATCTGCAACGGCATCTAATAATTAAATCTAGCATTTAAAAATTAAAGTAAAACGTTCCGATCTCCGATACTCCATACGAAACGCTGGTCTCTCAATATCAACTGGAGATCATCGCGTGGAGGCGACACGGGACGATAAGAGTGAAATCGCTGCGTCGCGTATACGAGACGAATTAATGTTTCTGGTGCTTTCTAAACAGTGTATCTTCAAGCATAACAAAAGATAAAAACATACATACGCATGTAACATATTAATATTGTTAGTGTGTGAGAAAAAAAAAATTCACCCCCCCCCCAAAAAAAAATACCCCGGATTTTATACTCCCCGCTCCTCAAAAACATTGCTTTTTAATAAAACTCGCCTGAGCTGCGATTTTGATACAAAAACCCGGGGTTTTTTACAACCCTTATCAGATTCGCGGAAACGAATGTTGGGGTGGGGGTCCACAAGTCCGAATATACGGGTGAGAGAGAAGCCTACCCCGGTCTTGCCTCATTAACACAAGAGAAAAAAAAAAACAGATGACTGATCAAATCGTACTGCTGCGATTGAAATGTTCTATTCTTCCGGTGTAGTGTACTCTGCCCTAATGAGTATGTTTTTCTACGCTCGTATCTTCAACGGTTTCGTTTCTCACAACGAAATTACATACGATCACCGGCTCGGTCAAGGGCTTTCCGATATCATCCCTTTCTCTCCCACTCCTTTGTCACATCATAGTCCGATGCGTACTTTTTTTTCTTCTCAAGCATCGGCAAATCACGCGTAACGAGACACTACACATCGGATCACTACACCCCCTGGTCAGTCCGTAGAAACTGTCTCGCCACGCAGTTAAGGCGCCGTAATATGTAACGTGTCTCAGTGTACAAAAAATAGATGATTGGGAGTCCAGCGCTATGGACAAAAGGGAGAAGTATGCAGCCGCTTCCGTTCAGAAAGGAAATTCGCTTGCAGAGGCATTTCTTGATTTTTCTTAATTGGTAGCTCAGCAGATCCATGACTTTTACTCATTTTACTTAGAAAATCATGACTTTCCATGACAAAATTAACCCATTTTCTAAATCCATGATTTTCCAGACGTGCGGAAACCGTGTATCTACTAGTGTTTCACTAGCTTAATGTATCCCTTCCATAACTGGATACTCACTATCATTTTTCACTGCCTAAACTCAAGCACCAATTTTCCTTATTTTTCTATCTTTTTAATTCCATGTTAGAGCCAAATAAATCCATATGTTGTTTTGCCAAACTCCCATGTATTGCAGAACTAGAGGGCCCAGCCCAGGAAGTTCTGTAACCACTGCATCCTGTGATAGTAGAGGGCGGTTAGAAGTAGTTAGGCCGTTTTGCTGCAGCTAATGTATATGCTGTAAACACAGACTAGATACACTCAGACAGTCAACTCCCATAGGCAATAGCGATACTCTTCTGTAACATGGGACTCGCATAGAAAGTAGCGCCCTCGGTGTCAGACCATCGGAACTAAAGCATGGTTACCTGATAATTATGTTTATCGCTCTTTTGGCGACTTTTTCTTAATAATTTGAAAAAAAAAAAAATTTGGCGTGGGGGTGCTTTTATACTTTTTTTTTTTTTATTTTAGAAATTAAGCTATCAAAAACAAAACCAATCATAATTGCTTTTCTAGAATACTTTTATGTAGCTCTGTGTTAAATCTCTAATATACTTTATATAGTTAGCTTATATAGAATATATTTAATACAAATTTATCAGTTTATAATTAATTCACAAATGTGTATTCTTTAGTATTCTAATTTTTTTGATTAATTATGTTTATCTAATATTGACACTATTTGTACAGAGATTGAATATCAATTATGAAATTTACCCTTTTAATTGATCTTTAAACATTGCACTTTTCTATAAATTGAAATATTTCTGAGAATATTCTGTGTATTGTTTAAAAGCTTACTGCTTTCACATCAAAATAACTATATGGCATTATTTTGCTATTTTTATTTGCTATCAGATAATATAAAAATTCAAATAAAAAATGGTGTTTTTTTTTTATTAAGAAAACAAAAATTGAATACATTTTTTTATTGCAATAATAATAATATTTTAAAAAGTACAAAATTGATTATTATATCCACAAAATTTCATAAGTTCTCTTCATTCTTTCTACTGAATCTAAAACAAAGAAAATACAGATATAAATTTTAATAAATATAAAATTGCAGTATTAACACAAAAATTTCATTAAAATTATTTCATCTCCAATTCTGGATTAGATAAATTGCACAAAAACTTTATGCTTTATTATTTACCCCCTTTTTATGCATATAAATTCAAGTTTAATAAGTTTTTTAGAGATGAAATATTACTAACAGAGTTTTTATTACATGTATAAATATAATTGCTATCTAGTTTTTCAATAGACATAAGAGGATTAATGACTCCTTGATAAATGAATCATTAATCCTCAATGCTTCTATTAAATCATAGAGTAAAAGGAACTTTAAATGCTAATTAGTTTAAAAGTCTAAAGCACATCCATGAACTAGAGTAAAACTGAGGTAGGCTATTCTTAGCTGACAAATAAATTCTTTAAAATGGTTTCTTATTTTACTGATACCAGTGATAGAGCCAGAATTTATTTGCATGGAGGGTTCAAAAGTCTTAATCTAAAGTACAGTGAACAATCAATTTCATAAAAAAAAAAGTGATTTCATTACATACACACATACAAAATACATACATATATACATCTTACATTCATAGGTTTGCTTGCATACATAAATATACTATAAAAAAGATCAGTAATGCTGTATATAATTTCATTTTACTTGAAAAATATCTTTTAAATTATGCTGTAAGTTTTTAATATTGAATTTGTTTAAATTTGCCTTGTAAATATTGAAGTATATTTAATTTATGCTCCTCAACATACAAGCCAAATTTAAACTAATTTCATTAATAACTTGAAAAATTAAAAGTACATTGAGAAAGAAAAGTCCACAGATTTTTCTCTTTATATTGCTAATTAATCTAGAAATATACAACATATCAAGTTATGTATTAAAACATATACTTATACACTTCATTAATTCCCATTCAAGTTTAAGAAATTTCATTCAAGTATGACTACAAATTCAGTTTGAAATTATAGATGATTGTTGTCCTGCTGAATAATTGGTTTCATAAATTTTCTTTCCTTGTATTTGCTATTCCATTAAATTATATTCCCACAAATAAAATGATTTAATTAATACAATACTTTAATTCAGTTATTACATACTATTAATCATAAAAACTTAATTAACTACTGATCTTGAATAAAAAATATTTACTAAGTTATAAAGCAGAAATACATTTATATTTACCTTCATGATTTTCCATTTCATTGTTCTTTATGATCACAACAGCCCTTTGCAGGCCTTAGCTGCCTAAGTATGTACTCTTTCCAGCATTTAGTATCTACAGCTTCCAATTTCACTTCGAATCTATTCTTTTGACACCTAGGTATTATAATGAGATTTTTGTTGATATTGCATTGTACAAGAAAAGAATTTAATTACACCAAACTTTTTTAAAGTTTCACAACTTATACTTGAATATGTTACTACACATACATGATAAACAACTGAAATATTAAGGCAATTATTTTTAGTCATTCAATGTTTAAAAAAATAATGTTACAATATATATGTATGTATATATATATAAATATATACATACATACATGTACGAAGTTAATTATATTGGTATACAGTAATGAAACTAAAGACTTTTACTAATTACTGAAATAAAACTGATCTAAAAATATTTTAGCTTGCCATTAAAGAATATTGTAGAATAAAAATTATTTTCCATTGGTGAGCAAGTTCTCACGATAAAACCCCAATTTTAGAATTAGTGTATATTATTTGTTATTTACCAAAATTGGTGTCAGAGAGTACAAAATAATGCATCAATTTTTAGAAACAATGTATTACGGCTGGTTAACTTTAACATTAGTCACATACATGGATGATGAAATACTGATTCTGAATATTAACTTGCACAGAGTAAAAAATAAACTAACTCAATGTCTCTGAAGCTAAGGACCATAAAATAAATTACATAAATAAGTATTTTAACCATAAATAAATTATTTTACTGGTCAGGTGATTTATTTATATTATCCAGGTGAATTATAGCAAATATGATTCATCCGTTTTCTGTGAAAGGTATGTTTGAATGTATATAAAGGGCAAGATTAATATAACAGAAAAAAAAATGTATACTTTAAAAATTTATATTTGAAAATAACTGGGCTGATAGAGATGAAAAACACTTAATTTAAATACTTGCAGAGAATGGAATTGCCAATAGCACTTTGTACATAAATCATTCACATTAAAAAAATCTACTTTATTATAAATATTTTATGCCACATATTACACAGAAATAATTTTAAGTGTAAAATTTTTTTTATAAAAATGCCATAGAATTTTTTAAGTTTTAGCTTGGTATAAAAATTTATTAAATGTGAATTTTAAACTGCTTACCTCTGAAGATTTAAAGATCATACATTTCTTCTATATAATTTAATCCAAATAACACAGATCCAACAGCTGAAAATATTAAAAGAAACAAATAGAAAGAGCATAAAAAAGTTTATAAATCCCTTTCCCCTGTATTACAACCCTAATAAACTACTTCATAAAACAGCTAAAAGAAAACAAATCATTTAAATTTAAATAAATTAGCGGTAAGAATAATAAAATATAAAAACTCAAATTAAAATGTACGTTTGACAGATATACATCCGATAAACAGAAATTAATAAAATTTTTCTAATATTTACAAACAAAAATGTTATGAAAAAAAATCAGTTATTAGCAAAACACAGATACAAAAAGTAACAACAAAATGTATAATTTTAAGAAATTTTAAAATATCCGTTAGAACATTTGCTAACAAAAGTAATGAAATTTTGTTGATTTTTCAAATAAAAAGACTAGAAAATTAAAAAGGAATACCAGTTTTTTGCAAACCATGTAAATAATATTCGCAATAAAGTGGTAATAATTCAAACCGTTAAATTCGGTTGACTGGATTTAAATATTGGCCGAAGGTCTTAATTAATATTTATAGGAATTATTTTTCAAACAAAAATGCTATAAAAAAAAGGGTACTTATTAGCAAAGCATGCAAATACAGTAGTAAAATGTAGCAGAAAAAGTAATTTTAAAATATCCGTTAGAACATTCGCAAACAAAAAGAAATGAAATTCTTCAGCTTTTTAAAACAAAAATGCTGGAAAATAAAAAAAGGTCAGTTAATAGTTAACATGTAAATAACATTCACAATAAAGTGTTAATATAAGTAATTCAAATCCTTACTTTCGGTTGATTTTATTAATGTACAAAGCACAATCGCTTTCAGTCTCAAAATTTTCCAAGTCCAAAACGACAACAGGGAAAGATTTCTGGTAACCGTTTAGAATCGCCAACGGATTAGGGCATTCAATGTAAGATCACAGACTACATAGCAGCAGACCATCGCCAAGGTCCCAGACCACTGCCAAAGCGCCAATTAGTTCAGATGGTCTGACACCGAGGGCGCGCAAATCTAGGCCGAAGTTGGTTGTCTTTTCGGTTTAGTCTATGGCTGTAAATATCTTGTAAATAAAATAGTGGTAGATAAGTCTTATCTTTTTCCACTTTACATTCAAGGCTGGTATTATTTCTTCAAAAATTGGTTCTAAAATATTCTACTGACAGTATACAGAATAATAAGTAGTTTAGTTACAGTGGAAACTAACTTTGATAATTATACAAATTTATTATATATGTAGAAGCATAATTCCTTTAAAAATATTAAAAGTGTTATGATAATATTGATCCAGGAATTTGTAATGCAAAAAGCTCTGTAATTAATTGGAGAATAAATTGTAATACTAAATGTAATGAAATTCAATTCTCCAAATAAATTGACTTTCAGTGTGCAATTAAATAACAGCAAAATTCAGAATTCAGCAAAAATGGCCGATACTTCTTTCATGTAATATAAATTATTTCTTCAAATGTTTGTTATGATTCCAATAACATTTTTGAAAAATAAACTGTGTTAAAAATTTACAATTCTAATTTTTTTAGTCATAGCTTTGGTATTTCACCTTCAGTATTAATACAGCATATGGAGCTCTACAATGAAATCATGAGGGGATATTTTTCTATTTGCTGCTGTGAATCTTACAAAGCGGACTTTATTAGTGAGAAACAATCATTATTACTGTTTGTTGTATTAAGTTGCATCCAATATTTTTTTTTAATTACAATAAGAGAAAAACTAAACATTCATATAGCGTACTTGTCACGATACTGGAAACAAAATACACATACATTTCAAACTGTACACACTTTATTTTTTAATAAAATATTGTACATGTATCACAAAATATTTACCATACAAGTATGATACAATTTACAAAATCAATCTACATTACAACAAATGATAATTAGATCTATGCTCTCCTTGAGGAATGAATAATGATTCCAGCACATTCACAGATTAATATAAAATTAAATTTAAACATATATATATATATACTTAAATAAGACAAATCTCCTAAGATATTTTGCATGCTTAATTTAGTTTTCTTTTACCCATACTTTGCAATATGACATGTTATACAAATGCTAAATTATAGAATAAACTAACCACAATGAATTTGGAAGATGGAAGATAATGAGATAATTTATGCTCTTACCACAAGTTCTTTAGAAATACAGTAACTTTTTCCATATAACTATTACCCAAGTTTTGAAGAATATTCCCAGTATTATTTCTTTCCTAATAATAATGCTGCATCTATTGTCAATGCCATATCAACAATCACAAAATTTGACTGAATTTGTAAATCTTGAAATAAATAGATATATTTAACCCTTTTGTGGCTCTTGGAAAGATTACTTCCTACCTACATGATCTTATGAAATACACTTGCAGGAAGTGCAAAACCCACTAAAGACAAGCTACCAACCCATATCATATTAGCTTGATATTACTCAAGAAAAAAGAAAGATTTTTCTGCTAGTTTTCAAACAAAGTGTTTGGTTCCAAATAATGTATGTTCAGTTAGCATAGGATATATGTCAAAGTTGTTTACCAGATGTAGGAAATAAAAGAGTACTCGCTATATGTATACAGAATGTGAAGTACCCTTGGCCACTGCAACACGCTTTTTATCATTTCATGGTATCCCAAGATTTTAAATATAAACATAAAATTCAACAAAATAAAATACTTTTCCCTAAATGTTTTTATTTGATAATAAATCACAAAAATCAGGAAGGAATTAAAAAGAGATATAAATGGATCATGAAAGAATTAAACTTAGAAAATTAAAAGATTTAAAAAACATTAGATAGAACAGCTCCAGGAATTTGATTTCTCAAATACCTTTTAAACATGATTCACGTATAAAACAACTCTGTTGGATTTCAGAAAATATTAGTTTCTTTTGAATTTTAATTAGGTTTAAATGGCATAGTATTTACTTGTATATAAAATACACACTTTTAATTTACAAGAAAAGCAGGTAAAAGTATTCATCTCTTATATAACATGCACCACATATTTGACATACACGTTACTTTTCAGATTATAAACCAATTGCGAAGGGGACAAAATGAATAAACCTCTAATAGTTTCAAGATCTTCTTCACCCAAAAAAACTAAACAATCCTAATGCTTAATCTACAGTCTAAGAACTTAAATTTCTGTAGGGTTCATACAGGCTTTGGAAGTAAAAATTAAGGACTTTTTAAGGACTCTTTCAACTTTATAAGAATTGCTTCAAAAGTGAAGATTAAGGAGTTTTTCAGAACTTTGATTTTGATAAGAACCACACTGAGAAAAAAAAATTACGATTAACAGAAAGTTATTCTGATCAAACACATAAGTCAAAAACTTGCAAGAGGAGGAAAATACAGAAAGACAAAAAATAATAAGTAAGCAATTATCAAAACCATTTTTCCTTTTAGTATTTCAAATCTGGTTAATGTTAAAAAAATAAAAATTTATATTTGCACAAAAATTAACCTAATACGAGAAATTATAGATTTTAAGAGCCTTTTTTTTATTTTAAATAAAGGTATCGAAAGTTAAATGGTGTACAAAGCCTGTTCTGACAGAACTAAATACTTAAAGGAGTAGAATTTATTCTGTGCAAATTAGTCTAGAGTTTTTACCCTAAATTAAAAAATTAAAAAGAGTGTGCATTATATGCAAGTAAATATGCAGTTTCAAGCACACCCTCATCTAGATTTATGCTATAAAAATTGACTTAGGTCCTAAGATTGAAATTTAAACTTTTATTTATCTAACTTCTAAGTATATGTAATCCATAGTTTAGAGAAAAAAAATTCAAATCATTCTGTATTCTACTTTAATAGCTTAACAAATGAAATGTTTCTAATAGGAATTATCCAGAATAATTAAAATATGTTAGTTGTGTGCATTTCAAAATTCTGAATACTTTTCTTTTCAACTTACAAGATTATAGCTTCAAGAAACAATTTATAACTAAAAGAAATATAAAAACCTGTTTTTTAAATGCTAAAACCATTTTTAAATCAATGTTTTATAAAACCAAAAAGAAAAACCTTTTATTAACAACAAAACTGTTTCAAACTGAGATATTATGAATAACTAATTCTGACAATGAGGTAGTTCATGCATAAGAAAGAAACTATATATTTTAATGAAGTAATTTCAGTGTAAATGCTTGATTTTTCAAAAGTAAATTTCAGTTAAATAATCTACATAAACATTTAATTCCTCAATATCCCTTCCTATCCCAAGTCCTTCCTTATTAAACCCTCAATCAATTAATTGCCAAATTCTCTGATAATTTCTGGTTGCTGGACACCCTTTAATAGCACATATTAAAAAATAATAAAATTAAGAGAAACAATGAGCAAATTTTAAAATTTTGTATAGATAACCCCCTACCCAATATTTTTTTCTATTATGAACAAATGCTTTAAAAGATAATGCTTAGTGATGCTTTACTAGGAATATAATGTGAACATAGATAAATTTGTCTTTAACAGTACCATCAAAAGCCGTGATCTAAATGTCATGCAAGTCTTTAAAATAAAAATTTAATATCTTACAATAAAAGTTCAGTCTTATATTACAATTTATACCCAATAACTTAGTTCTATATAATTTAATTAGTGACTTAACTTACAATATGCAAAATGCATTAAAAGTTATGGCTAAGTCAATGAATATCTTACAAGTATAAAACATGCAGAAAGCAATATACAAGCATTAAAAATATTAAAGCTACTACAAATAAAAAATTATTCATGAAAACTATTTAATGCTTATTTATGTACAGAAAAATATCAAAACATGAATATAAATATACAACATTTATTATACAGTGCTAAAAATGTTTGCAACAGTCTTAGATATAAGCTGCAAATCAAACCTTATTAACAGTTTCAGGTATAAGAAAGCTGAAAAACAAATTTCAAATTATATAAGACATGCAACCTGTAAAAATATAATTCAAATGAAATAAACTTTTGTTGCGTTATTTTATGATTGCAGCATACTAATTAATTCAAATTTTTTAAACTCAGATCATTTTTAAGGAGTGACTGTAAAATTTTTGTTTTCTAGTAGCCTCAAAATTTATCTCAGGTCATTGCAATTAACAAACAAAGTGGCTTCAGAATTAAAATCTGTATAGAATCAAACATAGGAAAATTCAATACGCATAAGAAAAATACTTCACAGTGAAGTACAAAACAATAAGAAAGAGAACATGTATAAATATTAGCATGTGATTTAAGTATATTTTTAAATGTAAGACTAAACCGAAAAAAAAAAAAAATACTAACAAATGCAGCCTTTAATCTTTTCAATATGAAATATTTTAAAACAGGATTTTATGAAAAATGAGAAGCTCAACAGATGTAGTACCATACAGTATATAACACTACATTCATTTAAATACCACAAAGTAGTATAGATATAACTTTTCAAAACATTCAATATGTATAGCTTTTAGTAAATTTGCAAAAAGTAAACTTCTTTGTTTACAAGCACCATATCCATAATATACTTCATATGACAGCATATGAGATTGATATCCCACACATATTATTGTATGAAGCAAATACATATCTTTATACCATCTCAACCCATATAATGAATTCTTTTTTAACAAAAATTTGGTAGTGTAAAGCAAAAAGTAAGCATTGTAAAAAACCTATGCATTTTAACTTACAAATGAAAAATATAATTTTAGGGGAAAAGTATAATAAACAAACTACTTTATCACATTAAAAGGTAGCTCCAAATGTGCATAAAAATGTATGGGGAAAGATAAAGCAAGAATACAAATGAACTATCAAGAAGCTACAAAAATTATTTTTTAAAAAATTAGTGTAGAAATTATTTGCATTCAATTCATTCTGAGAATTGATAAACAGAAGTTTTTTTTATATGCTTTTTAATACATTATTAAAATATCATACAATACCATATAAATGACATAGTAGGGAAACAAAAACAAAGAACCACACATGAAAAATAATTTTTTAAATAAAAGAACTATATACCACATCTGCATAAATAATGAAATTCAACAAATGTTTACATTTTTATATTTAAATTGAAGTTTTAAAAGGAAATTTCAGGGTGTCCAAGAAGAAAACATTTAAAACTTTCCCAACATTTCCCTGTAATTTGCAATTTTTCCCCAGATAAATTCAAACTGTTTAATAAAAAATTTCTTTTAATTTTTTCATAAAACTAATATAAGATATACATTTATATTTAAATAAAGTTATAAATTTTAATATAAACAAATAAAATCTCAATTCAATTAAAACTTTTTTTCTGTCTTTGGTCAAAATACCTGTGAGGAACAGAGGATTAATCAATTTCATTAAAATAATTATATATATATATATATATATATATATATATATATATATATATATATATATATATATATATATAAACTATAACACAGCTCTTGCAGCTCTGCTTTTTCACATTTATATTTAAATAATGCAGTCTAATATATTTATTAAAAATTTTACATTAGTTTAAAGATTCAATTTACTCCACAATAGCAGTAATTTCCGTCTTAGCTTTTCTTTGATTATTATTATTTTTTGGTCCAATTACTTTATAATCAATTTTGAGTTTTTTTGAGTTTCAATTGCTTCTATTCCTGGAGATACCCTGTTTCATTTCTACACATTCTCATTTAATAGTGAATAAGCTTTTTTAAAAGAATGCACAAGAGTATTTTTTAATTTTTGACTAACAGAATTTGTTAATTTTTAACTTTTCTTGAAGAAAATTTTTTATTTATTTATTTATTTTAAGTTTCTCAATTTCCCTAATATTTTCAGAATTAAATTTTTTGGGGGGTTTCTGGACACCCTGACTTTTTTTTTCTCCAGAATTACTTTGACACAAAGAGGATGCAGTTAAGTACATGCATGGTGAAAAAAAGACAGTACAAGCATTCATAAAGAATGGCAGAAACCCTTTTATATTTTTTAAATAATCTACAATAAAGTAAGCAGGCATGTGCATTAAACTGTGAGAGGATTAATAAATCCTACCTTATTAATGACTTTAAATGATTGTAAGCAAAGTCATTAGTTTAGTTATTTAACTTAATTCTTACCGTTTACCATATTACATTACCATATTATAAATTTTATATATATATAATGATCAGGGCTCAGCACAGCTCACAGCTATAAAACTACCAACAAAAGTGACCTAATAATGACTAAACTGAGAACAACATGCATATTTATTTTAAGTTATACTTAATATATAACTAATTTTTGGTATTTTACAAAGTTTGCTTTCTATTGATAATAATTACCTCTTTTCAAGAGCCTTTGGAAATATTTTGGTATTTCCTTCCCCCCCCACTAAAATCATAAAGCCTTTCTAAACTTTAATATATGATGTACGAAGTCCTGAATCAAAATTGACTAAATAGCAAGAAAATAATCCCAAAAAATAGTTTTAAATTGAGAGAACTGCTGCTTAAAAGAGATTTAATTCCTTGTTTTATTTAACTAAATTTTAAAATGTTACACAGAAATCTAGATATAAATAAGTTAAGAAAGTCTTTCCCTAAATATTGATTGAAAATTTCTTAGGAAATCTAAGTATATTTTTTCTCAGAAAATGTTACTATTTTAACCTTTTCATAGTACCTATATGATTTCATGAAATATACCTGTGGAAGTGCTAAACACACTTAAGACCAGTTAACATCCCATATAGCATCAGCTCATTAGCTAAAAGACTGATATTTCTCAAGAAAAAGAAAAGGCTGTCCTGCTAACATTCAAATAGAGAAGTGTTGTTCGGTTCTGAATGATGTGCACTCAGTCAGTATGAGAATTCAAAAATCAAAGTTGGTTTCTAATTAAAGACAATGTAAGAAATGCAACCAATAAGCCCAAGTACTTGCTATACATGTACAGAATATGATGTATTCTTGCACACTGCAACATGTTTCTCATCTTTCCAGGGCAAATAATTGTCATTAAATTGAATTTTCTGTAAGACAGTAAATGGTTCCAGAGGAAGTATACTTCCTGTGCCTTAAAAGTTTAAATATAAACATAAAATTTGACAACTTAAAATACATTTCTTTGAATGTGTTTGTTTAATTAATAATAAAAAAGCTGGGAGGAATTTAAAAAAAAGAAAGAAATGGATCATGAAAGTATTAACAAGAACAAATGGGTTACTTGACTGATAAAAGTGACTAAGATAAAAAATAACACCTAAAAGTAACCAATGTTAAAAATAGTGAGTTATGAGAAAAGCGACTTGTGCTCAGCCCTGAACAAGGTATGTAAAATTATATACACTAAGAGACTCATTGTGTTAACAATGCTGATGTATGTGATTTGACTAGATTGGATGGAAATGAACTAAGCTTTTTCAACAGACATGACAAGCTAAATTCTATGATTTACATTAAAAAAAAGTGCAGGGGTCACTACAGAATATTTTAAGCAAAGGCATCAGAATATATTTTAACTATACAGGCAAGATCACAAGCACATAGTCATACAATTTATGTTAAAACAGTTTATAAAATGTATTTTAAATGATCAATACATTGACCAACAGACAACAAATTATATATCTTTTTTGCTGACATTCACAGTTTTGTGTAACACATATTTCTATGTTAGCAGCTAGAGATATAAAATCTTTAAAGTTTGAAATATAACACATAAACATCTGCCTATTAGGATTTAACGTTTTTTTTATCTTTAACAACTCCAAATAACAAATAACATACAAACCATAGAACACTGTTAATTGGAACAACTCACCAAAACCCAATTCTAGGTAACAATTATTTTAAAACTATAAAACAATGTAAAATGAAAATAAATTTCTTTCCTTATAAAGAAAAAAAAAGGAAGAAAAGAGTGGTATATCTTTGAAAACATAAGATTTTATAATTGTTTTAAGCAAAACATTAAATTAATTACATCAATTAAAGCTATTAAAATTTTGTATGTTGTGCAAGTAAAGTGTGATGCATTTTTTTTGGCACATTGTTAATAAATATAATTTAAAATTTTCAGTAATATAATGTTTTTCATGATGCATTAACAGAAATTAATATTTTAAAGCTACCAAATTTTACAGAAAAAAAATTATCGGCATTTTACATAGTTATATTACTACACTGAAATGAAACAAACTAATGAAGAGCATTTTTGTACATTAGTGCAAAACTCAATTTAAAAGAAATTTGATTTTTCTGAAATATATGCTTTACTGTCTACACAATTAATATAAAATAATATTTCACTTCTAAATTATATCATTTAAAGGGTTTTTTCCTAAGTACTTTAAAGAAGACTAAATCAGGAACATTCATAATAGTATTAGTATTTGAAAACTGTTTAATAACAAAGAAATTTATTAACAAATCACAACACTTTTATGAATAGTAAAATTTTGGTATTTTAACTGTTAAAAACAAAATTATTTTAGACCTTCATGTTACCTTGACACCAATACTTCATTCCATTACTAGTACGCAAAATAGGAAATAAGAACATTAATATATTTTATTAATTAGTTTATTATTAATGTGTTTTAAGTAATGACAAATAATTGCACAAAAAATATAAAATATTAATACTAAATTTGTTTTTTCGCAAATAAAAAATGGATCTAAAATTTAAAAGATCTGCTTATACCACATGTTATGACAAGATTTGGCTAATTAACAAACAAAAACATGAAATATAACATGTAACTTTTTTTATCACAGATTTGCAATTATATTTCAAAGGGTTATCTTAAAAATATTTAAGTCCAAACACTAATCAATTTATGAATATATGATGCTAAATATATAATATATATATGTATATATATATATATAATACACATATATATGTATATATATTTACTAAGGAGATACAGTATGATGAATACATTATGAGAAATGACAAACAGTTTAAAGTATGGCAAATTTTGCATCAGTATGTCACATACAAGCAGCTTTTTTTTTCTTAATGCTGCAAAACAAAAATATGCTTTCTGATTGGCATATTGCAATTGGAACAGTTCATCAAAAGAAATAGACATTTATGCTACCCTATTTTTACCATAGATGTCCATGATGGACGAGTCATCACTTAATTCTAAAAACTGCGCATAGATATCTCGAGTGCATTCTCCCTTTGCATTGAAAAGGAATTTGTAATAACTTCCATCAGCACAAATTGCTATAATTAAATTAAAAAAGGGGAAAAATAGTCATTATACTAAAGATTCAAATATTAATTTTATGTATACACTTAAGTACATAATATTTATACAAGTCTACATAAAACTATGACAAACCTACCATTAAAATAGAAGGAAAAAGAAGCATGGCATATAAAATTATTACTTATATGTAGTTTTTGGATAAAAAAACAAGCACTATCTAATTAGTATAGTCTAAAGTGATGGTATCTCTTAATGTCCCTGAAGAAACGAGTATGATTTGGTTTGGTTTGATTTTGGAGCACTACTGTTTACTGTGAGTATAATTTGGAATTAAGAATTTTACTCAATCCATTTACACACATACACACACACACCCTAGTGCTTTGAATTATGCGTTTAATTCATTCTGTAACAGGTCTCAAAACTGAAATGACTTGTATATCACAAATTTTTCTTAAATATTATTCATCTATTCTAAGAACAATATTTCCCTTAATCCTAAGAAAATTAAAAAAAAAAAAATAAATAAATAAAAATTATTTTTACATGCTATTGTATAAGAAAAATAAATATTAATTACGAAAGTAATACAAAGATTTTGTTTGATTTGGAGCTCAATGTCTACTCTTTAGTTACACAAGGTTAATGAAACCTGGATCTACAGCTAAAAGCCAATTCTGAATAGCTACAAAAACCCATGCTCGTAGTGGGATTAGAAACCCACAAACTCTGATAACAAAACACAGCACCCTATCCCTTTAGCCAATCTTCAATGTATTGTGTAAAGAACATGGAAATATATAATTTTTTATAGATAGCACTTAATAAAACCATTTTATTAAGCATTAAGTACAAGAAGACCTGTTGGGAATAATTACTGTCAAATTTGTCAATTGTAAGTAATGCAGAATCCATGCATATAACTTAAATATAGAACCTATTTTGTTTAATAATATTCTTTATTAATTATTCTTGATCCTTATATTTATTGAAATTTTATTTGGCAAAAATTTCTGATAATGGGTTTTCTAATACCAAATGGCGATTCCAACAATGAATGGTCACACATTGATACCAAATATCAACTCAACAATGAAAGTAGGATTTTTTGTTGTTTTTTCCTTAATATCTCAAAAATAGTTAATTAAGTCAAATGTAGCATATTCTGTGATGCTTTTTAGCACATGATGCCACCATGTATCAAATGTGGTACTAATCAATGCACATGTGTCTATCTGTATAACAGATAAACAAAGAAATTCTTTAGCCTTTTTATTTGTATTACTAAAATACAGAATATGTACAAAATATACCTTGGTGACCAAACAACATAAAGATCCATATGTTTTAATGGAAAAAAGGCTGAATTTGAATAGTTAAAATTCAAATCACTTTTCCTTATTTAAATTAAGTAAAGCATAATAAATTCCTTCTAGCTTTCCCCAAATCATCTGAAACTATTTTGTTGTGTACTTTTAATGTAAGAAATAGGTATTTATTAAAAATAAATATTGTATACAAGCATAATACAGCCTAATAAAAGAAAATATAAATTGATTTTACAAGGCATAAAAAAAGCAGCATTATTAAAATTAATTTATATTTTCCCCCTTTTCTAAATTTTTGTATAAATTGATTGTAACTAAAGGCAAAATTTTGATGTGGTTCAAACTCAGTTGATAGGAGAAAAAAAACAAAAAAAAAACAAAAACATTGTGGTTAAAAGAAAAACACCTACTGACATGGCATCATGATGCATTTCTTAAGCAAACTTTTGGAATGCACTAATAGCATTTTTATGTACTATTATTTGTGCATATTATAATGTGAACTAACAAGATATAATAACACACACACATATATATAAACTAATGTGTTATTAATTTATTACCCATTATGTAAAAATTACATAAAGATTGCAATAATAACCAAATGAAAGTACATGGAATATTAGCAATAAACTGATATTAGTGAAATAAATTCCAATTTGTTATTAAATGGCTTCAGTATTAAAACTATTATAAAAATAATAATAATTATGTGTGAGACAAAAAGGGGAAAAATGAATTTTCACATAAAAAAGGGCAGTTTCAAAGACTTTTTTCCACAATGAAAAAAAAAGGGGGGATACATTTAAAGCATTTGCAATCATTATAAAACTCTGATTTAACTGCAATAACTGATAACTTGAAGCCATGAACTTCTAATTAATAACCCCAAAAATATGTTGTATTAGGTTAATTTTTCTAAGTTCTGTTTTTGTTTATCTTAATACATTCAGTTAGATAACAGAAATATATTTAAGCAGTTGTCAGTCTATAGATTCCACAAAAACAAGAATGCTTGTAGTAGTTCAAAAAGGAGATAGAACTTGGTCTGACTACCATTAAAGTAGATAAACATTTTCTGTAGTCTTCTTAATCTTTATTATATCCTACATCTCTTCTGGCCAATAAAATTGTTTTGATTAAAGTAAAAACTTTTTTATTACTTTCTTACATATAAAAATATAAACACAAAATACATTGCATAAAAAAAAAATTTTTTTTTTTTGAGTATATTTTGATAAATATTGTTTTAGATATGAACTAGAAGTTTTTCTGTTTGTTTTTAAATTATATCTGAGCATAAGTGAACACAAAAAAGAAATGCTAAATATGTGAAATTTTGCATGTAGTAAGTTATATAGTACAAAAAAATGTAGATTTGTATAAAGTTTAACCAGGTTTGTCAGTTAACCAAGAGAATTACTTTATCTAAAAGCAATCAATTTATAACTATATTTTCCAAATTGCCTGGGTTATTGATTCTCATTCTTGATCATTTTGAATGTGTTAACTTTTGACACGTTATAAGAAACATATTTATATGGAAGCAGATGAGAATGATCAGGGGTAATACCAGAGATTTTGTTTTTTAACTTCATACCTCAATTTTCTTACATAATATAAAACTAAATAAATTTACTGCATATAGTCATATTGTTCCTGTATATAGTCAAATTTCTTTCTATATACTTAAAAACTGTGTTTCATCATGAGAACTGCTCTTTTACAATGAATATAAGCAACTAAAGCAAACACTGTTGAAGAAAGTTTTTGAAATTTTCAGAAGTTGTAATCAGATAATGTGACTATTCAACATTAAAAAATTTTGTATAAATATCTTTTCATTTTGAAATTAAACATAAGTAAATAATCTGTAGTGTAATATAACTAATGACTATATTACTACTAAAAAAATATAAATAAACTTTTTAAATATATTGAGATGTAAAATAAGTGTTTTAAAATTTAGAAATAAAAATATATACACCCAAATTAATAATTAATTGTCAATTTAAATTGGTAACGTTTTCCTGTTTGCACTCTTTTAGTATTGATTAAAATTGAACCTTTTGCCATTGTAATTACATAAGTAATGGGGATTAGCAGCATACTAATAGAGTTATATCTTTATACATTTAAATGTTCTCCAGTAAGAATTAAGAAAAATAATTTTAAAAATTTGAATTAATCACACTCCTAAATAGCAAAAAATAAATAAATAAATAAAATAAAAAGTGATACTGCAATTTAGCATCTTATACCTAAATCAATATATATTCACATATAATTGTGAAAAGAGACTTACCAATGACTGAGTTTGGCTCTGTTCCAAAAGCACATATACAATGGGATCCTCCAGGCACTTGGAACCTTGAGAAACTCCACACAGAACTAAAATACTTAGGTAAAAATGAGGCAGATGCTAAGCTGAAAATAAGAACAATAGTAATATAATTACTTGAACTCATCATATGTTTCACTTCAGAAAATGTATTAAACTATAAATACTCCAGATTATATATTTTAACTATTTTAGTATTTATATATATGATAAAATTAAGTTTTAAAGTTCACTAAGAAATTCTTTTTTCTTCTTTTCTTTTAATAAATTATGAAATTTGAAAAGTTTTATGTAAACCTGAGATACAAAGCAATTTCCATAAAACAGAAGTATAAACTTAAAAAGTTCAAATGATTCTGCTAGAAATTTGTTAGATGCATTAATACACATATGTAATCAGAATTAACTTTAGATTTTGGTAGTATATTCTCATGTTTTTGTTATATACATGTGTCCTAAAACTCAGTTTTGAATACTTACTTTCCTAAATTATTACACACCAGAATACTAGTAGTAGATCAATATATACTGTTATATTTAAAGAAAACAGTGTTTTTCCAATACTTCAAAACCATAATATGTATAAAGAGAAACATATATTCATACCTAGACTGTTTATTTCTTTTGCTGTCTTCAAGGGCAAATATATGAACTGTTCCATGATCACTTGACACACAAATGAGAGATGAGTCAAAGTTGAAATTAATACTGAAACAGTAAAAAGAAAAAAATTAAAGTATATTACAGTTATTAATATCTGAAAGAAAATATTGTGATCAAATACAAAATGACCCAAATAAAATATTCTATTACTAATTATCTATATAAAAATCTTACACTAAACAAACAAAATTTAGGTTTTGATGTATTTTGCATAGCTTTACAACATTACACATACTAGAAAAAATTAGCAAAAAGAAATAATGCCATAAACAGAACAAATGGAATTTCTTTTACATGAATTAAAGTAGAGATATTATTACTTTTTAATGTATTAGAAATTGCGAGATATGCTTCTATCTTTAAGAAAAAATAATAATTATTATTATATATTGTGAAATTAGGTCTGTTTTTAATACAGAATAATTTGAAAATATTGTTCATCTTTTGAAAGTTCACAATAATAAATATCTGACTTACCAATATATATTGGCTTGGTTAGCTCCTCTTCTAAGTTCATTTAATAGATTGCCAGATGATGTATCAAAGATTCGAATTAAAGTGCCCTGTAAGTGAAATTAACATAATCAGCAAATAACAAAACTATCTCACAGACACACAAGTATTATTAATTAAACATTGAAATCCTTATTTACATTTTAAAGTTAAGTAACATGATGAATGAGACACCCTCAAATCATTACTTTATATTGATTCTTAAAAATTTAAAAGGAAAAGATAAAACCTTATGATCTTATTTATACTAACTATCACAATGTAAAGAGTTTTACAGAGAAATACATTCAGTAACTTGTACACAAATAAATAAATATTAACAAAGTAGTTTATTTTAGCAATCACAGTTTTGAATATCAGTCTTAAAAATCAGTGATTTTGAAACAAGTATACTTTTCTATTTTTTCCTGAACATCATTTAACAGTATTTTTCTTTCTACTGTCATCTAATTAAGCGACAAGAATAAAACAAAGAAAAAAGTATTGATCCAACTGTATATCAAATAAAAATGAATGCTTATAAATTAATTTTTTATAATCATAAGTATTTAGCAAGTTTTTGCTCTGATGAAAAACTTAATGAATAAATCTCAACTTCCCATTGATGTGTTTGTTTGTTGATAAAGGCAAGATGAAAAAAAGCATTAAGGTAATTTTGACAGAAAATTTAATAACTAAAAACTAATATTTCATCCCAAATTGAAAGTAAAGACAAAATTAAATGTAAAAAGCATGTTTGTAAAGAGTCAGGACAAAGAATACCAATAAACCATTAAATAACACTGGAGCATGTTAATATTTGGGAGATCATTAAAAAGGAGATAGATTTCCAAATGATGCATCTTGACAGAACTGAAATTAAGACAAGTGTTCAAAATATGCTGTATTTACTGAGACACAAGCACAGAACATGAGGATCAAAAATTTGCAGCTGACTTTTATGTATAGAATGAAAATGGGATTTAATGCAACTTAAAAAAATCTAAATAGATCAATCAACATTTTTCAAAATGGATAAGATTTTGTTGAAATCCAAGTAAACAAAATAAGAACTAAATGCTAAATATCAAGTTGGATGAAATTAGTTCAGAGTAGGTTAATGACACCAGGATTTAATCTTAAAGAACATTCCAAATATCTATGAACATCCATGTCAGCAGAGGGTTTCAAACCCACAAACTCTGGCACGAAAAAGAAGTGCTCTACCATAAATTTAAATATAACTAAAGTAATAATATTACTATATTTGGTGGTTTGTCCCTGTATTTGTCCTAGCTGTAAATTACTTATACTTTTTTAGATTATTTAAAAAGAACCAACAAACCTATACAAAATTAAAATATTAAATATGTGACAAAAATAATAGCTAAATACTTTTAATTTCTGAAGTGATCATGCCATTATGCTTTTAAGGTTAAAAATTTATTAAAAATCATGTAATTTTAATATTTTTATAGTTGTTTTTTTAAAATGAATTTAGATGTTTAATCCATAACTGATATAAATTTTAAAATATTATTAATCAAAGTATTTTCAATATCATAATTCTAAAATAAAATTTCATTTCCCAGAAAAAAAAAAAAAAACTATTTAAAAAAAAAAATGTTTTATAAATTTAAAAAAATGTTTATCCAAAAGGGAATTTTCTGAGTTTTAAGGTGACTTGTCAATCCAGATAAAGTTACTCATTCGATACCTATTAATAAACATGTGCAAAAAATCATTAAAACATGAAATAAACAAAAAACTAATATGAATTTTGAAATAAAGGGCTTAGAGAAATTTTGCACAGTGTTATGAATTTTTCTTCATTCCTGTACTTCTTACTGTTCCCACACAATCGTACTTGTTATATACAAATAATCTTAATTTATATACATGCATACATACATATATGTGTGTGTGTGTTAATATTTGTTCTGCAAACTTTGTACCTAGTTTTTTCATTACATCATTATTTGAGTAGCTATGCTGCAACTCAACCCTGCACAATTATCATTAAATAAGAGCATATATTTTAATATTATTAACACTTTGACAGTTAGAAATAAATTAGCTGCTTTGTTTTGCTTTATATGCATATTATTTAGCATTTACATAAATTTCATTTTAAGTTATGACTTGGAAGCTTACCATTGGATGTCACTTGGCAAGCTGTCAAGTATTGAATATTAAAATTATATATACATGCTTAACCCAGTATGTTCTGCAATATTATTTTTCATTTCACCACATTTATGTGAGTCAAGTAGATGGTCAAGTAACTTGCCTCTGTGCATGAATGGTTTTGTTTTACTCTACTTGACTCATCTATAGCTTGAATGAATGTGTTTACATGTAGTTAAGTTGTGAGTTAAGTAACTTGCCTCTAAACAAGAACTATTGCACATTTTGATTTTAAGTTTTCACGAAAATATATTATAATGTTATAAGGAAATTCCATAACTAATTAGTTTTGAGAACATCTAAATTCTATTTTTTTTTCAGTTTTTTTTTTAAATTAATATGCAATTTTTACATACTTTTTACTACATAGATGTTTAATTTAGCAGATTTTCTGTGAGTGGAATGCTTAGGAAAGAATATGATTGATATTATTAAACCAATTGTTTAGAGAAGGTGATTTTAAAAATATTAGTAATGCGTTTAGCAGGAAACAATTTTTCCTTAATATTTCCCCGGATGAAAGAGGGATGTTGGAGAAAGTGTACAGTTTTTTTTCAGAATCTTTAGAAATGTGACAAACCAAAAAATAATAATAATAATAAGCATGCAAAACATGAAATATAAAGTTATGTTTCAATCCATGCTTCAAATGATATTCCCTTTTTTAAAATTAAATTTTATAATAAATTATGTAATAATCTTTAAAAATATTTATCAATGTTTCTGCATTTCTTTAATTCTTCCACTTAACAGTTAAAAATAAGTAATATTTTATTTTATATTGTTTTATGTATCCGTTTAGCAGACAATGTGTCAGCAAAATTTTAAAAACAAGCACTTAACTGAAAAAAAAATTTTTTTTTCTAAAAACAGAATAAACATAAGAAAATGTTTAATGGGGTATATAGAAAAAAAATTGAAGATTTCAAGCAGCTTAGATAATAATTTAAACAAACAAACAAAAAATAATAAAAAAAAAGGATTTGATAAGCTATAAGCAACAAAACTGCTTCCTTTTGCAGTTGCTTAAAAGTAATGACACCACTTAATAAAAAAGCATTACCTACACTTTTATTGTAAGAATAAACTTTATTTGTGAAAGAGTTATTTTGTTTTGAGTTATCTTAATTATCAGTTGTAAGGTTATCCATAATTTTATCTATTAAAAATAGAACAATATGAAAGAACGGAAAATTTATGTTCTATGCCTTATGTCTGGCTTAAATCCAGATTTTTTAAATTTCCTAATACCTGTCGTGTACTGAAACAAAAAGAAAGTCCTCATACTAAAAACAAACAAACAATAGCTGCCAATAGCAAAATGCTACAGCATTCCCACATCAGTGGCACCCTCTACCTTACTTGCCTCATTTGAGTCAAGTTACTTGTCCACAGCGAAGAACTTCTCGACTTGACCAGAACAGTGTATGAGTCAAATAGTATTTTCTTCTTGTCTTGACTCACCTACTCGACTCGTGGAAATGTGGTGTTTGACTTCTTAACTTTTTAAGACTTCTTTTATTTTAATAAATCTTTATATGAAATTAACTTTTTGAATTTCTCATGCAACATTAAGAGTGCAATATATATAAATAAAAAAAAAATTTTTTTTAATAAAAAGTCTTATGTTAGAGATAAAATTAGTAAAACTTGAATTTTGATTTCATTGACTTTTCAGATTTAGGAAGATACATTTCCCTGGCATAATAAGAAGAAAACCATATTATACTGCTTCATCAACTTGTTAGTATACTGAACTGCTGGAGAATAATGTATCTACATGCCTTTTACTACTTTTACTGTGGATTTAATAAAATGTGGTGTTACACATAATGGAAACCAAATTACAAATCATTTATGCCTCTTCTCTTGGCCACAATTTAATACTTTATATTTTATCATTGACATGATTCCAGGCTTCCTACATGCAATTGATTTGTCTGGACAATGTGACCAAGCATGCATGCATGCATGTATGTATGTATGTATGTATGTATGTAAACAATCTATTTTATAATTCCAAAGTTATATAAAAACATATGATATTTAATCATAGAACGGCAGTATTTTATGACACACATAAACCAACTATACTTAAGTATACAGATTTACAATGGAATAAAATTCATATACAATAAAAATGGAGATTTGCAGATATGCTCATATATACAAAGTCGAAAATTTAAGCAATACTAAAAAATAGTATAATGTACCTTTTCTGATGCAGTAGCAATTTTTGTTCCAACCAAATTTAAGGCAATACAACTTAAAGAAGCTTCATGAGCTGTAATGTCAAGAGGTGCTTTTTCAGTATTAGCTAAATCAACAATATGAACATGACCTGTTTTACATCCAGGGAAGGCTAAGAGTGAGTTGTTACTATTTGGACACAAAACACATAAACCTATATAAAAAAAGACACAAAAATCTCTATAAAGATTATATACAATACTTATCAAATATGAGCTTAAGCATTATTTCATTTTTTTAAACAAGTATTTTAACTAAACAAATAAGTCTATCCTTACAAAACCTAAATTTGTATATTAATGAATTTAAACTAATATGAATTACTTTCAAATGTTTAATTAAGTGTACAAATGCTTCATTTCGACAGTTATTAGTGAAAATTACTTATTCAGTATTAAGATTTTTAAAAATTTGTAAACTTAGAAATTAAAATTTTGTTTTATTGCTCATAATGGCTCATAAGAAATGGCAGTTACATTACCTTCACATAAACAAAGTGGCATGTATTTTAATATTCTATTATTTTAAATTTCAGATGAAGGGGGAAGGCATAATTGTTTTATTTAGAAAGTTACTTCTAAAAGACTTTTAAAATTGAGAAAAACTGATTAAGTTGTTTTACATAATTTTTTTTATAAATGGATGAGAAAAACAATAAAATTTAATAATAGACCGATAAAGGACAAAACAAAACTTCAATAAAAAGAAAAGTCTTTTAAAATGAAATCCCTTAAAAATAGATAAAATATTATGTCAAAGAAATTTCTGAGCAAATATAACCACTAAGATTTTGTTTAAAAATTCCTTAACATGAATAAATGAATCATTCTAAGATTTATTTGTATTTCTAACAATTAGTCAAGTCTAATGTCTAGAAGCTTTTTGAGTATCTTTGATAACCTTTATGTATGTAACTGAAGAACAGGTTCTAAGATGTGCTAGGAACATTACAAAATTGTACCATTCAATCTATTGATCCAATTTAGGCTTACTTTTTACATTATTATTGAAATATGGAAATATATTCATATTAACACACTACAGTTATATTGTTTATGAAGTCTAATCATAGAGCACAATGTACTAAAAGTAAGACACTCTTATTGGTTAGAAATTATACTCAATATCAAGTTTTAGAGTTTATTCTCATTTATTTTAAACACATGGGAAACACTTTGGCAAATTTTTTTACTAATGAAAGTTATTTGAAAGCATATTTTAGTTCACATTTTTTTTTTTTTTTTTTTTTTTTTTTTTTTTTTTTTTTTTTTTATTTTCAAATTTAATCCCATCTTTTGTACTATGCAATATTTGTTCAAATATTATAGATAAAACTTTTTTTTTTTCTTGATCATAGGTCTGTTTAACAGTTATACATATTCCAGTACTGCAAAAGTATCTAACTATATAATGTATCATTCATTTTTGGTGAACTGAAAAATTAAAAAATATCTGCAGCTGCAAAGAAATTAGCTGTAAAGATCATGATATTGCTCTAACACAAAGATGTATTATTCTGGGATTAACTTCACAAGAAACTTCAAATATTCTATCAGAAATCCAAAAAATATATTTTGTAAATACAAAACTTTAAACTTTTAAAGATATATCAAAAATATTTCTCTAATCTCATAACACCTGAGTAAAAACTATTTAATAACTAAGAAAAAGTAGTTTGTACATCACAAAATATACTACACAGCAACAAAATCATAGGGGGGAGGGGAAATTACCTTTTGGATTTGAGCATGTTTCAAATATATGAAGTAACTGTGCATTTTGTGTGAATGTATACACTTTAATCATTGTTTCCAGTACCACAACAATTCTAAAAAAGAGAAACAGATTTTAATATAAGGTTTTTTAAAAAATGGGATATATACAGTAGAAACTTTTTTTTTTCAAAAATTCATCTTTGAACTGGGACTAAAATTATTTTAACATAAAAAAGAGCTGCATAAAAAAAAACAGTTCAAATTATAATAATATTATAAAACAATTTTTTTTTCTTTTCTTATTACCTGTCTCTTCTCAATTTAACAGCTTTCACATCAGAAGTGAAATCAAGTTCAATGACATGCTTCTCTTGAGAATCATCCCAGACCATAACTGAAATAAATAAAATATAGGATATTTTGTTGCCTATTAAAATAAATTAGAAAAATCATTATTTAAAAATAAAGATTTTATGTTAAAGTGTTAAGAGTATTGAAATTCAGGATTCCCAATAGAAAACCATTTACAAATTCTTTGATAAATTCACACTAATACACATTTCTTTCAATTCTTTTTTAAAACTAGTTTTAAATATTAATTTATATTTTATAGTTATAAAATTTAAGCAAATAAAACACTGATGCATCTAAACTTTAGACATACTTTTCTGTCTTTGGAAAGTTCAGAATAACCTGCATAAGGATCAGAGAGGATTATTCAATTTCATTAAAAAAATTATAAAAAAAAAATATGATAGCTATTGTTTACATTCATTTTTTTTACATTCTATTTATATTTAAATAATGCAAACTAATATATTAATAAAAAATTGTACATTAATATTTTAACTATTCAATTTGTACATGATAGCTTTAATTTCCTTGCTAGCTTCTTTAATTGTTCGACATTTTTTGTTCAAACTACTTTTTAGTCAATTTTTATTTTCCATTTAGCTTTAGTTGCCTCATTTTCTGAAGAATCTCCCCCGCCCATTTATCTATTTCCTCATTTATCTGAATGAGCATTTTTAAAAGAATGCACAGAAATATTTCTTTTAATTTTGACTTTAACTTTTTTGGTACAAAATTCCCTGATTTATTTCACAATTACCTGGACAGACCAAAAAGTTTACATTTCTTTAACTTCCACATACATTTTCAAAAAAATTAGCAATTAAATATTCACAGACAGAATATTAAGCTAAAAAATTCATAGACTGCTTTTACAGGAATTTCAAATTAGCTATAGCTTGATGAAAAAACAAAAAGAAATCAAAATAAGTCCCTTTTAGTAATCTATTGGTTAGATTTTTAAATTGCTTATATTTGACAAGTATATATATTAAAAACAAAAACTAAATAAGATAAATACCTTTATTTGGAGGATACCTTGGTTGTTTACCACCTCCTACAAGTGCTAAATAATTGCAGCGGAAAAGCATTTCAACATAACCAATACCTCCATCAGAGAAATCTAAAAGGAATATTCACCTTAAAAAATACCAAAAACACTTTAAATGGTGTTTTCATTACAGTATCCTTCCTTAGCTTAAAAAAACTAAAATTCTCTAACATTATGATAATAAGAAAAAAAACAGTATAGCTACCATGACTCTAAAAAAAATGGTTATATAAAAAAGTTTAAAATAAGCTTAATATAACATACATGCGTACAAAACAATTCAAGCTTAAAACTATAGATTGTCATAACTACTTCAGCCCAGGAAGAAATTTTTTCCGACTGGTTCATTTATTAACTCGCTTTATTAATATTAAAATTGATTAAATTATTAAACATTAGTAGCTTTGGTCTTATTAATAAACTGTAAGTGAAAACTAATAGATAACTAAAGAATACAACAAATTTAATAATGAACCTCGTTTCTCTTTTTCTTTCAAAGGATCGCAGTTGTAAACTCGAAATCCATTCTCCATTCCACAAGCGAAACATCCTGTAATAGTAAAAGAAAGACATGTTCATAAAAATTACACAACTACGCAAGTCCTATGAAAATGTACGAACGAAATAAATATAAAAGAAATAAAATAATTAATAAAATGATTTAAGAACTCTGAGTCAAAACGAATTATGCCAGCTTTAATGCAATGTACGCAGCGGTAATTAATCATACATTTGTGCACAATGTACCCGACGAAAATGCGTCTTTTTATTCTTAGAAACGATGTAAACATATCTACAAAAATATGTCACAATAGTCGGCGAAACGCATATACATAAACCATAATTTTTTAAACAATACCTTGGTCTTGATTAAACCCTGCAAACAGCAAAGAATTGCCGTATGGATTAGAGGGACCTAAATTCATGTTCTGACAGTCTTTTATTTCAGAGATATTTTAATTTGGCTATGTGACAGAGAACACGTCCACCATCACAGCCCCCTTTTACTCTCGTAAACAGTACTTTGACAATAGCAGAAAATGAAGCAAACTCCCAGCTGTTCCTTATTTTTATTTTTTTATTTGTTTGTTTATTTAACTTATGACGAAATAATAGGCAATCAAGCTTTTTAAAATTTTTCAAAACATATCAAATAATGTAAGTAACTAAAATAACTTTAGAAGTTTTCAAATCAGATGACACTGCTTAGTAGTGATAAAATTAACTGCAATAAAATAGGATAAATATAAAAATATTTTTACAAAAGCTAGTTTTCATAAAGAAAAAAGGAAAACATGTACTCAATATTAATTTCACACTTTCGCAAATAAAGTTTTCGACGTTTGTGGCAATGAGATGGTTGCTATGACAACAAAAGATTATGTAAATACAACTGATTGAGGTCTATCTGTTATAGCCAGACCCGACTAAGCCCAAATGGGACCCCGGGATAAGCCTTCTTCTCGAGATCTCCGATCCCTACATTCTGGCTCATTAATTGATCCAAATATTCTACTTAAACTTTCAAATTGCACAACAAGTTTCATGTTAATTGAAAATTTCATTGAATATTCAATTAAATGAATCGCATTTATTTAGGCATGAAAGAATGTGGTCATGGCCAAATTCAAGATAAAATTGTTAAACTTATTGTAAGGAATTCATAATTCGACCATCACTAACTATTTTTAAATTTTATCAAAAAAAGTCATTTTTTTAATAGAGTAAAATTAAAATATTGTATAATTGGCAGCAAGGAAATTTTTACTAATAAATTCTAACTAGATAACTGTATTAAAATATTTTCTTCGTGTAAATGTCATTTTGTGTAAAGAACAATCTTTAATCATGCAAAGAAAGGGGTGTGGGGCATTCATATGTTGCTACGAAAATACGAATGCTCTATACATATGAATCATCCCTTTTTTTCAGGTAAACTTTCTACTGAAATCCTGATTTGTAATAAATATCTATGATTTCAAGGTTTTTAAACTTTTTTATTTTGTAGATATAGGATCTGGGGGCTCTGGGGTAGTTTCCCACATGCTTTTATCCCCAGCTAGCACGGAAACGTTGGATTTTCGTTGGCTTAAGTTGGCTGTTGGTCTTTGGTTGGGTAAACGTTGAAAAGGGGAAATGAAGTGATGGTAATTAGTTGGCAAAATGTTTGGTTGGCCATCGGTAATTCTGAAACGTTGGCCAACCGTTGGGCCAACGTAAGAGATTTTCTGTTTACGCCTCTTGCACAAATATCGGCATACCATTGGCTAAGAAATATAAAAGTAACCGCCTATATCTACGAGCATGTGCAGAAGCTCCGCCAAAAGAGAAAGTTGTGTATCAACCGCCATCTTTAGGGTTAACGCTCCATAGCTGCAGGATTTCAAATTTGCAAGGTAAGTTCTCTTGATATTTTTGTGTTCTATCATATATATATATATATATATATATATATATATATATATATATATATATATATATATATATATGATATGCCCTCAGTATTATTAATTTATTCCTGAAGAAAACGATGTTTGACTATCTGAACTGTAGTTTCTCTTTTGTGTTTTTAATAGTAACATACCATTTACAAAAGTATATACACGGTGTTTTGGTACACTTTAGTCTTTAATACCTTTTAATACACTTCTTTAATACAGATTTAAGAAAATAGCAAATTTTAAGTCAATTTAAGATAGGTGACATAATTTTTTTAAAGCATGCTGATTTAAATTATCGTTAGGTTACTTTTTTGTGTTTTTCCTTAATAATAATAATAAAGTTGTATAATGATATGTAAATATTATGGATTTCACTTTATCATAGTTATGAAACTTGTTTACTTTATAACTTAATTTTATTTATTAGATGTAATTATGTTTGCCTTTACTTTTTTACATATTCAAATCATCTTTGAATCATTTTAAAAAGGTAAAAGGATAAAAGGAAATGTTTGTGGTAACATTAAAACATTTTATAATATATACTTTTTGAGTTACTTATTTGTGTTTCAGATGCCATGAAATTGTGAATCCAGAGAAAATGTAGAGAACTTTGGTAGATGGATATGGTGGCCGAATTTAAATTAAAAAAAAATTGTAAATAAAAGAAAAATAACTAAAATATGTATATTTTTTTTTTGTTTAACCTCTGTTGTGTTATGCTTTTCTTCAATTATCTATTTTTAGTTCTCAGAAGGGGAAATTTTCGTTTTTCTTATTTACGAAACAGTTTGTATCATTAATTAATGATAATTTATGTTAATTTAAAAAAAAATTAATACAGATTTCAAAGGAATAAATGGATTGCCGCAGAGTAAGTATTATATGAAATGTGTGGTATGGACTAAAATAAACTATGTCATTCTTTTTATATCTATTTTCTATTTTTCAACTATTGCAAAATTTAAAAATGACATATGTTATAAAAACATCAGCTTATTTCAAAGTAATAGCACATGCCCATTTTATATTATACACTATAGCAAAATAATAAACAGAAATATAAACGTTGGTACTCCGTTGGCCCATTGTAGTATTACGTTGGCCCACCGTAGTATTGCGTTGGCAATATGTAAACAAACCACCATTAGCCAACCATTAACCAACCGTTGGCCAACGTGTCATATCAACGTTGGCCCAACGTATGCAGTACAACGTTGGCCCAACGTAACGTTGCTAGCTGGGTCACTCCCTGGTTATGGTTTACATTCCGAACCACCAAAACAAAACAAACCCTTGAGAAATCTCAGAGGAATAAGCCAACATTGATAAATCTATAAGAAGAATATAAGTCATATACTTTTAAGACTATTGATAATTAACTAAATATATTGGAGTATCAACTAGAAAACACGCCTTATTCAAATATTTCTTTAACGAACAGCAAAATTTCCAAATTTAAAAGCCTAAATATATTAAAGTAGTTCTCTCATAAAGGTCATGGTAAAGGATTTTACTGAGTATCTCAAAGTGTCTTCTTCTTGCTTATCCCTATGATCTGAATCAGACCTGATCCATGATATTGTTCGTTTTAAGTACATCCACGACGAAAGTAGGTCTTTTCAAAAGATTCCTAAGTACCAAGTTAATGAGGTCAGGTGTTGTGCAGTGCCTGTTCAGTATTACACTTGGTGCAAAGAGGGGTGTTCCTAGTGCCATTGGAAATCGTGGGTTTTTTAATATTTTGAAATCAATCAAGCCAACGCAGTTTGGTCATTCCTGTCACCCTCAAAAATGATTGAAGCACCAGGACCCCTCACTAGAATACCATGGGTATGAGGTATTTGAATCCAAGAGATATTTATAGAAGCCTTACTCTTTGAATATATCTCAAGGTACACCAGAATATCACTATTGACCTGAATTATGGTAGAGCCCTCCTTCGCCAGTCCATCCACACTATTATATTTTAAATTCACAGGAGACGGAATCCATTGAAGAGAGAGGCTACTAAAACTGGAAAGGGTGTTGAGTTTCCTATAATCCTAAATTATTCTTTAGCTTTTCTATACTTCTTTCATTAAAATTAAATAAATAAATAGATAAATTAAGTTTTTCTACTCATTATGTCTCCCTAACATCTTTCAGCACACTAAGCTGTTTCTTTTTAATTATTTCATCGTTAAAGGTACCTTCTCTCTGGACGCAACGACTTTCACGAGAGTAACAACTATCCATACTTTATATAGATCCGTCCTGAACCGCAGTATAATACGTTAAAGCCAAATTATCGTTTGGTTCTGTACTTACATTCGCCAAAATAACCAATAAGATATATTCATTACACAACACAACTTTTCATTCCTAAACATTTAAAGTTTTAAAATTTCTTCTTGAAACAAATTGACGAAATTTAGAGAAAAAAGCAGTTTACTTAGTTGATTGGTCATAAATATCTAATAATATTTCAAGAGATTTTTTTTCTTGTTTTATTCGAGATTATTCTCCGTTTAGACCTTCAAGACATGATATGAAGAAAAGCAATTTACGTCTTTTTGGTTAATTTGTATGCAGTTTAACGCACTGAGCCTCGTTAGGACATATTGTGTCACGACTATATTTTCTTAACTATGGTTACAGACGCAAAAAAAAACCCTGAAATTTTTTAAACAAGCAAATAAATTCGGGAATTTGGGGAAAGAAACTAATACCTTTGGAAACTTGGAAAATTTGGAGAGAAAAAAAAAGTAATTACTAAAAAATTTTTTAGAAGTAAAAGCAATGAGGGGTTTACAAAATGCACGTGTATTTCATTTTTTCAGACCAGGAAAAGCAAGCAGAATATGGAGGACAATAAATAATATAGAAATACAATAAAAATGTAGATAACCTAATATATTGAAGTTTATTAAAGTATCTCAAATAAAATAGTTAAGACATATACAGAGACACAAAGATGAATATTCATTTAAAAAAATATTACATAAAATTTAACGGAAAAGGAAAGAGCGGTAGACTCTGAAGAAAATGGATTGAAAGTGTGGAGCAATGGCTTAAGACAATGATATAGCCAGAATTTTATTTCGGGGACGGTCCAAAGTCTTAGTCTAAAGTACAATAAATTTTTGGTTATATAATTTTTTTAAAAATTTTCATGTATATATAAATACGTTATAAAATGGATCAGTAACGCTGGAGATAACTTCATTGTATCTTCAAAAATATATTTGAAACCACATTGTGTGTTTCAATTTACACTCCAAATTTTTTCTATGTTTAAATTTGCCTGGTAAGTACAGGAGCATACTTAATTTACGCTCCAGTATTTATCAGACGAATTTAAATTAAATTTTATAAATAACTAGTAAAATAATAAAAATTTTTTTTAAGGAATTATGACTTTTATCCTTTTATTTTTATTTTACAAAATTTCATACCTTGTTTGACAACAAAATTCGAAAACAGTATGACATAATCAGTAATTTATAAACTACCGTTTTATAGTAGACAATGAGGAATTTTCAAGTTTTCTGATTTTATTTTTAAACAATATAAGACAAAAAAGCAAGCAGGACATTAAGTTTTTTATTTAATTTGGGGCTCTAATTAGTGATTTCTAATGAGTGTTATATCGGACTCTCAAAAACTCTACTTTTCCTCCGACGAGTTTGTGACATCACAGTTCATGAAAACACCTACAGTCTATGTTTCTATTCAAATAATTGCATATAATAGAATTTTTTTTTTATTATGTTTGATATTAAAAAGTCATATTCTAAATACTGTATTGTGCCACTCTGAACAAATACCTTTGGTACAACAATTAATTGAAATAAAAAGAAATTATTCAGCTTTCCAAAGAACCCAATATGCGTAAAACGTGGACTAATGTTATGAAAACAGATGAGAAATTAAATCCCAATTTATCATAAAAATCATCTAATTGGGTTTGTAAAGACCATTTTACTGTAACTAAACTTTTGCTTTTTTTTTAATGTTACGTTTAAAAGTGCTGTTGGTTAACCAGTACTATTTTACCTTAAAAAAAACATCATTTTGTAACATTTTCACAAAGCTTAGTTATTTTATAATGAGTTTATGAAAAGGATATAAATTGTAATAACTATTTAATACATAACTCACAAAAAAGTTATGTATTATCAAGGTATTTAATTTGAAAAAAGTATGATATTATTTTTACAATACTCTACTGATATTACTTAAAAAATATAAATTTAATTTCAGAAACTATATACATTTTTATTTAACATTTATATTAGGCAATAAAAATGTATATTTAATATATAAATCAAAATTAATAAATCTTTAAGTAAAGAAAAATACTATGAAGAATCTGAACAATCCCTACATTTCAAAAAATACTTTTTGATTCTTTTTTAATAAATAGTAGATTGAATATGTATTTATAATTAAAGCACAAACACACAGTATCGATTTCAGATTTCAACACAAATAAAATCTGGGTATTAAATTTTCTGAAGCTTATACATCATTATTTCTGCCATCAAAAACAGGTTCTATATGCATCAAATAAGCCAATTTATATTTAACCGTTTCCAATTACATTTCTTGTTTGTTTTAATTTATGAGCCCAAGTTATTGGTGAAGCTTATGCTATTCCTAAAATTGACATTAACTCAAAAGTACACAGGTCATTCTGTTATATGCATGTGTACATATCAATGTATCCTAATATAATTTTATAAAATTTCTTCATTTATTTCTATAAATTATTTAATATAGAAACTTTAATGTAAGATAGTTTTGATTGTTTTAATAATTCTTGAGATGAATCCCTAACATATGAAATGATTGGTATTTTGCATACAAAATAAAGTAAACCTTTAGAAAAGATAATAAATGGAGATTTTTTATAATGGTGATCTTTATAACCATACATGATTGTAGTTTTAATACATAATGTAAGCTGAAATGTAAGTCCATGATGGCGTGGCATGAATAGCAACACAACAGGGAGTAGAACTTTGTCTACGTACCGCTGGGCTGTAAGAGTGCCACGGATGACAACCAAAGGGGTCCTACTATGAAATTAAATGGCACCCCAGACCATCACTCCTGGTTTTCGGCCTGCATGCTAGAAGACTGTCAGGTTGATATCTCACCTTGTCCGGGGCCTCTCCAGTCACGTCTTCGCTGATCATAGGGGCTCAGTTCAAAGCCGGAATCATCACTGAAGACTGTTCTACTCCAGTCAGGGACATTCCAGTTCGAACGAGCCCGACAGCACTGCAAACGTGTTTGTCGTTGTACAGAGGTCGGGGCACTCCTTGAGCTGTGACCTCAGTCTCCTCTCTGAGAGCAGCCTATGAATGGTCCTTGTGGTCACTGAAGTACTGTTGCACGTACAATGGATGATAATGATGCATGTGGGGTTGTGAGTAGAGATATAAAAAACCCGGAATTTTGAAGAGGTGGAATAAACCCGGGAATTTTGGGGAATAAACCAGGAATTTTGGGAACTTTGGGAAGGAATCATTTTAACAATATTTAGATTTATTTTTTCAACAGTGGCTATTTAAGAACTAGCATATTATTTCTAAGAGATTTTTTTTTACTTTTGGCAATATATATATATATATATATATATATATATATATATATATATATATATATATATATATATATATATATATATATATATATATATATATTCAAGAAATAATAGCAATGAGAATTTAAATGATTTTATAGTAGCACTTATGTAATTAATTACCCTCTTAGTCTTATCAAACACATAACTGGTTGCTTCAATTTTAATTGTTAATATAATTATTATATACATTATTTTTTATCATTATTTATTATGTAAATTGCTTTGTGCTAAACTTTCCCTCCTCCTTTTATAATATGAAAATAAATATCTTTAAATTTAAAATAACAGTTTATTATTTTTTGTAATGCATATATCATTTAAAAGTGTCATCAAATGACACTGATGCATTTTGTGTCCAATTCCTACACCTACATTATATATATATATATATATATATATATATATATATTATATACACACACATAGAGAGAGAGAGGAATGTTGTCCAAGAAAAATAATGATCTATGGGTTTTGCGTCACTACAGATTATTGCCTAATATTTATGTAATAATAAAAATATTGGATATTTCTCAAAGAAAAAATATACTCATACTTTCATGCTAAACATGATACCTTGCCAAATATAGTTAGTTAATCCCAAATATTAATTTTTTTTTCATAGCATATAATAGTTAAATTTCGTGAAAATATCAACTTTTGAGGTCTACAACAAAAACAGAAAAAAATGGTGGTTCTTATTGTGTTATAGGAATTGGCGACTTCAAAATACTTCAAAACTCCCATGTTTTGAAAATTTTCAAAACTCCCTTCCCTAAAAACCCGGTTTTTTCCCGGGTTTAAACTGGTTTTTTTTTTCCCCACTCTCGTTGTGAGTGCTGCTCTGATGACTGCTTGGTCCTCACGTTCTGCCGTTTCTCTAGGCCGATCGCTTTCTTCTTAACGCTGTGTTCGGCCATGGTTCACCCATTATTGCCAACATCGTCTAATTATGGCATCGACCCTGCCCAAATGTCGAGCGGTTCGCCGATTAGACCAACCGTTTTCTTAGAGCCCAACTACATATCCTTTCTCAAATGCTGACATCTGTACATATCGTTCACGCACCTGTATGTGAGGTATAGTTACTGTCTACCTGAGTACACGGAATGAAATTCGCAAAGAATTTATGACCTGGAATCGAAATTTCTCCTCTTAAATATCCTGCCAGTTTCGCAGATAAGATGCGCTGCAGCGACACACGTTCATTCATTGACCGCCAACTTTTAAATATTTATTCTTTAAGACATCACAATTACACAGAAAATAAGTAAAAATAAGAGAACAGATGCCTCCAACTTTTGGACTAACTAAGCACATTTTCCTCACATTTTCATAGGTTAAATATGCATTACAAGATGCCTTTTAAAACACTGCCATCAAAGGCCTACAGAAGGCACACACACGAGTCAGAACACTACTATAATTATGACATAGAATTTTTATCTTAGATCTGTCAGGTGAAGCACTCTATGATTAAGAAAGCAAAACAATATAAATATAATTTACATTACAATATAAAGGTCCAAATATAGCGCCCACCCATTAAGATTTCATTCTTGATGCACAGGTAATAACACAAGTTTAGAAATAGGTTTTTTAAACAAACCCTTTAAAGTTTTTATAGTAACTACACTTACTAACTCATCTTTACCTCGATGGGTAGCTTTATCCTCGATGGGTATAACTTTGTCAAGAGGCCATACAGTAGGAGGAACATTATCCTCCTTAATAAGTACTACATCTCCAATTTTAAAATTATCTGTAGCCAATTTCCATTTGGTTCTATTTTGTAGAGAACTCAAATAATCCAAATGCCATCTCCTCCAGAAATTCAATTTCATTTTTTGAACTATGTCCCAACGCGAGAGCAAGGAAATCTTATTTTCCTCCAGAATTTCTGGAGGTGACGTAATTACTTCACCTATTAGAAAATGAGACGGCATAAGAATATTTAAGTTGTCTGCATTATTATCATCACTCAATCTCAGAAGAAGCCTACAATTTAATATTGCTTCAATTTGAGTTAATAGAGTGGAAAGTTCTTCTAACGTTAAATTACTATTTCCTATTACTCGTTTTAAATGAAATTCCACAAATCTCACCACTTCTTACCATAATTCATCAAAATGCGGGCTCAACGGAGGAACTGTATGGCACTCAATATTTCTTTGAGACAAAAAGAAAGATATTTTTTCAATTTGTTGAATAGTTGAAATTAGCTTAAATAACTCGGTAATACAATTTACATTGTACATCACAGTATAAAGGTCTAATCATGCATATCAATTAGTGTCAAATTTGTATTACATCTTCTCGGTGCGTAATTTTTTATAAGAGTGTATATTTACACATACATTTATATATGTATATGTATTATATTTGTGTCTGTATGTGTATTTGTGTATGTATGTTTATTTATGTACACACATATGCATATATACATAAACACAGACATACACCCGTCGACATTCTTGGCAGTAGTAACTAGTAATTTCCAAGCGATCTAGTGTTAAAATCTATATAATAAAAGTTTCAACCAAAAAATTCAGACATGTTTGCTAACAAAACAATCATGTTAAGTCAAAAAGGGATAATGATACACTGATATCCTCATGCTTAAGTATCCTGAGACTACTGAAGTGGTATGTGTAGCCCCGTTTTTAAGGAAATATTTATCAACATAATGTTCACAACTTTCAGACTACAATCTTTTGTTCGGAATAATGTTCTTTCAAGAAGGAGGCAGCTCCATGAAACGCACGGTACAATTTATGTATATAGAACTCCTTCCTAGCCTCTCATTTTCTACAGACAGAAATCCTAGCTACATTACTGGTATCTATTTACTTTACGGATCGCACTTCCCCTCGAAAGAAAATTTTGTTCCCGTTTCTGAACGATATCTGTATGGGAAAGGGGAGCCATGGAGTAAAACGTCGTTTACTTTGTAGGGGAGCATTGAACCCCTTCCATTCCTCAATCCAATATTGACCTTCGAAATGTTTCTGAAGGTCACAACCTCAGTAGACCTCTTTCACGCGAAATTCTCTATGTTTAAGTGACCACACGTCCTTAAAATTTGGGTTCAATCTCCAAATATAATTTTTTTTCTTTTTTGATTACTCGAGGAGGCGAGATGTCCCTAAAATTAGAGATTTGTCCTGAACCTAGTAAACCCTTTAAATGGATTTATTATTCAGTGTTTTAATATGTATAGCACTTTATAAGCATCATGAACAATATATGAACTATTTTTTATATATTTTATTTATATCTGAGAATTTTAAAAATACTTTAAGAACTGTCATTAAAGAAAATTTATCTTAACTATTATTGTCTGTAGAAAAGCTTACATATGCAATACGTACATTTTCCCTTGCCGATTAGGTCAAGTAAATATTAATACATCTTGATTATACCGATGTCAATGCACAAATGTAGACAGTACAATTTATAGTTGTCAATTCATAGTTATAAAGTCAGTACAATTTATAGTTGCACATCGTTCAGTGTTCAGTGATAAAACTACTTTACGATAATTATTACTAGTATTGGGATATCAAATAGGCGATTAACTGCTGAAATATGTATATATAATAATCACGAAGAAATATAGCAGCTATATTTTATAATCATTTTAACCCAAGTTAAGGAATCAATATACTGAGGTGCAGTTTAATTTTGCTTAAGATATTAATTTGTGCAAAAAGTTCTGAAAGATAAATGTATCTAGGGAAATTCCAGATCTGGGGATTATATTACTTTTATTTTGTCCCTATTACTGTGAAAATATATTTTAAACGAAAACAACTTTTACTCGTAATTAATTTTATATTTAAGTCGGTCTTCTTTATACATTATTGGTACAAAATATAATAAATTTGCAATTTTTGTTTTAATTAAAATATATTAAAGTTTGAGTATTTAATAATAAACGGATTAAAGAGGTTTTCGTTTTAGAAGTAAAGAGATTTAAATATACTAAGAATTTCAATAAATATTTCTTGTTTTAAAATATCGAAACAGAAAGCTATTCAAGCTCATTTTAAAGTATATTAAGTCAGTAAGGTTTTAAGGTAAGCATGAGAATGTTAGTGCCTGATGCCTGTACAAACTTGAACGCTACAACCATTAACATGAACCACAACAAGTGTCGTACTACAAATTATTTAATATTTACAGAATTATATGTACGTGTATATACATTAAAAAAGATGACACATACAGTGTTTTCTCTTCACATATGAGTGATAGATTGATAATAGGAACACAACTTCGAGAGAAAACCACTCTCGGGGGAAAAAACGCAGCCCCGCACACAACTTCAAGATGCCAAAAATCTCTCTTTCTCCCTCGGAAAAAAAATCGCAGAATAACCCCTCTGCATCATCTCCGACCCCTTTTAAGCTTCATTTCAGGGGCTGTCCAGGAAACACCAACTCAAAGGGAATTCGCCGACCCTATCTAAAAAAGGCGATAGCTGACCAAAAAGTCCTCCCCGTTATTAGCTAAGTAATGGAGATAGTATGTCTGACCCTCCAGGTCCTTTCTCCGGCATCGGCAAAGATGACAAGGATTCAAACATCCGTTGAAGAGCCCGGCTATAGAAATCCTCCAGACATAAAGTCTGAAATTCACGAAGTGAAGAATTTGGTTTTGTCACCTTCGCAAATGCGTCCGTCACACAACAGATTCTAAATGGTACAACAAATGATACAACAGATTCTAAATGTTATTTCAAAACATTATCAGTAGTAAAAAATTCTGTTGTTGTTACAAATGCCACTTGGACAATCCGAAAGCTACAAGAATTAAATCGAAGGATTGCGCCTTTCGTTTTGTAAAGCACCTCAAGGGTGAAAGAACAACTTTGCTCAAAGTAGGTCATCTTAATTCAGAAGCTGGTACCGAAACAGAAACCCCCCAGGTTTGACTTTCCACCTCCAGAGGTATCGTTTGAACTTGGAGGACGTTGCGAACACGTACCTATTTACGTGCTCCAGCCACCACTAATGAACAGGACAAACCAGGAAAATCAAGCCTTGAATATATGACCCTTTGGTTATGAGGTCGACACCATTGCGGACTGAGCTTCCGCGGCATAGTAAAGGATTTTAAATTTCAGTACTTGTCAGATTAAATAAAAGTTTAGATCGGTTATAAAATAGGATTATTTACATCATCAAATAACACTGATGATGGCTATGGGCAGGAGATGGCGTAGTGGTTAGTATGCAGGGGTAGAATATCAGTGTACCGATGTATTTTCCCACGATGGTCAGCATGTGCATACACAGCTGTTGACTAAATTTCCAAGAAGAATTTAGGTGCAGCTGTTGAATTCGAGTTTTAGTGGGGACTCATGCGGAGGAGTTATAGCTCATGGAGTGGCACAAGTGCAATGGTCAATCCGAAGCAGGAATGTAGACGTGAGATATGGGGGCAGGGTCTAAGCAATAATGTCAACTTTCACCAAAGGGGCCATTTTAATGAGCCCACCTGCACACCGAAGGGGGTGCAGATGTGGGAAAATTTCACCAACAAGTGATTGGGACAGAGAAAAAAAGGGACGCGAACAGAGGTGTAAAGTTATGGAAGAAAGTGGGAAAAGGACTCGATGTCGGGATTGAAGAGTCACTGGACACCGAGATCCCGTGAGCAAGCCAGAGAGCCCGGGACAGTAATCTATACCCAAACCTGCTTGCGTATGATCGACACGCCTGCATAGACGTCCAGCAAAGTAACGGCCTCTACGCCAGTACCGACGTCCAGCCTGTTGACAGCCCCAGCCTGATCCCCTGTATTTATTGGAGGTAAACTTAATAATATTCATAATTATTACCTGGGTCTCATAATCTTTTGCTGTGGAATACTATTTCAAGAGTAATGATGAATAGCAAAACCAAATAATTGCAGGTCCTTTTAAAAACTAACCAAATGATGTATTAATTTGTAAATATTGTACATAATAAATTTTTTAGTTTAAATATTAGGTATTTTCCTTTTATTCCATAGCGTATATTTTACTGTGTTTCCCTTTTGAGAACGAACACTGGTGTTTGTGTTGTAAGTACATTACAACAATCAGAGTGACGGGTTCAAACTCTGATGGGCATCAGAAACATCTACTTGCATTCCCAAAGAACGTCTAGGATAAACATGCTGGCCTGAGTGTCCTCTTGCAGAAGATCGGCAAGTGGGAGAGGGGTACAGAATCCGAAGTAACCTCCTCCTCTCATATTGAAGGTCCTCAAAATTGAGTAAAGTCTCCAGCACAGATCGGGAACACCTTGTACTCTTTAGAATAGATGACCCTTTGAGAACTACCAAATTAAATAATAACAATATGTTAAATCTACATACTTCGGCTTGATTGATCAGGATTTAAAAATCCGCCTTAATTTTATGAAAAGTTTAAAAGATTGCAAACTGTTTCTGTGTAGGAACACTTATAGTTTAATGCCTGATTTAAATTGAAAAATTATGTAAAAGGGGGAGTGTTCAAGTAAACTTCTGTCTTAATACATAAACAAAAGGTCATACAGGGGATGTCCAAGAAAATTCTCCCCTACTTTAAAATTAAATAACATGAAAACAAAGATAAATAGAAGAATGTCACAAACGGTGTGGTGATTGTAAAGGCTGTAAGAATTTTATACAGAAGTTTGTAAATATAGTTTTAAAAGTTGTCAACAGATGGCGTTGCACCTTGAACAAAATAAAATAAACATGCATTAAATAACAGGGATAATTAAAACCGTTCCTGACAAATAGTCTGTGCAATTATATTACAATGTGTTCAAAATGATAACCGCTCACACTTTCTATTGTGAGCGGTGGTCATAGCGTAAACGGTGAAACGTAAAGTAACGTAACATAATACCATAAAGTAAGAAATGGTGGGATTGTTTCTGTAGACAATGTCTTTTAATGTACTCCACAAAAGCAGTCACAAGGAGTGAGATCCAGTGAATATGGAGGCCAATCCATGCCTGCGCCAGTACATTTGGGATAATACAACGCAATGATTCTTTCCCCGTAGTATTCATGCAGAAAGGAAAACACCTGTTAGGTGCTATATGGTGGGAAACTATTTTACATGAACCACTCACTGTCTGGTGGATTCTGAAACACTCGATGTGTGGTAACAAATTATTGTAAAATTTCAAGGTAAGTCAAATTTCCCCAAGGTCTTATTTCTTGTAAGACCTCTTACACATCTAAGTCTCTTGGTGACTTCAAGTCTCTAAAATAGCTGTATTAGTGCAAAACTCCCAAGTTGATGTCTCAGATTAGTTAAAGAAGACAAAACAGAAATAAAGTATTGTGTTGCATTTTTTACTCTAATTCTAGAACACGCAGAACCTTTCTACTGTATATATGTATATATGCGTGTATATATATGTAATATATCAAAAGTATTTAACTTTAATATTTCCTTAAAAACCTCCTCTCTCCCATTCTAATTCCTTAAAATTTTTTCCCGGCCTCTAAATGTCTTAATCAAAGGAGCGTCCTCGACTTAAAAATCTTTTGATACATTTCTCAAAGCTTTTCTGTCTATAGATGACAAGAGGCGTTAGTTAAGGGCCTTCGGAAACGGAGTTCGTGGGTTCGAATCCCACTATGGCATGGATATTCGTAGTCGTTCGGAATCGGTTTTAAGCAGTAGGTCCCGGTCTCATTAGACCTCGTGTTGCAAAAAGTAGACCATAGCACACCAAAACTAAACCAAATCTGTCCTACAGATGTAAATTTTCTGTCTGTTCAACACGTTTTCCAGCTGTCGCTGGCAAGTGGCTCCGTGTTTTTCCTAATTTTAACACTTAAATTCGCTGAATAAGTTTCTTGTCCTTTGGGAAAATTCTTTTTGTCTTCGCTCTTGGGTGCACCTCTGTTCTAGCAGAGTGATTTTTGGTGTCTTTCTTTTGTCTGTCGTTGATTAATAAAGATGTCCGTTTTAGCAACTCTAAAATGAAGTTTAAATTAGACTTGCGACGTTCTCTTCAATGCGGCCCGAATGCATCGTTATTACTGCTATCTGATTAGACTTCTCCTTGCCCAGTAGCCCAGGCAAGTAAAAACAATAGGGGATACATAATTATTGTGACGGCCAGGTATTATTTTGATGGGTTACACACACACACACACACACACACACACATATATATATATATATATATATATATTTATATGCTTATGTGCGTGTATGTAAATGTTATGCATTTCTTTTAAATATTCTAGTATCGTATCTAGGTTATTAGAAACGGAATAAACTACATGTAGAATAATTATGCCTGAATAAGTAGAGTTTTTTTTTGTTTTTGGTAGAGTATGCGATGGGTTTGCATCCCTCTGATAATATGGGTATTCGTGTAACGACTTTTTATGTACCAAAATTTACCTTGTGTGGTGTAAGTTGGTTGAAAAACCACTACGGTTCCAATCGACCTAAGCAAACGTAAGGAAACAAAAGTGAAGGAACAAAGTGATGTAAAAAAGGTTTTTCTAAATATGATATTGTAATATTCTGGATAGCGTGAATGTTGAAAATAATTATATCCTAGCCCAAAAACTGATCCATATGTACAATATTTATTTACAATCTAAAATAAACAAGATAAAGATTTTATGGAATATTTTACAGACTCTTATATCCTTATACAGTTGTTCCGATTTCAAGCAGTACGAGAGGGACCTTAACAGAGAATATCCCCCCCCCTTTCGGATACCACTCTAACTAAATATCTAGAAGGATATAAACTAGGCAGTGAGTCTCTGTACCCCGGGTGAAAATAAAATTACCGAATTAACCGGGGATAAATCGGTAAATATTGTAATGTTTGTTGGAATCACTCTCTTTCGGTTCTACTCAGCTCTCTCAGAACCCGTTCCCCCATGTCTTGTTTTTCAGCTCCATGAAGGGCCGTAATTTGGCCGTTTCAACTGAGGGGACAAAAGTCGAATAAAAAAGCTTAAAATATGAATAAAATCTCAAGACATTGGAAGGGCAAAGTGCTCCCCTTTTAAAAATTCTGGAGGGAAGGGGGCATTTAAATCACCTTTATCCTCCCAAATTACGCCTGTGTCCCTAGATATCCGTTCACCAATGCACCAACATTGACATTTGGCCAATAGCTCTTTGTCCCGATTTTAGGGAGAATTTGCCCATCTGACTCTCAAATGTAGGTCATTCCGAGGACGTTATGGTTTGGTTTAAGACGCTGCTTTCAAACTGTTGAAATACGAAAGCAAGTTAGAACGGGACCTACTGCATAAAGCCGATTTTAAACGACTAGGGCTGTTCATGCAAACAAGAAAGTCGAAGATGCGGAAATCGGTACAAAATGGCAGTGCCCTACCCATATGGTCATTATCCTGATATTCATTAATATGAAAAGTTATACACGTTTATTTGTATGCGTTTATTAGTTTTTCAGAAAATCTAATTGAAACGGATTTAATACCTTTTAAAGTAAAGAAAATAAATTTTCAAGATGGAGTAAACAACTTGTTTTGAACAGGGTCACATAACATGTTGTTAGACAAAGCGACGAAACACTGTTAAGATAATACTGTAGATGATTTGCTTTCGTGTCCGACAACGAGAAATACACAAAAGCTGGCAACAAAGCGGTCTCCTCGTCCAGCAATGCCTTTTTCGCGAAGCAAACGAATCCTTTCAGATGCTGCGGACTGTAAAGAAATAAAAAACACTAAAATAAAAAAAGGACTCATCGTTCTGTGTGAATCGCGTGGATTACGCCCAAATAGCCTTTTCGGAAGAGAATCGAAATCACTTTTTTTTATTCTTTCTTTCTTTCCAACACTCGATTTTTGTTATTCCATTCACAGTGACTCCCACACCGTCTTTGGCGTTCTGCTGGAGGGTGTTCACTCCTGAAAGGACTGACTCACAAAGATAGGTAACTGGAAAACGAACGCCATGGAAAATAGTGATGCCGTTGACAAACAGCCTTTGGGTAAGTGAGATTTCTGTTTTCTTTTTATGTACTTTCATACAGACTGTTATTACGCAGAAAAAAGTCTAGGACCGATAATAAGTTCAGGAAGTGTTTTAAAAGAACCTAAGGTTTTGAGTCAATAAACATATACAGGAATTTTTACTTTAACTCTAGAATGCCTGGACACTTGCTACATGTTATTTTCAAGAATGGTGATGATATATGTTTATAAATATATATGTATAATACACACACAAATATATATGTCTGAGTTATACACTTAAATTTTTATATTCTAGAGTTATATCATCCAGGTTATTAGATATTTATAAAGTATTAATATATGATTCTTTGAAACTATAGTTACCTTATTTTTGTCACTAAAGTATATGTGTTATATATATATATATATATATATATATATATATGTGTGTGTGTGTGTGTGTGTGTGTGCGTGTGTGTGCGTTTGGGTCTTATATATATATATATATATATATATATATATATATATATATATATATATATATATATATATATATATATATATATATATATATATATATATATATATATATATATATACATATATATATACATATATATATATATATATATATATATATATACATATATATATATATATATATATATATATATATATATATATATATATATATACTATATATATATATATATATATATATATATATATATATATATATATATATATATATATATGTATACATAATTTCTACATATGTATAAATATCTATGTATATACTGTGTTTGTACCGAGGATGAGTACTGTGCGTACATCAAAACGTTTTTAGTTGAAACTGAAGTCTCCAACGACATAAGCAAACTTAGTATTCATTCCAACCCTTTTTCATTATTATATGATCAGACGTCAGGTTCATTCTAAGATTCTGTTTCTAGTTTTCGTTATTTCTTTATTTCTATGATATTATATATATATATATATATATATATATATATATATATATATATATATATATAGATAGATAGATAGATAGATAAATAGACAGACAGACAGATAGATAGATAGACAGACAGATAGATAGATAGATAGATAGATAGGTATATAGATAGATAGACAGATAGATAAATAGATAGATAGTTATGGACAGGACTCCATGGATTGGAGTCGAAATGATTCCAACGAGCATTCTAGTGTTAAAGAGAACATTAAAGAAGAAATAGGCATATTACACGTATATTCTTTTTATTCTTTTTTATTTCTACTACTAAATCTTAAAATAGGTGGTAAAAATAGCTATATACAGATGGTAAATTTTAAAATATGGGAAAGAAATGGTTTAAATCAGGAATGGAAAATAAGATTATACTTAACTTCCAAAGTCAAAGTAAGTTGAATGAAATCTTTTTTCATGCCAGTAACTTATGTAGATTTTTTTAAGTGTTATTTATCTTTAATAATATTTCAAAATTTTAATTAGATCTTTCTAGTAACAAAAAGAAGAATACAGCGTTTCAACAGCATAACGTCTTTAATATAGATTTATCAAAACCCTTTATTGTAATAATTTTTTTTAGAATATGAAATTTTTTTGTTAAATTAATGATCATAGTATAATAGAAGGAAAGCAAATAGTCTTTTATAAAAAATATAAAAATTCAGTTTAAGTTAAAATGAACTTTTTTAAGTACCTCATGCATTACTTTTCATTATTTGCCTTTACTAATATTTCTAAAATTTGACGTGTCAGGAAAATTTCTGTCGTTCAAACGTGCCAGGGATAGCAATTAAATGGCAAGTGTGCCATGATATATAAGAATATACACATGTATAGATAACGACAATAATGTTGTCGGCAAGTACCAGAAATTTGTTTGAAAACCTGAAATAATTTTTATGGCCTTCCTATTATAAATATGAGCATTTATTTATAAGTGTAATCAGCCCTAAATTCTAACTAATGCAACTTTATTATTTTATTAGTAAAGTATGTTTCATTAAAAATATTTAAAAAATTGTTACATATACTTCTAATATTTTATATTTCAAGTGTCAGCATTTGTGAAATGCAATGTAAATCGCAGCTGTTATCCGTTATTTAAACCAATGCTCAACAGATTACTTCCAGAAAGTTACTAACTGTTCTTATCTGGCCAACCATATATTTTAAAACAATAATAGGGAAATTTTCAATTTTAACGTTGAAAAAGTCATTTATGGACGTGTGCCATTTTTAGCATATGAGATTTTCCTAGAAAACGTCAGCTCCGTCCAGGATATAGTAAACATGTGTTTTCTGCGATGAAATTTGAAAGGGTTCTGTCAGAAATAGCTTGATAGGTTTGGAGAGATACGGTAACTTGCTGATTTACTACACAAGGGCTAATGAAACCGGAATTTTTTTTAACTTTTTAAACAAGCTCTCATTTTTCAGTTTATAAAAAAGATCTTACGTCTAGGAAACAAAGTAAATTTAGAAAAAATTGTTAAATAAGAATACAGAACGAATATTGAATATCCCTTTTATTTACGATAATAATTATAAAGATACGATTAATCGAAAAATAAAAAAAAAAAATCTTTCATTTGAAAATTTCTGAAAGGTGATGTGTACTAAAGAACTCTTTAATAAATATATATCACGTGATAGATAAATTTTCAGGAGAAAATTCACTAGGATGCCATCTTTTCCTTTTTCTAAATGTGTGTTAAATGTTTTTATTTGAGTTTAAAAAAGAGTATGTCGAAATTTCTTGCAAATAATCTATATATATATATATATATATATATATATATATATATATATATATATATATATATATATATAAATGAATTTGTGTCTGTCTGTCTGTACTCGATAAACTCAAAAACCATATATCCAATCGCCGTGAAAATTTGGGAAATTATTAGGTATATCCCTAGGAAGGTTTTTGAAAATTTTTAACGTTCAAAATCCATTCCTTCCCTCTTTTTCAAGCGTTTCATGTCATTATTTCAAATATTTTCCTCGGTTAAACGCAAACGGTTAACTTTTTAATTTATCGCATTATAACTAAGTGAAAGAAGCAATATTTCTGGCAATGTGACGTCATTCCGTTTATCCCATGTAATTGTTTTAAGCGCAGTTTTCCTCGGTTAAAAGTAGGAGATTCAATTTATCCCCTATATAATAATAGCCTAAGGTGTCTGTCGGCAAATTTTTGCAGCGGTTGTACCTGGAACGGATCCAGGCATCCATATTGAATTTTTTATGAGTTAGGGTTAGCAAAATTCAAAGCGAGTTCGAAATTTAAGCCTTCCCCCCTTTTCTAGCGTTTAATGCTATTATTTCAAGCCTTATTCCTCCCCCCATTAAAAGGTGATTAATTTTATCATTTTCGATACCATTCATATATACCACCAAATAATCACTGTCAATATTAAAACCTCTGCTCTTCATCCTATCATGTAATATGACAAGATAATCTAAAGCTGGCAACTAACATACGGTCAGTAAATAGAAAGAGTTCTCACCAGTTCATGTTTAAAGTAAAATCAAATAAATTTTTATACTAAAATCATTCTTAATAGGATGACAAGGGCGAAGCGTAATATTTAAATTTATATACTCTTTTAGTTCAATTGTCATATGCTTTAATAAGGACATCCTTCATGTAAAAGCGTGGCATGATGGTTAAAGTCTCTGCCCGATTCATTTTCGTAACAGTCGAGTTGAAGGTTCTGTCCCCGACGCAACCTAATTTTTCTATATGTCTAATTCATTTTATATTTTTTGCTTTCTCTTTTAAATTCTTTTTCCTAAAGCTGTTTTATTATTTTTAAATTTCTTTTATCATTTTTAAACTAAGGTTTTCCTTGAACCCACATCTTTAAACCAATTACATTCCGCAGTGGTCAAAAGATCTATGAGTGGATCGAGACAGTCTCACTTGCGGCCTCTATTTACTAATATATTAACTAAAAGTAATCAAGTGATTTTGTATGTTCTTGGACAGTTTTTGTATTTATTTACATTTTTGACAATATTTTAATTTAATTTTCTATTTTCGCCTTTTTTTATTTTATTTTATTTTATTTATTTATTTTTTTTTTGCTTGTATTTTAAATGTTTAAATTTCATTTTTGTTACTTTTTGTCGTTTTAAGTTTATAAAATTATTTTTTGCTAAGAAATGAGCTTTAGAATGTTTGCTTCATTTCTAATATTTTATTTACATTTTTGACAATTTTTAAAATTAATTTTTATTTTTACTTAATTTTTTTTATTTTCATCTTTTTTTTTTAAATTTTTAAAATATATTTGCTATTAGTTTTCTATTATAAACTTTATACCTCAAGCTGTCTATAATGGGAAGTAAACAGCCTGGTTTTTAAAAATAAAACATTGTTTAAAAAAATTTTATTCAATATAATAATGTAGAAACTTACATTTTTCTATCAAAGAATTTTCAAAAGTTTAAATTTTACTATTCCTTTTTATTATAAATATGACCCTTTTAGTTAATATATTAGTCAATAGATGGCGCCAACGAACCAAGTAATTTTTTTTTTTTATACTGTACCGCCGAAATTTGAATATAAAGAGACATCCATTTTGAACTCTTGATCAATCAGGGTTAGGAAAATTCAAAGAGAGTAAAGTTTTATACGAATAATTTTTAGTCAGCCTGATTGTAAAATGGAACAACATTTATTAAATATAAATGGTAAAAGGGTTCCCCTTACTGTCGTTCCAATAGTTGGGGATGGATCATGTTTATTTCGATCGCTTTCTTATGTTATGTTTGAAACACAGTCTTTTAGCAGTGGCATTCGAAAACAAATTGTTACTCATGTGGTACAAAATTGGGATCATTTTAGTATTATGTCACATAATGAACAGGGGCATAATTATAGTTTGGCTGCAGTTTATTTTTCCGAAATGTCACGATGTTCAACTTTTGGAGGATTTTGCAAGTTGTATGCAGCCGGTGAAATTTTTAAGTGTGTTTGAGGTTTACCTTGATTGTAGCCTTTATTACAGTTTTGAAAGTGAGGGAAACCCCACTAAGTGGCTACGCTTTTCCAATGATTTGTCAAGTGGCCATTTTGACGTTTACGTTAATTCTGTGTCAAATTCAATCCCCTGTATAATAATAGCCTAAGTTGTCTGTCCGTGAATTTATGAAGCGGTTGTACCTGGAATGGGTACAGGAATCCATATTGGATTTTTTATGACTTAGGGTTAGCAAAATTCACCGAGATTTCAAAATCCACCCCATCACCACTTTTTGGACGTTTAATGGTATTATTTCAAGCCTTATTCTTCCCTGTTAAGAGCAAAAGATTAAATTTATCAATTTGGATATCATTCATATATACCACCAAATAATCACTGTCAATATAAAAGCCACTGCTGTCTATTCTATCACGTACGCGACCCTCATATATTCTAATTAGTTTCTTCACCATTTGTAGGCATGGCAAGCTCAGTAGAGTGTCTGCCCATTTGCTTGTCGTACTCCTTGGGTTAACGGTTCTGTCCCCGAAGCTGCCAAATTTTTCTAAATGTAATTAATTTACTATATTCTTTTTTTTAATATATAAATAAATTCCTATTCCTAAAGTTGTTTTATTTTTTTAAAAATAAATTTTTACTATTTTTTTCAACTTTTTATTATGTTAAATTCACGTATTTTGTACGGATGTCCCTGGCCCCATAAACATTTCATTTTTCTATCCTTAAACTTTCTTCTCGTCTATTTTTATGTGTCCTTTCACCTTTTAGCTGTTAATTTTTCTGCTAGCCTTCATTTTTGTGTTTATTGAAAGAAATCTCCGGATTAGAGGGCTCGGCCCATGCAATCAAGGCCCATACCTACCGAGGTGATAGTGTCATTCCTTTACTTCCATTAATTAATGTGGCAAAAAAAAACTGAAGAACTTGACGATAATTTTAAGGTAGCTAAGAAGACTTTAAATTATCTTTCTAAATGAATTCAATGTGATTCTAAACTGCATTCACAATATCGAGAGACTTTAGGGGAGTATGAAGATAAACAAGTTATTGAGCTTGTACCTGATAATTCTCAGTCAAAAAACAAATCATTTTTTACCTGCTTCATACAGTACTTTACAATTTTAGAAAATGAAAAATTTACTTATTCCGTCATATGACGGGCTATATGCTAGTCACATAATAAATTCGTGAAAATGTTTTTTTTTATCATTATGACGTAATTCCTTTAAATATCTCATTTACTCATTTCTTATTTTGTATTATTTAAACATCGTCTGCGTGTATCAAACTTCGATTTGACCTGGAAATTGAGATATAAAGTGATTAACTTTCGTTTCTGTGTGATGCAAATTATAGCATTTTTATATAAGAACTAATTTTAAATTTTAATTCTTGGTTAATTTTTACGTTACAATGAAATGTTTATCAACAATATTCTAACAACGAAAAGTACAAATTTCAGTGACTCTCATAGGCAAATAAAAACCTATCATTCGTTATGCACAAAAGATTATCTTTGCTTAAAAGTAATATATTAAGTTCATTGTAGCGAAGTACGGGCACACTTGCTAGTTTAAAATAAAATATGTTTTTCCTGTTTTTTTTTTTTTTTTTTTTTTTTTTTTTTTTTTTTTAAAGAAAAGATAGCATCCTAGTAAACTTCTGTTCTTTTATTTAATTTTATTTTTATTTATTTATTTATTTATTAAGAATTTTTTAAATCCGAGTCAGCTAGAGGAAATTTTATTTTTCCCGTTGGTTACCATTGAGCTAGAGTAATGTAATATGCGAGTTATAGATTCACCTTTAAGTCTAAAAAACTCAAGAAATTTTATATTTTAAAATAGTAAGCAATATATTTTAGGAATACTTAAACATGATATGGAAATGCATATAAGCTATAAAAAATGTCAGCCACAAAAATTAAATACTTTTAAAGTATGGCAAACCACGTTGACTATTCTCTGTTTAGTTACTTAATTCAATTATTTCGAAAGAAATTGATAACAATAAAGCTAAAAAAAAGAGGAAATCTACTTTTTATCACTTAAATACCAAAATAGTGAAAATTTATACACACATTAAATATAACATGCTTTTCAATAAGCATTTTGAATTTACGAGAAAACCACATTCTACATTGGTATTTCTCTATGCCAGTATCAAAACTATTTTTAGAATTTTTGTCAAGGGAATTACACTTTTAGTGTATTTCTCTAAGGGGTAAAAATCATCCCAGTCACAATTCATTGCCTGTGACTGGAGTGATTTTGAAACTGTCTATCGCATCTGAATGGCTACAGAATTTTATTAAACTCTCTGTCAGCTTTATCGGCAGTTCCACCATCAATCCAGAGAATTTAATACGACAGGCACAAACCCACCTTCGGTTAAATAAAAATAAAATTCCCTCTGGTAGGGGTAATCGGCGGGGAACTAACTGGCCCCCTACTTTACACTGGAAAACTTCTTTTAAAATCAGCCCTTATTATTTTCCTCAGCTCGGGCATGCTGGGCTGCCGAGAATCCCACTAATCGTCTGTTCGAAAGAAACACATCAGTTGTCATGGTCGTACGTAATCTTTATTTCATCAGATCAAAATAGCACAAAATCCAGAGGCATCTGAACCGGACGGTGTCAGAACTCTCTCTCTCTAATACCAACCTTCTACGAGAGACGACCAAAACCCGTGTGTGGGAAAATGCTGATACAACTGTTATTTGCTTATAGAAAGTAACCTTTGATTAGAGACATCTGCTAAAGTGTGGCGTTTCAGATGAACATTATTTCTGATTGTTACAGATTTTCCTGGGAGAGTTATTACTTTCTAATTAAAATGCCAGCCATCTCATTTTTTTGCTTTGAGAATCAAAGAAAGAATTTCGGGGTTCGGCTGAAGGAATGAAAACATCCTCGCTTAAATTGGATGGCTGGGAAATATGGTTAATATAAAGAGAAGAAATTAAGATTTAGAATTAATGAATGGGGAAAGGGATAATTTTGGATAGACTTTTTAGGGATTAGATATTGATATTATTACATATATATATATATATATATATATACATATATACATACATATATATGTGTGTGTGTGTGTGTGTGTGTGTGTGTGTGTGTGTGTGTGTGTAATAAGACGGATTTCACGATGGGTAGTTGCAGTCATGGTCCATAAAAATGACACCGTTTCAGTTAAAGACCTTTATTAAGATAACGTTGGAGGACGGATTCCCACTTCATTATAGGAACATGACAAATTGAGGGGTTAGCTAGCATAAAGTTAGAAGTAAAAGGCCCTTAACACCTGGGTCAACATCTCAGTCAAAATCTGTGGGAAGATCTCAAGGAAAATCTGCTTCTGATACCTTGCATATCCTTTTTGTTTGGGAATTTCTTAAATTAGCCGCTAGGACGATATAGAGTATAATTGGTTAGACCCCATCTCTGAGGGCTTGAACGGTAGCCCAGTGGTCAATTTAGGTTAGGGGTTAAAAAGGAGAAAGCAAAGGAAAGCGGGGTTTTTTGCCCTTGACTTAAGATTTGAAGACACTTGAGAATTTTCCCGTGTCGTCTTTGGGGTTTTATACAAAATACCTACATTAGCTTCCCAATCTAGTTTACTTTTCCTTACACACACACACACACACACACACACACACACACACACATATATATATATATATATATATATATATATATATATATATATATATATATATATATATATATATATATATATATATATATATATATATATATATATATATATATATATATATACACCGCATAATTGAACAGCAAATTCTCTAGGATGCTAACTTTCCCGTATTTTACAACAGACCGAGAAAATTATATTTAATTTTAAATTATTTGTGAGAATTTTGGCACACTCTTTTTCAAAAGGAAATAAGAACATTTAACACACACTTAGAAATAGGTTAAATTAGGTTAACTCAGAGCGGCAAGTCCTCCTGGCAGGTACAGATTCACCTTAATTCGCAGTTTTTTCTGGTTCTCATTTTTAGAAACTTGTGGATCAAAGTTTAATATTGCCTTTGTAAAGGGAAACAAACGGGATTGTACGACATTATATGTTTCATGATATTTTTGTATCTTTCTCCCTTTAAAATTTGGGTCATTCCAGCGTCTCTTTATACTAAAGGACTTAAAGGTGACCCCTTAGCAAATTATTCTTGGTCAAAGGACTCCTATTTTATTCTTTTGTACATGGGAAGGGATTCTCTTTTTTATTTCTTTCTCTTAAGTAGCACCTCTTCTCAAATTTTGATACAAGTTCCTTTGTCAAATTTTCTGGAGCTAAGGGAGTAACGGAGTGACACGAAGTTATAAAGATAAACTAGTCAAGATTCACATAAATGTAACTTTCCGTACTTGCTCTCCTACTTTTACAGGAGTAGAATATGTAGGTTCATTTTAAGAAACAATCTTGTTTCAATCCAGAAATATGATTGAAGTGATTAACATTAAAACACATTTATTTTTGGACAAATTGCGAACATATAAAAGATAAAACATAATAAAATCATAATAAACTTTTAAATCATTTAAGATGAATCATCAGAAACAAAATGGTGTAAAGCCGTCTGCACATGTCTTTATGGTCAGCCAGCTCAAGCCAAAACATCATACACCGCTCGGTGTCGGGTAGCGAGACTGTCCTCCTTCCTTCTCTGCAGCTAGCGACGGCGAAGGTGGAATCTACTCCTCCCCCCCCCCTTGACTCGAACTTTCGCCTCCCTTGTGTAGGGCATTTCTACCCTCTCTTCATGTGTCCGATTTTCCGCCACACCTTAGCGCCGGCACAAAACACTTTGGTACCGTTTATAGTATACTGCTTCAAAATTGGTCATCAGCAGTCCCCTTGGTGACAAGTTAAGTCTCATTACAGTAACCTTTCTGTTACCCTTGATTAGAAAGAAGATGTTCCGCATTTTATGGATAATTTAATATGGGCCATGTACGGGGTTTGGACCCACGACCAGTGTTTGCAGATGTACAGATATGAGAAAATCAACCCTTTGACCCTCCTCACCGAATATACTTCGGGAATGTGAGCCACTGGGCTAATAAAGTCCTCGGACTTCACATTTTCTGACGACTGTTGTAAAACAGATACTGGTGCAGGTGGTTTCAAGGCGATGAGAGGCGGTGTTTCTGAAGTAGTTCTTTTCTTTTTGCATCATATTACGAAGATTGAAACCCTGAGAACGCGACAGAGCAGAAGGAGAGGGGAAATCACCGTAGGCCTTTGACCAAGTAACATTTTAGTTTCGGGAGAACGCTTTTCCTTTCCGAACCCTAGATTTTAATTTTTCCGCTAATATTTGAACTAGACTTACACTTTTTTTTTTTTTTTTTTTTTTTTTTTTTAAACCCTTGGTGGCAAACAGCCTTCCCTAAGGATTAGGCTTTCAAATGTTTACCACGAAACAGTTCACTTCGCAACAGTAGAACAAAAAAAAAAAAAAAAAAAAAAAAAAAGAGAATATAGTCGTGAGTTATTATTTAAAAAAGTCCTTAGTTTAAATAACTAAAACGAAACCCTGGAAGAAGGTAGCATTATGCTTGCCGTTAATGTTAAAGTAAGAAAAAAAAAGGTTAAAACTAGTGAAAGAAAATTAAAAATTAAACCAAAACTAGAACAAAGTTCTAGTTAGGTGATGTTAAATGGTTACAAGATAATATTAGGAACAAGATGCTTTTACATAATTTAACTTAGTCTTAACTTAGGGGTCTCCAAGCATAGGTCCAGTCCTGGAAGTGATAAAAAACAAACACTTGTCTGTACATATTTGAATTTGTGCTGTTGTACAAATGAGCGTTACAAACATCTTGAAAAACATGTACATTGAAAATTAACAAGAGAAAGGACTTACACTTATCAAAAATAAATAAATAAGTAAAATAAAATAACTGTACTATTACTTGAGACCTTATATTTAAAACGATCAAGGCAATATTTATGCCCCAGGGATCATTCTCTCAAAATTTCAGATTCAATTGTTTACAGTCGGATAGCGAAATACTGGAATCTTGTAAGTATTCCCCGATGTTTTTCGTTTTTTTTTTATTTTTTATTTTTTTTTCAAACTCTCTGATTTCTCCAGATCCTTAAAAACACAAATGCATTTTTCAAGAAAAAAAAAATCCACTCTATTTCTGAAATTAACAGTTTAAATTGTTAGACTATATAGGTCTATTTCAATTCGTTTTAATATGTCTGCCTGTCAAATAAAACGAAGTTCATTGAAATAAAGCGACACTATGAATATTCAAATTTCTGTCACTTTTGAGCTCAAGGCCGGCGTGTTGGCGGTATAATTATTCATTAGCACCCGATTTCACGCCAAACCTTTGTTTAGCTTAATTACTTATACCGTTTACAGAAAATTAATAAATTCAAGTTTTGGCATAGTTTACAGCAAGACTACATTTTTGGAATTTAATTTAAGATGGGTCTGTACCTGCCATATTGAATTCCTCTCTCTCACTGTTAACCTGTAGGGAAAATAAAACTTCACCTGGCCGGGTCGCATGTAAAGAATTCTTTAAAAAATTATACCCCGTGATAAAACAGCGAATTCTTTGGGCTGCTGCGTATGTGTGCATATATATATATATATATATATATATATATATATATATATATATATATATGTGTGTGTGTGTGTGTGTGTGTGTGTGTGTGTCAGGCTAATAGCCTACTAAAATAATGAGAAAGATATCCATTCGAGAAACTAAAAGTTTATTCAAACAGCTTATTCGATCTTTGCCATTTTATTTTAATTCTATAATCAATCCAGCAAAAAAGCACCAGATCACAACACTTCATTTACATTTTCTCTCTCGTGGAATTTGTCACGCTCTGATTTTATATAGTGTTGTTTATTTATATATTATACCCCCATATTCTTCTTTACAAAGAGTTCGCTCTCTTTTTATTAATTAATGCTTTAATTTCTAACGTTAAATTTCAAAACCTGACTCCCATACACACATATAAATATCGGCAAAAATATATTTAATTTTAAATTATTTGTTTGAAGTTTTATTATACTTTGTGTTTTAAATAGTTGGACTAAATCAGTTATTTCAATTCGTTTTAAGCATTGTGATTGCCAAATAAAGCATTCATTGAAATGAAGCGACACTATGAATATTCAAACTTCTGTCACTTTTGAGCTCAAGGCAGGCGTGTTGGCGGTATAATCATTCATTAGCTCTAGATTTCACGCCAAACCTTTGTTTAGCTTAATTACTTATACCGTTCACAGAAAGTTAATGAATCCTAGTTTCGGTAGTTTGCAGCAAGACTACATTTTTAGAATACAATTTAATGGAAATTGGGGTAAGTGCACCACAAGAGGTGCGAACTTTCAACCATGCATAATAACCATCGTTTATTGCTATGTTAATTTTTGTTTATTCATTTCTTCCATTGAAGAATAATCATTTAAATAGTATAGTGATTTATGTAATATCATAAAAATTATTAACAGTTTGATGAAAAAGCTGTTTTAGACCGATTGGAGCCCTTTTACCTTATAAAAACGGTATAAGCCATTAATGACAAACCTTTCTCAGATGTGAGTAAAATTTTGTTCAGAATATTTTTAAATACAAGTCTATGAATTTAACAGTCGTTTATGAGATATCGTGGAAATAAAAATTGTTTACTTATGTCGCACGCTCATTTCCACTATTGATATAAATGATCTTTGAGTTCTACCATATTGTGGTTGAGATATATCACATGTGAATTCTGCGTCATAATGACATCAGAAATCCTCAGTGATGGAAATTCTTCCCTCTGACACCATTATAACGAGGTAGTCTCCTGTGATATATCTCGTCCGATATACCAATAAGAGATAGGTAGCATCCTATCTCTAATTGGTGACATCAGGGGGTGCCACTATATTGCAGTCGAGAAATGCCACGGGTGACATCCGAGTCATAATGACATCAGAAGTTGAGAGAGCTGGGAATATAGTACCATATATTCCCCTCAGCCACTCATAATGACAAATTTAAACATCATTATGACACGTCTGTCATCTGCGACATATTTACACAGCATTATGGTAGCGCACATGATCGCCCGATATTTCGTATTCCGCGTAACATATTTATAAGAATTAAAAATGACTACAAAACTACACAGATATGAAATATCAGCTTTCGAATTGTATAGAGGTTAGCATATTGTGCTCTCATCTGATGGTCTTAAGTTCGATTCCCGAGTAAATCTTGGATGTATTTGTGTGTTGGTCGCTTATATGGCGGTCACCTAATATGCTAATAAAGGTAAGTACTCCGCAATGGAAAAAAGAAATGTAATATGAAAGAAAAACTAATATAATATAACCTTCATTTAGGAGCCTTCAATCCTCCACATCAAGTGCTGGAAGCGAAGCGACTATTACACACATATTTTGATGCATTAGTAATTAATGAGAATAAATTAATTTTTCTTATCTTATTCAGCACATTCTAGATGCATGATAGATATTGAATGAAAAGCCTTCAACCAATAACGAAAAGTTTTTTTGCTACTAGAAATCCGATTCTTTGTTCTTTCAACAAGGAAGACATTAAAAACTTCTCTGTCATTTATTCTTCCTTTCCAGATGATGGAGAACTGGTGATATACTGACCACGGTTTCAGTGCCAAACCAAGCGAGCTGGTAATCGTCGCTCAACTATGAAGGCGTTTTTTGAAGAAAAGGGGGCGTTGGCCTGGGCGGGGTGCAGAAAGGTAGGGACAACCACCCTAACGTGACCTCTTTTTATTTTCTTTATAGCATGCATTTAATTTCAATAAAAGGCAGGACTATTGTAAGAGCATTGTCTTGTTTGTATGAAAAGTTCTGGACTCTTATGTGTGTTTTTTATTCACCAGAGATCACGTGATATAGCATTTGAAATTGAAATAACACTTTATATTTACTGAAGAGGCACCACACAGTCCCTCCTCCTGCAAGGCCGTTTTCAAGGGAAGGGGTTTGAATTTCCATACCCCCTTCCGAAATTTTCATGTTTATATATTTCTAGGGGAGATTAAAATGTAAGGTTACAAAGCCATAAGTGAAACATTTTATTTTTTACAATTAGTACAGCTCCCTGATAGTATACACATGAAGTTATTTTTCGACATAGTTTTCACATTGGTTTAAGCACTTGTCACTTTAGGGAATGATTTTGAATAATCCCTCCTGGTAAAAGTCCTGCAAACTGGTGTGCCTAGTGGTCTGAAAGGATTAAATTTTTTCCTGGGTGCTCCTTTAAGTAAGAAAAGTCGCTTGGAGCGAGGTCCGGGCTGTAGAGAGGTTGATTTATGATGTCTGAGCAGTCATCAGGGATCATTTCCCAATCAGTTCCAAAATGTCAACATCAGTCTGAGCCATGCTGACATTTCATTCTCTCAGAAAATTTCAAAACTTCTACCAGCTGCCGGTGAATTTCAAGAGTAATTACATTTTTCGCTAACAGAAATCGAATAACGGAGCAGATATCTTCGTGAGACCAGTTTTTCAAACGAGTCACAATTTCTATTAACCTTAAAACTAGCACTGTAGGTGGCAAGATCTAATTAGATATTGTATCACAGTTATTGAAACACACTGCTTGATCTCAATAGCCAGTGATATATGTATAGTATTGATATTTCTAGATAGCTTGATCACAATACACACGTGTACGTTTGATATATCGAGATATATCAACATTTGCTCATATCGTCAGTTAATATTAGCGGCTTAAGGTGTTTTTGGTGAATACCTGAATACTAAGAGTAGTCAAAAATAGTGATATCTATTCACTCCTAGTTTAAAGTATCATCGCGATATATCAATATTAATTTGCGATTATATCGCGATATTAGATTTCTGATATCGCCCAGTCCAAAAGTAGGCAGTAAGAAAGGAGGCTGCATTTGTTGATGTGCCTATATATATTCTCTTTTTCTGAGTGCACTATTTTGTAAGTAAAATCATCTGCAGTGGTGTTTTTCTTTACAAAAGCTTTAAAAGAATATGTTCTTTAGCTTGTTGAGGATACTTTTCAATACTTACATTCTTTTTCAATACTTTACTCAATTTTTGAAGTGCAGCTTGTGGAGATCACCTTTTAAATTGAAATATTTACGTTCTTTGCTAGTCAAATAGCGTTTATTTGCTAATGCTTGTTTTAAATTAGTTAAAATGGCTTTACTAAACAAGAACACCATTTTATATTTCACAGAATTAAAGAAAACTCCCGCTCTTTGTTAAATGTTTTATTTTCTTCATTTAAATTTCTTCTTTACAATTTGACATAATAGAGAAAAAACAAATACCAAATATCTTTGATAAAGCGCGTACTTACTACAGGGGTAATTGCACCTCTAAGTAAAAAACCCTGAAATTTATATCATTCGTAATAAAAAACCCGGAACTAAAAAAACTTAATTACATATAACAAATATTTCGATGTTTCTAATATCAGATTTGATGTATTATTAGCTAATTTCAAGCAGTGATTTTAACTATCAGTAAATTAAAGAAGTTACTACTTTAATTTTAAGTATTAAAATGAAAAACTTACAGTACTTCTTTTGTAGAATCTCACTCTTAGATGCTAAAAAAAAATATTCATCTTAGGAAAGTTAGTTAAATCTTGAAAAATCTCTCTTAGTTAAATCTTGAATATTACACATATTTTAATCAGAGTAAATCTATCTTCTGGTACATTAAGCGCTAGATTATACTATAACCAGATACAGAGGTTAAAATATTACGCCCCTTCTCCCGACAAACACCCACAAGAGTGACAAGAATGAGTCCTCACAACTAGAGTTGTGAGCAGTGGAAAAAACCTGGTTTAAACCCAGGAAAAAACCTGGTTTTTTGGGAAGGGAATTTTGAAAATTTCCAAAACATGGGAATTCTGAAGTATTTTGAAGTCTCCAATTCCAATGACACAATGAGAACCACCATTTTTTTTTCTATCTTTGTTGTAGACCTCAAAAGTTGATATTTTCACAAAATTTAACTATTATATACTATGAAAAACAATTGAATAATTAACTAACTATATTTGGCAAGGTATCGTGTTTAGCATGAAAATATGAGTATATTCTTCCTTTGAGAAATATCCAATATTTTTATTATTACATAAATATTAGTCAATAATCCGTAGTGTCACAAAACCCATAAATCATTAATTTTCTTGAATAACATATCTCTCTCTTTATATATATATATATATATATATATATATATATATATATATATATATATATATATATATATATATATATATATATATATATAATGTGTGTGTGTGTGTGTGTGTGTGTGTGTGTAGGAATTGGAAACAAAATGCAAGAGTGTCATTTGATTACACATTTAAATGATATATGCATTACAAAAAATAATAAACTGTTATTTTAAATTTAAAGATATTTATTTTTATATTATAAAAGGAGGGGAAAAAGTTTAGCATAAAGCAATTTACATAATAAATAATGATAAAAAATAATGTATATAATTATTATATTAGCAATTAAAATTGAAGCAACCAGTTATATGTTTGATAAGACTAACAGGGTAATTAATTACACAAGTATTACTATAAAATCATTATTATATATTCATCATTATATATATATATATATATATATATATATATATATATATATATATATATATATATATTGCCAAAAGTTAAAAAAAATCTCCTAGAAATAATATGCTAGTTCTTAAATAGCTACTGTTGAAAAAATAAATGTAAACATTGTTAAAATGATTGCTTCCCTAAGTTCCCAAAATTCCCAGGTTTATTCCCACCTCTTCAAAATTCTGCGTTTTTTACATCTCTTCTCACAACGCTACACTTACATAAATCAATCAACACCCGTTGGAAAGTCAAAGCTTATAGTTCAGCAAATCCCCTCTTCTTATCTTTCCCCCACGATGACCAGAAATGTTTACTGTGATAGAGTACTCGCTTTGCAGCTGAAACACGAAACACAAGTGATAACAAAAATTTGAAAAGAGTTTTGAATTTTTTTTTTTTTATTCTTTGAAATTAAACTACACTCTTAGACCAAGGAAAAAAACATCGACGCACCAAGGAAGAGTTATCCGAATGGGACGAAAATCGGTAGATGTGATGTGCATGTACAGGGAAGCAAATTATTACAATTTGAGAAAAACTGTATGATTTATTCAAGTGATAGAGCTTTTCAAAGTGAAAAACTCAATAACACGTTTGAACACCTCTAGCCCTGATGCAAGCCGTTATTCGGCTTGAAATTGATTGTCAGAGGTGGCGGATGTCCTCCTGAGGGATATCGTGCCAAATTCTGTCCAACTGGCAGGTTATTTCGTCAAAATCTCGAGCTGATTGGAGGGTTCTGCCCATAATGCTCCAAACGTGGTCAATAGGAGAGAGATCCGGCGGCCTTACTGGCCAAAGTAGCTTTCGGCAAGCACGAAGATAAGCAGTAAAAACACGTTAAGTGTGGGACTGGGCATTATCTTGCTGAAATGTAAGCCTATGATGGCGTGACATGAAAGGCAACTCAACGGGGCGTAGAACTTCGTCGACGTACCGCTATGCTGCAAGGGTACCAAGGATGACAACCAAAGGGGTCCTACAATGAAATAAAATGGCACCCAGACCATCACTTCTGGTTGTTGGCCTGTATGCCAGAAGAAAATCACTGTCCGGGGAGTCTCCAAATATGTCTTTAAGGCTCAGTTTAAAGCGGGGCTTATCGTAACACAGTTTTTTAAAATTTAATTTAATTTATTTATTTTTGTCTAAGAGTGTACTACGGTGAAAATTTTTAACCCGAAAAATATTATTTTCATACCCGGAAGGATAATTGAAAAATTCCGGAATTCCGAGGTACCCCATGATTACAATCACCTCTGTTACTATAAATATTTTTATTATTGTCGATGCAGTGTTACTTGCTTTTATAATATTCGCCACCAGCAACTCGATATTTGTTTGCTATTTCATTAGGGGAGCACCATATAGGTGGATTACATTACAATCTAGGACAAGATAACACAAATGAAGTTGATTTGGACTGTCACCTCCAGAGATATCGTTATAGAACTTGGTGGACATTGATACCACAAACTTGTTTTACATGACCCAGCCGCCATTAATGAATACGATGAATCTTGGGCTGGCCCGAGACTTAAACTCTCAACCTTCCGGTTATTGGATCAATGTCTGTGCAGACTCAGCTATCACAGTTCATAGCTAGAAACATAATAAGACCATGGTAAAACCAGTAAAAGAATACCTACTAAATTTTCCCAGTGGCAGGTAGCATTAAGGGACAAAATGTTACAAGTGTGCTTAAATAATTGTAGATCGCCACTTTATGAGCTGTTACACCCAATACAGGATATGTCCCCAATACTTGTAACAGGTGAAAATAGTAGTGTTACCGTTTTGCACTTGGTGACTTTCTAGCATTTGAAATATATATATATATATATATATATATATATATGTGTGTGTGTGTGTGTTGTGTGTGTCAATTACCAGTAGTAAAAAAAATCTTACATTCATGCAATTCTTTATTGAAATCCATTCATTTTTTAATAGATGTAATCAATATAATTAATTATAAAATATACAAAAGCTAGCTTTTACGAATGCAGCATAAAGAACTCACAGAGTTTGCACGTCTCCCACCTGTGCAATAGGCCATCTCATTGTCAAGACTTTTACTGACAGATTTATTTTTCAGCATTTCTCGATTCTAAAGAAGAATCTCTATTGTCTATGAAAATGTCTTGTTTTGTACAGATTGCTATTTTGTTAATTAACATTATACATAATATTTATGAAGCAAGTATAAAAACAAAAGCCAGCATTTAACATTCATTCTTGCAGTACGCAATGCTGCATTTCAGAGATAGCTACGATCCCAGGTAAGAAGTCAAGATTTGGTTAAACTTTTCTCTTTAGGTTATTTGTATGGGAAGTTCATGCAAACATAAAGTTCTAGTTGTTTCGGTGTTCCATCAGAAAAGGAGATCCCTTGGTATTTTTGCCGACTTTTATTAGCGCAGTGCATTCCAGTAAAACACAATTATGTACGCTTAAACAATAGGAACAACTTACAAACAAAGCATTCAAGTTTATTACCAATAAGTCCCCTAACAGTTTGGAAACCAATTAGCTCCACGTTATTTTAAAACGTGGATTAACACGTTATTTAGCCATATTGAACTGTTGGAGAATGGGGCAGCAAAACAGTTAGAAACGAATTCCAAAGGGAAATGTAGAATACATTTGTAAAAGCGCAGCTGCGAATACTATTCTACTTCCAGTTGGTAATATGCATTTCATGAGATAGACGATCAGCCGAAGAGAGAAGTGTTAAACTTCAACGTTGATTTATTCAAACATGCAACATAAAGTTCTCAGTAGCGGTGTTCATCAGAAACTCATTGCAAATCACTATTTTTCCCGACTTTTGTTTAGCAGGAAACCTCGGTTCCAGAAGCGACATTTTAACATTTACGCTTAAATAGGAACAACTTACAAAAGCATTCAAGTTTATTATAAGTCCCTTAAAACAGTTTGACACAATTAGTCCGTTTAAAAACGTGGATTAACACGTTATTTAGCCATATTGAACTGTTGGAGAATGGGGCAGCAAAACAGTTAGAAACGAATTCCAAAGGGAAATGTAGAATACATTCATTCATGCACCCATTTAGCTGTCCATGTTGGACCTTAGGCTTACCCCGAGGGTAGTTGTTAGACTACAAGTACTGAGCAGCACCGGGTAGCAGATCTCCGCCGAAGTGCCCGGGTCACGCCACGCCCGTCAAGCCATAGGCGCCACGAGCGAGAATCCGCAACAAAGTTGTGATTGGGAGGCATGAATTTAGAATTAGACTAAGCGCTCTAGCAAACCTAGAAAAAGTAGAATACGACTTTAACTGATTTTGATTTTCGGTAAAATCGTTGTTCTTCATTGAAGCTAATCGATTTAATTTTAACAAAATTAATAACTAGAAAGAATTAAGGTGCATTTAATAAGTAACAAAAGGGTTGCACTACGAGAGCCGGATACCAATATCAATATACTGACAGGGTAAGATCAGAAGAAAAAAAGGTAAATCGCTATGCTTAGAACTTTATTGCCAAGTTGGCGGTTGTACCCTATTCCGATGTGACACCTTTTCTTATTTCATACAAAGCTTTCTTAAATATTTGGGATCATGCATTGTATAATTTGTACATGACACAGAAAATCCATAATTAATTAAATGAAATTTTAAAATTATTTATGGCGCATAAATTAGTGGTGAGCAAACTACGGATTCCAAAATAAATTGTGTGGGACACAGGAACTTATTTGACAACAACAAAAAAAAATATAAGGCTTCAACAAGGCTTTACCAGTAATATAGTGAATTACAAGTTATTTATAAAAATAAAACTTAAGTTTACTACTCAGGGGTAGCGATTTAATGTTGAAGAAAATGGAAGGCCGTAAATAAATATATATATATATATATATATATATATTCGCAGCATTGAAATAAATCTTTTTTGTAATTCTCCCACCCAAGCGGTCTTAATAAATGACAGCCCAAAGCAAAGGGAATTCCCCGGAGTAATGACAAATTGCCCTTTCACTTTATTAATATTAACGTTTTGTTGAAAGAAAATCAATCTCTTTTCCTCTAAAGTGAGCCTCCACCTTTTTGGTGGGTTGGCCTGGTATAGCAATATCTCATTTCATTTAAGTCTCGTTTTCATTCGCAGCTTCATTTTCAATGTCGACCAAATTCGGCAGTTTTGTAGAAGATGCCACCGTCTTTTCAAAAAGTGTCCAAAAGGTTTCCCCCTCCAAATCCATCTCTTGTTACTTCCGATATTATTCCGATTATATAAGTTTTACCCTATGAATGTGATGGGCAAATTTTCACATTTTTCGGTGCTGGTACAGTAGTTTTTGGAAATCTTGCAAAAATAAATATTGTTCATTTAAAACCGAGTTGACATTCCTAACCAAATATTTCCCCTGATATTATTCCTTAACTACCTAATACAAATGTTTATAAAACGAAATCTCATCAATTTTTTTGATACTGCTTAACGTGCTAGAATCTGTGCTGACAGATGCACCTAATGTATTTTTTCTCAACAAATTTGGCTTTTATGTAAATTTGCCAAGTAGCGACAATTGAGCCAAGATAGTTTGTCAATCCTGTATAAATTGTGATAACTTAATCTTTAGAACAATTTAATCAGCAAATGTTACTAAAAAAGTATTTTTTGAGTTTAAAACTGTTTAAAATGATATATTCTTTATATTTGCATCTGCAAATTTTGATAAAAAATAGTATTTCATTGTGTTTAAATAGTATTAATTGTAATATCTCTTTACATTTTCATTTGTAAAAAAAGTGTCTAAAATGTTAGATTTGTTCGAGTGTAAGAGAAACACGTAATTTAAGCCATTTTATTATTTGACGATCAACAAAAATCGCCAAATTATGGGGATTGAAAAAAAAAAAAAAAAAAAAAAAAAAAAAGGAGGAGACCGCATATGTTCCTTTGAATTATAATCCATTTTATTGTACTAACTTTTAGGGGGGAATAAAGATGTTTACTACTTAGTTTGTTGCAATATAATTGTGCACAACGAGGTCCAATCGCTCGTACAATGACAGCTGATTTGAAAGAAAGTAATCAGACAGCAAACTGCAGGTATACTTAAACAGACATGAACCACTAATAGCCTGGACCGAAAGAAAAAAGCAATGCACAAGACTGGGAGATGCTGCACAATGCGTTGAAAATCTGATACTATAAGGATGGAATATAAATCCTTAGTAAAAACTGTTATCTACAGCATGCAGGTATTCTGTATTAACAATCCATTTCAAATTCTGTTTTTCAGCCAATCTGAATCGGTTCTTCCTGTATTCGCGGGTTCTATGCGAGGCACTGTCAGGCTGCTGGAGTATTTGACTGGAAGGAAGTCGAAAAGGGATCAAATTTCGGACTGGACATGGAAAGAACTCACAGACAAAGTCAAGTATTCGCCGGTAAGTGCACCAAATCCACATAAATATATTTGTTCATACAGTTACTTTCTAATGAGCTAATGTACCTGAACCAAAAGCCCTCCCGCCGAATGGTTAGGGGCTGATCTCCTGTACCGGAGTTCGTGGGTTCGGATCGCATTGTGACATGGATGTTCGTAGCCGTTCGGTGTCAGCTTTAACAGTAGCTCCCGGTGTTATTAGCCTTTGTGTTGAAAAAAAAATAGACTGTAGAGCTCCAAATCAAACCAAACCAAAAATACTCCCAATTACGAAACCTTTCTCACTCAACTCTTCACTTGCTTAAGGAAGACGTCGATAACCTATGTTCCAGAACGATTCTAACGTTTCGCAAAAATACCTGATACCGAAAACTAAATAACGCGCAACTTTCTACAAAAACAAGAAAAAGCATCGCTGAAACTAGACACAATAATAATAATAATAATAAAAGCTTTTAATCTCTCAAATATTTCTGTGATAACCTTAAAAGTTCCTTTTCGGGGTAAAAACTGGATTATCACTTCGGAGGTTTCAAAGGTAGCTAGGTTTTGTATCTTTATGTAAAAGTTATGTTTATAGCTAAACGAAGTCTTTTGAATGCAAATGGAAAGCAGTTTCAGCAATATTAACCATTTATTTACACTAAAAGCTTATCGAATTTCAAGGATAATTTATATTTAATCTTCAGTTCTAATGAACTCAGATGCAATGTAAAAATACGGCTTTTATTTGCTTTATACATACATATACACACATTCAAATTGTGATTACATAACACAATTATCTCGTCGTCGATGTGTTAAGATATACATATGCGATAATTAGTAAGAAAGATAACAAGCCACATCAAATTAGTTTAACACAATATATTACTACATAATTACGCACAATAAGATATCTTTCGAGATATGCAAGTTACACAGTATATAAAAGTTGTTTCTTTCTTTTTTTTAACATCCGGTTCTGTGCTACTTCTCAGCCAAGTAGTTGTTTTCGCAGTTGCGTACGAATAAAAGCTATCACTGACAGACGCGCAACCGATCTGCACGTAAGAACTAGATTGGCCCCACGTAAGAATGGGGCCAATCTAGTTCATCACATACACATGCACACACGTATGTAGAGCACGCACACTGTTCTCCAAAAGAGAAAAATAATACGGATTTTTCCCTCTCTAATCTTGTATATAACATCACAAATTTGACATACAAGTGACTTTTCCAGATTGTAAATCAGTTTCTACAAGGACCAAATAAATTAATATCCAACGCTGTTTTAATCCCATTCTTCGGGATACTCCATTTCTTAACTGTTTGGATTTAAATAACCTTAACTATTAACATCTTAATCCCCTTTCTAAAAACTGAACGATTCATGGCAACATATTCCGAAATTTGCTAAATGTAAAACTAAAGAATAGTGTTTTTAGCAATGCTGCTAAATAACAAATGTCATAACAGTAAAATGTCATAAGAAGTAACAGTAGTTCTATTGAGTTGATTTTTGTGACTTGGTCGCATTGACCACATCACAACAGTTCAAGATTATGTGAAAGAAAACTTGCTGTATTCTTTGATTGGTTTTCTAAGTAAACAGATAAGTGTAAGGGGAAAAGAATTCACTATTCTAGTTCTCCGAGAATCCAGAGGTGGAAGAAGTTCTGAACCCTTATCATTCTGTGGGAAGCCCCCACTTGAGCCCTCTAGTTCTGATATACATAGGAATTTGAGCAAAACAATTACTGACATGGTTTTGGCTATGGATTAAGAGAAATGTGACATGTAATTATTAGGAAGATCGAGTTTGGACCAAAGTATATAAATGCAAAGGGATAGTACTATAACCTCGGGCTTACCCAGAGTCGAGGTCGTATTTACAGAGAAGGGGGGGGGGTCCGGGGAACTCGACCCTTTTGGAAATATTTTCATTGTATGCACTACAAGACTTCTTAAACTTATTAAAATTTCTGTACTTTACTAGTTTCCGCCGCAAGAGGTGGAAGATAGTTTTAAACCTTAAAAAGAGTAAAAACTCTTTTTCACAATAGAACTGGTCGCAAGAGGTTGACAAATTTAGAATTACTTTCAATGTTTGTAGAGAAATATAACTGCAGTGGGACATGTTAGAAAAAATGTTAACATGTTGGCAAATTCAGAAAAAGATGTTTTTAAAAGGTAGAAGTATTTATTTACTACGATATAAACGGTAGTTTGTAAATTATTGATTATACAATACTATTTTCGAATTTTGGTGTTATACAAGGTATGCAATTTTATATAAAAAAAAAAGATATATCATATTCCCCTTCTCAATGTATTTTTATTGCCCTAGTTATTTTTAAAATTACTTAAGTTTAAATCCGTCTGGTAAATACTGCAGAGTAAATTAAATATGTTCCAGTATTTACCAGGCAAGTTTAAACCTGTTAAAAACTTGGAGCGTACATGAAGTTACAACACAAATGTATATTTCAAGATAAAATGATATTATGTACAACGTTGATGATCTGTTTTATGACGTATTCATGTATAAATGCAAAATTTCGGATGTATGAAATACATGTAGCATTGTATGAGCATCCAGTAGTTCTCCAAATACCTCTCATGATAGCTACACTACTGCATTCGCTCGCCAACGGCGGCTGCGGCTTGACGGGCCCTTTGACGAAGTTCGGTAGAGTGGGCCAATTCTTATGATCTGCCCACCACCGTCTACATAATCATGATGGGCTTCTGCATATGTGTTTAATGAATTTTTTATCTGCCTTCGATGAGATTGAAAGTTTAGAAGATTAAAACTTTGGACCCACGAAAAAAACCACGAAAAAAAAATTGTAGTTACATCACTGCCCTCATTTTAAACACTTCTATCCATTCTTAAATACGGTATTATGTCGGCCTATTGCAAAAAATTCGTGACTCACATTTTGAGGATCTCTACTGATACCTCAAAATTTCACCTTTTTTTTTTTCTAAACTGTGTTACAATTTGAACTAATGAAATACTTGCCATGTTTTTTTAGTTTTCTTCTAATTAATTTTACTTACATAAAATACTTATTTAAAATTTAGCATTTTTTTTTTTAGAAAGAATAGCATTTCAATGTTAATAAAACATTTTCACTTTCCTTAAGGAAGAAATTTCAGTGACTTTAGTTATTTTCTCTACTTATTGTATAATTGTTAAGATGGAAATTGGTTTCTTCATCCCTAAAGAGTAATAAATCAATATTTAGGTTAAAAAAATGTTTTGAACCTTTACACCTTTAAAATAAAGAAATACTCTATTTAACTTACCTTTTTAATGGATAGGTACAAAACATAGTTTCACTTATATAATTATTTTCTATCAATGATATAAAATATAACTTACCATTAGGTATCTACTAATATTGTCATTTAGTATGATATTAATCAATCATTACTATTATTCAGTGTGTTTATTTCATTAATATTTTTGCATATTTTTAAAAAATTCCAAAGAGAAAATATCAAAGTTTCACATGACAATAAAAAACTTCAACTTTTATTATTTCTAGCTCGTTTTACTTATTCAGTTTAACACTGAATTTACAATTATTTCTCTAATGATTTAAACACATGATTTATTCTTTTTTCAGTACAGAAACAAATAAATATTCCAAATATGGAAAGAGTATGAATAAAATCTTCATAAAAGTATATAATTTAAAAAAATCCTTTTCTGAGAGTATTCCGTTTACAAAAGACAAAAACTTATTCAAACACTATTTCCATCTTTCTTATTGCGAAGTGCTCGTCCCCCTTCTCTATCCTTGGCATACACCAGCCACTTTTTAATGGCTGTTTCTACCTCAAATTCTGTCACCTTCTCAAATGACTTGTGACTCCTTACAGATGCTGAAATTATTATTTAAATTTTTATAAATATAATTTTCAAAATAAGGCAAAAGAATAAAATACACTATAGTGCTGAAGAAAAAAAAAACAAATGAATATATTTTTAATATAGTCAAAATCATTTTGTGTTTTATTTGTATTTATCATTAGAATTTTCAGTCATTAAAATATGTTTTAAATAGGAAAAAACTACAGTTTTAATAAAATTAATGAACTAGACAACTATTTTTGAAACAAAGTAAATTTTTATAGGAAAATAAATGCCAAACTTAAGTTGAGAAACTAATAGTCCTTTAGATTTTAATTCAAAGTTTTGAAATGGAATACTGTTCTACAACCTATAATAGTCTAAGTTATCTGTCTGTCCTCGAATTTATGAAGTGGTTAGACCTGGAATGGATAGAGGCATCCATATTGGATTTTTGATGAGTTAGGGTTAGCATTATTCAAAGCGAGTAAAGTTTATCTTCTATCTACCCTGTTCTAAAATAAATTGGTGTAAATATGCTTCATATCACAGCGAAAAATACTGTTATTTTTAAACGTTCGAAATCCATCCTGTCTCCCCTTTTCGAACGTTTGATGTCATTATTTAAAGCTCTATTTTCCCCAGTTAAGAGCAGACAATTAAATTTATAAGTTTATCACATAATAAAAAGGTAAAAAATAACATTTTATCTAGCCTTATGACGTCATTACTATAACCATCTCATTTAATCATTTCTTATTTTAAATTATTTATGCATCATTTGCATTATTTTCATACGTCTTATCACTGAACTTAGATATATTTATATTTTTTATATTTGGCTTAAATAACAGATTAGGTATATATGTGATAATTTTAAATTAATCAGCGATTACCTTTTGTTGCAAGATGATTCTCAGCCAAAAAACAAACCATATTTTTACCTGCCTCATAGAGTACTTTACAATTCTGGAAAATTAAAAATTTTACTGATCTCGTCATATGGCGTGCTAAATGGTAGTAATAGAATAAGGATGCAATGATATTTATGTAAATTTGAGTAAGATAAATGTTTGACATCCTATTTTTTTTTTTTGCTCTTTGATCAAGAGGTTTCTTCCATAAAATGATGAGTTCCCCAAAGTGTCAAAAGTTGCGTACCCCTGCCTTAAACCATTAGAAGTGTCAGTTTTATCAAAATCTGTTTAATGAAAATCTTTCAAAATACCAGCATAAAAATGATGGAACTAGCACTATTGAGAAAATGAAGCTGAAAATTTAAAATATCAAAAAATGGTATACATACTTGATATTAATTTGATTATGTTTTTAAACATTTGGAAGGGCAATTTGATGCCTCCTGTTCCTTTCCAATTATACATCATGCTCAATTCATTGGTCATGATGGACTGGAGGATTCTCCTAATTAAACTGTTATACGTCTGGCCTCCATATGCCTTGAAGTGTTTGCACTACATAAAATAATTCAAATTTATTGATTAGACACCTTAACAAACATTTAGCTAATTGAATTTGTTTCTGTTCAGAGCAAACCTTAAGATATTTGGCATAAGCTTTTAATAACAAATATACTCCTAGTCATAAGAAAATACACAGACAGGAAAGAGGGAGGGGAGTAACTTGTAAAAATTTGCAAAGATACACCATAAAAGTTTTTTTTTTTTTTTCAAAATTTGAATTAGCTTTTTAATGTTTAAGAAATTTTTTTTAGGTGTGTTGCTCAGAAACCATATTACCCAGAACTATGAATTTTATTTTCATTGCAGCTGACAATACAGACAAATAACTTCTTTACAGCAAATACAGCTGTGAAGCTGCTATTCCTTTAGCACCTCCTGAGGAGCATGTGTAGCTTAAGGAAAGCTATGAATGCAAGTAACATTGCCCCAATTGGGTTCTTGCAATTTAGAAGCAGAGACTAAACAGACCATCAGGTTTGACTAGCCACTCCCAGAGGCATCATTTGAACTTGGAGGGCACTGTGACCATGAACCTATTTTACAAACTCAAGCTGCTATTAATGAACATGGTGGATCTTTGTTTGGCTTGAGTCTTGAACGCAGGGTTAGAAAAAAACAAACCAAAAGACTTTTTTTTTGCTTGAAACATGTTTTAAACGTTTTCTTTCCCCCTCTACACAACACAATTTCAATTTTTTTTTAAAGTGGACCAAAACAAACAAATCAACCAATTAATCAAAGAAGGAAAATAAAAATTAAATAAAAAATAGCAAAAACTAATTATTTATTGTATATAAAGGCATTTAATTATTATTAAAACTTTAGCTTTATTGACACCCAATCGGTTTCTTGCCTTGCTTTGTACAAAGCCAAAAGTCAAAAAGATTCTTTCTAAACCAGCAGTTGAACAAATAGCTGTATGTAGGTTGAAAATGAACTGCATCACATTTTCGCCTATATGTTTTGAAAACATCTACAGATAGTTTTTTTGATTCTTTAAACAGAGCTATCACTATTTGGAACAGACAAAACATTTTTCATGTTTGCATGCCATAAAACATATAGTTAGAAAATATAGGTAATTTAGCCTTATAATTTATAATTATAGGAATAAATCCAGAACATATCTCCGCTGCAAAGTTCATGGTCTTCTGTGTCTCATCAGTTATTCTCCTTTAAACTGTGGATTACTAATATTTCCTAAAACATGGCCAGGTACCATAGCCAATTCATATCAAGTCTTTCGTATGGCTTTTTCAAATCAAAAGGCAATCAAAAGTGAAGTAGATAAGTTTCCTCCACTTCAGTTTATTTTCACAATATTAAAAAGAAAATAATAAGCAAGGTAAAAACTTTAAATAATCATTAATTTTAAGTTTATTCATCCAAAATACATTAAAACCAGTTCAATTATTATAAATTTAATAAAGAAAGGGGAAAAAAGTAATATTTACTAAACTGTTAAACAAACAGAAATATAATGTAGCACCCTCTGTTGATGGAAGAATAAATTGCTACATAATAAAATTGTTTTAAACCATGTTTTAAATGTAGTGTTTTATGTTTCAAACAGATGTTTTAATCAAAATGTTTTAAACATAACAACTTTGCTCAAATGCCTGACCCTCTAGTTATGAGCACACTGTCTTTGCTGACTGAGCTACCATGGCTTATATAAGTGAAATTTGGTATGAAGGCACATTAGGTAAAACTGCATATGAAAAGAATTTTTCCAAATTTTTGTTTAGTTTTTACTTATTAAATGTCTTAGTTTTTGTTGCTGTTGTTTTTACCCTTTTCTCCCGCTTTTCCTCCATAAATATCAAATAAATGATTGAACGATTACCATCAGCAGGTCATTTTAAAAACCAAAAAGTTGTCTTTCAAATACCCTTTAAAAATTTCTAAAACATTTTTTTTTCTTTTTTTTTAAATTTTTTTCAAAGTTGTTGTGAAAAAATATTTTGTTTTTAATACATTACAACAAAATACATCTAAATATTTTAATGCATTTTATTTCGTACACAAAACTGATTGCAAAACTGGCATGCAAAAAGTCTAACACCCATTGATATATTAGCCCGTGTAGCTCTATGCTAAGGTAGCATTGGTGTTATTAAAAACTATTCAGCATGTCCATAATTAATAGATACATATGAAACAAATCAAATTATTGGAACATACAATACTGTTAACTACATTTAAATTCATTAATAGTTAAATTGAGATACTTACAATCTGCATAAATCTTGTCTTGTCAGAAAGGTATTCATTGAAGTCATTTAGTTGTCCTGGATTACTCAAAGGCAAAAGATATTCATCTGGAGTAAAAGGAATGGATGAATCTTCCTTTGCAATACTGTGAATCATTGAGTATAGTTCTGCTTGGTCATTTTTTATTTCATTGAGCATCCTTAGAACCTTTCTTTGAAAAGCTACACAATCAAATGAATAAAAAAATTTTAAATTCTATTAAATTAAGTATGGTAGGTGAAGACTTATGCTATTTTACAATAAAGAGAAGTACTCTGTTTCTTGTTTAGAAGAAATTATTTTAAACAAATTCATTAAAAAGCAACAAAAATGAAAAAAAAATTTAATTAAAAATAATTTCCAATTTTACTGCATTTAGAGAAAATAGCAGTGACTTTGGAATAATTCTGTTTCCCTGCATATGTTCTTTACTAAACAATTATGAATTGAAAATGTGATTAAATAAAGTGATAAAAGTTATTCAAAGTCAGCTGTTACAAACATTATATTTTATTAATATACCGGAAAATTTTATGACTTCACTTATTCTACTTTTTCAATAGTTTAACAAAAAAAATCAGTAATGTATTATTAGTTCCTATTTATGTTAACAATAACAAGCAACATAATTGGGACCATGCAAATTTTAATTTACAATGATTTGACAATAATGATACAAAAGTAGAAACAGAATTATTTTCTATAATTTATGGTTTTTAATTAAAAATCATAAGTTTTCAATTTACACATACAGCCTTGTCTATACTTTTTAAAAAACTTTTTTATTAAACTTTTATTAAAACAATACCAAATTTCTATACAAAAATATTTTATCAAAAAGGTATTTCATATTGTGTTTCTGTTACTAAGTACTACAGAATATTTATTAATACATATCTACAAGCTCACAGTACACAGAGATCTTTTCGTGAATATTTTATTTCCAATAACTAGCAATATTGATTTGGGTGGACTTCACTTATTACTTCTAACTTATTATTACTTATTATTATAACTTATTATTACTTATAACTTATTTTTATGGTTACTTCACTTATTCTACTTCTTCAATAGTTTAACAACATACTCAGTAATGTATTATTAGTTTCTGTTTATGTTAACAATAAGAAGCAACATAATTGGGACCACGCAAATTTTAATTTACAATGATTTGACAATAATGATACAAAAGTAGAAACAGAATTAATTTCTATAAATTTATGGTTCTTAAATAAAAAACATAAGTTTTTAATTTACACATACAGCCTTGTATACATTTTTTATTAAAACTTTTAAAGAAATTTCTATACAAAAATATTTTATCAAAAAAATATTTCATATTATATTTCTGTTACTAGGTACTAGAGAATATTTATTAATACATATCTACAAGTTCACAGTACACTGAGATCTTTTCATGAATATTTTTATTTCCAGTAACTAGTAAAATTGATTTGGGAGGATACTTTAACAACAAAGATACAATGAAAACAAAAGAATAGCATCACTTACAAAAACCTGTAATAAAAATACTTTGACTATTTAAAGATATTAATCTGTGAATAAGTAGAATATTCTCTTTTTCCTCCTTCAAATGCATGTTTTTAAAATTCATATTTGTTTACCATTATAATATATTCAATTTTTATATGCATAGATATGTATGAATACATATATAAACAGGTAAGAATTCATAGCAAACTTTTATTTAGCAAAATTATCTTCTTGACAAGTATTTTTATTATTTTTAAGGAACCATGAACACAGGGGGCGTTTTCTATGATATAAAATTTCCATTTAACAAACTTAATTTCTAACAAGCTAACTCTTTCTTTCAAGGCTTGGGATCACAAATTCTTTATTTCAGAATTCTAGGATAACTTTCCTCCTTTCTCAGTTTGCAATTATCTATTGTACACATAAGGATAAATTCATGATATAAAACACCTCATTTCTAAGTGTTTTAAATTTTAAGAAAAATGCAGTTACATATTTGAAAAATTACAAAAAGTGTGCCAAAGCATTTTCTACAATAAATATTTTTTAAACAAAGAATCCTATTTAATAAATTCACTATATCACAAACTTTTTTAAATGATCTTGAATTTCCTTCTATGGTTTTGTTTTGTTTGGAATGGTATGGTCTACTTTTTTCTACACGAAGGCAAATGAGACTGTATTTGGGCTTCTGCTCAAAGCTGATTAGGAATATCTACAAGCATTCATCCAGCTGTGGGATTCGAACCCTGAAATCTGGTATATGCCTGGTAAAGAACCCTATCCATTCATCCATCATATGGCACTTTGTTCTATGAAGTGCATATATATATATATATATATATATATGTGTGTGTGTGTGTGTGTGTGTGTGTATGTGTGTGTGCGTGCAACAAAAATTTTCTTTTACTGATTACACAAGGAATTAGCACCTATTTATTTGAATTGCTTGGGTTTACTGGGCAAATAGAATTCCTAAGTAATTTGCAGTCGTGCCATCCCTACTAAAACAAGTCCAGCATTGCATAACTTCACATTTATTGGGTTTTAAAGCATGCTAGTCAACAAATCATCTTTGCAACGCAGGACTCACTTTGAAAGTTCAAGAAAAATTAATATTTCAATGATTTTTTGCACCCTTAGAGAAAGAGATCACAAGATTTTGTCCAAGAGACATGATTATTCAGTGTTTTGTGGGAGTGAAGGGAGAATCTTGATCATTTAAGTTAACAAAAACCATAAAGGTAGCAATTTAGTTATTGGATCAGCAAAACTATTTTCTGGGAAAAGCTGAAAATATGGCCAGTGGACAGAAAATTGGCATTTATCTCAGCATTAATTTCGAGAGATTGGTAAAAAAAATTTAAGTTGGCAAACACTCCTTTAAATCTAACATTTTATGGCTGGGAAATTAGATATTAAAATTGAAGAGAGGAAAAAGAGAATTTTAGATATATATTTTTGGTGTAATAATATTGATATATTACATATATGTATGAATGTATTGTACATATACATATATATAAATGAAAAATATGTAAGATAAGCAATATACATATTGGCATATTTATTTCACACTTTATCAACTTTTGACAATAGATTTCCCTTTGGAGATAAGTCACAACAGAATTGTACATGAAAGTATAACTAAGTCAATAGATTTATCCTACGTATTCATATCTTTGCCATGGAGACGTAAGTGGTTAATTAAAACACTTTTATAATTGAAAGTCTTGGGACAGAAAGGACAGGCAAATCTTCTCATGTTGTTGTGTGTTGCCATATGTCTGTTCAATGATCCTTTTTGAGTGAATCGATTTCCACAGATATCACACTTATGGGGAAAACAATGAATATTTTTTTTGGACTGGTCAAACCTAATATTTATTCCTTTTTCCAACAGGTTGGTAAAAGAGACAGCACTCCTAAAGTTGACTCCTGAGAAAAGAATAATTGTTAAACCATTAGAATGTACAAATAACTTTGATTAAAAACATACATATCCATTAAACACTATTGAAAATAAATCAATATTAGCCATCAAAAAATTTAAAATCAAAAGAAGCACAAAAAAAGTGTCCATAATTATATATACTATATATAGTAGATATTTTTAAAACACTAGTGATAAAAATAGAATGGTTTAATGAATATTAGCAATACATTAGTTTAATGTATTATTTTTTAAAACAAAGTTTATTAATTATGCACAAGAATATGAATTATTGAAAATGGAAAAATATACTTAAATAAGTTTAACTTTTTATTTCAGTTTCCAATAGTCAGCTCTCTACTAAAACTGGAATCAGATTACTTAAACCGGTTAGCTGTGGATAGTTTTGCAGGTAAGATTATGGATTATTCATATCTTATAAAAGATGTTTATAACTAATGTTCAAAACTTAAACTTCCACCATCTTTTTAAATGAACATTAGGTTTTATTGGTGAAATAAATTACAATGTATAGTAATAATAAAAGAGGCAAATAGTTAAATAAACTTGATCAATGTACGATGAGAAGAAATATAATTAAAATGCACTGGCAATTATTACATAAATAATCACTGATTACATGATATGCTTCATTGTTAAACAATATCACTACAATTAATCTAAAAGCTTAACAATAATCATAATTTGTTTATACAATTACAAAGGAAGTATTGGTTTCAAAATAGTTAAGGAATATTTCATACCATTTTGAAAAGCTATAACTTGTGCTAAAATAACTTTATTATTGTAGATTTTTAAGTGGAAATAACAATAATCAACACATATTTTTTTGACATTAAGGATACTTTATTCAATTATTGGCATGATTCCTAAAATTGGAATAAAATGTTTAGAAACTCATTCTTTTGCCATGTGCTCATAGAAAAAAAAAGGTATAAAATTAAAATACAATTTTAGTATGAAAAATGAAAACCACAGCTACTTTTTAAATCAGTTATATTCATTCTGGCAGTTAACAAGTAGATTAATATCATACACACATATAATGTGTGTGTGATATTTCTGACATTCATGACAGAATCTATAATAGTACATGTACAAACACATGAGCATGTGCATGTACATGATTGAAACACAGGTAATATACAAATATGAACAATGCATCTCATTTTTTGAAATCTAATAATTTTGATTGCTGTTGAACATGAAAAGCATATTTAGGCTGAAAGTATATTTGCAAATTTCAAATATGAATCTTAATACATAACACTCACACAAAATGCAAATATAGGTACAGAAACCCCTTTAAGGTTTAAAATTGTTTTCTCTGTTGTATACACAAGTGGCATTACCAGCATTTGTCATTAACCAATTCATAAAGCCTTATAATGTCACAACCTGCATTGTATACTGACCCAAATACTATCACAACATATACATATTATAATCTGCATGTGGGAACATATATATATATATATATATATATATATATATATATATATATATATATATATATATATATATATGCTGTGTGTATATATGTATGTTAAGACATTAAATAGGAGTGGGAAAATAAAATTAATGTAAGTCTGTTATGCAGACTTTTTAAAAACATACTGCCAAAAATCATGCAGTGCAGAGCATATCTTTTAGCACTAGTGCATAATTTTGTAATTATTTCATATTTCCAAAATAATGACTATGGGAATTTTGTAGCAGCTGAAGGGTATGCAATTGTCTAGAATATACTTATATTGATTAGAATTTCTGTACTTCCTTTGACCCTTTAATCTGAACCAAATAGCAAACATATTTAACCATTAACAAATAGCAAGAGGGCTAAGAAAATCTGCACAAGCCAGTTCAGCTGCTATGAGATTTAAATAGTTAATAGTAAAGTTAAATAAAATACAAAAAGCATCTCATTTTAGATATGACAGATAATTACATAAATAAATCATCCAGAGATTTGATAAGGCAAATTTACCAATTTTGAAGTTATTAAAAATCCTACTTCAGATATTTATAATGCTTGTTAACAATAAATAATGTTTTCTTTCTTTATAACAGCTATCATGAAGTACATGGGAGATTTACCATTAGGTCTTCATCAAAAAGAAGTAGAATGTGTGTATGCCATTTTAGTGGTAAGCAACAATATGCATTTTAAAAGTCATGTTTATGTCATTTATAAAATTTATGAGATCTATAAATAAGAAATTAATATGCTTTGCTGATTTCAAAATAACTCATTTAACAGAAGAATGATAATGAAATTAAAATGCATGTCTGATAAACATAATTAATTAAACTGTTAATAGGAGCGAAATGCAAGCTTCAGTCTCTAAATCTCTCAAACTTTCTATCTTCCATACAATTATTTGAAAAAATAATAATGAAGCATATATTCAAAAAGCAGTCTATATAGACTAATTTGAAATGCTTAAATACAGATATTACATTGCCTGATTCATTTTTGAACAACCCCTAGGGAGGGTCTGCAAAAAACAGAAAAAATTAGCAAGTGGTCTATAAGACAAAAAAAGTTGATAATCTCTAGTCTAAGGCTTCAAGAACGCATCTTTAATCAAACACACAAATGCTACAAATTTCACAAAGTATAAAATATAACAAATAGAAATTAATTTTAAAAGTTAAATGTTTAAATTATACTTTTAATAAAAATAAAGATACTTTATCCTTACAAAAACAAGTAGTCTAATACCTCTTTATAATGTTACAAGATAAATAACAATTGTTAAAGCAGTACTTTTTTTCTAGTGAGTTTTTCAGTGATTGAGAATTGTTGAAATACAGAATGGAAATAATCAAAACTATGTCTTTTATAAAAATTTTAGATATGTCATCACCATCCAGCTTTGCGAGATGAAATAATATGCCAAATAATGAAACAGACAACAAATAACAAGAGTTTGAATCCGTAAGTATCTTAAACTAACATCACAAACTCATATTAAATTGAGAAAAAATAATTGAATTATATTTATAATTTTTGCTCATTTGAGTTATACAAAGTAGTTTTTAAAAATAATAATAAATGATTTTTCTGAATTGTTTTTATGTTTGGTTAATAAATCAATACATGTTTCAGATAATTCAACTTTGATGTATAATTTTGGTTAGTTAAATGTTAATACTAAATCCCATACCCATGATAGTGATATGGTTCTATTTAACAGTTAAAAATGTTAATAACAAGAATATAGTTGATAACATTCAGTATTAAGATTCATATTTTTAAAACAATATTTAAACATAACCTTTAAATTGGTAAAAATACTGTACATATAAAATGAAAATATTTCACAAAAAAAATAATTTTTAGCTCTTCATTTTCAAATTTATCAAACAATTTTAATGCTACAAGTATATGAGAACAATTGTACTTGAACAGCATAAATATACTTAAGAAGTAAAGTAAATTTATATTTCTTAAATACTAGCTTACGGATTAAGGAAAGTACATTAACTTAGTTAACAAGCACATTTCTATTTATGTTTGAAATTCTAGATAAATGTTACCTACAAAGAGTATTTAACTATAAAATTTTGATAACACAATATTCAAATTCTGAGAACAATATTTACTTAACTAGAAAAGCTAAACAATGAGGTTTTAATATCCTACTTAATTACACTTTCTTTAATAATTAAATGCATACCTTTATATATGCTATATAGTGAAATAAAAGTGTTTAATTAGCCTTAAAATTTTTGAATTTTTAACCCTGCAAAACATTAATTTTTATGAAAATCATAAATTTTCCACTTGATATCTAAACAGCAAAGTAAAAAACACAAAATCACTTAAATATGTTTAAAAGAAAAAAATTTGATTTAATAATATATGTAATTCTGTAATCACAATATAATCAAAATAATTTACTCAAACAAAATACAAATTTTCATATTTGTTAGGTAATATTAGCCAGTATACAAAAGATTACATTTCTGAAACATATTTTTTTAAATATTTATTAAAATAAAAAAAAACATTAAAATATAAAAATATTGAAGACATTTTCTCTCCCTTCTTCTGTTAGAGATAGCAGAATTCGTGGATGGAGACTTCTGGCATTTTTACTAGCATTTTTTAAATGTTCAGAGAGCCTAATGCCCTATTTGATGAAATATTTGGAATCTGCTGCACAAGATTACAGAAGATTAGAGCAAGGTAAACCTTTAAACTGATAACTAAACAATCTTCCACTGCACAGTGTTTTAAAAGATTCTTCTGGAATTTTAACCTTTTTATGGATATTAGAAGTCTTGTACAAGTTGTTGATACACTTGCTTTTAAATATACTTTAGGTAGTCACATAGCCTTGGTGGTCATCAATCCTGGGGATCATTATAACCCTTACACTTGTACTAGCATACTAAAAATATAAAATGTTTATAAATGTGCATAGTAAAATGTTTTTTATAGGATAGTGAGTTTATCTTTTATAACTGGGGTATGACATTACATCTTTTAATACATTGTGACTAATAGGAATACCTATTTAGTAATTGCAATGTATTAAAAGATTACAGTCATACATGTACTACTATGTATTTCAGTCATAAACTAGTATTTATCAAACATTTCAAACTCAAGAGAACATTTTCATCCACAGTCACTATACAAAACCTGAAACAGACAAAAATAATACTTTTAATGAAAAATGTCTAAATATTTTATGCATGTTACAACTATATAATGTTTCATTATTTATTATATAAATCTTGAAACACTTTTATTTATCACTATATTACAACAAAAAAAGAATTGAAAAAAAAACTTAGAAGGAAACTAAAAGTATACAATAAATTATTAAGTTCAAAATTTTAAAATAAATTTTTATGAAAAAGTATATAAAATTATTTATATATAAGGATATAAAATGCAATGTAAAATTATAGCTCTCAATGAACATATCACACTTGTAACTGAATTTGAGTTAGATGTTGAGATGAAATTGAAGGTATTTGATTTTAAAAGCTTTTTATTCACATTTTATGCAGACATTCCAGTTTTGTTAATATCTTCCCTTCCCGCTAAATATCTCTAAATTTAATAACAATTTAAACAGAACAAATTATATATTCTCTTGCTCTGTTATATGTGCTACAATGCAACAGATTAGCAATTATTCTTAAGAATGGCCATTCCTAAATCATCGGCTGCCTGATTACATTTATAAGTTTGCTACCCCTAAATTTTTTTTTTTTTTAAAAAGGAGTAAATTTATAAATATTTTATTTCATCCTCAATAAGTACTTACATTTGTAATTTTGAAACCTACAATATAGAATGTTTTGGAAAGAGAAAAAAATTACAAATAATGAATAATTTGTATTTAGTAATTTTTTTCATTTGTATTTTTTAAACATAAAATTAGCCTTTCTTTCTTTAACCCTTTCGCGACGAGTATTTTTTTTTTACAAAAGAACAATTTTGGTAGCATAAACAATGAGTAGGGCACACTAGAAAGCGTTAGTGCCATCTATGTTCTGTGGATGAAAATAAGTTAAAACTATTCGCAGGACTGGTGGGAAAATCACCCATTAGACAGGGAAGCGTTTCTGTCCCAAAAGAATTTTTTGAAATTTGCTTGGGATGTATGTGTCCTGTTAGGCGCGAAAGGGTTAAGAATAAAACTCTCAAACTATAGCTCCATCTCTGCTTTTCATTGCCACCAAATAATGAATAATGTGTATTTAGTAATTTTTTTCATTTGTATTTTTTAAACATAAAATTAGCCTTTCTTTCTTTAAGAATAAAACTCTCAAACTATAGCTCCATCTCTGCTTTTCATTGAGACCATTACAGGTAGATGTATTTTAGAGGCTGGAGTTTGTTAACCTTTCTGCCAATTTACACAACATTGTAAATTATAATAATTTCATGAATAAAAAATCTTTAAGTGTAGTATTGCAAGAATTTGGCTGCTCCTGATTTTGTGCACATGCATAGTTTTACACACAGCATCCTTGTTAGGAACAGCCCTATCCTTAAGAGAATCATAAAGCAAACAATTGCTTCCAAATAGAAGTATAGTCATGAAAAATTAAAACTAGCTTCAGGAAACTTTATAAATAGTTAATTTGTAAAGAAAAAAATTTAGCATATTTTATTTCTAATGAAAAATTCAATTATGTTTTTTAGCAACTGCAGAAATCTGCATTTTCAACTTGAATCAAACTCTAAAATATGGAGGAAGAAGAAATGTTCCAACTGAGAATGAAGTAAACGCTGTTACAGTAAGTCAGTATATATATATTTCATTTACAAGAATTGATAATAAACTAACCCATATTAAATCAAACTTCAGTAAACATTCACAGATAATTGCACTAAACAAAACAAAATTTTTGAAATTACTACATTATTTAAAGAACTCATTTATACTCACTAATAAAAAACAAGTCTGGTTTGTAGAAAGAGAATTAAATAATTATTACTGCTACAGCTTAAAATTATTTACTTACATACATATATATATAAAGTTTTAAATGTAGTTTAGAAATAAAAAATACACATTTATTTTCTGTATAACAATATTTTAAAGTTATTACTACATGTAATCTAAAAATGAAGCTACAATCAAACATATATACTCTGTATTAGAAAAGCATCACAGAAAGAGAACATTTATTATGAAAAGTTTTTGAGTTCAGTAACTTTATATTTAATTTACACTTCTCTGAAAACTACTCATGATAGTGTAGCAGAACAGAGAAGCTTAAAATTGAGTAATTTAATTTTAGTTCATTGCAGATATCTTTTGACATTTATTTTACAGTGTTCATTGAATTAACTTTTAATTTATGCCTCATTAGCTTAATAAACCTTTCATTTTAAACTACTTTATAGCTCATTCATAAAATTCTACTTACAGGAAGGAAACCTTAGTAAGCAACAAAATTATTTTCTACCAGGAGGAGTTCAACTAATGGTCTCAACATCATCATCCTCAGTTGTAGGTGATATTATCAGATGTATATGCTACAGAATGGGTATTACAAATGATATTGAATTTTCAGAATTTTCTTTATATTGTATAGTTGAAGGAGGTGAGTTATAATCAGCAACATAAAACTTTGTTAATTTTTGAATATATGAATGAATAGCATACCTTGTATAATGCCCCATTATCTAGATTTATAATAACTTTAAAGATACAAGATCCAAAAGCTATTCTTAAATATGAATAGAATAAAAATACATTTTATCACAAAATAAATCTTTTCATTAATGAAAGAATTGAATGACTAATAGTTTCTGTATATTTTTGCCCAAGATATAACTATCTTTGATTCATTTCTGTTTGAGATGAATTCAGCATACACATAAAAAAAAATTACAGTTTAAATTTAAGGGCTACTTTTAATTAAATTGCTTTAAATCTTTACTTCTTTTATTTAAAATTTCTCATTTTTCTATAAAGAACCCTTTCTTTCTTTTCAGACCAATACACTATGCCATTAGAAAGTGATGAATATATTTTGGACCTTATTGCTGAACTAGAACGAAATAAAAACAAATATTACCTTGTATTTTGTCGTTCTGTGTGGTATTACAAACTCAGGCTTGATTCAGAGTTGTACATTGAAATAATATTTCATCAAATAGTTCCTGATTATTTAGAAGGCTACTTGATGGTCATACCCTTAAACTGCACACAGCTACCACCAAAAACTTTGGTAAGTTTTCCTGAAATAAATATTGAAAAAGCATTTGAAAAATACAACTTCAAATTAATTATTTTACTTTGTAAATGTTACATTAGATAAAATGCAAAAAATAAACATCAAATTTATTAAATAATTTAAAATTAATTTTATAATTTGCATAAATAGAAAATTAAATAAGCAAAATATGGTATACAACCATAGTATTATTATACACTGACAGCAGTATAAAATAAGAAAATAAGTGCACAATATCCTAATGTATTATTTTAAATAATATTTATTATTAAATGGTAGATTTATTTTTAGATTACTGAACACTAATTGCTGACAATGAAACATCCATTAACAACTTAATAACTTAAAGATAAATTTTTCTAGGAGGAAATAACCAGAATTGCACATTTACTGCACAGAGCAAACGGCATTAACACAATACCGAATGAGTAAGTATATTATATCAAAACTCTAATTACAGCAAACTATTTTATTTTAAAAATTTATCGCAAACCATATATTTAACCTCATTATCAATGTGATTGTTAATATTTAGCTTTTACCAATATATTTTTCTTTCTTTTTTTTTTCAAATTTTAAAACATGAATTTTAGGTAAGCTTAGAAATAACCTCCTTAATTAATTTGGTGAAGAAAATTTATGTTTGTACCTCATGTTGATAATGTACATATTTAATTTGCAAGTTTCTAGACAATGGCTAAAGATTAAGAAGCTGGCATGTTAAGTCAAAAAACCTTAAGCACAAATTGGAACCTTTTTGGCCTCAAAGCATTTTTATAATTTAGATTCTTCTTATTCTGTATCTCTCTCCCGGTATGATGATTTTTGAACCTGCATATTAAGTCAACAAATAATCTGTTTGCGTAGAGATTTTTCAGGCACTAGTAAGGCCCAGCATATTAGGGTAGTATACAATCCATCAATAACATCCACTTATTATTTGGAAAATTCCTTTAAGCTATGAATTCAAACAAAAGAAAATTTTAAGCATAATATTAAATTATGTTATGGACATTTATGAAATAAATATATATGTTGTCATTAGGAAAAAGAAACAGTCATTACTAGAATCATTTGACTTACATTTTAACAACTTTATAATATTTAATCTCAAATTTTTACATTATTTAAACATATGCACATGTTGTACTTCCAAAATATATTCAGCTTCTTAACTTTAAAAATTTTAAACTAAAAAATCTATTTCATCTTCCTTTTATTAATTTATATCAAAGATGAGAATTTAGAATTTTTAATAAAACAACCCAAATTATTAATTAAAGCTATTGTAAGGTATTTGATGTGTGAATAAACAATCTAGCATAAATACCTTCAATGAACTAAAAACATATTTTAGGGAATTTGTAATGATAAATGGTTTATAGAATACCTCTTGAGCATGTAAAAATTAAAGAATAAATGAAAATTAAATATAAATACTATATACATATAAATTTAAATATAAAAGTTTATTTTTTATTATTAAATATTTTTTTATATTTAAATTCTTGATACTTGATTTATCAGGTTAGATACAATGTATCTGTTACCGAAGCCAGTTTTAAATTCCTATAAGGAATGTGTACAAAATATAACAAGCAGTAAAAAAATTTGGGAAGAAATGACAGCACTGACTGCAACAGAAGCCAAAGCCCAATGTCTAGGTAAGATAAATAAAGTATTATTTTTTATTTACATTTTGACATACCAAGTATATTACATTTACAAATGAGTAATATTTATAAAGGTAATATTCTTTCTAAATGCTTTAAATTCCTCTTCCCTCACTTTTTTCCTTTTGGTACAAACTGCTACACCAGCCATATAGAAAGAAACAACATAAAAAATATGCTTTTGACAGGAAAATAATTTGTGAGTTTTTTCAAATAGGCATAATTACTTAAAATTGTATTTAAAAACAAAATTATTACTACTAGTATCTACAGGTAAGTAAAAAAGAGAACAATAAAAAATGTTTAATTAAATCTTTGTCAAATTAAATTTCATGTTAAAATGTTCATAATTTTTCAGTCCAAATTATATTAATTTTTAGTTTAAAATGCTAAATAAGATAAAAGATGAATTATGTAGTTCTCTAAATAAATTAAATGTAAAATCAATCATAAGTTTAACATGTAATCTGCTTTTCAATACACTGGTAATTGTAAGCATTAATTTGATCACCCAATACAATACTGATCACAATTCCAACTACTTTAAATTAATGTTACTTTACATTCAGATATTCTATATGATAGAATTAGTTACCTGCAAATATTTTCAGAATAATAATTGATGCCTCAATACATGCATATCATGAACAACACACTGTATTATCTTTTATGAATAAAAATTTTAATAAAATCAATTTTCAAATTTTTTTATTTGGGTTATAGATTTGCAACACATTAATATAGAGTAGTAATTATTGTGTTATGCTATAAAATTACACATATATATATGATCATTAGCTTGATAAAATGAATAAAAATATTAATGTAATGCTGATACAAGAAACATAATTTTACTTACTTTACTATAACAATAAAAGAAATATGATTTTCTTTTAAATGAATTCAAAGATATCTTTGTATATAAAAACTTTCTCATATGCATAAAAATTATTTCATTTAAATTTAGTTTAAATATAAAGAACAGTGTATTTTACTTATTTTATTAAAACCTTTAAAATGGTAATCTCAAAATTAAAATGAAAGTTAATTTTTTAAAAAATGTTGTACAAAATAATAAAATATAAAGTTTAATTAAATTTACAGAAAAACAGAAAGAAAAATTAGAATACATTTTAATAAAATATGGTGTTTTAACCCTTTATTCTTGTACATATTTTAGAATTACTACAAAAATGGCCTTTATTTGGATCTTGTTTCTTTGGAATAAAGGTTAGTCATTTTAATATACTTTTAAGTTCAATATTTTGCTTTTATATTGTTCTAATCACTGCTTTAATGATTATTTCTAGATGTTGGATAATGGTTCTGAGGAAGAATATATACTAGCAATTAATAAAGCAGGAGTAAACATATTACATCTTGAAACACATGTAAGTACATTTTTTGCAAATGTCAACTGATATATTTTAATAATAAAAAGGTTTACTTAAAGAATTTATTTTTAAATAATAAAAATATACAGAATTATTGTTTTTCAATCTTTCCTATGAGTCCAAATTTTATCTAATTAATTTTTAAAGAAATCACCAAAAGTATAGTATGCCTTTTATTTTTAAAAATAAAAGCAATTATAAACTAAGTCCTTTTATAGTTAAGTAAACTAAGTAGGATACAGATATTTAAAATTATGGGGTTGAGTAAGAAATATATAAACTAATGCATCTGTTTCCTCATCTGTAAATTAAAAATATTTCTTAAGTAATACACTTTGTTTCAGAAGACTTAAACTGCATATTATTAAGATGTATTCTAGTTAGTTTCTAACAGAGACAACAGATTTTCAATTATATATTTTCTTACTAATTATTAACCTGTATGCTACATACTTATAATATGACAGGAAATATTTTAAAAGTTAGTAAATATAATAGATTAGTAAATACAAGGAAATATGTAAAATGAAATTGTGAAATTTCTTGCAAGAAAGTCACTACAAAAGCTTTCATGTAATATGTTGTGGATATAATTATGATCATAGATGTTACCTTGAAAATATTACATAAAGATAAACAAAATACTTTTGTAACTCTCTTAGTATGCATTAACTCAAAAAATTTTAAAATTATATTCTTATTTATTCCAATTACAATATGCTTTATAAATCAGAAATTTTTTTATACAATTATATATTTCTAATGGTTTTCGAATACTAAAAGAATTTATTTTTTAAACCTTTAAACAATCACTTATAAAGGAACATTTAAAAAGAGATTTTTAAATCACAACTAACTTTGAATGTGTGTGTAATTAGTTACATAAAGTAGAATAATATATGAGAATAACAATGAACCATGTACATAATTTCAGGAAACTATATGGCGTTTCAGCTTTGCAGCTGCACACTTACCAACAAACTTCACTGAAGTAGGAGGAACAACATTTGGGGATATAGAATTTGGAGACAACAACTTCAAGAAAATAATAAGACTTCAAGTAGATCATGTAAGTATAATATAGAGAAGTATGTCATATATCTTAATATATATAAAAAATTCATTTTAATCAATTTTGTGGTCATAATAATAACAGTGAAACAATTTCACACAATGTCACAAAAAAGTATCTTTAAATTTATAAGGAAGGAAAACTTTTAATTAATACTCAATAACAAAGATTTATTGTAGCTTTATTAAAAGAACAGCTTGAAACTGATTGAGCAACTCTATATTTTCATTGTTATTTTTACTACTAGATATAGATTGACGTTCAGCACACACAGAGAAAAGTAAATACATAAAAAATTCATTTTAATCAATTTTGTGGTCATAATAATAACAGTGAAACAATTTCACACAATGTCACAAAAAAGTATCTTTAAATTTTTAAGGAAGGAAAACTTTTAATTAGTACTCAATAACAAAGATTTATTGTAGCTTTATTAAAAGAACAGCTTGAAACTGATTGAGCAACTCTATATTTTCATTGTTATTTTTACTACTAGATATAGATTGACGTTCAGCACACACAGAGAAAAGTAAATAGCAAATTAAAGTTTTCCTACATTGAAATAATATTAAATATTAGATAGATTTTCCTGACTCTCTATACTTATTATATATTTACTATAATTTCTACAGAATACATGAAAGTCATACTATGAGAAGTCACTGGAAAAATTAAAATGTGACAAGGAGAAAAAAATATCTGTGAATATACATTTATCAATCTTTATAAGCTGAAAAAATGTGTTCTTTAAAAATTATTGCAATTACAAGAATTTTTAAACTCTTGCTAAGTTAAGAGTTAAAAAAGAATAATTTTCAAAGAAGTTCGAAACACATAAGATGATTATTATTTTAAGTTTGCCACAAAATATGATATACTTGATTCTGAAATTATTTATCTCACAGCAAAAATCTATTTAAATAAAAAAAAATGCAGCATTGTTTAAATAAAATGTAGTATTAATAACTACACTTATTTTACAGGCTCATGAAATTAGCCGTCTCATAAAACAATATATTTTAATACAAGACCAGAGGAAGGAATGTAAGAACGTGGAAAACTACCCTAAAGTGATGATCAAGGTATAAATATTCAAGAGATAAAGACAAATAAGCTGGTCCTCCTTTTTTTAACTTATTCATTTTTTATTATATGCATGCACTCTTGAAAGAATTTATTTCTACATTTTCATTGTATAAAACAAAATCTAGTTTGTAAATATATCTTTAATGTCAAAGCAATATTCTAGTGCTTTATTTCTGACAGAGGAACATAACTTCTGATAGTATATAAAAAAAAATGAATATATATATATATTCAATAATTGAACCACTAGAAAATTTCAAGCAAATTTAGTATACCATGGTTTAATTATTTTTTTGCATTTTAAGATTGCCAAGGTTATAAAAACAAACAAAATAAACAACAAGAAAAATATTGTCTCAAACAATAATGCTACTTCGTCGCTTCTGAGAATCTAAAAACTTTTCATAATATTGAAAAAGATATGCTTCACACTTAATGATGAACTTATGAACTTAATTCATAATCATGAAGCATTAAGTATCCAGTTTCATGAAGCATCACCTAGTTTTATTTTTGTTTATAACAGAAATTATCAATTTAATAGGTTGAGTAAATATAAAATATATGTGTGTGTATCTAGTAATTATTTAAGTGTACTCTTTAGCAAAGAATGCATTTTCCATACCAAAAGTATAAAAAAATCAAAATTGATTTTATACAAATTAGTATACATCAAGGACAACATAAATTATTTTATGCAGTATTTATGCATGTAAGAATACAGTACCCTTAATCTCTAAACTGAATAAGTATTAAAAGCATAATTTGCAGTGCTTGCAATAAAAAAGTAATTTTTTGTTTGGCTAACTTAGAGTAAACCAAACAAACAAAATTTTGCTAACATTATACTCCAGCCCACTTTAGTATACACTCAATGTGTGTATATATACATATTCAGATCCTCATATGCACCCCCAGTCATTGATGATTTTATAATGACAAATTATTTTTCAAGCATCATAAATGGTAACACTTTAAGGGATGTAAGAAAATGATGAGATATTATGATTTATTCTTATTACTTTTTATATCACAGTATTACAGCAGAGAATTACAAACAAATGTTTTTGGAATAAATATGTACTTCAATAAAAAAAATCTTATTTATTGCTATATATATACAACAAACATACATCTTCTTCCCTTTAAAACAGAGTGACTGTAAATAGGTATAAAATTAAGAAAATAAAAGAAGTATTCACCATCTGTTTCAAAAATTTGAATATTATTTAGACAAGTAATAGCAATGCCCAACACATGATAATAAATATTAAAGAACAGAAAATAAGCATGTAAGTATACTTACAATGATTTAAGAATCCAATCAAGATATTTTCAAGAACTCAATTACATAATTAAAAATCTTAATTATTAGTGATGAATTTATTACTTAACATTTAAAGATTTGATTGATACAATTTTAACAAAAAGTTTTTGTAAATGATAAATAACTATTAAAATCACACACAAAATATATATTGTACAGTAAAAACAGTTGAAATAGAAACTAACTTTATTTTATAAGGTAAATTAATCAGGCAATACAAAAATTCTTTGCAGGGAATGTCCATTTAAAAAAACGTTCAACTATATAATTTATTTAAATTCTTATTAAAAATTAACATTTAAATAATTTAACCCTTAAAACTTTTCAGGTCATGTTTGTGTCAAACTCTGCCCCAGGTCGTTTCACAGACCACTATTTTTAAATAACCATTAATAAATAAATAAATAATAAATAAATAAAATAAACAAGTGAATGCTATTTAACATGTTAAGCATGACATCAGTTTCTAGGATCTGCCAATAGACTTTTGAATGGAAATTTTACAGTTAGTCTCTAGGGGCTGACGCTATTCAAATGAAAAGTCCACTGTCAGCCCTCAGGGACAGCTGCTGCTCACACAAATAATCCAGTGAACACTTATACAGACTGTGCTCAACATGTTAACGGAACTAATTCACTTTGTTACAAAAGGCTCTACAAAAAATAACTCAAATTTTATGTTAAGTTTTAAAGAATGGTAATAAATGCATTAAAACATAAAACTCCAATAAAAAATGAATCAAATGAACTTTACTCTTAAATTTTAGTTACATTTTTATTTATTATTACGTATGTAATGATAAAATTATATAAAGGACCAATGAAATACCAAATAAAAACACTAGTGCTTTCAGGTTTTTATTCTTTAATTATTCTTCTCACTATTGCAATGTTTGGTAGGCACTCAAGATAGATGAACTTCTTTCAATAACCACAAACACGAGTTTTCTTTTCCAGTTCATACACACATGGAGAATGTTTTGTATTTTTCCAATCACTCTCTAACCATTCCTGATCTTGGTTCTGTTACAGAAACACAAGACAAATACAAAGTTTATATCTCAAATGGGTGCTGTTCAACTAAATTGTCACTATCTGACCCTACATTAAGGTTAAAGGATCCTCAAATCATTTTAAACCATCATCTTCAAAATCAGAACCTGTAACACAACACTTTGAATGAAGGTCCTGGTAATAATAAATCCATAATGTGAAGGTACTTTATTTACTCAAAATAAGCTACAAAAATATTACTCTAGGTCCTGACAACATTAACCAATGCAAGGTTTTAGAAAGAATTATACAGGGCTACAATCTCCTAAACCACATTCTATGCATAAAAAACACAGTAAAAATAAAGGCTGGGAGGGTCTGTGAAACTTTTCCTGGGAGGATCGAAAAATGTCTATAGATAAGTTAAATAATTCCCAATGAAACTATAAAACATTAAACCCATAGGAATGATAAGAGAATACAAGGACACATTAAGAAATTTTATAGATGGTAGATGTTGATATAAAAATTACTTAAGGTTTTCACAACATAAATCAAAACAAATACTTCTAATTTTATCAAAAATAATGCTGTTAATATCAATTAGAATAAAAATATGAAGACTGGATTTAAGGCTGAAAAAAAGTCTGGTATAAAAAAATTTTAATGCTAAGAAAATATAAATAAGTAACATATAAAATTAAGAATAATAACAACAGATATTTTAAAAATTATACATAAAAAATTATCTATCTATTTACTCAGAAGTAACAACTTTAATCACTTTTCACTTGGAATACAACATAGGCAGCTTTAAGTGAGTTAAATAACTTTCAAATATGTAAGAAAATGTAACATTTAACTGCCTTTTTTTGAAAAAAAAAAATTTAATCTTAAAATGAAACAAGATGAAATAAGTAAAGAAGTAAACAGCAAATTTTAAAAATGTAAGCAAGAAACATTTATTGGTAATAAATTAAGATATTTTAACAATTTATCAAACAAAAAGATAAATGGAAGGAATATAGATGAGATAAAAATAACTTTAAATGCATTATCACTCTCAATAATATACTGAATTTTAAAATTCCATTTGAAGCAGTATTTATCTCATAAAAAGGAGTTCAGAATTATGAACCAATATAGAAGCATCTTTAAGTTACAGTACATTTAGATTTCACTTTCATGTTTAATTAAAATTGAATTAAAAATATGTTTACCTATTATTAGCATAATGCATATAATTCAATCCAATAAAGGCATCCATTCTATTTATTTTAACATGACACAATAAAAAGTTAAAATGATGGAACTAATGTCAGAGCTCCTACATATTGAAATTGCATTCAAAATATTTAAAAAGCCATTTAAGATTGAAAAGGAGAATATCAATATTATGTCAGAATAAGGCTAATTTTTGATTGCTCCTATTTTAAAACACACAATTCTGAATTTCACATCTGAAAGATTTGTGCCACTTCAATAAATGCAATGAAAGTAAAATCATGCATTCTTAGAAAATAATGGGTAAACTGTAACACCCCAATTTTCATCCCATTCCAACCTTCCATATTGTTCAAGATTTTCTCTGAATTTTGCTAGATCTGTCTTCTCTTCAGGAAAGCCAGCAAAAAGTTTCTAAAAATAAAAATGAAATATAGAAATATAGTTTAACTATTAAAACCCCAAGCTCTTATACTTATGTATAGCCAGCATTCATTCTCACTCAAAGTCAGACAGTTACAAATAAATTTTGAAGTCCTTTATTAAAATCTGAACTTAAGAGTAAATTATACAGTTTAAAAGCTTATATTACTAGTCAGGGTTGGTTGAAATGTTAATTTTATTTTTAAAAATCAAATCTTAAAATTTAAATCAATATTTTTAATTTTTATCTATTTATATATTTTTTAATATTACTCTTTAACAATTAAACAAAAAAATTACTTAAGCTATGATGAAATTGTTTATGATTAATGGTTAATTTTTCACCATTCTCTTTGTTAAAGGGAAGAATGGAAACAGTTTAATCGAAAAACTTCAAGCTTTTATACTTATAATCAACATACATTCTCAAAATGAACAGTTTGAAATATATCTTGAAATTCTTTATTAAAATTTAAACTTCAGAATAAATTGTACACCTTAAAAAATCTTATTACTATCAAGGATTAGTTAAAATATTGGTTTTTTTTTAAACATTTCAACCAGATCTTTTAAATTTAAATAAATTTTTTACTTTAAATTTTAACAAATTAAATATTACAAATGAAATTATTTAAGCTATGATTAATGATTAAATTTTTATTATCAAGTTTACTTCTTATTGTAATGTGTATAACATTTATATAAGACGAATTATGTATTAAATGTATGAAATTTAATTTTTTATCTTTCATTAACAAACTTTTATAAATTTACATTTTTCTTTCTTATTTACAAATATAAAACTATTTATAAAATCAGTTTTTAAGCACCAGTATTTAAATAACTATAAAAAGAAACATAAGAAAAAATACATTTTTTGATTTGAAAACAAAAAAGTTTGAAATATCAACAAAAATATTACATCCCTCTCTTCTAAAAAATATTTATATGAATTTTTGAACAATAAACATAATCAAGTTCCAATACCAATGTAAAAATTATAATTGCAGATTAAAAATTTATAATTGATCTTTTCTTAGTCTTTTAAATAAAAACAAAAGCTTGGATACTTTTAAATTTTCAGCCCACTTCTAAATGATAATTAAACTAAATCAAAGGTAAAAAAATAATCTTACAACAGCAGATAAGGACGCAGCTGTAAACATGTGTAATATTTAAAATCAATGCTCTTCATTTTAATCAATGATTTTTTTTCTTAAATCCAAGGATTTCAATCAAAATTTATATTGTGATTTATATTAAGTCAATATAAATAACCAACTTTGCTACTAACATCAAAAGAAATAATCCACCTTATTAACATAAGAAAAAAATATTTTGAAATTTATATTTAATTAAAATTTTTTTTACTAAAGGTGATCCATTAGATATTGCAATTATAAAAATGTACACATTATCAGGTAAAACAAGTAAGAATAATAGGTAAAATAACAGACAATAATATAAATAGCCCATGAAAACAAGACAAAAAAAAATAAAATCTTGATTTATAAAAGAGACTCTAAATTTACAAACAAAATTTCCCTTTAAAAGCACCATTATAAGTAAATCTCCACTGTGTATATTATGTATATGATGTATTTATATATATATATATAACAATATTTTAACCAAACTAACCAACCTAATTATAACTATTCTAAAAATTTTTGTTAATTTTATCCCTAAAATTACAATTTTTGATGAAACGTTTTTATTTCTTTTTTAATTGTGGTAATGTTTGGCAACTTCAAAAACACCAAATTATTTTTTGCTTAAATCAGCTATTCTTATATTACTCCTTTACTTAACTTAGTTTTACTTCTCAAGCATCTCCCATTTGATTCATCTTAACATTGGTTAGCACTATATAAGCAACTGTAAAACATTTTGGCGAGCGAGTGCTAAAGATGAACTGTCTGAAATATCAACAATTTTTACTCAACAAATTTAACTAATTTCTTTCATGATCTAACAACTGTATTGTATCCAGCTTGGATAACTTTCTAAGTTTGCAGAGGGTAAAAACACCCATTACATACGTATGTATGTATGTACGTATGTGTATGTATATATATATATATATATATATATATATATATATATATATATATATATATACACACACATATATACATAACTTAAAACCAAAAATTTTTATGAAAGCATAAACAAATCAAAATAAAATTTTAAAAAAAAAGCTGAGCATCTTTTAAAAATAGTATAAAATATATATACCTGAAACAGAATACTCAACTGACGACTTGTTGTAAAAATCTTTCCATTTACTCCATCTTTCACAAGTTCATCAAGACTTTTAAAAACACATAAGTATTTCAGATTAAAAGAATTGATCAAAACAATGATATACATGAAATGGATTTTAAAAACACTTTTGTAATACTTGCACATACTAATCTATTTCAATTTTCTTCCTGCATCACCTGCTTTAAATTTAAACATACAACCCTTAACATTTTATGTTTATCAGGTTTAAAAGAGTAAAATAGAGAAACATTTTTAGCAATAGACTACTGTATATTTTTGTGTATAAACTGAGCATTTCAGAGGCTTTTTAGAGACCTAAAGTGGGAGGGGGGGTCAGCTTATATACGAGTCCATGGAACAGATGTAATATGACTTTTAGCACTGTTTTTTGCTGTTGGAGGCAAAAAGTAGTCAAATCAGCAAAAATTAACGAAGCAATAAAAAAAGTAAATGCATTATGGCAAAAAAATAAATAAATAAATAAATAACGCTTGTAAGAATTTTGAAATGAAAAAACATAAAAATTGAAAAATAAATTTAAAATGACTCTTATCTGTGTTATAATTGCTCTAAAAGAGGGATGTTCAAACTCTGACCCGCGGGTAGAATTTTAAGTTGCTGGTACGAGACAAATTAAAAGAAATATACATTTATACATTATATATCCATCTCCTTTTCTACTTTGTTTAAATATTACCAAATTTATTATTTCATGTCCAAAAGATCAGCAGTATATTTGCTTATGTGTGAACAAGTGTTTTCACCTTTGAACCTTTGAAAGAATAATTTCAGAAGTAGACAGACAGATGAGCATTTAGCCTCGCTTCTTAAAATCCGTACATCTCCCTTTGAACCTCAGTATAAAAAGCTTTTAAAAATGAAATCTCAATTTCATTCATCTCATTAGCACATTTAAACTGTAATACTTGTATATTGTTTTTAAAATTTTAGAAAAATTTATCTTGGTCCGCAAAATTTATTTTCTTTCGATTTTTGGTCCACAGCCAAAACAGTTTGTCTATCCCTGCTCTAAAACAACAGTACTATAGCGGTAGTGGATCAGTTAATCTTCTTTTAATAAACACAATTCTACATAACCCAGAAGCAATCAATAAATTTCCAAACATAGCCATTTTATTTATTTTTTCTTTTAACTAAGCTTATAATGCGTAAATTTAAGAAAAAGTTATCTTTATATAGGGATGCCAGAATTGAAACTTATCGTTAGCACCTCAGTGAAAATACCATTGGTCCCATGGTCTAGAACCATGATCATCAAACTGTGCTCTGTGTCAGTAATCTAGATATGTTAGTGTAAATTATGAAATTAACTAAAATGCTTGACTTTTGTTTTTCCTTGCCACTTTCAAAGCGTGCTAAGATATGTCCCTGTATTTATCTTGAGGTGCCAATCTTCTACCTCTGCAGTATTTAAATTGGATGCTGTGATGAAAAAGGTTGAGAAGAGTTGGTCTACCATTTTAATTTAAAGCAACTTGATTGGAAAATATTTCCCCTGCTTTACCTGCTTGGAGATATTTTTGGCTTCTTGGTGACATTTGAACATTCTAGAAATTGTTTTTTTCACTTGTCTTATATACAGGATTTGAACTTTGGGTAAATTTTTGAAGGAAAATCTTGGCTTACATATGGATCGGCTTATATTAGAAAATATACGGTAATTATTTTACATTTAAATGTATTTTTCTGTATGAAATACAGTCTTGTGATGATATGTCTACAATGTATCATTAATAATAATTTTTCCCCTTTCATTTCATTTTTTAAATTAACTACATAAATCTTACACAGCACTAGCACAATGATACTATACAAATAAGAAACATTTTATAAATATATGCAAAATTAAAACTACAAAGATAAACATAAAATTGTACCAAACATCAGGTAATAAAATATATATTTTCTTTTTATTAAATGCAATTTGACAGTATTGATAAACTAGTTTTAAGTTTTAATAAATTAAATTGCATTTAATTTTATAATACCTCGAGTCAATATATGTAAATATTAACTAACCAAGAAAAATGAAGAGCACACACAGGTAAGCAACAGCCAAACATGTCAACAACTTTCATTGGTAAATCAAGATTACTGGATGAAGTATGTAAACTGACACCTAAATCAGCACAAGCTAAAAGAGAAAACTCATATAAAAATGAGAAATGGTTAAGTAATAAGAATACACTACACATTTTAAAACTTAAACAAATGTAAGAATCAAACCTAATACATAAATATAACATTTGCTTAACAATTTATTCTATAGAAAAGTCATTTTATCTAATAATTTTTACATATTTACATGTAAAGGAGTACAAAATTTTAAATTAAAAAGAGAACAAGCAGAACTTAAAGAGACCTAAAAATGAATTTTCTAAATAAATAATTACAATTCCTATTTAGTACAAAATGCACAAAAAATAAAAAATAAAAAGTAAAACTTTATTTTATTTTAAAATTACTACCAGAATGAGAAAAAATACTTTGTATATCACTAAGCAAATTAAAACAAAGATTGAAAGAACTTCAGAATAAATGTTAAATCAAACTTTTGCTTAATATAATCTATGGGAAATTAGTGCAATTCAGGAATATCTAGACTAATGAATCTGGTAAAATTAAGTGACAATTACTTTAGCAGTAACAAAAAACTAAGAATTTTTTTATACCAGTAAGGCAACATTCAGCTTGAATCTAATAGAACTATAATTCTAATGACGGAACAATAGGAAACACTTCAACATCGCAAAAAAAAAAATTTGCTGGAGGAGACTGTGTAAGCAGAAGACAAGAGATGTTGCTGACATTAAAGAATTAACCTACAGGAAATGGTGGGCAAACATGATCAAAGCACACTGCTGAAATGGTTTTGCTCTCTTCAGTCAGGTTTGGTTCACTACGGTCTACTGTTTTGCCCATGAGGGCTAATGAGACTGGGACCTACTACTTAAAGTTGATTTCAAACAGCTACAAACATCCATACCAAGGGTGGGATTTAAACCTGCGAACTCTGATACAGAAGAACAACACTCTACCATTACCATCTGACCCCTTCTTAGTCAGAACTTAAATATTATCTGAAGAGTGCATGGACTGATAACCATCTTTTACAAACAGTGCATCTGCATAGTTAATAAACAAATAAATAAATAGAATGCTTCATAGACACAATCACCCCCAACTTGCTACATTTAGGTAAAAGTCTGTCTATTCACGACAACTATTTAAAAAATGTAGAAATAATATAGCCCAAGCAAGATTCATGGGCATGGAAACAGATAAGGGATCACAAAGACCTATGGATCCTCTGGGGTTTGTAGAGAGTAGAGATTAATTTGGATGTGTGTGGACAATGATTTGAGGTCTACAAAAGGTTTAATGCAATTTAAAACAATTGTGACTTATTTTCATTAAGAAAGCTAAAATAAAATAAATAGCAATAAATAATCTAAGCCAGCAATGACACCTTATTTTTGATAGCCCTAGCAATGCTAGGCTAGGCAGCTAGTGTTTTTTATATTTCATTTTTACATTACTATTAAATGCATCTAAGTTACAATTGTAATTTTATTATAATGTAGTTGTATGGAGTTAGTTCACTTGGGGGTTCATGTTAAAGTGTTTGCTATAAGAAGGGGTTCATGAACATAATTTTGGGATCTACTGGTCTAAACTGATTTTATATAAACAGTAGAAGAATATTGGTAAGGAATATGTATTCCTTAAATTACATTGAAGTAAGATGAATACAAACCTATAAATGTCGGATAATCTTCTGATTTTAACCACATTGTTACAATGTCAATATGATTAAAGCCTTTGTCTTCAATTTGCTTTTGATAAAAACTTTTCAATGGGCCTTTGCCTAAAAATAAAAATATATCATAGGATTATAAATAACTTCATTATTTATTGGAATGAAAAAGAAATTACCAAAGAAAAAAGTTATTATAAAGGAAACAAATTTTAAAAGCTGCATTTAACAATATTTATAAAATCTAATATATAATAACATTCCCAAAGAATACATTTATCAAATTTGCCATTGTTAATCATAATTTATCAAATTACTACAAAATACTAATTATATAGTGTGCTACCAAAAAAGTTAAGAAATTGATAAGGCACTTGAAATAAAACTTACCAGTTATAGCAATAACTAAATCAGGAAGATTTCCTCGGACTTTAGCTGCTTGCTCATAATCTACAAAATAAGTCAGTTATTGCAAGTTAAATATTTATTTTAAAATCATTCTATCAAATTTAAATGAAGTATTTAACTCTAATTTAAAATTCTTCCAGAAAAATTTGTGGAATGAAAGAAATGGCCTCATAAAATATACTTCTTAAAAAATATTAACTTCCTAAGAATATTTCATATATGCAGAAAAGTCCTATTATTAACTTTATGTTGGCATAAAAAATATCTAAAAAAGAAATATTTGGAACTATCATAGAAAGAGCTTTGGCTTTATTACACCAAGGAAGAAATCAAATGAATTTTGAAACATATGTTTACTCTCCTATCTTTACTTAATTATGAAGCTTGGCTAAATTTAGTATATAACTTGATCATATATTCATGTAGAACACAGAATTTAATAAATATTTAGGACAGTCATTACGGTTAACCATAAGAGATAGGGGAAAAAAAGGAATACCATATATTTTTGTGTATAAGCCAAAAATTTTTGGGGCTTTTTAAAGACCTAAAGTGGGGATGTTGGCTTATATACAAGTCCATGAAACAGATGTAATATATGTGTTTCTTGGCATTGTTTTTTGCTGTTAGCAAAAGCAAAAATACCAATGGTGGTCACATAGTCTAGCACTACAATTATCAAACTGTGCTCCACAGCAGTAATCTAGATAAGTTAGTATAAATTGTGAAATTAACTAAGATTCAAGTTAATTAAAATTTAAAATATAAATTGTTTTTCCAAGCCACTTTCAAAGCATGCTAAGATATGTCCCTCTATTTATCTCAAGGTGCGAGCGATCCTCTACCTCCAGGGTAATTAAATTGGGTGCTGAGACAAAAAAAGGTTGAAAAGCATTTTGATTTAAAGCAACTTGACTGGAAAATATTTCCCCACTTTACCTGCTTGGTGATATTTTTCACTTCTTAAAGATATATCTGAATGTTGTATAAATTATTTTTTTCACTTCGACTTATATAAAGGTTTTGAACTTTGGGCAAATTCTGGAAAGAAAATTGTAATTTCAGCTTATATACAGATTGGCTTATATTTGGAAATATTAGGTATATAACCACAATCCACAAAATATATTTCAATTATTTGAATCTAGAAAATAAATATATAGTAAAACTAATTACAGTATTAGGTACTAGCCTTAGTTTCTAAGCTCAATGTTGTTAGCTAGTTAAAAATGTTGTCTTAAATTTTGTAATAAAACAATTTTTTACAAATCTGTATAAATAATATTGTCTTAATTTGACAACATTAAGTTTTTCTAAGATTTTTATTCTATAATTCTATTTTTTTTTTAATTTTAAAAAATTATACTTGAAGGGTCATAACTTTGGGGTTACTCTATGGCAACAAAAGTGCTTGGGCTGGTAAAATATAGAATAAAAATTGGGAGAATTTTGAACAACTTTTGTGGGCAATTAATTTTTATATATCCCATATATATACTGTTGACTCTCAATATCTTAAAATCATTAGGATATAAAAATAATAATAATAATAAAGATAACTAAAGTTCAAGACATCCAATAAAAAAATTCAAATTTTTTATTGCATGAATGTAAACTGGGGACTATGGAAAAACTTTGAGATAACATATTGACAGCATATACATTTATTGATACAAATATCATTAAAAATTATTACATTTTTAACCAAACTATAAAACATTGACTTACCCTCTAGTGCTGACAGTAAAACAGAAAAATCTTCATCCTCTGAAAAAAATACATATCTTTTGTAACACTATTCAGAGGAAATATATCCATGCAAATCAAGCTCCAAAATAGATATCACAAGATTCAACAAATATGGCTATCTTTCAGAATTTCAATACTTAAGACTTTTATTAGTATATAAATTTAAAACAACAACAATAAAGATATTCACTTTAATTGTATTATTTTTTGCATAAAAGTAGTAATTAAATAAATCAGTTATCGAAATTATTTTCCATTTTGATGACAAGCATCTATGGAATTTTTAAAGTAGTAAGGGCGAGGAGTGGGGAGAGATACAAAAACTTTGTATACCTAAATTTTTATAAAACACTGGAGTAGATTTTTATTTATAGCTTTGATAGGTTAAAATTATGTACTTCCTTCATGGCTGGTTCATGAGATAAAATGTGTCTACATGTTTTCTTAAAAGACAAAACAAGAACAAAATTTTATTCAACTAATGAACTGCTCTATGCGGCAGATGCTTATGCTCTTGAATCTCTACACAGACTCCTGTTTCTTTCAATACACACCACACTGCTGGAAGACAGTGCCATGTATTTACAATATTTAAAGCAGAATTAAAATCCAAACACTACACTTCTTATTCATCCCACATTTTTCAATGAGTTCCTATTTATTATTAGATTTTTTATTCCTAGCTCTTCAGCAAAGTACTTTCTTTCTAAAGAGTTTTGAAATTTAGAAAGATAGTAAACCTCTCTAGTAAAAACTTGCTCAGTTCTTAATATAGTGTCTTCCAATGTTTTAATTTATTCTCTAAGTGAAATAATAAACTTTAGAATGATTGCCTTTGAATTTCTTCCCATTCTCAAAATCTATGTCTGCTTGCATCAATTCTAATACATCAATTCTAAATTTCAAACATTTTCTGTAGCATTTGATAACTAATTCTTAATTGAACTCTCTTTTACAAAATACATTAACAGAAAGATCTGATAATTTTATCTCAAATTAACCACAAACCGAAATAGTTTTAGGCAGATCAATCTAATTGTAGGTCAAGGTAATGGTAGAGATACCATATAGGAAAGTGCCATTGGATACATTTTTCTGTCAATGACATGTTAAAATTATTAAAATGATTTAAATAATTTAATTCATCTGATAGTGATTAAAAATAGGATTTAAGATAAGTTTTGTTGCTTTTTCACTCTATATACTTTTATCTATTTTTATATGACTTTTTTTTAAAGTCATATAAAAATCACCCTTTTTTAATCAAGATAATCTATTCTATTGCTAGAAGTAGTAGTGTGATTGTTTGCAAAATGGAAAGAATTTAACATGTTATTTATATTTTCACTTTTTATAGATACCTTGGTTCTCTTTAAAAGATCGATAATTTTCCACTAGCTCAGGACAATATTAAATCACCAAATATAGCAATTTTTTCCTTTAGTTTATATTTCTTAAAATTAAATTTTAAAGAAATGTGATATTTATTTTTATAAAAATGAGTTGATTTGTTTTATAAATTGTTTATACTACTGTTAAGTAATATAATATAAAAAAATATTTAAATTTTGAGATAAATATATCTTTTATTTGTGATCCTTAACTACTAGATCAAAGACTGTTCATGAAGCAACTAGTATTGAATAAAGGAGGAAGATTGATATTTAAACAAATGATAATTTCAATAAAGTTGCATTGTAGCCATATCTAATAAAATTTTAAAAAATATAATAATAATAATCTAAATTTACAATAGCTATCTTTAAAAATTCAATATATATAAGAATTTAATGATATTAATTACCAGTCCAACTGGTGCTGCTGACAATCAAAGCAGGTCTTTGCTTTAGATATTCAATTTTTCCATTCACATTTTGAGTAAACCTAGTCATTTCTTCTTCAGAACTTTCTTCTCTATGAAATCAAATAGCAAGAATTTTTTAGCAAAATACTATGGAAGTTAACATGAATAATATAAAGTTATAATAAACTATGCAGCTTAGTTTTTAGACAAAACATAACTTAAATGGCAACCATATATTATGAAAAAAAATTGTAGTACATATGTATTAAAAAATTGCTGATTTTTAATATTACTTTTAAAAATAGTAATTTAATACAGTATGAAATAAAAAAAACCAAAATGTTTCCATGGATGGTATTTTTGTTAACTTAAAAAATGAATAGATAAGAAATCAAATTGGAAAAAAATAGCAATATTTAGAGAAATGCATTACATTTAATTTACAATAAAATAAAATGAATATGAACATATATCTCATACCTATTACTAACAGTTGCTAATAATATAAAATGCTATTTTAAATATAAATCACAGAGAAGCTCCTGTTGTGTCCTTATAGGCATAAATTTATTCAGGTAATTTTTAAATAAATTCCAAAATAAAGTATTCATAGCTATACTGTTTGAAAATTAAAATATGCAAAACTCACTTTAGTGAAATATATAAATTACTAGTGGAAGATGGGCATGCAAAATTAAGAAAATCATATAAACATTATTACTTTAAATTTTTTTTTTAACTGGGAGTGTTTTTTCTTTGATTTTCTCAAATATTCCCACATATGGATGTCCCAAAAAGTTCTTTCTTACAGAAACTTTTGAATAATATATTTTTAAATCATGCAAACTATTACAATTGAATCTTTTGGCTTCCTTTTGGTGTCCTTTAATAGTTGCCAGTATGCTCCAGGGCTAGCCCTAGTCATTCTTCTGCTGTAGTAAAAGTAAAAAAAATGCTACCACCCTCATAAGTTTAAAAAAGTTAAGTATAAGTTAAAAATTTTTTAATTAATAAATATTGCTTGGCTCATTTATTTTCTAGATTCAAGTAATAAAAATATTTGCAGTTGTGTTTATTTATTTATATTATGCTATAGTTTGGGCAGTTTAGCCACATTTAAATTTTGCTGCATTGGTATTCACTTACTTTTCCGACTATCCAGTCTTCCCACTTAACTTGTCTATAGTTTCTATGAATTTCCAGTATGTTACAACCAAATGATGGTTAAGAGCATAAGGCTTTACTCTTTGGCATCAAATTTTGTCCCCATTTTGTCCAAAATCTCATATACATCTATTATCTTGATAGAAAATCTATATACCAAGTTTTCTTTATATAACTCATTTAAATTTTTAGTTGTCAACTGTGAAATGCTTCCCCCAGACTAGCACAAGTTTTCCCATTAAGCATAATTTCATTTAAAAATTCATAAAAAATCCTAACTTCAATATGCTGAAATTTACAGTTTATAATCCCTGATAGTATCTATGTATAATGTAACAAAAGTTTTGCGATATATAAATAAACAATTACAAATTTAAAGAAAATGCTTTTTTTTTTTTTAAAATTGTTTCATTTTAGTAAAACTTATTTATATTCAGAAAAAAATGTACATTTTAAAATTTAAACAAATTATCTGTAAAATTATCAATTGCCCAAAAATTTCATTAAATTTTAATATAAAATTAAAATTTAAGGAATTGAATAACTAAGTAGAACTTCAGGAATATCAGATCTTTCACATATATTTACCATTCATTTGCATTCAAATTGTTCTTACTATTCTTTATATTTTTAAATATTTCAGTGTCATCTTTCTTCCATTCCACTGTCTGATTCATTCATCCATTAAAAAATCTTGTTCTCACTTAAGTATTTAACTCTTATCCCCATAATGGCTAAAATAAATCTGACCTAAAATATACAATACACTATCTAGAAAACTTCAAACTGCAAATGACAATTCTGCTCCCACCTCTAACCATAATAAACATCTGATTCTTTTCCATTCCATAAAAATATAAACACCTGTAGCTCAAAAGATCAATGTTGTTTGCCTGTTCAAAATTCTCTGATTCAGAAGGAAAGATAAAACTGATAACTAAAAGCATATATTGAAGGTCAACACATTGTAAAACATCATTAAAAAAAAAATCTAACAGACTTCAATCTCTATCTAGGGACTTTAAAAAATTTAAATAAAACTTCTGATTCCCAACCCCACTGGTGTGTCAGCAGGTCTTGAACAGAGAATTGCACAATCACATATATGTGATAGCGGTCCTGACTGAGTTAATGACCAACATGCTTTGTCTATATATACAAGACAAAAAGAAAGGAAGAGAAAGATAGTTCATCAATACTCTTTTTATTAATTTTAGGATAATTATGAAATAAAATATTAATTGCCTCAGAAGTTAAAACCTTAGAGTTAAAATTCAAAAGAAAAACTCAGCTTAAATACAAGACAAATATTAAATATAGAATTTTAAAACTTTTTTTTCTAAAGAAAAACTTTATTGTTTGGTGACAATAAAATTTAGAATACTCACTTAGAACTAAAAGAAGGATACTCTGTCTGAATTTTCATGAAAAAGGCATGCTTTTCTTTTATAGAAATAGGATGGAAAATATCTGGAGCACAGTCATAAAATACATGGGCACTGAAATTAAAATGTTCAAAGCAAAATATTATACTGTTTTGTACAATTAAACATTTTTCAAGCTTTTTATATACATATGTAAAAAAGCATCCAGTTGATAATGGGTCCTTTGTGGGTTAAATGCATTTTCAAATAGAAATTAAATAAATCCACCTGTGATAAGTATATTTCAGTTTCAGCATTATAGCAAAATCATATCTTTTTTAATACTATGATAATCTTAAGAATATTTAACATAATTTATATTATCAAAAAGTTTCTGTCATCACTGATTTCAACATCACTTTCTTTCTTTACAAAATTCACTGTGTAGTACAAAGATTAACATCATTAAGTTGTATAAAAAATTAAAATTAGAAGACAAGTAGTTTGCTTTAAGATATTTTGTTTCTGGTAAATGGAGTAAATTCAAATTTACTCAAACATTTGAAGTTTTTTAATAAACTGTATGTGCACATATACATATTTGAGGTAAAAATTGAAAACAATACATTACTTTAAAAGGTTTTATTATTAATAGTATTTATAAATTAACACTATAACAATTAAAAATTTATAAATGTACATAAATAGTTATAAAAATAATAATCAGCCAATCAATCAAATATTATATTTACTAAAATAAATTTTTCAATTATAAAGTTCTCGAATTATGCTGCCAACCATGAGATTTTGCTGACAGGCTGCATGTAGCCTGAGGGTTGCTACTTCCCCCACCCTGGTATAAGAGAAAGTATTTACAATCCTTCATATTTATCTCATAGTAAGAGACCAATTTCTTTCTAAACCTAAGATTTTTCTTTCTTAAAAAACTGCAGGAGAGAATTGCAAAAATGGTATGAATACATAAAAATGGTAAGAATACAACAACCCTTTTATTTACTTCTAGTGTTCTTCTCAGTCAGACTAAATAGTTAAGGGGCCGCTAGACTCAGAAAAAAACCCCGTACGCAGTGAAAACAACCCAAGAAATTGCAGGCGGTGGGAGGTAACTAGTTGAGCCTTTCTGTCCAATCAGAAAACTTTACATATTGACACCCCGTTATTTATCACTTTTTAAAAATCCCTATTTCCCCTACTGCTTTCTGAAGTGCGCTAGATCTATTTTTAGAACCCCCACTGTAAAACAAGTTAGCAAGAGGGAAACGTAGCCTCCGGGTAAAGCGGTCACCCCTCGTTTATTCTGT
>CM063508.1:7401126-7408626 GCA_032207245.1 Pardosa pseudoannulata | reverse complement strand
TACTTATCGTTTGAAATGCAGACTGTACTCATGTCACTATATTTCATCTGTTTTCTTTTAATTTTTGTTATTAATTTTGTAATATCCCCTTTAAATTAGCACTACAGTCTACACACATGTATAACTAATATTGATTTTGCCAAAATTCAATACACACATTGTGTAACATAAAAAAAAAACTTTTATCAGTATCTTTTAACTCGAATTAGAGTTAGAATGTGTTATAATTAAGCTCCCTATTAAACTCCAATAAAAAGATTGGAATGATACATGAAGTTATCGATTTCACTATATAATTCAAAACAAAAGGTCCTAGTACCAAACCATAAAGCCGAACAATGGCCGAATGGTTAGGGTGCTGGCCTTCGGAACCGGAGTTCGTGGGTTCGAATCCCACTTTGGCATGGATATCCGTAGCCGTTCGGAATCGGCTTTAAGCAGTAGGTCCCGGTCTCATTAGCCCTCGTGTTGCAAAAAGCAGACCGTAGCACTCCAAACCAAAACTAAACCATAAAGCACAGAAATAAAGTTAAAAAAATTAGCTTTAACCACCTTAAACAACACGTATCAATAATATTATTTGAAAAAAAATTGTTGACATTTTCGTTTATCGGTCACTCGGTAATTCGAAATTTGAATACCAGTTTATCAGTAACCTATTTCCGAATATTAAAAGTTTATTTCGCTATAAAATAGTTTTATGTTAGGGAGTAAGTACATATAACTTTTGGTATGTGCCCCTTTATTTCTAATACAAAATGCTGAATAGTAATCAATGCAACATGTAAACGTTCAAATATCGTAAAAAAAAAAACTTATTTAAAAATGCATTTTTAAAATTATTATTGAAAAATATTTAAAGAAAAAAATAAAAATGTAATCATACAGTAATAATACAGATATAATAAAATTTTTATAACAACTTTTTTAAAAAGTATGTAAAAAAAAATTATTTACCCAAACTTTTATATCTTAACGAGGATCTAACTTCTCACATAAGAATGAAACAAATGCAGGTTTATGCACTTGTATATTATATCATATTATACATTGACAAAGGAACAAGGGCATCACATCTAAACAATAAACTTTCTGCCACCCCATTAGTCTTTTACCCCCTCCCTTAATGAATTTTTTGTGTTTTATACCAATATATATATATATATATTAATTTGGTAGTTTAAATACCAGAGAAAAAGCAAACTGAATTTAGTTTTCAGGAGTATAAGTTGATAAGTGTATTCAGTATTCAGCCCGGAAGACTTGTAAAGACAAATTTGGTATGTAGTTCTTATAATATTACTAAGAAAAACATCTTTGGACTTTTTATTCATACTTTAACTAGCATACAGCCTGTCATATGATGATATAAGTAATATTTTTAATTTTCCAGAATTGTAAAGTACCATATGAGGCTGATAAAAAAAGGTTTTTTTTGGCTAAGAATTATATAGTACACGCTCAATAATTTGTTTATCTTCATACTCTTCTAAAGTCTCGTGATACTGTGAATGCAGTTTAGAATCACGTTGAATTCATTTAGAAAGATAATTCAAAGTTTTCTTAGCTACGTCGAAATTATCATTAAGTTCTTCCCATTTTTTTCCCTCAGTAATTAATGGAATTAAAGGAATGAAACTATCAGCTGTAGCAATCGGTATCAAATATGATACCTGTTGTGTCAAGTTCTCGGCTAAAGTCCTTCAATTTTTGATGGGCTTTTTTAAAATCATATTCCAAAATTGTTGAGTAATAGTCAGTTTATCTAAATGTTTAAAATTTCTAGAATGACGAGGTTTCCTTTATTGGCATTTTATATACATGACAAAGATTATTATGAATAATGGTACCATGCTCCAAAACACACACACACACACACACACACACACACACACAAGCTTTGGTCTTTGGTTTTGGAGCGCTACGGTCTACTTTTGGCAACAAGAGGGCTAATGAGACCGGGACCTACTGCTTAAAGCCGATTCCGAACGGCTACGAACAACCATGCCATAGAGGGATTCGAACCCACGAACTCCAGTTCCGAAGGTCAGCACCCTAATCGGCCATCGTTCGGGTTTATATACTTTGGAAATGATGGGAAATGATACCTGAAGTTATAAGTTTTCTTTATATAATTCAAAATGAAAGGTCCTAGTGCTAAACCATAGAATGCAGAGGTAAAGATCTCAGTAATATTAGCTTTAAACACTTCATCGAAACAAAACAGGTTTCAATATCGTTTCTTTAACGTTTATTTAGAAAAAATTTTCTGGGTTGGGGTTCAGCCCCTCTAAAATAATAATCTGAAAGGAAAGACCACAGATTTTTAATTTTTTACATACAAATTGGGCCGAAATTTACGAACTTGCATGTTATATTATAAATTGACTATGTAAGTAAATTGACAGTAACATATCGTACAAAAATTTAACTGTCTGCTGAGCTTTAGTGTATTAATTCCTCCCCCCTTCCCCATATATGAAGTTTGTATGCTCTACCATTACCTGTATACATCCAAATTATTAGTTTGGTATTTTAAATAGAAGAGAAAAAGTAAACTGAATTTAATTTTCAAAAATATGAGTTGAGAAATGTATTCAATACTCAGGAAAAATTATAAAGGCAATTTTGGTATGTAGTCTTTATAATATTACTTCGAAAGCATAAAAAAAATCTTTAGACTTTTTATTAAAGCCTTAACTGGAACATTCATAATTCCAAATTTAAAATATAAACCATAAAATAAATAAAAATATATATAATATATAATATATAGATAATGATTTAATTTTAAGTATAGATTTCATATTTCAATCAAAAGAGCAGGAGCTAAATAAGATATTATTATTATAGCAATAAAAATAATATTTCTAACTTATTGCCAATCGTAACATTTTTTTCTGTATCTTTTGCTCATACTGAATTTTATTTTAAGAAAATTGGAAGAAAAACAAGTAATAAAATTGAACTATGAAATCACAATTATTAATATAAAATAAGCTTAGTGTTGAAATTTTTTAAACATGCATAAAAAGTCCCAATTTTAAATACGCAAATATTGCCAGAGAGTACAAATAAAATCAATGCCGATTGTAAAAAAAGTCTCAAATTCCCTTCGTGAACCGTGAATGACTTTCAAGCAACCAAAGGAACTGTCCACATTGTCTTGACAGATACATCAATCACTATATCTATTCCCCAGTCCTCTGTTATTTCCCCAATTTCGGAATTTTTTTCCCCATTCCTCTACGAATCTTCCCCATAACCGGCGGAGGCGGAGTCTGAGGAGAAATGCTCCGATTTCTACACATTTTCCTTAAATTTATCCCGTAATTACACTTTTCCTAATTTAGATAGAACTTTAAAATAAGTTTCTACTAAAAGCTTGAACATTGAAGAATGTAAGCTAGTTTTTAAAATTTTTAATTTTTTCAATCTCGAGTATATATAAACAGATAAAGGAAAAAGTACCGCTTATTTCTTCAATTCAAAAATTTGATCTCGAGTATATATAAACAGATAAAGGAAAAAGTACCGCTTATTTCTTCAATTCAAAAATTTGATTACCTTTTAAAAATAGATTTTGAATGAAAAATAAAAATTTGAAAAAGAGCTTCTATTTATTAAGGCATCAAGTACCTCGAGCAAAAAAAAAAAATTCTGAAAAAATCCAAATGTGATTTTGTAAACTAGGAATAACTTTTCCATTCACTTAACATTAGCTTCGTCATATCGGAGGCTGAGTAAAGCGCCGCCTTAACAGTATGTTTCCTTGTGTTGGTTGATACGGTTTATGCTAATAAAAAAATGTCCACTTTTAACTCTTTAAAGACAACAAGTGTGGAAAATTTTACTACCCTAAGTCCTAAATGTTTCAGTAGGTGAAAATGGAAAATGAACTGTCCCATTCTCTCCACCCTCTTCCGTTCTCTCTTCCTGGAAAAAGGACTTCAGAACCATGAATGAAGTAGTGGGTCACAGATGTCATCTTAAATTAATGTCTTTCTTTACTTCACCACTTGGTAACAAGGGTTCAAAATCTACAAGATAAGAACTAAAAAACTACTTCTCGTATAAAGCAATGTTGGAGAGTTATGTAATTCCAGATTGCAGCAGCAAAATGTGGTATTTTATAGCAACTATAACCTAACAACTAAATTAAGAGTTCCAATAATGTTTTAGATTGCATTGTCTATGATCTGTAGAAACACTTCAAAAGCTAGACTCTAGAAAATAATTTTAAATTAGACATTATTGTTATAGCAGGAAAACCTGTCGTTCCCTAAGCCATAGTACTATAATTTGAGTACACATACTTAATAGTCTATCAATTATAATTTTGTATAAAATATTTACAAATGTTTATTGTGAAAAATGCATCTCCAAAAAAAAATTGTGTTTTGAGTGTGAGGTGTGAGAAGAAATAAGAAAGCTCTTTCAGGATATGTTTTTAATAAATCCCACGATCAATGTTCCCATAAAAACAAATTAATTCAATTCAATGCTATAAAATTAACCAAAAAATAAATCTGAAATTTATGATTAAAACAGCCATATGGTGGCGAAATAGGTAGGGTGCTGTCTTTTACTAGCAGAGTCTGAATGTTCAGATTTTATATATATTTCTAGCTATACTGTTGAAATGTAAATTACAGTGTTATTAGCCCCCATTTAATATAAAGAAGACCATAACACCAGCCTTCCAACCAACCATGATTTAAACACAAATTTAGTATATGAGTTCATGCAATAGGATGAACATACACTCTCATTAAAAGCCAACAAAATTTAAGCTTAAATTTTATAAGTTTACAAACTAAAGACTTCTAAGAACTGCAAACTTGCTAAAACAATTGTTAGTATAAATGTTACTAAAACTAATAGTTCTACAACACAAAAGTTTCCAAAAAAATCATTATAAAATTTTGAATAATCAAAGAACAAAAGAAAGCAAATTGTACTGAATACTTCCACTATCCTGTACAAATAATGACTTATTTCTTTTCATTTTCACCATGTTATCAATAAATCTGATTAAAAAGAAAATATTATGCATTCAAGAAATATACATTACTTTACATTCCAATTATCCATTAAGTCACATTTCATAGCTTTAGTAACACATAAAGAATTATCTGCTTTTGTGCTAAAGTACTTTTCACACCTGAAAAAGAAAAAATAAACTTGTATAAGTAAATGCACATGAAAAAAGAAAAAGATTCTGAATGTAAAAAAATACAAATTAAATGTGGGGTAAATAAGATTTTAAACCTTTTGTGGGCTATTTATTCCTTTTTTAAATTCCTCCCAGTTTTCGGCTTTTTATTATATATTAAACTTGAGCATTTAGGGGAAAATATTTTATTTTGCAAATTTTATTTTTACATGTAAATTCTCAGGGTGGAAACTATACTTCCTATGGAACAACCTACCTACAGTTATAGAGAAAATTCAATTGGGCAGTGCTTATCTGCCATGAAAAATGAAAAGCATGGGGGCATCCCATTCTACACATGTATATTGGGTCCCCTTTACCTGAGACATTGTGATACATTTCATATAATATCTATAGTTGGAAACCAACTTTGGCATATATGATTTCACACACTGGCTAAGTCAGGGTCCCCCTCTTTTTCCAGAACAAAAATTAAGGACTTTTTAAGGATTTTCTAAGGACCAAAGTAACTTTTTATAAGGACCTACTTGAAATACATGGCATAACGACATAAACCCTATTTCCTGAGGAACATATTTTAATAATTATGAACCAGACATGGCATGTTCAATAAATGCCCTACAATATTTTAGAATTAAATTTTTAAAAATGCTTAAAAATTAATATAAGATAAATCTATTTGACAAAAACTAATCTTGAAAAAAGTTTTTAGTGATCAAATTAAAAATAAGTTGTGAATAAAATACAATATTATAACCAGTACTTTCTCAGGTTTAAAAATGACTCATATATATATATACATATGTATATACTAGCTGATTATACCCGACATTTCCAGGGAAAAAAGAAAGTTTTAGACTTTTTTATAACATTCAATGCAAGGAAAATTAAACTTGCATAAGTAACTGAAATATCTACACCCCATTCTCCATGTTTTGTTTAATTAAAATCTGCATGACTATTAGCTATTAGGAAAGGGCAGCTGACTTTATTCTTTAAACCTTTTCAGTATGCAAAAGATTATTCGTCAAATAAGTTTTCTACCTCGTGACCATAAAGTACTAATAAACTAAAAGTTTTTTCATAATTTTTTAAAGATATTAAGGAAAAGAATTCTGAATTACTACAATAATACACTTAAAATATATATGTATTTGAGGATTTTCTTTATTATTAATACTGCACTTTTGGCTAGAAAATGTAAAAGAATGTTATGAACATTAACAAATATTTTACATATTCTTTATATATATATTCTTTGAACAGTACTTATCACCTGTATTGGCATTCTTAGAACCGGTTTTGGGCAAATATAACTCTGAACTCACAAAACTAGAAAGTTAGGAAAATACTGATAGTAAGTTAGGAAAACGGATTGCGTCCATAGAGAAATTGATTGCCTTCCAATTTAAAAATTAAGACGTTTTTAAGGACCTTTGAGAAAAATTAAGTAGTTTTAAGAGTCCTTAAAAATGAAAGCTAAAATTAAGCAGTTCTTAAGGACTTTTAAGGACTGTGGGAACCCTGTAAGTGAACATTTCCTTGCTTGGAAGTTAGTAATGGTGCTAGTCCTTTTTCTTGCAACATATTTGTCTATTAGTTGACAAACTCATACTATTTGGAATAGTAGCTGGTCTATAGTAAGTCTTCCATTTCTTGCTGGGTATTTCTTAAGATCAAGTCAGTGGGAAGATATCTTCTCAAGGCCCACGAAAGGTTTAAGTATCATATAGAACAAATTTATAAGTAAGCAGTTTAATAATCTAGTGTAGAAGGGGGAAAAAACTTACCACCTAGCTACCTTCACAAGCAAACTTTGCTGACCAGCAGAAAGTCCTAATATTGTATAACCATAATTATGAAAGTCAATAATAAGATGACACTTTTTCAACCAAGAAATAAAGCATGCAATTGGTAAAGTAGGAATTGAAGGTGGATTCTACAGATTAAAAAAGAAATGTAGGTTGTTAGAAAAATACAGAAATGTGCAAAAAAAAAAAAAAAAAAAAAAAAAAAAAAAAAAAAAAAAAAAAAAAAACAGTTTATATAAAATGAAATTATTAATATATTGAATTTTTGAAATAATAACTGGTTAAAAACTGAAAAATTAGTAATAAAAATGTTTTGTAAATTGGTTTAAGGTTTGCTTTTAGTAAATATTCAATATTGTTTATGATAATTAATAACAATCAACAGACTGTACATTGTTAGTATTTACAATCTATTAAAAATACCTTTCAAAGTAAAAATATCCTTATTAACTCCTTCAGGACTACCAGAAGGAGAAAAAAGTACTTTACTAAGCTCATGCGATCCAAAAGTAT
>CM063508.1:7278140-7401026 GCA_032207245.1 Pardosa pseudoannulata | reverse complement strand
TAATAGAACCAGGTGGTCTAAAACCCGTAATTGAGAAACGGTGCGTCGACGGCTCCGAACTGTCTGAACATTGTAACCTGTTGAATGGACCTTTACTGTGTACATAATTGAGTGCACCTTGCCGCCCATTAGCGGTTACAAAAAGGCCATTAAGTTGGTTAAGTTAATGAATCTGAGAATTGCTACATCTGGAACCAGGACAGCTGATCGAGACTTGGGAGTGACCGCAAGATTGCGTCACCCTGGCTCGGGAAGTTTCTCGAAGAACCGAGAAGCGGAAGGAGTGCTTAGTATAAATGGAAAGGACCGGACTAGAACGGGGGCTTTTGCTTTGTTTCTTCTCTCGAGGCTTCTACCTGCTAGAGCCTGGTCGATCGAGGACCGCTCTTATCTCCGTGTCTGGAGTTTGTTTTTTTGAGACCGCCAGCGTCTCCGTTGCTAGATAGTCGAACATTCGACTTGGGAATTCCTTCCCCGTTATTGCTGATTGATAGTTAACTTCTTGCATAGAAGTAGTCAGCCTAGAGTGACTTTGCACTCTAATTTTGGATCGACTTGCATCCTGTGTTTTCTTCACGAATCCCAGCGTGATACGCACTCGGAACCTCCGAACCTGCTGTGAAAGCCAACCGCGCTAATCGACTGACGGAGTGATCGAGTCAACATTAGTCCCGGCACTAATTAGTTTCCAGCTATTGTGTTTTAAAGCCCTAGCCATACTGTTCCGGTATCCCACGCATCCTTGTATGTGCATATTATCTCTGTACGAGATCCCTGAATGTTATCGTTTATTGAATTTGTACATATCTGTACATAGTTTATTCTAGTGAATAAAATATTTAGTCAAGAATACCTTAAATTTCTAGCCTGTGTCATTGAAGGCCTCGCCTACCTATTTTCCAGTACGTTACAGGCTAGTGGTATTCTAAATATTGGTGGCAGCGCTGTTACGGTAAACAGTGAAGGCTAGGTGAAGAAATTTTCGCGGGTGAAATTGTGCAGCCAGACATCAGATGAGAAATTTTGCGTTCCGAATCTGAACCTGCATTAGTGAAATTTTTTTGTGATCCTGTGATATTGAGAGTCAACTGTGAGACCTTTTTTTTGTGATCCTGTGATATTGAGAGTCAACTGTGAGACTTTTTGTGTGATCCTGCGATATTGAGAGTCAACTGTGAGACTTTTTGTGTGACCCTGTGATTTGAGAGTCAACAGTGAGATTTGGTGTTCAACCGTAAGACGACGCTAGAGACTGATGAAACAAGCATCAAAAATCGTGAGTAACCAATTCTGTTCTCTTGTATCGAACCAACAGTACATTGAGTATAGGTTGTGCTAGGAATTTAGATAGATCAGAGTATAGTAAATTGTGTTGCATTGTGTTTAAATTAGATGTATATCAATTGAAAGAAATCTTAAATTGGTATGCAAATATTTTGTAGAGTGATAGAAATAATTTCAAAGATAAGAATTATTGACTAAGGTATATTAAAGTTTTGAATTAAGAGTAAAGTTGAATTAAGGAATTTTGTGTAATAGTATTGTGCATAAATTTGAATTTTAAAAGTGTGTATAAATTATAATTGTAATTGAATATTAATTGGAATTTAACTGTTCATAAATAAGATTTTTAAACTGTGTATAAATCAGAATATTATATAATGAATATAATTTGGAAATTTGAAATTGCATAAATTGAAAATTTAAATTGTGTATGATGGTGTTTGATTTAAATTGTTAATAAGATAAGGAAAATTAGTGTGTTGAGAACATTGCTTAAATTAAATATATTAGTTATTTAATTATCATAATTTGAACTTAAGAAAACTGTTAGCACATTATAAGAGAATATTGCAAGTATTTATTTTGTATTGTGTGCATTTGTGCTAGGAAAATTCATATTGTTTATTGTTTTGGTTTTCAAGTGATTATTGTTGTGTTAATTTGAAATTTTGGAAATTGGGTTAAACGTTCTAATATCGAGTAGTATTTGTATTGTGTTAGTATTGTATTTCACGAATTGGTTGAGTAGTCGTAAGTTATTATTGTGAAAATTGAGTAGTAAGTTATTAAGGATATTATCTCATCATGAGTTATTTAAGTAAAGGGCGTAAGGCAGATCTCGTCGAGTTAGCCAAGGAAATTATAGGTGGAATAGACGAAACCTTAACTATGAATCAAATACGGAAATTAATTGAGACATCGGAGGATTACGATCCAGCTTTTGTAGAAGGATGTCTAGATACTATTATTGAGGCCCGGTTAGAGAAAGAGCGCCTAGAAAGGGCGGATCGCGATAGTGAGAGAGAAAGAGAGAACAGGCAAATAGAAATAGAGAGAGAAAGAGAGAACAGGCAAATAGAAATAGAGAGAGAGAGAGAAGAGAAGGAGAGGGAGAGAGAGCGTTCGAATTAGAAAAATTAAGATTAAACCAGGAATGTAGGAGTGCTAATGAACGGTTAGAGGTGCCAAGACCCTCAGGGGCATCTTTGCGGAACCGGATGCCACAATTTAATCCGGATGAGACGGACATAAATTTGTACCTTTGTCTATTCGAAAGACAAGCTGAATACTTGAAAGTACCTGAAATTGAGATGGCAGGGGAACTTATTTCATTATTACCGCTTTCGGTGTCAAATATTATTTTAAGGGAAAAGGCAGAAGAAACGCGGGATTATAAATTTGTAAAGAAACTCCTCTTAGAACGCTATAAATTATCGGCGGAAGCCCTGAGGCAAAAATTTGTACAACATGTACGGAAATCAGGAAATCTATGGAAGGATTACCTTTTTGAGATACGCACCTATTTAGAAGGTTGGGTATCCAGCTTAGGAGTTACAACATATGAAGGTCTACTGGATTTAATGCTAGTAGACCAGCTTAAACGGAAAATGGGGAGCGAATTCAAGGAATTCCATCTCAAAGAATGGGAAAGTTTTGTTTCACCCAATATCGTAGCGGACTTAGGAGACAAGTATGAATTACTTAGGAGACCCGGGAAGTCCCAAACGCAAGGAAAAAAATTTCCGGATTCTCGCACCCCTGATTTTCGCAAGTTTTCAGTACCATTCAAGGCAGAAAATATCAGACCCCCTCCCCGGGAAAGGTTGAAGTTAAGAATGAAAGGCCAAAAACGCCGAGTGTAAATGAACTTAAACATCGGGATTGGCGAAATGATCGGGAGTTTGAAAGGAAAAGGCACAGAGACATTATTTGTTTCCAGTGTGGAGTCTCTGGGCACATTAGACCTGATTGCCCGGAATTAAAACGTAAGGAGGAATTAAATGCTATCCATACGGAAAGTGAGGTAGTAGATCTGCTAGCACCGTACGTTAGTTTGGGCACTGTAAACAATAAACCGTCTGAAATTTTAAGAGACAGTGGAGCTAGCTATGACTTCATCTGTAGGCGATATGTTAGGCCGCAAGATTTTACAGGCGACACGGTATGGGTAACTCAGCCCTTAGATACTCACGCTATAAAATTACCTGTAGCAAGAGTTTCGCTATGTACTACATATGGGAATATCGATACGAAGGCTTGCGTCATTTCTGATTTTTCGAATCAACAACGATATATTCTGGGAAATTTGACGGCTGCATTATTAGAAGAACAAAACCGAAAAATACAGGTAACTGAGCAAATTAAACGCTCAAGCGAAGTTACAAACCCGAACTACTCTAGGGAACGGGAATTCCAGTCCGACAAATGAAAAATCCAGTGCAGGTGGGGAGAAGGTAAATAAACATACCTGGGAACAAAAGACCATTTCCACGAATCGCCCCCCTCCCCTCGTTGCAACCAAAACCAGTCTGGGAGTAAGTGCGGACGGAAATACGGACAAAAGTACAATAGGGAGAGGTTTTCGCGTAACGGACACTCCGGTTTTACGTCAGAGAGATGAAGCGCGAACCGGGGAAAAACAAACTGAGGGTTTCGAAATTCCCGCGCTTGGAAAAGGATCCTCTGATTCTGACTATAATGAAGTAGTGCGCGAGAATGAAGTAATATCTCGTCTAACTACTGACCAACAGTCGACATCAAAGAGACTATTAGGTAAAAATGCGATTATTAGGTTGCAGTCGAAAGCCCTCGAGGCAAACGGGAGCTCCGAGGGAAACGGTTTTAATACCCCCCTAAGCGCAGAGGAGGGACCCGCATTGTTACAAGACACGAGCGAAGAAACTGAATATGAGCTTCCCATTGTCAACTTGACCGACGCAGAACGGGGTCTTTTGAATATAACCCCAGAGGAATTTGCGGTCAGCCAGGACAATTGCTCTGAGACTAGGGAAGTGAGAGAACTGTTAGTTAATGTAACCGATGGAGTTGCGCATAAAAGTTTCGTACAAAAACATGAATTGTTATGCAAAATTCAGGTAAACCATTTAGGAGAGGAAAATTGTGATTTGGTTGTACCGGAAAGGTTACGGGAGAGAATTTTGGCTCTCTGTCGCGGAGATGCGGGAACTCACGCAGGCGTAACTAAATCGAAACAACGCCTCGCTAAATTGTTTTATTGGCCGAAGTGTTATCAAGATATGGAAACGCATGTTAAGTCGTGCCATCCTTGTCAACTAGTAGGGAATGCTATTGATACAAAGAAGGCGCCTATGCGATTAACTCCGATAATTAGTGAACCTTTCACTAAAATTAATATAGATGCTTGTGGGCCGTTACCCGAATCTGAAAATGGGAACCGGTATATAATTACCGCGATAGGTCTGGTTTTTAAATACCCGGAAGCGGTGCCAGTGCCAAATATAGGATCTGTAGCGGTCACTGATGCGTTTTTACAGATTTTCAGGCATCTAGGTTTTCCGCGCGAAGTTCAATGTGATAATGGCTTTTCGTTTACAAGCCACCTCACAACGGAATTTTTCAAACGGTTTGAAATGACAGCTGGTGCTGCAACTGATAGCTACTGTGTGGTTCACAACCCGGCACAGATAATACTAATGCAGATGCATTAAGCCGCTGCATCATGTAAAATGTGGTAAGAATGTAACCTGTACATACTTGCATATTGTCTTTTGTGTTGTAATTATTTGATATTATAATTTAGATATAGTTAGTGTTATTTTGTAGTATAATGTATACTAAGTATTTGAGTGACTGTTGGTTCCTTACGAGGAAGATCAGAGTTGCAGTTCTCCACGAGAATTGTCGGCATAATCGAGATCCACCCTGTGGAAAATTCTTATGCGAGGGGGGTGTAACGATCCGTTACATGACCCCAAAACGAACAAGGAGCCCAAAAGGTGACCTTTCGTCGTGGACTCACGAGTAGCCGATAATAGAACCAGGTGGTCTAAAACCCGTAATTGAAAACCGGTGTGTCGACGGCTCCGAACTGGCTGAACATTGTAACCTGTTGAATGGACCTTTACTGTGTACATAATTGAGTGCACCTTGCCGCCCATTAGCGGTTACAAAAAGGGCATTAAGTTGGTTAAGTTAATGAATCTGAGAATTGCTGCATCTGGAACCAGGACAGCTGATCGCAGACTTGGGAGTGACCGCAAGATTGCGTCACCCTGGCCGGGAAGTTTCTCGAAGAACCGAGAAGCGGAAGGAGTGCTTAGTATAAATGGAAAGGACCGGACTAGAACGGGGGCTTTTGCTTTGTTCTTCTCTCGAGGCTTCTACCTGCTAGAGCCTGGTCGATCGAGGACCGCTCTTATCTCCGTGTCTGGAGTTTGTTTTTTTGAGACCGCCAGCGTCTCCGTTGCTAGATAGTCGAACATTCGACTTGGGAATTCCTTCCCCGTTATTGCTGATTGATAGTTAACTTCTTGCATAGAAGTAGTCAGCCTAGAGTGACTTTGCACTCTAATTTTGGATCGACTTGCATCCTGTGTTTTCGTCACGAATCCCAGCGTGATACGCACTCGGAACCTCCGAACCTGCTGTGTAAGCCAACCGCGCTAATCGACTGACGGAGTGATCGAGTCAACATTAGTCCCGGCACGAATTAGTTTCCAGCTATTGTGTTTTAAAGCCCTAGCCATACTGTTCCGGTATCCCACGCATCCTTGTATGTGCATCTTATCTCTGTACGAGATCCCTGAATGTTATCGTTTATTGAATTTGTACATATCTGTACATAGTTTATTCTAGTGAATAAAATATTTAGTCAAGAATACCTTAATTTCTAGCCTGTGTCATTGAAGGCCTCGCCTACCTATTCTCCAGTACGTTACAATATACACCTAAATAAAAGAACACTAAGTACATCATATATATAATTTTATTTTTCAACTCCTCTTCTTAGCCCACTCTCCTGTTTCTAATCATGGATCTTGTTGGTGCTTCAACCACATTTGGCGAAATTGGCGTGCTTGCAGCTTGCGTGCGTGGCGTGCTTGCAGCGTGGCGTTTGAAATCTGGCGAGGGGATTTTCTAAGTAAATAGAGCGATCTTAATAGAACTCGTTAGATACTTAGTAAATTCTTTTTCCAATTTTTAAATAAATTGACCTATCTTTGCAGAACACGTATTTTGAGTGGAGGTTGAAGAGGAGTTGTAAAATTGAAAATTTTTTTTCAAATTTCTTATTTAACACGCAAACAATAACATGAAGCACTAATATAAACATAATAATAAGAGCCTTTATAATCGGTTAAATTATGAATCTACTTGGAACTCTTAATAACAGTAAGCAAGTAAGTATCTGGTTCCCAGGTGGCTAAAACACCAGAATCTGGTCTCCATCTCGCTCTCTCTCTCTCACTCTCGCTCTCTTTTTCTCTCTCTCTCTCTGTAATAAATAGGTATATAAAAAATAGAGAGTATGTACACATAAATGTTAGAAGCTTTTCTTTATAATGTACAAATTAATAATGTACACACACACACACACACACACATATATATATATATATATATATATATATATATATATATATATATATATATGTCTATATCTATATACATTCATATATGTGGGCTTAAAAAAAACAAATATGTGCTAATTAAACTTTTCACTGTTATATGACATTAAATTCATTTTTCACATCATTCATTTTAAAGTGTTAGATTCTGTTTTTAGTTTTAACTATTTCTATGACTTTCTCTCTATATACAAACAGGTGTGTGTGTATTATATATTATGAGTGTCCGCCAATTATCCGCCTTTAAACTGAAAATAAAAGTTTTTTGATAAGTATAAACCTAGTCTTAGTGTTTCAACGAATTGCTTTCCATGACATGACTACAGTAAAATCGAGTTGCCAAGCAAGCAATGACAACTAAAAAACGTACGTTATATCAGTGAAAAATATTTTCCCCGGTCACACACTTATACATACATACATACATATATATATATATATATATATATATATATATATTATAATATATATTTAGTATATATATATATATATATATATATTATATATATATATATAAACCTAAATACATACAACGAGAAAAGAATCTCAACCGAAGCGACTTCCTCTTTTGCTTAAAGTCACAAACGCAATTTCTGTCACTTGTTGGCGAAAAAATTTTATATGTGGAAATTTCGTAATTAAAAAGGAAAGGACGATCAAATAATTTTTTCTATAGTAAATGTATATGCTTAATGTAATATTTAATTATAAATTCATTTATAATAAATGGATTTATTCAATCAGAAAAACATATTGTTTTTTAAAATAGTAATAGTTATATATATATTATTATATATATTTCATATATATAATTATATATATATATATGTATATATATATGTATATGTATATATTATGTATATTATATATATATGTATATATATATTTGTATATGTATATATATGTATATATATATGATATTTTAATATATATATTATATATATGTATAATATGTATATATATGTATATGTATTATATTATATATGTATATATATGTATATGTATATATATATATAATTTATGTATATATATGTATATGTATATTATATGTATATGTAAATATATATATATATATATATGTATATATTTATAAATATATATATGTATATTATATCTATATGTATATGTATATATATATGTATATATATAACAATATATATATATACATATACATATATATAACATATAATTTTTATTATATATATATATATGTTTATATGTATTTATACATATACATATATATTTATATTATATATAAGTATATTATGTATATAATATATATATATATGTATATAAATATATATATATTTATATATTTATTTTATGTATATTATATATGTTTATATTTATATATTTATATGTATATATATATGTATATATATGTATATATATATATATATATATATATATATATATATATGTATATTTAATATGTATATATATGTATATATATATATATTATATATTTATTTATATTATTTTTCTATTATACATATATATGTTATATATAAATTTTAAATGTATATGTATTATATTGTATATATATGCATAATATATATATATATATATGTATATATATATAATATAAATATGTATATATTATACATATATAAATATGTATATTTAATATATATGTATATATATGTATATTTTATATTATATAAAATAATAATATATATATGTATATATAAGTATATAATTTATATATAATATTTATATTTATATATTTATATAAATATAATATATAAATTTTATATATATATTTATTATATGTATATTTATATATATGTTATATATGTATATATAATATATATATATGTATATATAATATTATATATATGTATATATATATATTCATATATATAATTATATATATGTATATATATAATATATATATGTATATATATATTATATTTTATATATAATATTTATATATGTATATATATAATAAACTATAATGTTTGTATATATTTATATGTATATATAGATATTTATTATATAATATAAATATTATATATATCATATAATATAATGTATATTTTTTATATATGTAATATTGTATATAATATATATTATATATATATATATATATATATATATATGTATAAATATATGTATATATATGTATATATATAATATATAAAAAGTATATATATATATATATTTATATAATATATATAATTGTATATATATATATATGTATATAAATATATAAATATACATATATATAAATATTATTGTATTATATTTTGTATTATTATAGTAATATATTTGTTATATATATGTATATATATATATAACATATATTATTTATTTGTATAAATATATGTATATAAATATATATATATATAATATATATAATATGTATATATTATATATGTATATAAACATATACATAAATATGTATATTATATATATATTATATATAATATATATTTTATTTAATATATGTATATATATATGTTATAAATATATTTATATATATATATGTATTATATAAAAGATAATATATATATATATATATGTATATTTATTAAAAAATATATATATATGATATATATGATATATATTATATTATTTTTATATATATTAGATATATATGTATATTTTATATATATGTATATAAAATATATATTATTCTTTATATAAAATATATATATATATATATATTTTTATATATATATATATTATATATATTATATATAATAATTTAGTTCTGTTATACCTGCTTTATAAATTAGTATTTGGCTATTCCTCTAATGCATTTTATATAGATATTTTATATAACATCACATTAAATATTTTTTTATATTTTATCGATTAGATATTTACTTAAACAGAGATTATAGCCAATAAAAATACAAAGGTCCAGCGAGGCAATTAAAGGGAAAATAATATTTTTCTGTCCTCTGTTATTATTATTATTTTTAATATTGTCAAGGGTTATCTTTTACCGATAATTACACTTCTTTAATATATAAAACAAATAACGATAATTTTAAAGTTTTTTTAGATTTCTAAAATATTTTATTTAATTTAGTTTCTATGGATACCGTAGAAGGATTAAAGGTCCAGCGAGGCAATTAAATGGAAAGTAATATTTTTCTCTCCCCTGTTATTATTATTATTTTTAATATTGTCAAGGGTTATCTTTTACCGATAATTACACTTCTTTAATAAATAAAGCAAATAACGATAATTTTGTTGTTTTTTTTTTGAGATTTCTAAAGTATTATATATATTTTTATGAATACCGTACAAGCATTAAAAGACCAGCGAGGCATTTAAAGGGAAAGTAAAATTTTTCTCTGTTTCCTGTTATTATTATTTTTAATATTGTCACGGGTTATCTTACTTTTACCGATAATTACACTTCTTTAATATATAAAACAAATAACGATAATTTTAAAGTTTTTTTAGATTTCTAAAATATTTTATTTAATTTAGTTTCTATGGATACCGTAGAAGCATTAAAGGTCCAGCGAGGCAATTAAATGAAAAGTAATATTTTTCTCTCCCCTGTTATTATTATTTTTAATATTGTCACGGGTTATCTTACTCTTACCCGATAATTACACTTCTTTAATATATAAAGCAAATAACGATAATTTTAAAGTTTTTTTTAGATTTCTAAAATATTTTATTTAATTTAGTTTCTATGGATACCGTAGAAGCATTAAAGGTCCAGCGAGGCAATTAAATGGAAAAGTAATATTTTTCTGTCCCTTGTTATTGTTATTATTTTTAATATTGTCACGGGTTATCTTACTTTTACCGATAATTACACTTCTTTAATATATAAAGCAAATAACGATAATTTTAAAGTTTTTTTAGATTTCTAAAATATTTTATTTAATTTAGTTTCTATGGATACCGTAGAAGGATTAAAGGTCCAGCGAGGCAATTAAATGAAAAGTAATATTTTTCTCTCCCTGTTATTATTATTTTTAATATTGTCAAGGGTTATCTTTTACCGATAATTACACTTCTTTAATATATAAAACAAATAACGATAATTTTAAAGTTTTTTTAGATTTCTAAAATATTTTATTTAATTTAGTTTCTATGGATACCGTAGAAGGATTAAAGGTCCAGCGAGGCAATTAAATGGAAAGTAATATTTTTCTCTCCCCTGTTATTATTATTTTTAATATTGTCACGGGTTATCTTACTCTTACCAATAATTACACTTCTTTAATATATAAAGCAAATAAGGATAATTTTACAGTTTTTTTAGATTTGTAAAATATTTTATTTAATTTAGTTTTTATGAATACCGTAGAAGCATTAAAGGTCCAGGGAGGCAATTAAAGGGAAAGTAGTATTTTTCTGTCCCTTGTTATTGTTATTATTTTTAATATTGTCACGGGTTATCTTACTCTTACCGATAGTTACACTTCTTTAATAAATAAAGCAAATAACGAAAATTTTATAGTTTTTTGAGATTTCTAAAGTATTTTATTTAATTTAGTTTCTATGAATACCGTACAAGTATTAAAAGACCAGGAAGGCAATTAAAGGGAAAATAATATTTTTCTGTCCTCTGTTATTATTATTTTTAATATTGTCACGGGTTATCTTACTTTTACCGATAATTACACTTCTTTAATATATAAAACAAATAACGATAATTTTAAAGTTTTTTTAGATTTCTAAAATATTTTATTTAATTTAGTTTCTATGGATACCGTAGAAGGATTAAAGGTCCAGCGAGGCAATTAAATGGAAAGTAATATTTTTCTCTCCCCTGTTATTATTATTTTTAATATTGTCACGGGTTATCTTACTCTTACCAATAATTACACTTCTTTAATATATAAAGCAAATAAGGATAATTTTAAAGTTTTTTTAGATTTCTAAAATATTTTATTTAATTTAGTTTCTATGGATACCGTAGAAGCATTAAAGGTCCAGCGAGGCAATTAAAGGGAAAATAATATTTTTCTGTCCTCTGTTATTATTATTATTTTTAATATTGTCAAGGGTTATCTTTTACCGATAATTACACTTCTTTAATAAATAAAGCAAATAACGAAAATTTTATAGTTTTTTGAGATTTCTAAAATATTTTATTTAATTTAGTTTCTATGAATACCGTACAAGTATTAAAAGACCAGGAAGGCAATTAAAGGGAAAATAATATTTTTCTGTCCCCTGTTATGATTATTATTTTTAATATTGTCACGGGTTATCTTACTTTTACCGATAATTACACTTCTTTAATATATAAAACAAATAACGATAATTTTAAAGTTTTTTTAGATTTCTAAAATATTTTATTTAATTTAGTTTCTATGGATACCGTAGAAGGATTAAAGGTCCAGCGAGGCAATTAAATGGAAAGTAATATTTTTCTCTCCCCTGTTATTATTATTTTTAATATATATATATATACTAGATGACTTGACAGACGTTGTCCTCTTTTAAAGCTGTAAATCCAAAAATTGGAAAATGTCTTTAAATAAATTATAAATTGGACAGTTTTGATGGAAAAGAAAGGAAAAATATTATTTTAAAAATACTTGACGCTACCACGCGTACAGTCATCACAAAAGTAATTCGATTAAATTAAAATAATCACAACGCCTGCATGGGAATTCGATCTTGGGACTTCTCATACTGAAGCCCGTTGCGTCGACCACTGCGCCACAGATACGTTGGCAGCGAAGGGTATCGAGTGGTATTATAATAATCTCAGTAAGCTCGCAATTGTGGATTTTCAATTAACAAAATATTTTCTATCGTATCAAATTATGAACTTAAACCATTCTCGAAACAACTTAATTACATACACAAAATTTCACCAAAATCAGTTCACTCCTTTAGGAGGAGTTCCATTACAAACACACTGACAGAATTATTATTATTATATTATATATATATATATATATATATATATATATATATATATATATATATATATATATATATATGTGTGTGTGTGTGTGTGTATATACATATACATATACATATACAAATATATATATACATATACATATACATATACATATACATATACATATACATATATATATACATATGTATATATACATATCTATATATATATATATATATATATATATATATATATATATATATATATATATATATATATATATATATATATACAGGGCTGGGTCTGGGTTATAAGCCGTCTGCGTTCAAAGTAGTATTTGGCTGTTCCCTCTCAATGAAATTTTATCTAGTATACTAATATCAGTGCATCATATTAGCCTACCTATTAGATATTTTATCGGTCGCCCTAGATATTGGCCGCCTACGTAGGTACAGGCAGTGCACACCTACTAGCCAGATAAAATAGCAGAAGAAAGGAAAGTGATATTTTTCCTCCCTCCTGCCATTATTATTATTATTATTATTATTATTATTATTATTATTATTATTTGCTATTCAGGGTTATCTTCCTCTTACCGATAATTACACTTCTTTAATAAAAAGAAAACACTTATGCGACAATTTTATAGTTTTTTTAGATTTCTAAAATATTTTATTTATTTTAGTTTTTATGGATACCGTACAGGCATTAAAGGTCCAGCGAAGCAATTAAAGGGAACGTAATATTTTTCTGTCCCCTGTTATGATTATTATTTTTAATATTGTCACGGGTTATCTTACTTTTACCGATAATTACACTTCTTTAATATATAAAACAAATAACGAAAATTTTATAGTTTTTTTAGATTTCTAAAATATTTTATTTAATTTAGTTTCTATGGATACCGTAGAAGGATTAAAGGTCCAGCGAGGCAATTAAATGGAAAGTAATATTTTTCTCTCCCCTGTTATTATTATTTTTAATATTGTCAAGGGTTATCTTTTACCGATAATTACACTTCTTTAATATATAAAGCAAATAACGATAATTTTAAAGTTTTTTTAGATTTCTAAAATATTTTATTTAATTTAGTTTCTATGGATACCGTAGAAGCATTAAAGGTCCAGCGAGGCAATTAAATGGAAAGTAATATTTTTCTCTCCCCTGTTATTATTATTATTTTTAATATTGTCACGGATTATCTTTTACCGATAATTTCCTGTAGTTGTTATTATTTTTAATATTATTACAGGTTATTTTATTCAAGCCTTCACTCTTACCGATAACTAAACTTCTTTAATAAACAAAACATATACGATAATTTTACAAAAGAGTTATGTTTTGAATTTAACTCAATGCTGACGTTACATCATATATGTAATGTCTTATAAACTGACTTAGAGGATAAGTGTATCATCAATGATATTTAAAACCGAATATTTAATTATTATTTTCGATTTCCACTAGCTGCATCTCGGTTGTCTGTTATAGTGGAATGAGATAGTAGATAATCAGCATTAGAAAGTCAGTTTAAAAAATTTTTAATATGATACTCCAAACATTAAAAAAATAAAATTTTCATCTGGAAAGTGAAAGATTTCAGAAAGGCAAGAAAGGGAAATTGGAGGTTCTTCTGATAACAGTGCAATGGTAAGAACAAATAAAAGCATTAAAACATTTGGGAAAGACGTTCGACTCCAGAGGAATTAATCGACTAGTACCTATTTTGTCGATAATGCGTTCAGTGGTTACCTCAAAATGGGCAGGAAATGCAACATATGAAGAGTATTTGTCTTAGATAAACGTACACCCGTTTATTGGCAACTTAATGAGAAAGAGAAGGTTTCCGATAACATCCTCTCTTCTCTCATCTGACGCCCCATCTATTCAGCAGTACTGTGTCAAAAATGTGACGCATCTGGCCACCACATGGCGATCCTTACTAGAATGTTCTATAGAAGTTAGCGTCACACCCCGAAATCTATGAATGGGACCGGGGGTTTTATCGTCGCAGATAACGGCAATCGCCTACCAGAAGCCACTTTCAGTTGTTTGTATGCCGACCACCACACGATCAGCGACGCAAGCTTTTAGGATTCAGCCTTGGGATTAGTTTATTTGAGGAGTGGGGGCATTCAAGAGAAAGCATTCGAGCTCAGTGGCACAGTCAAATGATCTGCCGTCTGAGGGGTGGGGGTCATATGCAAATTGCATTTTTGTTTGAAAAATTTTTAATTTGAAAGGCTTTATTACCCGTCAACAACCTTGTTGAAAAATAATCGATTTTTTTCATGTGTGAACGTTTTGTTGTTGTTGACTTACACTTGGTAAAACCAAGTACGATTGAGCCAGAGGGTAATTGTATTAAGGAAAAGGGGTGCGTCTTTCGTTTATAACGAGCACCACGAGGGTGAAAGTACGACTTGTGCTCAAGAGTGTCCTCGTAATTTTGAAGCAGGGACCAAGCGGAAGACCCATAGACTTGGCCTGCCACCCCCAGAGGTATTGTTTTAGAACTTGGAGGACATTGTGACCACCAGCAGGTTTTATGTGCCCCAGTCACCTTTAACGAACACGGTGGATCTTAGGATGGCTTGGTCTCAGAACCCACAACTCTCCAGTTACGAGAGCGTTACCTTTACCGACTGAGCTATAGCGGCTCCAGCGTGAGTTTTTCCACCAATTAAAGACCTTATCATAAGTAAACCTGAACCGAAATAAAACGGTTGGAAATTTTCCCTGTAACACAAGAATGTGCACATTCTTAACCAGTAAAAGGAATTATAAACCACCAAGTACATGGTGACGTGTAATAAGTCCTTTACACACGATTGTCTGAAGTTTTAAAAATTCTGTTGATACAATGCATAGCAAGGTCTGGAGGTTTTCATAGGAGTTTAAACTTGTCATTCCTATGTCCACCAATATATAAGATAAAATTTATTGAGAAAATAGTTTTTTAATTCTATTAATTAATAAAGTGGTATCAATGTGAACTATTCTACATTTGCTTACAAATCTAAAAAATGTAAAATACTTTTTTATAAATACCTTTGAAAAATAAACCAATTTCATGTACAAATAAAGAAATTTTTTTCAGTATTACTATCTAGAGCAAGACTTCATTTTAATACAATTTATTGGAAAGTCAATTGGTTACAGATTTCGTTCTGTAGGGTCTAATCACAAACTATACTTTAACATGATTGTTCTTAATCTCTTCTTTCTAACTTTTTGGTCTACATATCCTATACTATAATACGAGGAATGGTTGTCAAGTCGAAAATCGCCCCAGAATTAATAAACTGTAGTAAACTTGGGGATCTGGGGTTTTTGGTCACGAGGAATCGATTGGCATCGGTTTTGACGCGCTAAGGTCACGTAGTTCGGCACTACAGATAGGGCCGGGTTCGAACCCCGGTGCGGGCAAACTTTTTTCTCATGCGTCCAAACCAAGTGAAAATTAGTACCCGGGGGTTTTCGACCACGAGGAATCGATTGGCTGTAGTTCTAACGAATTAATAATAATAATAATAAAAGTCTTTATTGATTTGTCTTTATTCCTTGATATCGGTTTCCATTTTTATTTTCTATCAACTCTAAATATTAAATTAATGTAGCAAAGTATATATAACACATAAACGATATAGTAAAAAAAAAAAATAATAATGCAAACAAAAATTTTGAAAACCAACCACAAAAAATTAAAAAATAATGCTTCACTAACGTGCCGAAACAACCTCGCCGTTCAATTTCCAAAGCCACACTAAACACAGAGCATATAACTTATCAAAGTCCGGCGCCGCGTTAGTGCGTCGTCGGCATACCAGGAGGTGCCGCTCTGACGCGCAAGTGCGTCGGTGGCAGCGAACGTGTTAAGGAACTGGTTTCGATTTCAAATCACCGTCAACAAAGTTCGACACTTCAACATTCATCAGATTTCAAGCTACATTTTCAACATGCAGAACGCACCTCTACATGAAATGCTTCAAGGAGCCGGAATTTTGGAACAACAAGCGATCAACTCAATTATACCAGCAAATGGACAACTAGAAGATACCGTCATTGTCAGAATGCTACTCCATTCAACACACTTCAATCTTTACACTGCTCACTTTGTACCATTTCTTTAATTGTATAATTTTTTGTTATCAATTACATTTTATTTTCTATGACTTTTCAAACTTTACCTTTGTATAGAATAGTTCCCTTTCCAAACAACTTTGTTTAGAATAGTTTACAATGGTGCACTTTAACCGGTTATCTTTTCACTAATGGTTTCACAAATTTTCTTATGACATGTATTGTTTTGATAAATCACAATTGAAAATTTAAATCTTCGAGTTAGCTTCGATACCTGTTTTCTCCGAGCGGAGCTCGGTCACCCGGTACTTTCAACAAAATGGACATCTTTAGCTATACTGTTTTCAATTGGCGAAATAGCTAGAGTCAAGACACATTCCTCATAGCTGGTACCCGATGCGGGCCGTATCACTACCCACTAAAGCAGTGTTGCCAACCTTCACAGGCAAAATTATGGAGTCTAGGTCCTAAAATTATGGCATTGGTTTATAAATTATAGTACATTTTTGTAATTAGTTCAAAATAGTGTTAATAGAGGGCGCTTGTAGGATATATTTTTAATCAATTGAATCTTAATATCAGATAGATTTTAAAATTGTGGAAAAACATAGAAATGGCAGAATTTTTATTATTTACCATTATGTAACTTTGTAGCCGATTATTATTTAATAAGCGGTTTAATTACTAAAAATACCATATTTTAGTGAAAACTTCAATAGAATAAGTAAAATGCAAAATTACTTCTAATTATCCATAATTATGTAATCATTAAAGAAATATCTCCAGTATAATCGTGAATATTCAGTAATTTTGCATTTAACAATTTTGTGTATTTAAGGATAAGAGTTATTTAAATAATTTTAAATAACTAACAGATAAAAACACTGGTCCTAACCATTTTTAAAATTCTTTATTTTATATTCGTTTCAAATAATATCAAACATTAGTACCTAGGGCATATTCAATTTCACAAATATACATTTTTTTTTATAATTGACACTTTCCATTTTATTATTACACATTACAGATTGCCTTTCTCAACTTCTGTTACAGGATTATTTACTTTTATTTAATGAAGAAGCACCTCAAAACATGCTTCTTAAGCTGCTCTAAAATCTACAACAATAATTATATTATGGGAAAAAGTGATAAAAAAAATTAATTAGACATTCTCAATTTTTTTATGTTGCTCTTTATAGAGTTACAGTTAAATTACCTGTTCTTTTAATTATTATCTACTTTTGGTTTATCGTACAAATCAGGAAATTATCGTACAGTTTTTCAGAATTATGTCACATAATTTTGAGATTATTTTTTATCGTACAGAATCCTAAGTTATCGTACATATACTTATAATTATCGTATGGTTGGCAACACTGCACTAAAGATCCCCACCTTCCTTTTTTTGGAGGGGGGGGGCAGCGCACCCGCCTTCCAACGCTTCAAAATCGCTTGATAAAGTGAGTCTGCACGAAGTACTTTAATAATTTTTAATTTAAGGATTTTTCTTCAGATTTCTATATCTCTCCCACAATTTATTGTTCACTAAAATGCGTCAAGTGAAAAACACTGAATCGGGAGATCATATGGACACTATTTAAGATTGGTCTGTACCTGACATATTGCTTTCCTAATGCTCAATGTTCGTATCCCATGAGGAAAACAAAATTAATTCTGGCCAGCTTGCATTTTGAGAATTATTTTATAAAAGAAAAACATATATATACAGCGTGATATAACAGCAAATTCTCTAGAACGCTATTTTTTTTCTATTTTTCCCTCGATTTTATACCTTTTAAATGTTTTAATTTACGTTTGAAAAAGAATATACCAAAATATTTCACAAATAATTTAAACTAAAAACATTTCTTCTTCCCTTTCTCTCTTCAGAAAGAGAGAAGAAGTCTCTCTCTTCTCTCTCTTTATTTATTTATTTTTTGAGGGTGGGGGAATGAATATGCGAACAAATATACAAATACAAGGGAGAGATGTAATTTTATTTTCCCCTTAGACTAACAATGAGAGCGACGCGACAGAAATCCAATATAGCAGTTAGTGTCCCACTTTAATGCGTTCATTAGTTCCTCCCTTTAATTTTCTGAGTAAAAGTTAAGATGATTAAAGAAACCTGTGTTTTTGTATCCTACAGTCAGCAACGCAGTGAATTAAAATAAGTGTTTGGCAGCATAAACAGAAAAGGTATTATTCTTAGAATGAATTTTGCTTCTTCACAAATCATTTCAATAAGAGACTTTAACACTCGTTACCACTCTTGTAAAAATGAAGGTTTTTGGTTGAAAACAAAATTCAACATATTTTTCAAATCAAGACGTTTCGGGGTCAGGAAGAACACCAAGAAACCACAACCCCGCGGGTCACGCTGTGGGTCACGTTCGAACCGGTCCGCCTGAGCAAACTCTCCGGTGCTAGGAACAAAATAAAGTTCCATTTCAGAATCTGGCGCGCAACTTTCCTTTTAACGCAAGAGTGTTAAATAAAGCGTAATCCGTTATTTGCATGGCATCGCGTCTTCCCCAAATGTAAACCGGGTTAGTGAACCACCGCTGGAGCAAATGGGTCACTTGCCGCGGGCGTTCAAGATCACAACACACAAAACAGACGCGGCCGATAACACATCGGAGTCAACAAAACACAACACGCCACATGGAAAAACCAAAAAATAAATTCAAATGAAAGAAATAGCAGTTTTCCATTAAAAGATGAAATTGTGCAGCATAAATGTCATTTTTTTTTTACCCCAAATAGAGTCTGGCTGCCATTTATTTAAATGTCACATTGGAGAAAAATCTGATTTCATCAAATGCTGTAATTGCAAAGGCAATCATCCAGCGAGTTACAAAGGCTGTATTAAATTTCCGAAACCCCTTAATAGTGTCAAAACCAGCACTCCTTCTTCTGAAATTAAAAACAAACAGTCTACTGTGTAAAATCATATGCTGATACAAAGAATTCCTCTGAAAATGCCATAAAATGGGATTGAACTAATGCGCAAAATAATAACTCCTCTTTTAAGGAAATCATTGCATTCTGTAAAATAATAGTCGAAATTGTTATTGTTAAATCACTCGGTTCCTCCTACATAAATTCCCTCATAATTAAACTTGAAATTCTTAGTAAACTAAATAATACTACTGACCCTAGTGACCGCCTTCCTCATTTGGTTTTCTCTACTGTTTTGCACACGAGGGCTAATGAGGCCGGGACATACTGCTTAAAGTCGATTGTGAACGGCTACGAACATCCATGCCATAGTGGGATTGAACCTACGAACTCCGGTACCGACGATCAGCCCTCTAATTTTGACCTTTGTTCAAAATTTTCTCTAACTGAAACTTTCAATCATGTTATTTGTTCTCACCACCGCTAGTTCTCATTTTTCCTGTCGATATGAGAGCTAGTCCCAGAAAACTCCGTTAACTATCTCTGTGTGGCTTATTTTAAATGATTTTTATTAGCTGCAGAGTTGTAAAAGTCTGTGGTTAGGTTCAAGTTGAAAACTAAGAGGACAACAATTTTTTTTAGCTCTTTACCAGGAGTAATTAAGATCGGAAAATTTCCGAAAATTTGTGTGAGTCTGTTCCGAAAATTATAAATATCAGATTTTTTTTTTTCCAAAATTTAATAAAAATTTTCGGAAAAATCTGTTTCTGAAAATTAAAAAAAAGAATAAAGATTTTTAAAACATCTTCCCCTTCAAATAAAAAAAAAATACATAAATGAATTTTGAAGATAATCAGAAAGTTTTATACAGTCGAACTTCGATAACTCGAAGTCCCAGGGGACCCCCAAAAATATTCGACTCATCCGAAGTTCGAGTTATCGAAGTTACCTTCCATTCCTCTCAACTGGCACTTAAGGTGGGTCGACATGGTTTAAATGGTTTGATATGAGTCATAATACTATAGTTGTTCACATTTCAATTTTTTAATAGCCTATGTAAATAACAAGAGAAGAGTGGGTTCAAAAGGTTTAAAACTCAAGAAATTTGTCATCATTCCATATTAATTAATATGCATACCATGTAAATCTCATTTGAAAAAAGCAGTTATTTTTATGGTTGTTGGCATTCGCAAAGTCACCTAATTTTTTAACACAGTTAAATAGGGTGTTGTCCGTATCTTTGGTGATCTCCGGGTATTGTTGTAAGATGTGAATAGCGTCCTGTGCTTGCTCGTAACCTTCGAGAAAGAAGGTTCTCGAAGGTTACGAGTGGACTGGCATTCGAAGTTTTGAACAGAATTGTGTTTTTTACAGGGGAAATCTATCACAAAAACTTCGACTTAGAAGATGTTCACTTCGAGTTATCGAGACAGTTTTTTAAAGAAAAGTATATAAATAATTCGGGACTTGATTAAAAGTTCGGGTTAGCGGATTATTCGACTTATCGAAGTTATCGAAGTTAGTCGAGTTATCGAAGTTTGACTGCATCTTTTTTCACCCTTTTTCCTTTTATTGCTGCATCCACAATTTTTTTTCTACCGAAGAACAGTAATAAGATGTTATGTGATTTCTTTTTTAAAACAATATGTTAAAATTTAAATTTATGTATTCAGATTAAGAAATTGAATTTTTGTTTTTTAGATAACCAACACACGCATTGATATATATGTGTTTGTATTATTTAATACAGAACAAACTTATATTTGCAATTCTCTAATTAGGTGATATATATATTAGAACATATTAATATACTGATATTAGGTAAACGATATATTACAATATAAAAATTCAGGTATAATCCAGTACTAGTTTTGGCATCTAGAAATTAAGCTTAATATAATTTTTATTTTAAATTAGTAGCGTATACTTTTTCAGAAAATTTTGTAGGATGTTCAGAATTTTTTTATTTTTTACATAGAATCACCTATGCCCTTTATTGCCCGAATCATTTCTGCCGATTACATATCGATTTCTATCTTAAATCTAAGTTATTATAAACCGCACAGAATAAAATAGATATAAAGTTTCAACAATTTTGAACACAACACGTCACGTTAGTGATCAGCTATCGTTTTAAACATCATAGAATGTCATTTATGAAAAAGTAAAAACTTCGTGAAAAGATATTTATCTGATATTACACGTAGAGTAATTACTGTTAAATTGAGTTTTATAACAAATAAAGCAATTTGTCATGATTTTAGTCTGTGTACCTGCCGAAAAAGTAAATTTATATGAGCTGTTCAAAAAATCAAAAAGTGTCGATCCAAATGGAAAGTTTATAAGTAACAGAAATGACTTGAGAATTTTGTAGATTGTTTATAAGACTGCCTTCTTCCTAAACTCAAAAAGGAAAACTCGTTCTAAAAAAAATAAAATTCTACAACCTATTTTCTAGTTGTGTCTAAAAAAGATAAGCAAGGCATTAAAGGGTTAAAATAAAACAAATATTTATTCATTCCAGTTGAAATGATAATAAAATAATATAAACATTTACAAGGTTACCAGCTTCTGCAAATAATCTAATTGTATAACATTAATGACACATTATCCTCCAGTGAAGAGAATAAAAAATTCGAAAACTCTATTAAATTATAAAATTATCATGCAAGGTAGGTAGAAGTTGAGAATGCATTCATAATTAGAATTCAAATGTGGTTTTGGTTTGGAGCAAACCGGAAACTACTGCTTATAGCCCATTCTGGACGGTTACGAACATCCCTGCCACAGTGGGATTGGAACTTACGAACTCCAGTACAGACAATCATTGAGCCATCATTCGGCTAAAGAGTTCAAATGTAGAGATAATTCGAAACAAACTCAGCACCTTAGCAGTTGTCCAACCATTTTTATGTAGTAGAAGGCACGGGGACTTACAACAGCGAAATTTCACTGACAGTCCTATTCTTCTATTTGATCGATTGTGGGATATGATAATTCAAACGGTGGATCGCGAACCGCATGCTGCTTTTCAAGACGTTTATGCTCTTAATAAAAAGCATAAACGTCTTGAAACGTCTTCTAAACGTCTTAAAACGTTTAGAAGTTTATAACTCAATGAGTTTTGCGGCTCATCTAATAAATGAAAAAAATATTTGCTCTATTTTATCTATTTTTTTTAATCGTGTAAATATATGCAGCGAAGCCCAGTGGCGTTTGGGTAGCGCTTCGAGTTCCCACGACACAGGTCCGAGGTTCGAACCCCGGACTGGGAAAGGGAGATTCAGCCTTTCATCCCTTCAGTGGGTAGACAAACTGAGGATCAAGAATGCTTGATCCTCAGTAAACACTGGGGGTTCCGCGTAAGGTTGATCACCTAATCGGAACATACGCTTCGCACCCCAGGGCTCTTGGTCTCGAAAACAAAGATTGGTACCGTAGGCTCTGGCCCCCTATGGGAGCCAAGGAGTGTAGTTTAAATATATGTAGCCATACAAAATTATTCATTTGGTATTCTCCTGTTCGGTTTGGCTCAACTTTCGTAGAAATATAGTTGCTCTAATATTAAGACACTTGTTCAGATCTATAGGACCGAATTAATCTTTCAAACGTCCCATAAATCGGCAAAATTGTGTGATGAATTTCGGAAATGTGTACCAAAAACAATACTTTTTCTTAATACTCTATAGTATTAACTGTAAAATTTTGGATTGATATATGATGTTGAAGCATTGTGTTCTACGATAAAATATATTAAATTGAAATTCCTTTCAAAGTGGATAAACCAGCATGTAAAAGAATTAATAAGAAGTTCATTTTATATTTATCAACCTAATTATAACAAATTAATTTCTACATTAAATTTTCCTTTACCTTGTAATAACAAAGTCTAATAAAAATTTTTTATAAATATGAAAAACTATCAAAATGAATACATATTCATTCTGATTTTTTTTATTATCTACCAAGTACTTTAGATGCATCTTCCAGGATCTTCAGGTAGGTAACTTTGGCTCCTGATGCAAAAAGTCTGGCCACCACTTATATACTAACATATAGCCCGTCACATGACGGGATCAGTAAAATTTTTGATTATCCAGAATTGTAAAGTACCCTATGAAGCAGGTAAAATAAATGGTTTGTTTTTTGTCTGGTGCACGCTCAATAATTTGTTTATCTTTACTGACCACATGTTAGTTGCCAACTTTAATTTATCTTTTCATATTACGCGATAGGATGGACAGCAGAAGTTTTAATATTGACAGTGATTATTTGGCGGTATATATGAATGATGTCCAAAATTTAGTGCAAACCGTGTGGTTATGTATAAAAATCAAACACACATACGAACAAACTTCTTGATTTTCAAAGTTATATAACTTAAACGCTAAATATTTATTAGTCCGTGAAATAGATTCCTAGACTTTTATGAAACGAATTTGTTGTTAATACCGGTGATAAAATTTTCATTGCAACAAAAAATAATAGATGATTCAATTTAAAATTATCACGTATGTACCTAATCTGTCATTTAAGCCAAATATAAAAGAAAAGTATTTACGTCATATCTAAGTTCAATGATGAAACGTATGAAAATAATGCAGAATGATATTTAAATAATTTAAAATAAGAAATGATTAAAGGAAATGGTTAAAGGAATGACGTCATAATGCTAGAATAAATGCTAGAATATTATTTTCATCTACATACAATGTGATAAAGTGAGGAATTTAATCGCCTGCTCTTAACCGGGGAAAATAGGACTTGAAATAATGGCATTAAGCGATTAAAAAGGGGGGAAGGGTTGGTTTTGAACGTTTCAGAACTCGCTTTGAATTTTGCTAACCCTAACTCATCAAAAATCCAATATGGATGCCTCTATCAATTCCAGGTCCGAACGTTTCATAAATGCGAGGACAGACGGACAGATAACTTAGGCTGTCATTATATAGGGGATAATTAAGGAGAAACATAAAGGGTCTAGCTATGATCTAAGGTTTGGAGTGTTGGGCTAGAATCCGGAGTTCGAACTTGGAAGGCGTACCAGACATCTTCCTGTACCCAGAGTGCATGCAGATTAAATATGCATGCGAAGATGTCCTCTCGTAAACAGATGACAGAGAGGTGCATCAAAAGCAAAAAACGAATAAAGATGACTGAAATTAAGGGAATTTTTAACTTAAAATTATGAACGCCTTACAACTGTTAGGATCGACTGCCCTTTGTGTAGTATCAACCTGAATGAAACGGAAATTATAGAATAACATTCAGTATTTTGGATATTGACGGGCATCGTACGGTTTGGTCAGAATCGAGGATTTAAAAATAAATGAATAAAACTTAAATTAAATTTCTAACGAAACCACTACAGGTTATTTTACTATTTACCTGTTCAAGTTCCCCATAAAGATGGCTCATTTCAAACTAACACATTTGGATCAGTTGGAACAACATCAAACGCGATTGACACCCCCAAAATAGTTCATAGTTTTGGACTCATTCCGTTAAAAACAATAAAATGAGGCGGACTTGTACCCCTCTGTCAATGACTTGGCGACCACATCAACACCGCGACAGTAAGGTTGCCAAATAAAACACTGTGGTATACTAAAACGATAACGGAATGAACCGAATGGCTCATGAAAATGCATACATTCTATTTTATATTTTATGCGGCATCTGTGTAGCAAGTGTAATGTGTGGTTCCTCTGTCGTAATAAGGTAGAAAGTTTTTTTTTTTTTTTTTAAAGCAACTGTTAACGTAAGTTGCATTTAAAAATTATATCCATGATTCGTGTATTCTCTTTCGAGGAAAACCCTATAAAGTTCTGCTTGAGTTGGCGTGCATCTATCATCCTCACAGATAGTTAACATGAGACAAGCTAGATTGATAGCCTTAGAAAAGGAAATTCCACTTTTCACGCATGGACAACTAGCTCTAAATCACTTTGGAGAGGGTGTTCTACATTCTTAGAGAAGTTTTTCTTGGACAGACGTTCGAGGGAAAAGTTATTTTGCTCTGAGATAAATATCCCGTTAAGATTTAAAACCTGAAGAATGAAACGAGAACAAAAAATGCGGATTCTGAATACAGATTGGTTCTTTAACCCATTCTTTGTCTTTTTTGATAACCCGCGTATGTTTATTTCCAGCGAAGGATTTTGAGAATTGTTTTCTTCTTCAGCATCTGTAAGCAAGCAAAGGTGAAATTCAAGATCTTGTTAATATGCAACAAGGTTTGTTGTAGATCATGGGAAAGAAAACTACATAACCAAAATTGTTTTAGGGAGGTCCAAAGACTTGATCCAAAATACAGTGAGCTTGCAATATCATAAAAAAATAGTCATTGCACATACATGCGCAAACATACAATAGTGCATACATACATACATAAGTCTTAAACATGCATATGTTTAGCATACATTCATTGTTTATTGAAAAATATGTATTTGCAAAACAAAACATAAACTTGCAAGCACATTTAAATTACCATCTAATATTTAATGAATGATAAATAATAAAACAAAAATAAAAAAAGAAAAGATTATCCTTTTATTTTCTTTACAAAATACCTTTGTCCAACAAATAAAATAAACTAAATACTTTGTAAATCAATAAGGGAGTTAAGCAATCATGTTAGTATTAAAAATTTTTTAAGAATAAAGAAAGGAACAATTTGACTATTACTATATGTTTAGTAATTAGTTTTAAAAATTTTGAACAATTTCATGCCGCAACTAATAACAAGAATTACAATAATAAATAAATAATTAAATGATATGAAGAAACATACAAAAATTGAATAAAAAATGACAAAGAAACTGTGTTTTTATTTTATTAAGTTAACCATGTTTAAACCCTTAAGGGTTAGGAGCACATTTAAATTACCATCTAATATTTACCAGATGGATTTAAACTAATTTTATAAATAACTAGGGAAATTAAAAATATTGAAAAAAGAATTATGGCATATCCTTTTATTTTTCTTTTACAAAATTGCGTACCTTGTATGACAACCAATTTCGAAAACTGAATGGCATAATCAATAATTTATAAAGTACTGTTTTATAGTACTAAATCAATCCTTTTAGATTTTGAGACCAGTTTGCTCAAACCCTCATCTGCATTTGTAGTCGTGTCTATATGCACCACAAGTAATGTTAAATTTGTCAATCTTTTGTGTCCAATTCTAAGGCAAAAAAAGGTTTTGACTCTTCTAGAGGTTGAAAATGATCTTACAACACAGGTTTGGTTTAATTGGGAGGACTACTGCCTACTTTTTGCAGGACTAGGGCTATTAAGACTCTAACCTACTGCTTAAAGCTGATTCCGGACGGCTACGAATATCCCTGCAACTGTGAGATTCGAACATACGAACTCCGGTTCCGAAGATCAGTGTGCACATTAGGCCATCATTCGGCTCAACACTTGCAAGAGAAACTAGTGATGTACAAATTTTAATAAATGTAAAAAATCTTGTAATATATGCATTGGAAATATTTTGGGGAGGGTACAGACCCTACACCCCTCCTCTCTATCATCCTAACAGAACTTCTAGGCTTTCATTAAAAGAACTTTTTTTTTTCAATCCATTATCTATTGTATTCATCTAAAAACCCTTAACCTTTGACTCCATTTGAATCAAGAGACCGTTCCACTGTTGAAAATGTAGTCATATTTTCAACATGACTACATTATCAACTCTCCTTGAAGTTGAACCACAACCCGCATTAGACGTTTCATATTCAATCGAAATGTAAAAGCATCACAATATCTCTTGGAAAGACAAAGAATGAGGCTAGTAAAACCACAGGAATTCCTATTTCGATTTTTTTTATGACTAATGGACAATATGCCTCTGGCCAAGTTGTATTCCATAACTGTATGTAGCAAATACGGCTATAGTTTATCTTGAATCTTGATGATACCATAGTTCATGGGTTTGGTTTGGTTTGGTTTGTAGCCCTACTATCTACTGATTTTACTACACGAGGGCTAATGAGACCGAGACCTACTGTTCCAAATCCGATTCCAAACGGCTTTGAACGTCCTTGCCACAGTGGGATTCGAACACACGAACTTCGATACCGAAGATCAGTGCCCTAACCATTCGACCAGCGTTCAGTTCCATAGTTAATAGGAGAGGGACTCTTAAGCTTTAATTAGCCCATTTCAAGTTCTAAAATTGAATTCGAGCCTGTGGGGTGTGAGAAATAAATAAATAAACGCTGATAGATTTTACTGACAAACCAGTAATATTGACACAGGTAACACATATAAAGAGAACACTGCATTCATGTATTTATTGGTTTTTCATATAAAAACAATGAAACTACTTTGTTAAACATAGATTTATAAATTCCCTCTATTATAAAGAGGGTGATCTTTGAGTAGATAATTGTTTTAGAACCATTAAATTTATTTAATTCATTATTTGAACATTACAAAATACCAATACAATACTAATACTAAATACAATGCTAATTCGGTAACAGCATAGCTTCCAGTGGGTTATTACTGAATCAAACCCTCGCAGTCTAAAAACACAAGACAGTTCCTTTCACGCTGTCTTGAGGGAGAAGGCTAAATTTGATTTTCTAACGCAGACTGAACCTTTATTGCCTGTCATAAATCCCTTTCAGATAAGGAAAATTCTATATAATCTAGATCTCGCAATTCTTGGAAAAAAAGTATCAGCATTGTACTACAGCCTTGCTCAGTGCAGGAATGGAAACTATTTATAACTGCTTTCCCTCAGAGATCTGGCTACATATCTATACCGTTTACTCAAATCTCGATGGCACAGCAGGAGGCGGTATTTTTTGCTAATTTTTCCACACTACTCCTTTAGTTAGGGTCATTCAGCATTTGACGGTGAAGTCGAGGCCATTAAAGTGGCTGTAGAACAAATAAACTCTCACCCTACTCTCTTTGATTGTGTTGTAATTTTCTCAGACTTCCACGCAGTGATTTTGGCTATTGGCAATTGTTGTCAAGCCCCAAGCTCTATGACTGTTCATCGATGTAGATCTCTCCTGAAAGAAATTGAAGAAAATTCCAAGGTAGTTGTTTTGCAGTTTATTCCATCTCACTGCAAGATCCCAGGAAATGAAAAAAGAGTTGTCTTGTCAAGTAGACCCCACTTAATTTAGTCAGCTGTAAGTATGTTTCATCGAAAATAAATCGAGCTATTAGAGACACACATCAGTCACAAATATAAAAACGAATAGAAGAAAAGCCATGGAAGGATACCATTCGGAACCTCCCTGACTATGCCAGGGACAGACCTGTGGCTGCTTTTCGTTTGACCACACAACCATAGACTTACGCACTAAGACAGCTAACTTCCACAGGCAATAGCGATACACTTCTGTAGCATGGGACTCGCATAGAAAGTGGCGCCCCCGGTATCAGACTATCGGAACTAAAGCATGGTTACCAGATAAATATGTTTATCGCTCTTTTGGCGACTTTTTTTTAATGAAGCAGAAAAAAAACGACGTAGGGTTGAGGGCATACGTTTTATTAAAACCGTTTTATAAACTAAAAATAAAGGCAGAGATCACATGCAGTGCTACTAATTTTCTCATTTTTTTCTAATATTTCTTAAATCTAATACTGGTTTTTTTTTTTTTAATGTAGAAATTACTTGTGGAAAATCTCCCATTTAATAATTACTAATATCCTTACTTTATTATTTAGAAATTATCCCTTGTAAAAAATTTTTGCAGATATTTTGTATTAATTATGTGAAAACTTACTGCTTTTACAGAAAAATGGTCAGAAATTATTTCTTTGCCTTTTTTATTTGCAAGTACAAAGTAGTGTAGAAAATGAAAGAATTAAAATGATAGTTAATGACATTATTTTTTTAACAAAACACTAATACAATATTTTTTTATTACAATTATATTACAATGTACATATTTGTTCATTTCAGCTGATTTATTAACAAAACACTAATAATACTAAAATGTACATAGTGGAGAATTTCTTTCCCTTATAGTCTCCTACAGTCCTGTAAAAAAATCCATCTGAAATGAAAAAATGAAAAATATTAGTTGATAACAATGGCAAGTTAAAGATCACACTAAGCTTAACTTATTCAAACACTAAACATATTTTACAGATAAAAAAGGTAATTATTAACAATAAACCAATCTTAGTCTATGCACACAACATGACTGCTCTGCGCCCATCTGCATAGATTTCGATTGGTGGATAGCCCTTTTTTGCTCCCTCTGCCGCAGCGGTGCATTGATGATTGCTGAACACCTAGTACGTCAAGCCCTTTCGAAGCCATGCACCTTTCCTCGTTATAGGGAAACAAGAGACTTTCTGACTAATTTGTTTTCCAGATCCCTTAACATTATTCTGTTTTTGTCTTTGTTTTTGTTCAGTGATTTGTACATTTAATTTTTGCACATCGATGTCTGCATAACGTTAGGATAATATCCAAAACGCTGTTGCATTAGATTTATTTTTAATTACTAAATACAGACGGCTGAAATTTTCCAACAAGTAGTTTTAATCAAAAGGAAATTTCCCGAAATATGAAATTCATTCAGTAATGAACAGAAGCGAAAAATATCACAAACATTTAAATTGAATTTCCGGGGGCAACACCGTATTTTTGAAAACACGTTTATTTAAAAAGTCTTTTCTAGATTAGTTTGGTTTTGAGAGCTACGGTCAACATTTTTGCATCACGGGGGCTAATAAGACTGGGACCTACTGCTTAAAGCCGATTCCGAACGGCTAGAAACATCCATGCCACAGTGATTTCGAACACACGAACTCCGGCACCGAATATCAGCGGGCTAGCATTCGGCCATCGTTCGGCCTTTCAATTATGGAAAATAATCTCATAGAATGCAATACTTAGACGAAAGTTGCAGTCTTTATATGCATTTAAATGAAAATCCATTAATAAAATAAAATTTAATATACAAGCTAAAATTTCCATTTCGTCCATAGCTACGGATAAAAATACCACAGTTAAGTTAAACAATTAAATGGTCAATTTAGATTTCAGTATGCTGAATGACGTTATTTACATGCTTTTTCCTCAAGTTCACCCCCAAATCGATCAATCTAAATAAAAATGATTGTATTTCAACATAAACAGCAATAAACTGTTCTGCAGGTGAAAATGTATCCTTTATCTTCTCTTAATGTATCATTAAGACATTAACCTATACAGAAATGTATCATTAAGGCTTTAAATAGATAACAAATCCTGCAAAAATCTATGCGTTATTTCAGACCTGTTATAAATGTTATAAAATCAAAAAATAGACCAATTTAAAGAGGATTATTATGAAAAAAGAATTATTCCTTATAAAACAGTCCGTAAGGTAATTTAATTTTCAATATAAGTATTATTATACAACTTAATTCGATTGGTCTCATTAAACTACATTCTATTGAATGAATAAATAATAATTATTAAAAAAAAGATACATGAAGTTAAAAAAAATTGCGAAAATCTGAAGTAGAATGAAGTTATAACTAATTTATCATTAAAAATAACTTAAAAGTATAATTATCTAAATGATATTAAGTCATTCTATTAATAATAATACTGTATATATATATATATATATATATATATATATATATATATATATATATATATATATATATATATAGGATTACCTATTGAGTAAAATTTTTTAAATGTTAAAGAATATGAAACAGGTTATAATTTTTAACTATTTTTTCATTAATTGTTCAGTGCGTTTATTGTAGTTAATTAGCAGGAAAAGTTCATAATTTTATAAAAGTTGAAACTATCTTTAAATGCCTATAAACTTAATGTATAATTTTATATTAAGTATTCAAAAATTCATGATCGGTCAAAATAGGTACACCTTCAGCATGTAACAAAATATTTTTTAGGAATTTTATACATTATAAATGTAGATTAAAAATTATGCATTATAAATTATACATTATAAATGTATAAAATCTTAAAAAGAAAAAAATTGCAATCTTTAAAATTTAATTTTTCTGATAAAATTGTAACTAAGGCTCATTTGTTTCAAACTTCCTGAATTTAGGGACTTTTATCGAAAGAATCCTTCCAGTATAGTGGAATAATTCTCCTTTCAATGATCCTCGTAGATGTATTTCTATTTTAAAATATAACAGTTTTCAGGATCATAGTAGAGTATAAGTAAATCTTATTGAAAAACAGCTCATAAGTCTTAAAAACAATAAATGTGTCTCTGTAGCTGAAAGGAATAAGGGAAAACGCAGATTATAAACAAATAGATTAATCATAGAGAGTTTTGTGATTTAGATCTAGAAATCCTGAGAAAATTTCTCTTATAATAAACAAATAAATAAACAGACCCGATAAGATGTGATTGAAAGAAACGAGAAAAATGCGTTCGATAAGATGATTGTGAAAATCTGGGGGAGTGGGGATGAAAATCCCCACAGAAATCCCCATACCTGTCTCGCCTCTGGGCTTGACTGGTTCCACTGGCGCACTGACTCAGTTCGCTTCTGAACGCGAGGCAGTGTAGTCGACTTTTCTCTTGTGGGAAGACTTTTACCCACCGGTGTTCTTGACAGCACGTGGTGTGTTTATAGAACAGAAGTACCATGATTGGCAAGTCCTGGCTTGACAACGGATAGAACTTGTCGTTTGGATTGTATGCTTTTGGAATACATTCGGCAATCTTACATGTCAACGTAAGTCAAACTGCTAATATTTTAAACGTTATTATTTACTCTATGATATAATTTAAATTTGAATCTCACACGAAATGTGGAATTAACGAAAAGTAAAAAAAAAAATTTTCTGGCGGTATGCATGTAAACATGTCTTATTCTATTTAAAATCCGAAACATTTACTTTTTTGTTGACTGACTGTGATGTATAACATATATTTCACTTCTATACTTAATTTCACTTCTCACCTTTTCCTAGAATTAAAGATTTAACATATTTGAGATGTTCTCATGTTATGATTATTTATCTCTTCGATATTGTCTGATAGCTGTCTTGATATTACATGTGTAACAGTGACCCTACACTAACATTCGCAAAAAAGTTTCATCAATACGTGCATGTGGTAATTGGGTTACATTAAAAATTCATTTATGCGTGCCTAAGTGAACTTCTGAGAGCTGTTTTAAGTTTTTTAAACCAGTTTTTAGTGTGCTTTTCGATCTATAAATCATGCAATTAATATACAGTTTATTTCAACTGATAAGACTTGTAATACGATCTAGTGTCGAAGAATAAAATTTATTTTCCCTGAATTCAATGCTGATATGTCATACCAGAAGTTTAAATAAATATTGACGTTTATAATACGATTTCAACATTCTTGGTCATTGATTTATTTAAACATTTGCTCAATCTCTTAATTAACTTTTATCACCTGCAAAGCCATTTCATTGCTACTTCTGTTGAAATAAAATCATTCTTGATTAGATTGCTATAAGATTGTGGGCGAACGTGAGGAAAAATCATTTAACTAACGTCATTCATTCTACACAATGAATTCTAGATTGACCATTTACTTATTTAATTGAACTGTGGTTATTTTTATCCGTAACCATGGACCAAATTTCATGGAAATGTTAGTTTGCATATTAAATCTTATTTTATGAATGGATTTTCCTTTAAATGTATACACAGATGTATACGCCTTTCTTGTGAGCATTGTATCTCGTGATAATGCTTTCCTAATTTCAAGACAATTTTAATCAAACGTGTTTGCAATATGCAAAATATACGGCATTACCGTTTCGCCTATGTTCAGCAATGAATGAATTTCATTTTAGTTGAAATTTCGTTTTGGTTAAAATTGCTTATTTGAAAATTTTAGTTATCCTTTTTCAGCGGTTCAAACAACAAATGAAATAATTTTAATGACTCTAAAATAATTATCTTTTTGACTTCTCGTTCTCCTTTATAATAGTTTAAATCTACAAAACTAACAAAGCATTTTTATAGTTAATAGATTTATAGCACTATTAGCCAAGCTTTAGTTGATAATGTCACGTTAATTGGTTGATTTTTTTTTTTTCAAAATTTGAATATTATATATAGTTTCGTATGCAGTAAACGTTCTACTATTGTAGATTAAGGAAACTTATATACAAATTAAAAGTAATAACTGTGATACATTATGCAATTTCCTAACTTGATTGGTTGGAAGCGCTAGTCAACTGTTTTTCTGCACGAGGGCTAATGACTGAATCTGCTGTTTAAAGTCGATCCGAACTGTTAGGAACACCCATGCCGGCAGAGGGATTCGAACTCGCAAATTTCATTACTAAAAAGCAACGCGATATTGATACGACCATCGTATGGCCAGTGGTATTGGAATGAATGGTGATTAAATAACTTGAGCGTTGCCCTTTAAAAATAGATAAGATTTTTAATGTGATAGGGAAGCTTATATTGCCGAATCTATAATTTATACTGTATGTATTACCTTAAACATCGACAAGAACTGTACAAAAGGTAAACAAACCGGACATTTGTCCGGGAATGCTATTTTGGCTTTAAATAAGAAAAATATTTATTTGTTAAATACCCAATTAATCTTAATTTTTACTTATCTTTTTAATTTTTTTAGCTAAAAAATAAGGCGATCGTATTTATGTCTAAAAGCTAAAAATATTTACAAACCTTAATTCTATAGAAAGCAAATATAATATATAAATGCAGTTGTCATGTAGTGTATATAATATAGTATCTTGTATGGCAACATGTATTTTTAGCTAAATCGTTTGCTTGCTCTGAAAACAGTTGTAATTACAGACTATATATCGTCTATGGGTGTAATGACGGTGTTAGGTTTTATAATAAAGATGTTTGCATGAAAGTGTTTCGCCTTAATGTTACGAGTTAATCTTGTCTTTTTAGGATACATATAATTATGGTTGTACTGTAGAATCTTAAGATATAATAGCAGTATATTTAATTAAACCCAAAATGCTATACGTGTATGTATTATAGTTTACGCATTTCTCTGGAGAACGGAGATCTCAACATCAATTTTATAAAATTGATTTCACAATGTTTAAAGATTTCATTAACACGGAGGGTTAGACGGTGATTTTGTTTTGCATTTTAATTTATTGTATGGTTTTTAATGATTTTTCTTATATGCCTTTCTCTTGTTTACAAGAACAGTTAAAGTTTCATAAGTGTGTTTGTCGACAGTTGTTCTTCTAATAATATTTTTTATTGTGAAGGGAGGAGAGGGAAGTATGGCAAAAATACAGAACCGGTTCTGACACTGAGTACCGAACTCACTAATATTCCATATTCAACAAGCCATGAAAAGCATGACTTCACTATTTCTCTCAATTATACTTAAGGGATAAAATTTAAGCATTTCATATAGATGACGCGCAGCGAGTTCTCTGCCATACGCTCATAAATCTATATTAAACATCACCTGTTAGGTTTATCTCAGTAAATCAGCATAAGAAATATGAATAGCGTAATAAAATTCCGATTAATAAAGTGGTTAGTAAAAAGCAAACAATGTTCTATACTTGACAAGTTTTTTCTTCTATACCCTACGTACAGCATAGGAGTTTGCATCTTTGTTTCGGGAATTTCTTCCTTACATCAAGAAATTTATAGCCATCTCTTTCCGCGATGCCTCATCTCTGCATTCTTTTTCTGAATTTGACCTTGAAAAGAATTTCCACCGTGTTCTGGTATTCAGCACGAATATTATCTGAAGAAAACTTATTCATCGACTGAAATTTGAAGTCAAAGACCAGTTGCACTTTTTGCTTTTTTTTTTTTTTTCTCTGCTAGACCAAATGTGAACTGTATAACTTTCAAATGAGGTTATCACCCTCCTGGCGTAATTGTTTTCGGTCTCTCCTCCGAGATATGAATTGGTACATTCCAGCAACCTAACACTTCCTCGCGCATTGCAGGTACTCGCAATTTTCTTGATTAAATGCAAAATAAGTAAAATTGCCCTCCAACGAAAATATCAAATTTATTAATAGATTTGAGAGTTATTTATATTTCTAATTGAACCGAACGATGGTAGAACGGATAGAGAGCGGCTCTTCTGTACGTGAAAGAGTTAGCAGGAAATTAGCAGATTCGTGGGTTGAAATCTGACTGCTGGCATGGACATTCGTAGCCGTTCGGAATCGGCTTTATGCAGTAAGTCCCGTTTCATTAACCAGTGTGTAGCAAAACAGTAGACTGTAGCTCTCTCAAGCAATGAACAAACCAATTTTTAATTATATCTGTTCATAGGTGGCAATGTTTCCGATATACTCGGAAGTCTTCATATTTTTTAGTATGTTTCCGACAGGGTTGGAAAAAAATTAGATTTATTTGATTTAAATCGGATTTCTTTTTTTTCTGAATACTAATTTTAATTGTAGTTTTTATATTTTTTGCAATACACATAGAATAGTTTGTTATAAGAAGTAACATCTTATCTATCTAGTATATTCTACACACTGATTACCTAAAATCAAATATATAAATTTTAATCTAAATACATTCCATTATTTTGTAATTGGATAGTGCAAAGTAAATAAGATGTAAATTTAAAAAACAAATTAAATATTCTTTTAATACAAACTATTTATTTAAACAAACAAATCACAATTATTTCAATATTTTTTAAACACCGAATTATGGATTTGTTTCAATAAAAACATTAGCTTTGATGCTTCATCCACTCCTAATTGGTTATGAAGGCTAAAATGAACAATACTAAAAGAAGAAAACTCTTTCCATTCCAGCAGATGAAGCCACGGCTGTTGTTATTTGGTATACAAACTGGATTTCAAGTTCTGTAATACTCTTTACCTCCCATTACATAAAATGAATTCCACCAGTCATAATCAATCATTGTACTACCCCTACTACATACTTTCTGATAGCAACACTTGAATTCTTGGAAAGCACATGCTATCATTTACACTTATTTACTTGGTATCACTTATTTACTTATTTATTTGGTATCACTGTGATGACTGATTCCAAATTCTCCTGTCTTTGGAATATAGGTTTTAAAAGAAGTGAAAAAAATGATTTAAATCAATGATTTTTTCAAAAAGATAAACTGATTTAAATCATACCAATCCTGGTTTCCGATATTCCTATCGAAAAACTAATTCTTCCGATTTTCAGCTATATAGTCTAAGATCCCTAAAAATTCCTATTCTCGCATTGTTCTTCCCTCTGTCGATAAATCTGTATTCCATCAAGAAGTAAAATGCGAATAATCAGACAAATAAAAAAAAAATCAAAACTGATTTTAGACAATCTGTCTAATAAAACATTAGAACAGTTATTAATTGTGAAATGCAGTAAAAGTTTAAAATCTTTTAAAAATGAGTTCGATAAACAATTTTTGAAAATAGCAATTGCTTGTAGAACAACATTTGAAAATGCTGAATTCTAATATATTTGTTTTATCTATTGGATAAACAGTTTTACTATTTTTCACCTTTTTAATTATGCTTTATATATACACTAAAAAATGTTATTTCAATAAACAGCATTTTTTTTTTTTTTCTTTAATGGAGCACCACCGCATTGTGGAAAAGGGAATAAATCCTGTATGCGTATCTGTTTTTTAAAAATATATAATTAGGCATTATATATATATATATATATATATATATATATATATCCGATTGTGGAAAAGGGAATAAATCCTGTATGCGTATCTGTTTTTTAAAAATATATAATTAGGCATTATATATATATATATATATATATATATATATATCCGCTAGCGATGATAGATTGTAAAATATATCTCCAATATTGCTGCAAATAGTTAAATCTTAAAATGTCTTAATGTTAAAATCTAATGATTTATTATCATTAAGTAAATATCTGTTGCGTTGCATTTCCAATTCAAAAATAACATTATTCATACTGAGCAGCGCCGAACGATAGTCGAATGGTAGAGTGCTGCTTTTCGGAACAGGAGTTCGCGGGTTCGAATCCCGCTGCGGTCATGGATGTTTGTAGCCGTTCGGAATCAGCTTTAAGCTGTAGGTTCCTGTCTCACTAGCCATCGTGTGCAAAACAGTAGACCGTAGTGCTCCAAACCAAATAAAATCATCCTGAGCAGAAAAACTGCCTTATGAAATTAAAAGCTTAATTAGACTTTATATTCCTTTACTTATGAGAAATTGACCAAATGTCTTGGGAGAGTCCCTGTTTTAAACAATAGCTCGGCGTTCCAGATGCTTTTTTTTTAACGAAATCATTAATCTTTTTTTTTTTTTTTTTCTGCTAGCTGAACGTGACAAAAAAAAAAAAAAGGAATTCTACGATTGTTTTTCTTTTCTTTCCAAAGTAATTGCAAATTGAATTCCAATTTTCTGTTGACAAAAAAACCACTTACTGTAGAGGAAACCAACAATGTAGTGAAAAGCTTTTTGGAAATAATTATGCTCATTTTTAGCTTTTTTACTGACCCAGGAAAGGGCAACTGAAATCCTGATCCTCTCGGTCTCCCTAGGGCTAGTACAAGGGTGATTCTGTTCAGAAATTTTCCGGAATCTCCGAACGTTTTTGTAGATTTCTACCGAAAATTGTAAAAACAAGTTTTCTCAAAAATTTTAAGTTCTGGGAATTTTTAAAAAAGGCCATCTTTTAATTTAAATAAAATTCATATATGAATTTTGAACATAATCAAAAAGTTTTCTTTCTTTCCTTATCATTTTTCTCTTCTGCTGCGTCGCATTTTTTTTTCTGGTATGAATTAAGTAAAACAAAAAATATTCATTTTTTTATTCGTTTGATTAATTTGTTTAACGCTCTGAATATTATGCATTTTAGAACATATAGGCAGGGAAATGATTTCCATTATTTTAAAGCTACATATAAAAATACAAATTTATGTATCCTTATAATAAGTCAAATTAAAAAATTGAAATTTTGTTTCCTGGATAATCAGAACTCACATTTATATATTAGCGTGTGTTTGTATTTTATACAGAACATACTTATATTTACGACTGTATAATGAAGTAATATAAAAATTAAAACGTATTGATGTATCAAAAATTTCTATATTTGTCGATCAATATATCACAATATTAAAATTCAGATATCACCCAGCCCTAGTACCGACACCTGGAAATTCACCTTATTAATATAATTTCTATTTTAAATTGGTAGCACATGCTTTTTTAGAAGAATTTGTGTGAAGTTCAGAAAATTTCGTCTGAAGTTCAGGATTTTTTTTTTTTTAAGTTAGAATCATCCATGGGCTAGTAGCTAATTATGAAAAGACTGTTCGATTTTCTAGTTTAAAAAATATAAAAATTAATCCCTTTTTGGTGAAAAAAAAATTCCTCTTAGTCTCATAGACTCATCGTCCCCGTGTGAGAGAATAATTGTATGGTGTATATCAGATATAAAGCTTTAAATTTGAGACGTTTAACTGAAAAATATAAGTAAATTTAAGACTATACCAAATTATTTTCCGCTTAAAATAATAGTTCATTGTTTATACAATCGTATAAAGCATTAGATGTGTATATCATATTGGATGTACAGAACAGGCAAAGGATTGAACAGAAAAATTAATAAAATAGATAAATTTAAAATGGAAACAAAGATTTCTTTTAATATACTTGTGTTTGAATTAGTGCGTAGAATTGTTTTAAAGTTACTGTTTGAATTGCATATTTCCTTGATTGTCGCCGTGTCAAACTTATATATTTACTCTTTTTATGAAACTAATTTCTAAAGCTTTTAATTCTTAAATAAAAATAAACTTTTAATGTTCGTTTGCCAGCCAAAGTTGTGACTACTTTTTGCCATGTTTGACAAAATCACTAGACTAGAAGGCTAGACCCAGAAAGTTCAATTGTCCGAGATTCCGGATACCCGTAAGAAAATGTTTATTTTTCGACATGGGGAAGAGACTCAAGATTTTTACTTTAAAATTCCCTTCCCCTCTTTTCAATTCTCCCCCTCTGAAATCTGTTAAGATACTGTCGCATTTGAGTCGTGTCTTAACAGCTTGTTTTGACACATTGTGAAGCGTTAGACTTTATCTGGATTGGAGATCATATTCGCGTTCATGTGTTTCTGCAGCGTTGTTTTGCTGTCCAGTTAGTTATTCAAGCCAGGAATGAGAGCGCATCAGTACGTTTTACAATTGCATTTTTAAAAGCTTGGTAGAGTAGAAAATTGACACAAAATTAGGCCCGAACTTGGAAAACTATTAAAATAGCTTGCATTTGTTTTCATTTTTTATATTTATAGTAATAATTCTAATATCAGTTTTGCTCTTTTTTTGTAAATTTAGGCCATAAATTATTCATTTTAATTTAGTGTTATGAGAACACGTACTTGCTGATAAAAGCTGAAAGTTATAGTAGAGGATAGTTATTTTAAACTAGCATATAGCCTGTCATATGACAGGATCAGTAAAATTTTTAATTTTCTAGAATTGTAAAGTACTCTATAAGGCAGGTAAAATAATTATTTGTTTTTTGGCTGAGAATTATTTGGTATACGCTCAATAATTTGTGTATCTTTACTGACCGCATGTTAGTTGCCAACTTTAATTTATCATGTCATATTATGTGATAGGATGGACAGCAGATTTTTAATATTGACAGTGATTATTTGGCAGCATATATGAATGATGTCCAAAATTTAGCGTATCGATTGCAAACCATGAGTATGTATAAAATACAAACACACAAACGAACAGACTTCTTAATTTTTAAAGATATATATCTTAGACGGTAGATATTTATTAGTCCATGAAATAGACTCCTGGACTTTTATGAAAAGAATTTGTTGTTAATACCGGTAATAAAATTTTCATTGCAACAACAAATAATTAATGATTAAATTTAAAATTATCACATATGTACCTAATCAATTATTTAAGAAAAATATAAAAGAAAATTATTTACGTAATATCTAAGTTCAATGATGAAACGTAGGAAAATAATGCAGAATGATATTTAAATAATTTAAAATAAGAAATGATTAAATGAGATGGTTAAAGGAATGGCGTCATAATGCTGGAAAAAAAATGTTTTTAACTATTTATTATGGGATAAATTGAATCACCTACTCATAACCGGGGAAAATAGGGCTTGAAATAATGGCAATGGACGATCGAAAAGGGGGGAAGAGGTGGATTTCGAACGTTTTTGAACTCGATTTGAATTTTGCTAACCCTAACTCATCAAAAATACAATATGGATGCCTCTATCCATTCCAGGTCCAACCGCTTCATAAATTCGCGGACAGACGGATAGATAACTTAGGTTATTATATAGGGGATATATATCACATATGACACGTTAAATTAAAATAATTGTCAGCAAGTCTGGTTAGTGACCATGTTGATCAAAACTTTCCTTAGTGTTTGTATTTCATCAGTCATTTTTTTCTAATCACCGAGAAAAATTAATGTAGGGAAAAGTTACTGTTCAATCTTTGTCAAGTTTTTTGTGGAATGATTGATCCCACCACCCCGACTGATTTATTCCTCGGTATCTCCCCTGTTCCATTTACGGTTTCCGTTCCGTTTGGCCATTTTTCAAGAAATAATGAGGTCCGGAATTGGCTGATTGAAGACTTCCTCCTCAAAGTGTTTGCATACGTGATAAATAAAGGCAGAAGGTCACTAGGTGTCCTAATCTGCGAATGGGTCCCGAGAAAACGGACATGTCGACTACAGCAAACCCCCTTCCCCTCTTCCTGTCCTTCCCTCATGGTTTCTCCCTCCTTTCCCTTTGTTGACTTGACCATAGAAAATAATCATTCCCTAGTCCTTAGTCATTCTCCAGTTCTTCGAAAAAGCATGCTGAATCATGCATGTTCTGCCCTTGTCTTGTTATGATTACTTCTACTCTCATATCAGTGTTGCCAACCATACGATAATTATCGTATACGTACGATATCTTAGGACGCTGTACGATGAAAAATAATCTCAAAATTATGTGACATAGTTCTGAAAAACTGTACGATAATTTTCTGATTTGTACGATAAAACATTAGACTAATGGAGAATTAAAAGAACGGTAATTTAACTGTAACTATAAAGATCAACAACAAAAAATAGAGAATGTCTAATTTTTTTTATCACTTTTTCCCATCAAATAATTATTGTTGTAGATTTCAGAGCAGCTTAAGGAACATGTTTTGAGGTGCTTCTTCATTAAATGAAAGTAAATAATCCTGACACAGGGGTTGAGAAAGCCCATATGTACTGTGTAACAAAAGAAAGGAAAGTGTCAAAAAAAAAAAAAGTATATTTGTGAAATTGAATATGACCTAGGTACTAATGTATGATATTTTTTAAAACGAATATAAAATAAAGAATTTTAAAAATTGTTATGTCCAGTGTTTTATCTGTTAGTTATTTCAAATTATTTAAATCAGTCTAAAACATAAAATTGTTAAATGTAAAATTACTGAATATTCACAATTATACTGAAGATATTTCTTTAATGATTACATAATTATGGATAATTAGAAGTCATTTTGCATTTTAATTGTTCTATTGCAGTTTTCACTAAAATATGGTATTTTTAGTAATTAAACCGATTATTAAGTAATAATCGGTTTTATTACTATTTCATATTTAAAATAACCACAGTAAATAATAAATTATAACATTATTAAAAAGTGTATATATATATATATATATATATATATATATATATATATATATATACACACAATTTTATTCTTAGATCAGTAAAGAAAAATCACATGTCTGGTGTTTCAATAATTGTTATGTCCAGTGTTTTATCTGTTAGTTATTTCAAATTATTTAAATCAGTCTAAAACATAAAATTGTTAAATGCAAAATTACTGAATATTCACAATTATACTGAAGATATTTCTTTAATGATTACATAATTATGGATAATTAGAAGTCATTTTGCATTTTAATTGTTCTATTGCAGTTTTCACTAAAATATGGTATTTTTAGTAATTAAACCGATTATTAAGTAATAATCGGTTTTATTACTATTTCATATTTAAAATAACCACAGTAAATAATAAATTATAACATTATTAAAAAGTGTATATATATATATATATATATATATATATATATATATATATATATATACACACACACAATTTTATTCTTAGATCAGTAAAGAAAAATCACATGTCTGGTGTTTCATTTAAAGTAAAATACGGGATAATAGAAATATATTTAATGAATCATATTAAAATATTTACATATTTTTTGCCACCCCCCAAATAAAAGTGTGTTGGGGAAGAGAAATATATATCGTACAAGCGCCATCTATTAACACTATTTTTAACTATTACAAAAATGTACGATAATTTATAAGCCAATGCCATAATTTTAGGACCTAGAATACATAATTTTGCCTTTGAAGGTTGGCAACACTGTCTCCTATTGCAGTTTATGAGATGGCATATCTCCCGGATTTAAACAACATTCCCTACTCTCTCAACACATTCCTAACATGTCCCGGATTTTAATAAAGCCTTTTCATAAAACCATCAAATTCAAAATTTGATAAAAACAGGCTTGCAATTCCGTAACTTTTCTCACCTTTAGTCACTTTTTTTTACAATTGATCACTTTTAGTCACTTTTTTCATGGTGAATCACAGCAAAAGTCTGTTGTTGAAAAAGGAAAATCTGAATTAATAACAAAATATTTTAATAAAAGACCAAAAATGTGATGCTCTAATCTTATTTTTCTTATTAAAATATAATTAGTCATATGGTTTCCAAAATTTAGTGATTTTAAAAAGTCGTAAAGAAGTTCTTGAAATTTACATATGTACTGAAATGTACGTTTAATACATTAAAGTAATTTACGTCAAAGCACACATTTCTCTTTTTCTTCACAATTTTTGTTTAGATACTCTAATCTAGCTATGTACATATTTCAAAACATCCTTAATGTATGCAGAAAATTGTGATTATAAAATTAATGTATTGTATGTATTCAAATCTAATTTGTAGATTTTCTTGAATAAAAAGCAATGTTGAGTTGTGTCAAACAAAATGTTTAACCTTTTTTGTATTTAAAGTTAAAATCATGTCTTGCACGAATCGTTTGATTTAGAGTTAAATATAAAAATCTTAATAATAGCATCTGTAATCAAGAGGAGAAAAAAATCGCTTTTTTTTTTAAATATTTAGTCACTTATTCTGTATTATTTTATCGCTTTTCTCACATTTTTGAAAGTACCTCAGCAGTTGCAAGTCTGTAAAAAAGACTTCGTAAAGTTTTGCACGGTTTCACAAAAAATTACCAAATTTCATTCCTTTAGGTCAGAAGTTACCAACATTGCTGGACCATTACTCCCTGAAAACTCCCAAGAAAAAAAAATATTTGAACATCCTCTCTTACGTAATTATACAAAATATTAAAAAAGTGTTATATATAATCTATATCTGTTTTATCTGCGCATCTATTTATTAAAAAACAAGTAGATATTAACACACTAATTAAATTCAGTAAGAAGTTGTTTATAAAAAACTTAAAATTAGTAAAAAATTATGAGAGGTTTGAGGCTGGTGGAGTTTTGACAATTTGTTAATGTTGTTTTTCAATTTCACCAACACCATTCATAAATATCTACGTTCAGTGGTGTCCCTTTCTTAAGACAGTCAACTAGCTACTGTACTGAATCCACGTTCAGCCAAATACTTTGAAAGAATTCAAATTTCTATATTCTAGTCCAGGGATGGACATGTGAAGGCCTGCAGTGAAATTTACGAAATTTATAATTGAAAAAAATATTCCATTTTAGAATACAGAGGAAAGTTGAAGATTTAAAAAATATTAAATAGTCATATTAACTGTTATATTAATATAACGTTAGAATCTAGTATAAAACAATTTTTTTCTAAATTACTGTGCATTTTCATAAAAAATTGTGCTACCTAACAACATTTAAAATGACGTTGCATAACATTTATTCAAGCTAGCTTTCATGTATGTTTAGCATTCACATAAAAAACTAAAAGAAATAAAACGATTATTACTAAAAATAAGCGTGGATTACAATATTTATAAGAAATACGAAGTTTTTTTAAATTTATTTATAGAAAACACTTTTTCTTTGCTAATAAATTTATTTTTTAGTCGTTTCAAATAAATTCGAACATTTAAGGAAGTATTCCGGGTTTGTTGGGATTCAAATGGTTATAATTTATCTTTGTTACCTACCGAACCCAGAATAGGAATTTGCCAGTACAGTGGGAAAGTAATAAAGGTTTACTAATTAAAAAATGCATTACTTCCGTTTCGTTACATCGTTGCAGAGTAAATTATCAACAATGCTAACTATCTGCAGCGATTTTGTCATCGTTTTAAGCCTTAGTTTTATCGTTTAAAAGACAAATTTCAAGCATCGACAAACATAGTAATGTGTTACATTCATCAATACGTTTGTTTAAGACATGGTGTTTTCAGTGTTATCGGATGAGTGAATAAACTGATAGTGCTTTTCTGGAGAATTATATGGTTTGAGATAGAAAATAATTGGGCTGGCGTGACTGTCAATCTTGAATTAAACAGCCGTTTAAGTTAAATAACTTAACCTGAAATAAATATTTGACTTTAGCTATATTCACAAATATGTAATTTTTTAATTGGTAACTGCAAAAAATTCCTAGCTTTCAGTGAGTTACGAAGCCTATTACTATTATTTCATCAGAAAAGTACAGAAACAGTGTAAGGCTATAGAGATCATGAAAGGCAAAGCTCTCGGATTAGGGCTTGAGCACTTCAAAAGGCTGTTAAACTGTGTGCTGCATTACCCATTGGAAGCAGGGAGTGATGAATCATTCCCGTCTGACTCAACACGTTGAAATGGTAGGGGGGAAGGGGGGGGGAGAAGTGAAATCGCGTAACAGGCACTTGCTGTCATGGGTCACCAGTCTGTTTTCACTTCTTTTTAAAACACCCCAGAGGGATTAAATACGTCCGATGCCCGAAGAGGGTTCGAACAGGAAATATTTACTCATGATATCCGGGGTTTGTGGAATTATCTGCTGGGATTTTATATTGGAGGGGATAATACAAGTGGTTTATTGTTGGATGAAGTTATCGAACTCGCGCAAATAATGCTTGCTTCGTACTGTCAGAAGACTGGATTTTGTGTAGAAAATTCCTTCATCCTCGCCGCTTTCCCGTTTGACATCGAATTAATACGTACATCCGATTTGGATTGCCACAATCCTTGGTGGTGACAGCGCCTTTAAATAAAATTTCCGTCACAGTTCACGAAGTGTTGCATAAAATGCAACCCTCTTTATAAAGCGATTTTTACAAAGTTGTGATAGAACCAATTTGTTTGTGGGTATGTCTTTGCAAAACTTAAGCGCAAATAACTTCTTTCGTTCCAATTAGTTTTTCTCCTTTCCAGTAGTCCGATCGCAATTAATGATTGAATTATATTATTCCTACCTAGCACTTTTAAAATTGTTTCGATAGAAATGTCCAAAAGATGAGAATTCCGTTCACTCAGATCGTAATGCATTCTAGTAATTAAAAAAAGGCATAAATTAACCTCAGCATTAAATGAAAGTACTTAATACCTCCCTGCTACAATATTTTCAAGAAAAATATTTAAAAAAATTATAGGACCACAGCAAAGTACTAAAAATATCATTGACTCACACGCAGGGTTGGAAAAAATCATGACTTTTTTTTTGTCTGAATACTAATTTTAATTGTTTTTATGTTTTTTGCAATATACATAGAATAGTTTGTTATAAGAAGTAACATTTTATCAATCTAATATATTCTACACACTGATTACCTAAAATTAAATATATAAATTTTAATCTAAATACATTCCATTATTTTTCAGTTGGACAGTGCAAACTAAATAAGATATCAATTTAAAGAACAAATTAAATGTTCTTTTAATGCAAACTATTTATTTAAAAAACAAATCACAATTATTTCAATATTTTTTAAGCACCGAATTATGGATTTAATTGTTTCAATAAAAACACTAGCTTTGATGCTTTATCCACTCCTAACTGGCTATGAAGGCTAGAATGAACAATACCAAAAGAAGAAAACTGTCTTTCCATTCCAGCAGATGAAGCCAAGGCTGTTGTTATTGGGTAGACAAACTGGATTTCAAGTTCTGTAATACTCTCTTTACTTTCCATTACATTAAATGAATTCCACCAGGCATAATCAATCACTGTCCTATCCCTACTACATAATTTCTAATAACAGCCCTAAATTCTTGGAAAGCTCATGCTATCAATTTACACTTATTGATTATTACTGTGCTGACTGATTCCCAATTCTCCAGTCTTTGGAATATAGGTTTTAAAAGAAGTGAAAAAGTTCCTTCCAGACTTTCCAAAACTAAAGGTTGAACTTATAATTGCTACGCGTGACCCTTTCTTTCTCTTCTGAAACCCAGCTATCAATTCGAGAAGCTAGTGGAAGAATAAAGGTGTTTACGATTTTAATGCATTTTCGTCACTAATATATTTTTAACAAGCCGCAAAAGAAACGCTGATTTAAGACTTGCTTGAGAAGTCATTCACTTGATTTTTCCCCTCCATTTCTCCGCCATTAAGATGAAAATAAAGTATTTTCACTAAGTATTTCACCTGGTCTTGAATTTTGAGTGAGAACCTTTCTCTCCATGACTGCATCTGAGAATTACACATGGCCTGGCAATTAAAAATAGTAGCTATTTCTCCTTTGGGATCAACGAGTAATGTTTTTAATGTTTTACATCAGGGTTGACATGATTTAAATCAGTTGATTTTTAAAAAAAATCATTAAGTCATTTTTTTTTCACTTCTCTTAAAACCTACATTCGAAAGACAGGAGAATTGGGAATCAGTCAGCACAGAAATACTAATAAGTAAATAAGTGTAAATAGATAGTATGTTTTCCAAGAATTTAGGGGTTGTTATCAGAAAGTATGTACTTACAATGACTAGTTATGACTGGTGCAATTCATTTTATGTAATGGGAGGTAAAGAGAGTATTAAAGAACGTGAAATCCAGTTTGTCTACCAAATAACAACTGTCGCATTATCTGCTAGAATGGAAAGACAGTTTTCTTCTTTTGGTATTCTTCATTCTAGCCTTCGTAACCAATTAGGAGTGGATACTACATCGAAACTAAGGTTTTTATTGAAACAGTTAAATCCATAATTCGTTGCTTAAAAAATATTGAAATAATTGTGAGTTTTTTGGTTTTTTTTAATAAATAGTTTGCATTAAATGAATATTTAATTTGTTCTTTAAATTTACATAGCCAAACGATGGCCGATTGGTTAGTGTGCTGACCTTCGGTACGGGAGTTCGTGGGTTCGAATCCCACAGGGGCAAGGATGTCCTTAGCCGTTCGGAATCGGCTTCAAGTTGTAGGTCCCGGTCTCATTAGCCCTCGTGTTGCAAAAAGTAGACCTTAGTACTCCAAACCAAACCAAACTTTAAATTTACATCTTAGTTTGCGTCATTCAATTACAAAATAATAAAATGTATTTAGATTAAAATTTATGTATTTAATTTTAGGTAATCAGTGTGTAGGATATACTAGATAGATAAGTTGTTACTTATAACAAACTATTCCATATATATTGCAAAAAAATATATAAACACATCAGTAATTAAAATTAGAATTCAGAAAAAAAATCAAATAATTCTGAGTTAAATCGAAAAAATCATGATTTTTTTCAACCCTGGTTTACATTTATATAAAATATGGCGAAAGAGCCAACTTTATTTAGTATCGTAATCTTTTTACACTAAAACTTAAATAAAGATGCGGAGAAAGTACTTTTGGTATGCGATATGTATAAACTAGAATTTGTAAGGAGTAAAAGCTTCGTGTGGGCGATCACCCCGTGAAGTACGTGACCTTGACATTCCCCTAAACAAAACATTCCGAGCCTCCGCATTCCAGGAAAACCAACGTTCTCTCCAGAGGGACTTTTTCTCCTGCACAGTCATACACAGAAACAGAACGATCCGGAATACGGGGAATTTCGGGAATAAAATTTTTATTACAGTAGCACCTTTTCGTTGGAATTTTCGTGTTTTTCTTTCGCCGTCGATCGTACGCGGAACCTCAGTTAACCTGGCATGTTGTTATGTGTATATTTTAAATTTAAATGTTAAAGATAGTTTGCTCTCTCTTTTTCTTACCCCTGTTTTGATTTTAAGGGGATCGCGGACGTTACGAAGTGTTTTCATAGTAAGTTCATAGATCGCAATGTCTTTAAATTCCCTATATAATAATAGCCTAAGTTATCTGTCCGTCTGTCCTCGAATTTATGAAGTGGTTGGACCTAGAACGGACAGAGGCATCCATATTGGATTCTTGATGAGTTAAGGTTAGCAAAATTCAAAACAAGTCTTTAAAACGTTTGAAATCCCCCCCTTTTCGAGCGTTTAATACCATTATATCAAGCCTATGTTCCCGGGTTAAGAGCAGGCGACTAATTTATCACAATAAATAGATAAAAATACCATTTTTTTTAGCATTATGACGTCATTCCTTTACCCATCTCATTGTATCATTTCTTATTTTTAATTAAATATCGTCTGCATGATTTTCATACGTTTTATCACTCAACTTAGATATTACCTAACTAATTTTCTTTTATATTTAGATTAAATAATAGATTAGGTACATATGTGATAATTTTAAATTTAATCATAGATTTTTTTTTATTAACAAATTCTTTTTATAAAAGTCTGGGAGTCAATTTCACAGACTAATAAATATCTAGCGTTTAAGTTATATATCTATGAAGATTAAGATGTTTGTTCGTTTGTTTTTTATACATACCATACGATTTGATTAAATGAATTCAACGTGATTCTAAACTGCATTCACAATATAGGGAGACTTTAGAGGAGTGTGAAGATAAATTATTGAGCGTATACCAGATAATTCTCAGTCAAAACACAATTTTTTTTTACCTGCCTCACAGGGTACTTCCTGGGAAAATTCAAAATTTTACTAATCCCGACATATGACGGGCTATATGCTAATTTATAAGAAAAAAATGTCCTGAAATATGCATAATTTTTACACAATTTCCTGAAATTTTATGAAAATGCCTATATTTTTAGAAGTCTGCTTAAAGAATATCTTATGAAAAATTAGCTATTTTGAAAAATAAAAGTCCTAGATTTATAAGAAACTAATTGTTACATGAACTAGGCAGGCTGTGAAAACTCTTCAGCTTTTGTGTTCAAAAGGACTAACCAGTAAACATAGCAAATATTCATGCATTAAAAGTTAACATTTAGTAGGGGAATAGATAATCCTATTGTTTTTTAAATTTAATTTATTAAGAAGTACCATCTAAACACATGCAACTCTGTCCTGTTAATCAAATAATTGCTGTGTACAATATTAATCTTTTTATATATAAAGTGATAAGATAAAAGTTTTATAAGATAAGTTTATAAAATAATAAGATATAATTCTGCCCATAAGTGTCTTAATAATTACTCATTTTCTTCGATAATATCCTGGAATTAAGAAAATTCTTGTCCAGAAATTTTGTTCTTACCATTACTTCCCCTGTAAATATAATTATATACAAATGAGGGAGGCATACATGAGAGACGCACTATATTTATACAAATTCATATTTGAAATTCATTAGGAAACACCATCTAAAGACATGCAATTCTCTCTTGTCAACCAAATAATCACTTCGTACAATATTAATCTTTGTATACATAGTTTATAAAGTGATAATAAGATATAATTCTGCCCATTATTGTCTGAATAATTACTCATTTTCTTCGGTAGTATCCTGAAATTAAGAAAATTCTTGTGTTGCAATTTCTCATCATTACTACTCCTGTAAATATAATTATACACAGTTGGTGGGTATACATGAGAGACGCACTATATTTTTACAAATTCATAATTAACTTAGTTAATCCTATAGTTAATACAAACTTACGCCACTGAACTGAAGTTGACCAACAGAGAGTATGGAAAAGTTGTCGAATCTTATAGAAATGTTCTAAATTGGACTCGAAGAGCCATTCAGACGTATAATAGAGGACCAAGCCTATCCTCATTTTATATGTTAAATCATCTAAATATTTTATAATGTTCTTAAAATGGAGGTTTTGTATAAGTCATAGTTGCCATAAAAAACTGCTTAATTTTGGAGGACTATTTAGGGAACTTACTTAGGAACCTACTACTACTTAGGGAACCTACTTAGGAACCACCAGTTTAAACCATTGGTTTAAACTGGTGGTTCTTCTATTCCAAAAGCTATATCTCACCTTAACAGCTTTTGAAAAAGAAACAGATTCATTTTAGGATTCCTTTACCCGTTGAAGAATAAGCTGATTTCTTGTATGGTAGCAAAAAGTTTTCAAACCCTGAATTAAAAAAAAAATTGAAAATTTTTTGTTGTAATACGAAAAATCCGAACATTCAAGAAGTCAGAGCAAAAATATGCAGATTTCTTGTGTTAAAGCAAAATAATTTTAACAGATTTACTTTGGTTCAGATTAACGTGTGATGAGACCTTTAATCGGTTGGAATTTTTTTCCTTCTCACACGATAAATCCGCATATTCTCCAGCAGAAAAAGGAATCCTACACTGAATCGGTTGTTTTTTCAACACGTACATGATGACGTGTGATAACGCCCTTTAAGGTTTAGTAACAGGATCTCCCATAGCCCTTCAATTTAATTCCTCAAGTATTGTTCCTTTAAAATAAGGTTCTGCAACTACACATTTGTTCTGTTCAGGTGACCAAATATAATGAATTCATTATTAAATGAGGATATAAAAACTGATTATGAACAGGTATTCTGAGAAATATTCTGAACGCTTTGTAAAAAAAAACGATTTTGGCTGACAGCGGTATCAGAGCGGTAGAGTATTGTCATGCGATGCAACCTATTCTTATTTTCAAACACAGCTGAGTAAGTAAATGGGATATGCTGTCTTTTTTGGTTTAGTGAATTTCAACCACCGTGCCTGCTCATCACGCATAAAATGTGCGTTGTAAGCGACTATTTGAGGAAAAATGGGCTTTAAAAAATAAATAAATGTATACAAGGAAGATTCTGAATCTGAATGGGTATCTTCTTCATCACCAAGTCTAGATACCCTACAGATATATGTACATTATTACATCAGCGGATTCGAAATTTGAAAATTAATGGTGTTAGTGGTATTTACGATAAATGACATCTATGTAAATAATTAAAAATTTTCTCGCCGAGTTAGTTCATGACGACGGCATCAAAATTGGCTTTGAAGTATTATTAGTGCATTTGCATACTTACTAATGGTAATTTAATTATTTTTTATTCTTTTCATATTATCTAATCTTTTTTTTTTTTTTTTTTTTTTTCCTAACATCTTCTAAAATGCAGGATTATTTCCAAACAAAAGTTTAAAATGTTCTTGTAGATTTAAATTGTCCCAATCGCCGGTCATGTCTTTATGGTTGCAGCAAAAAATAATGGATGATTTTAAATTATCACATACGTACCTAATCTATTATTGAAGCCAAATATAAAAGAAAATTATTCACGTAATATCTAAGTTCAGTGATAAAACGTATGAAAATAATGCAGATGATATTTAAATAATTTAAAATAATAAAGGATTAAATGAGATGGTTAAAGGAATGACGTCGTAATGATAGAAAAATGTTATTTTCATCTATTTATTATATAATAAAATGAGAAATTTAATCGCCTGCTCTTAACCGGGGAAAATAGGGCTTGGAATAATTGCATTAAACTCTCGAAAAGGGGGAAGGAGTGGATTTCGAACGTTTTAAAATACGACAGTATTTTTCGCTGTGATGTGAAGCATATTTACACCAATTTATTTTAGAATCAGATCGATAGTTAAGGAGAAGATAAACTTTACTCGCTTTACATTTTGCTAACCCCAACTCATTAAGAATCCAATATGGACGCCTATTTCCATTCCAGGTCCAACCGCTTCAAAAATTCGTGGACAGACGGACAAATAACTTAGGCTATTATTATATAGGAGATTACACTTTAAACCAGTGGCGTACCTATAACTTTTGCTGTCCGGGGCACCGGTTTCATATTCTGCTGCCCTTTTCAAATCAATGAGTGATTATTTAATTAAGTTATATAAATAATCTTTTTATGAAATAAACCATATAGCCCCACTTGATTTACAGAAAAGAACACTGAAAAATATTATAAATATTTATAAATCTTTTTAATAAATAAAAGTTCTGTACAACGTGAAGGGTGAACTTATATATTTATTTTTTCAGCTTTCTTAGTTGGAAATACGTGTAAAATGTCTTCAAAATTACTTTATTTGTAATTTCTAGTTCTGTGTATAATATTGCTAGATTTTGCAGTGTTAAATCACTCATGTTAGAACGAAGATAATTTTTTATCCATTTCAATTTAGAGAAACTCCGTTTGCAACAAGTGACACTGGTGACAATTGTTAATTTATTTGCAAAATTACTATGTTTGGTACGAAATTTTTCTACCTATACTTCTGAATAAATTTTAGTAAATCAAGAAAACTTTCACCCCCGCTTTTCAAAGCTTTTTTTTCTTCAGTGCACATACAAACATAAAGCCGAACGATGTCCGAATGGTTAGGGTGCTGGCCTTCGGAACTGGAGTTCGTGGTTTCGAATCCCACTATGGCATGGATGTTCGGAATCGGCTTTAAGCAGTAGGTCCCGGTCTCATTAGCCCTCGTGTTGCAAAAAGTAGACCGTAGCACTCCAAAACCAAACCAAACCAAACCAAACAGACATAAAATGAATCCTTTTTCTTTCAATGTGAAATTGTTCATCACCTTTTTATGTTTACGTAATTAGTGTTAATTTCAACATTTTTATTTTTCAGTCAACAATAAGTATCAGTATTTTAAATTTTATTTTTGGACTAATATATAAAAAAGCCAAATGATGATCGAATGGTTAGGGCGCTGACCTTCGGCACCGGAGTTCCTGAGTTTGAATCCCACTATGGTACGAATGTTTGTAACCGTTTGAAATTGGTTTTTAGCATTAGGTCCCGGTTTCATTAACCCTCGTGTTACAAAAAAGTAGACCGTAGCGCTCCAAACCAAACCAAAACCAAATGCAGGAAAACCTCGATTGTCCGAGCTAATTGAGACCACTAGTACCTCGGAATAGAAATCTCTGTTAATAGAAATCATGTATAAAAACCTTCCGTGCTTACAAATTTAACTAACTTTTAAAGCAAAAAACAATAGAACGTTCTTTAAATGATTAAATAAACATATATGAATTTGCTTCATAGCTAAGGTTTAAAAAGAAAATTAACTGTAGTAATAAATTTTAAAAAGTAAAATGGATTTTTTTAACTATACTTAGTTAAATATAGAAAGACACATTTTCAAAAATAACACAAATCTCAAGAAAATATTGTACTTTTAAAATTTAATATACATTAATTTGTTAAATTTACATTCTTTTAAAAAAGTCTTATCTTTCGTTGCAAAAGTCCAGAATTTCTATCATAGGCAGCCCTATCGCGCCAATTTTTGAGCAACAGGAGATCCATCGGTGTAGCATCGTTTCTTCGCTCCAAATAGTTTAGGGCAGTTGTCAGAGCTTGAACGCCTTCAGTATGACTTACAGTCGTAGAATCCTTGAAGTCCCCATCTTCATTTTCAGCGTTATTAATGTCCGTTGAAGGATTAACGGCTTGTATGATTTCTTCGTCATTGAGAATTTCAAACGTCCAGCTACTCGCAAATGTCCTCTTCCAAAACTTCCTCACATCCTTCAATTCCATTGATGATCTCTAGAAGTTCCCTGTAGGTGTGTTTTCCGTCTGCTGAGATTCACCCTGTCTCCTCTTTTCAACCATTATCTTGTTGAATGATTTACGAATTGTAGCTGGATTCACTAATTGTCATGCCTCAGCAATCACGTTGTGGGACCAATCGTGTTGTGCCTGTAACACTGACAACGAACTAAAATGTGTATCATTTTTTTCCAAGCTCATTTTGGAAAGGGAAAAAAAAAAAATTAGACTTCGTTATTGACTCGGTTAACAGAAACCTCGCGAGCGATGGCCGAATGGTTAGGGTGCACGAATTCGGAACCCGAGTTCGTGGGTTCGAATCCCACAGTGGCATGGATGTTTGTAGCCGTTCGGAATCGGCTTTAAGCAGTAGGTCCCGGCCTCATTAGCCCTCGTGTTGCAAAAAGTAGACCGTAGCACTCAAAACCAAACCAAACAGAAACCTCGGTTAATCGAGGTTCTACTGTATACAGAAAATAGGACCCCCAACATGCACCGCACCTAATTAGGTACTCCACTGCCTTAAACATATAAAATGGCTATAAAACTGTCCAGTTCTTTCGGAGTCGTTGATTATTTCTCTCAATTTGTTTATGGTATTCCTCCTCTGTGTACTTTTTCCTTTTTTTATATGTGGTGAAAACTGGTTTCTTTTTAAATAACCTACACGGTTTTACTTGGAATTCTTACCTATAAAATCACTCTTCTCAATTTTGAATTACTTAAGGAAAGAGATAAAATTACTTTGAACACCTCAATAATGCCTACTCTTATACCGAAGTTAAACTATGTTCTGTGTACTAATATTTCTTTTTTAATTTTATATTTAATAAATCCCCTTCTTCTGATAAATAACAGCACTTGTATGTTTATATTTATATACATGAATTTAGGATTCTATCAACTAAAGTATTTTAATGAAAATAAATTATTCTTACTAACCGTGACGAACCTAGATCAATCTTATTTTTAAGGTAAATAAATGACATCAAAATTTTTCGAACTTAAATTATTTTTACCTATGACATATTTTTATGTATAAAATTCTTCTGTCCATGTGTTTGTAATAGAACTCCTTCTAACGTCTCAATTTTTTTTCCTTTGTCTTTAAATTACATTTACACTTTGAATATTCGAGAATGCAAGCATATTAGATAAGTATTATGTTTTAGAAACCTTTTCATTCTTCTCCACTAATAGTCCAGATTGAAGTAAGAACAATGGATAAAATATAAAGCTTTTATTTCTGTTTTGAGTCTCACAATGGAGTCTTACTTTGTGTTGTAATGGGGTTAAAAGTGTAATCGTTCTCGTGACAACAATCGACACAAAATCCTTGTGAAAGTTTTCAAATCTCCAGTAGTCCATGATTTGATCTCGATTACTACTCGTTTGAACTCGGTTACTTAATTATAAGTTGCAATAAAATTTGCTACTTTACTTTAAAAATATTCTTTATGTGAAAATCGAGAGCTTTTACAAGACAGATTTCGGACTTAATAGTTATCAGACCCAGGTCCAAAGCGAAAATTAATATTCTCTGGAGGTTAAAAAACCCTAGCAGAATAATTAGTGATTAGCAATTTCTTCTTCTTTTATTTTATTTTTTGGAATGATTTAAAACTTTATGAAAGTTTAAAAGCAATTCCCCCTTCCTCCTTTCTTCTTGCCGAACGATGACCTAATGGTAGAGCTCTGCTCTTCACTACCGGAGTTCGTATTCCTCTGGTGGCATGGATGTTAGTAGCCGTTCGGAATCAACTTTAAGTAGTAAGTTCCGGTCTCATTAGCTCTCGTGTAGCAATACAGTACACCGTAACACTCCAAACCAAACCAAACTTCTTTTATTTTTTAAGGGTTGAGAATAATCGTTAATAGGATCTAAATATTATAAAACGAATGATGGCCAAATGGGGTGAACGCAGCTCTTCGGTACCAAATTCATGGATTCGAATTCCATTTCTAGAATGGATGTTCATGGCCACTCGGTATCAGCCGAAAAAAAAAAAAAATGTGGACCGTAGCCTTTCACTAAAACCAACTAACTACTCGCTTCCAGTGCTAATTCTTTAAACTTCTAATCGAACTGACAGTCATTATATTTAAAATATTATTTATTGTAAATTCTTTTCGCTTTGCTTTAAAACTTTGAATAAACGAAGCTTACAGCTTCTCTCAGCTTCAGCAGAATTTACAGGACCCGCCTTCAAAATATATTCTCCTAAAAGAATTTTCAAAACCACCATCCATTCCTCTTTCATTAATTCAAACTGGTACACTTGCTGATAAGGTCAATTTTTGTACTCTTAAGAAATCATAAATGTCGATTCAAATGACAAAATATGAGGGATTGTTGAAATGATTGCTATCCATCTTCACTGAAAAGGGGAAGTTTGTTCTACGAAAACATAAAAATTCTGCTATTTTTAACTGTCCTCGAAATAAGGACGCATGGCGTTAATGGGTTAAAACAACGATTTACCCCTATTGTTAAATAGAGGGAGAAATCGTAGTTCGTCATAACATTTGTTTTGCTAAAGTATGCTGTTAATAGATTGTAGAGAAATCTGATATAATGCCCCTGTAAATACTTGTACAAGTTTTTCTTTCAATTCGAAACCCGCTTCCTTTTTTTTCCCCTCAATCGGTCATGAAAGTATACACAATTAAAAAGGTAAATAATGTGTTTTTTATGCCGGTAGAGTGTTGTGTCATTGAATAAAGTCAATGTCAAAGATATGCTGTCATCAGTGTGGCGGCCATTCATAAAAACTGGATTACGATCAGATGGTGAAATATTATGAAAGAAATTTTTGACTAACGTTTTTTTACTAATTGACGAATTTGTCAATGTAAATGTGAAAATATGCTGTTTGTCTGAACAGACTGAGTTGAGCTTTTTCTCTTATTTTTAAAAGTATTGATTTTTAAAAGTATTGAAAAGTAGTTATTTTTCCATATCATACTAATTACTCTTATGATAAAATATTTATTAAATTCTTAATCAAATATGTTAGTGTATATTTAGCTGTGCACAACTTAAAATTCCAGGCAATATGTAAAAATCTTTAAGAAGATAGAAACAGCATGTAACAAAAGGAGAAAAGTTATCCAGAAAATTTGGATTTAAAATTTCGTCTAGAATGCGCATCTCGAAAATTTCGTCCAGTTATCGGTTCAAGAGCTACTTTACCCAGTGCAGGCGAAGTAAGAAAAGAGCAATTTTCACCTGTTGCTCTGCTTGAGATACTTCGATCAGAATGTATAAGGAAGTTTTTTACATAATCTAATTGCTGCACATAAGTTAATATGCTCATAAGTTAATGAAAGGTAATGTAATTGAGATTCTACCATACATTCAAACAATTCTTTTCTTTTTTTTTTCTTTTTCTTTTTTTTAAACCAGTTTTATTTACCAATCTGGGTTTAAATTGCAAGACTTTATTTAGGGGACTGATTTATTTTCTTCTGTCTTCCAATCTCATTTTATATATTCCGAGTAAAACACCGCTAAACAAGTTAATCAAAAGCAACCATGAGCTTATTTCAAAGTATTTGACGACTCCTGACTGATCTCCTGTCAGAATTGACGGATGAAAGATATCTGTGATGTCTGATAATTCCCTCGGTTTGGATCATCATTTTCAAGATCAATTTTTTTTTTCTCTCCAATATTTCCAACACCTTTCGCCTAACTGCCGACGTCTCAGGGAAAGGACGTTCAGACCCACATATTTATTTATACTGCTTATACTGCACGTTTTCTACTCATTTAGAAAAATGCTTTAAACTTCAGAACCCGATTAAATGCTGAAAGTTTTTTTAAAGTATAAAGTAGCCGGTCTCAGGCAATCAGACGTTCTCAATTAATGAACAGCTGTTTAACCCTTTGCACTCGAGGCCTCCGGAGCGGAGCCATTTAAAATTTGTCTTTAAACTCGAGGGCTCCGCAACGGTGACAGTGCAAAATAATTAGTGTTTACGATTTGTTTTTATGTTAAAAACTGAAAATTATTTGCGTTGTCCATGGAATTCTATGCGAATAACTCTTCAGCCAATGTTTCCTCTTACCACGATGAAAAAGAGGTAGCTTTCTCATATAATCCTGATCAACCACCAAATATGTTACAAAAGTTTGGAGACCTTTGTTAGCTGTTTTTGATTTGTAACTATTATCTTTCGCTAATGAGCTTTATAAATTATTAGTGCGGTATCGTTGTTCAATCTATTAAGTTATCTTTTGTCTTGAATTAAATGTTGAAAGGAGAATCCGCAGCCTGATATGTATTTTCTGATACTAGTAAATGTTATTAGTTTTAGCTTTACGAAAAATATTTTATAAAGCCGGCCTTTCCACTATGAACTTCTGTACGTAAATTTTGTTTCTCAACACTCTGAAAACCATTGCTAGTTCCGAGTATCTTGGCAAGAGTGCGTTTTGTATGCACCTTCAGTGTTTCGTAAGCTGACGCCTAAACCCATCCGCGACCACGTGTAATTCCACTGTTTTGATTTCTGTTTTTGTATGACGTCATCCTCGAAGTGCCTTCAACCCGGAGATCCGTTTTTTCTGTGTCTCGGCCAGGTAAGACCGCTGACCTACTTTTTCCTTCAACGGAACACACCGGTGGGCGGTTTTTCCCCTCCCTCCCAAATCCAAAAGAGTTGATTCCCCTTTCACTATTCCTGTCGAAACGTGCACTGCAGGAATGAAGAAGTCAAGTCAGTTACCAGAGAGTGAGAAACAGCTTTTCCCTCTTAAATCTTGTATCTTACATATTAGAAGGTAAATCCTCGTTGTTATCGTTCGTTCATCAGAGTGATAAAGAGTTGTGGGAGGAAAGAAAAAAGTTAATTTTATTACTAAGGAAATTCGTATTGTAATAAGAGAAATCATCCATGCTGATGAGATTGAATTCACCATTACAGCTGTTCGTCGTGTTTTGTGAAATCTCTTTATAAACAGTTGCTCTACATAAGGATTATTACTTAAAATAAAAAACATGTATTGACGTCAATTTCATACTGCATTCGTACTGTGATAAAGAATTCCCTCTATATCTTTCGCTTTTCCTATGTATAAGTTCCTTTGAAATCAAAAACGATTTGTCCACGTTAGCAAGGTTATATTTTAAAATCCTTAGTAGGTGGACACAGCATATTAAAATGCCATGAATCGAATGTTATAAACAGAAACTCAATTCTTTTGTTGATTTCTGTAGGCGTCTTATTATGAAGCAAAGGTCAAATTAGAATAATCCAATATTATTCTTCAGTTATGCGGTAGGACTGCTTGAATCTGGTGAAACATCAAAACTTCACTTTACACGAAATCTGATTTTACGTTTGCAGAGAGACAATAGGTATCTGATAGGCTGATTTGATCAATATGTAGCCCACATCGCCTGCATCATAAGAAGTATCCAAGAAAATATCAGCAAATTTTCTTTCACAATTTATCCATCATTGATAATTTCTAGAAAGAAAGTGGCGATGTGAAGTCGTGTAATGTTTATGCGTGTGTCTGCAAGTGACGACTTCAAGCAGATCTCAGTAGTTATAATATGCTTGGGGGATCGCAAGTCTGTACTCATAATCATTATTCATCGTATTACTAAAAAAAATCCTTCCCTTCCCTAACTTTCGCTTCAAGATTAATGGGCATTTGATGCGCTTTATCTTTGAGAGTAGTACTTTTCTGTCGTTGTTAGGAACCCCAAATTAAGTGCTACAGTCAATATTCTCGCATGTCTTGAACTAGGTTGTCTTTCGTAAAACTTGGTAAAAGAAGAAAAGCCTAAATTTAATTAAATAACACTGTTAGCTGAAAAAGAGGGAAAGGGAAAATAATAAAATTAAGTTAAAATTTTTAAATTTGATCTTGTCTTAAGAAGAGTACCCTCTTTTTAATAAAAAGGTAATCTATTACATTTAAAGTAATCACTCTCGATTTTAGTGCGTAATAAAAACTTTAAGTACTTTAAAATTTTGATCAAACAATGAAATTTTAGCCATTTTCCGTTGCTATAAATCGCAGGAAAAAAAACTCATGGCAACTTCCAGTTTATGCAACAAACGGTTACAAAATAGTGTAACCTATGGTAATGATTTTAGCGAACTTTTTCTTAAATACAGTATGTTTAAAGAGACGAATTCTCAAGTATCGTAATAATTTTCAGTGATAAACATGCAAAAAATTTTGCAATTACTATCAATTCTTAAAATGAACTCAGTGTGATGAATGCTTGTAATTTTTGCGACATTTTACTTTTGTATCGATTGGGAGTGAATCAAAAATCTGTTAGTTTGTCAAAAGCAAAATCTGTTGTCAAAAGCATTAGTTTTAAAGAATACTCCCTTTCCTAGCGCCATTTTCTTTACTTATCTGTTGAACGCCCGTATTCCCACTGTTGGGATTCACCATCTGCTTCGAAATCGGATAGGTGAAGATGACGCCATATATCAATTACCTCTCACAAACAAGGGTATTGTCCTTTGAACCGCGTTAGTGTCCTCCTCTGCATTCAAGATTCGCGCAATTAATTTGTTGTTTTTTGTGCATGTTAATTATTCTCGTAATCCACTGTTGCAGTGTTAAGCAAGAGTGTGGAGAAATTCGTAAGCAGCTGCAAAATGTATTCTCTTCTGAGTTTGAGTCATCGAAGTACAACCCTTCATTACATAATGAATTTGTGTAAGATTGCATTCGAAGTTATTAGTTTTAACAGAGACTCGCAGCTTCGTGTCAGAAAAATTTATGATTGTTTGTTAAAGAAAGCTTTCTCTGTTTAAAATTCATTAACCCCAAATAATTAGCTCACAGTAGGAATTTTGTAATAAGCCACGAGGTTAATAAAACTGCTGTAGAAAGGACTAGATTTTCATTGATAAATCTTTTTAAAGTTATTCTAGATTACATTTAAGCTTTCTTTTGTTGGAACAATTTTTGCTTACTTCTCTGGGAAAACCTACAAGATAATAGCCCTTTAGTGGCTTAGAAAGGTAAGTGCGGTGAATACGTCCGTACTGGGTACTATCTTTGAGAGGGTAATAGAACTCTGCCATAGCCATTTCGTCAAATGAAAAGTAGTTAAAGTAATCGACTTTGGATGACGCAATTTCAAAATGTGCAGAAAAAAGTATTATTGAAGAGATACTAAGTATTATATTAAAGTATAGTCTGTTGAATTCGATCCTAGAGAACGAAACTTGTAAACAATTGAGTTTTCCTTAAATTGTATTACATTCATATAATAAAGTCACATACTAGATATTATTACTGTAATAAAAGATTTCTTACGTTTTATATTAAACTGGTTTATTTATAAAAATATACTTTACTTTTTTAATTAATAAGAAATTGTTTACAAAGTAATTAACATTTTGCTCTCCTTTGCACCAATTGAATAAAAAAATTGCTTTCTCAACAAATTTCATTTTATATTTTAGTAAACATGAGAATAAAGTTAAAACTCGTACCGGGTATAACCAGGCCTTGTTACGCCACTCCTTCCCCCCTCCCCCCACTATCTATTTAATATCTATCCAAGTTTTTTTCTCCATCTTAACTTTTTTTAAGTTGGTATTATTTTCAAACTGCCTATGTTGAAAAAAAAAGTGTCTAAATATAAAGCCATGGGGAGAGGGGGCATTTTTGCCTGTACAAGGAATTAATATTATACGCGTTCAGAGTCTTCTTTTAAAATTTGAGAGAAATTATCTTCATTGACAATTTTCTCAAGTCTTACAATAACAGTGAAAAGAGATTGTTTAATTGACCTTCACCATTATGAATGCAGCCGAGAAGTACATGTTGTGTATTGGTTCTTTTTCGAATATTTCTGTTGAAATATATGGTTTGTGTAACTGGAATAATGCCGTCAAGGAAAGGTAAAAGAAAGAAAAAAACTCGTGAAAGTGCAATTGAAAGGCGTGATGGGTACTGGAAAGGTAGAAAGATGTGTTCCGCCCCGTTGAGCCGAGAATGCGGATCTTGCTAAGAGAAAACTGGGGAAATTGCGCCGCATGCGATGTAATAAAACGGCCAAGAGGGTTTTCACCCTCTGCTGCTAACGGCAGAAAGCGAAATCTCGGCCTTTTTTTATTTTATTATTTTTCGGGGTTTTCCCTTCAGGACCCAGTGGCCTGGTTTGAAAAAGTGTATAATTTGCATTCGGCGTTATCTCTTGAGCCAAATACTGTAGGCTAATTTGCACAAAAATAGCATAGACCTCCTATAACGCGCATAAATAAAATTAGAGAAAAAGGAAATAATTATGTATACAATAAAAAAAGTGAAATAGGATTTCATATGTTACAGCTGTATTAATTACAATTTTCCACTACGAGTTGTATATATTTTACTTCTGTTATAGTACCACAAGATAATTTTCTCAACCCTTTGTACCACAGAGTTACACATCTGCAACATAATATACCTCAAAACTAATGTCATTTATGCAAAAAACTTTTTATAGGTTTTGTTGATTACTTCGAATTATTTGTCGAATGCAACACTGCAGTTAACGCAATTTGATCCTAGAATCCTTACTATATGATGACCTATAGAATGGATAGACCGATCTATGATCGAATGGGTAGAGAACTGCTTTTCGATACCACAGTTCGTGGGTTCGAATCCCACTATGGAATGGTTAGTCGAATGCTAACCGTTAGTCGTTAGTCGAATGTTATCCGTTCGGTTTAGTTTGGAGCACTACGGTCTACTTTTTGTGCAACACGAGGGCAATGAGGTCGGTATCTATAGCTTAAAGCCAATTCTGTCTTTTTATAATTGCAACTTATGCGGGACTTCACGTTTTCATACCTTTTTTTTCCCCTGTATCGACTGAGAAATAGTATCATCCTGGTCTACGTGTCATTTTTTAAGCTAAGAAAAATTCTTTCCAATTAAATTTTTTAAAAATTGATAGAACATAAAGCAAAGTTTAAATTTTTTTTAATTTATGAATTTTTGAACTTGGGACTATCATACTTGAGCATCCGGGTTCTCCAGGATATGAAATATCATTATCGGTACTTGGGTCAGTTTAATAGTTTATTTTTAATGGTAAATTTCTATCTCAAATTATTTTAATCGGTATTATCTAATTGTTTCCGAGCTATCTATTGACTCAGCGTTTATTGGTTGCAGACTCTCAAAAATTATGATGATGAAATGAATTATTCGAAAATTGAGGCTCGGTTAGTTAATTTTCATCAGTAGCATTAAAGTAGCAAAGATTAAAACAGTAAAGTGCAAGGGCTTCTGCTTTAGGTAAAAAGAAATTTCTATATAAAATCTCTCCTTATACTGCGCTTAGGCTCATGCATACATCATGGAAAATAACTTGATATGGGGATTTTATAAATTTAAATTAATCAGTAAAAGACATACTAAGTATTTTTAAAATAATACATTATTTTACTATGGCTGTTTGCTGGTTATTCGGGCACCGTCCGTCCACTCCCGTGTAGCAAAACAGTAGACCGTAGCGCTCCAAACGAAATCAATTTCAGTTTCTTTCACATTCGTTGTATGGCTTGATGAAAATTTCACGATAGAATAAATGAACCTGTCGAAATCTGTATATAGAAATGAGGAAAGGAATTGCTGATATAATTTCAAAGGGGATTCTGATCCAAAAATTTGTGTGAGTCTGTTCCGAAAAGAAATCTTAAATTTGAAATGAATTTTTAGAAAAATGTTTCTGAAAAAAAAAAAAAAAAAATTTTTTAACAATCTTCCACTTTAAATAAAAAATATGAAATGAATTTTCAAGATAATCAGAAAATTTTAGATCCTTTTACGTCCGTTTTCCTACCGAAGAACAGTAATAATGTTATGTGATTTTTTTTTTTTTATTTATTTATTTATTTTTTTTTTTAAGCTGTAAGTTTAAATTTATACATTAAGATGAAGAAATTTTGTTTTCTAGATAACCAACACACACATTGATGTATGTGTGTTTGTATTATTTATACAGAACACTTATATTTGCAACTCTATAATAAGGTTATATATATATATATATATATATATATATATATATATATATATATATATATATATATATATTAAAACACATTGAATTATTGATATTTGGTGAATGATACACAATACAGGCTTGCAATTCTGTCACTTTTCTCACCTTTAGTCACTTTTTTTACAATTGATCACTTTTAGTCACTTTTTTAAGTAAAGAGTCGCTTTTAGTCGCTTTTTTCATGGTGTATCACAACAAAAGTCTGTTATCGAAAAAAGAAAATCTGAATTAATAACAAAATATTTTCATAAAAGACCAGAAATGTGATGCTCTAATGTTATTTTTCTTTTTAAAATGTGATTAGTCATGTGGTTCTCAGAGTTTAGTGATTTTAAAAAGTTGTAAAGAAATTCCTGAAATCTACATTTGTACTGAAATGTACATTTAATATATTAAAGTAATTTACGTTAAAGCACACATTTCGCTTTTTCTTATTCTTTACAATTTTTGTTTAGATACTCTAATCTAGCTATGTACATATTTCAAATCATCATTAATATATGCAGAAAATTGTGATTATAAAATTAATGTATTGTATGTATTCAAATCTAAATTATAGATTTTCTTGAATAAAAAGCAATGTTGAGTTGTGTTAAACAAAATTTTTATCCTTTTTTTGTATTTGACTCTAAAATCATGTCTTGCATGAATCATTTGATTTAGAGTTAAAATAAATAGAAAAATCTTAATAATAGCATCTGTAATCAAGAGGAGAAAAAAAATCACTTTTTTATTCAATGTTTAGTCACTCTTTTGTCACTTATTGTGTATTATTTGTCACTTTTCTCACCTTTGTGAAAGTAAATCAGCAGTTGCAAGCCTGCAATATTAAAATTCAGATATAATCCAATTCTAGTTTTTACATCCAGAAATTAATATAATTTTTATTTCAAATTGGTAGCGTATACTTTTTCAGAAAATTTTGTATGGCGTTCATTTTTTTTTTCTTAGAATTACCCATGTATAGTTTATAAAAAAATTGAAGCTTTCAAAAATTTATCAAGTTATTGGAATAGGAACAAATAGAGATTAACAGTCACTTTTCTGTTTCTTGACTTTGATTTTTAATTTTCAAATTGTTAACTCTAAAATTTGGGAGTTAACTGTTTGACTTTTTAAATGTCTGTAACTTTGAAAAAATTGTAGATATCATGCATGTTTAAATAATTTGGCTGAAAATTATAAGTTCAAATTTGTATTTTAAGGCAGTATGTGTAAATTTTTTTTTTAAATAAAGAAAATAAAATTGAATTAGTTTTTTCTTTTAATTCATAAAAGTTATAGTTCCATTCACTGCTTATTATGATAGGTATTTATAAAAGTCAAGTGAACTATAAGCTATGCGTATTACCCATTTTTCTTACCAAGAAATGGATCTCCTGGTTGTGGTTATTTATGTGAAATAGCTTTCGAATAAATTTTTCTTAAAATATTCAAAATGCTGGGAAATGGTTTTCGTCCGTTGGGAAAATGGGACAATCTTGGTTTACGGAACTTGAAATATAAGACTGGAAGAACTGAAGAAAAAAAAAATGACTGCCCTTTCTTGACAAGCTATTTTCGCGAGAATAAAGAAAACGAATTCTTAAAGTTCTTAAATGTCATTTTGCGAGCGATTGTTATCCAGGACATGCTTATTCTTTTGTTTTCGCAGCTCGTATTCATTTCGCTGTTACGGTCACAGGTTTAGAGTTATAGCCCAATTTTTTCCGACAGTCCTTTTAAATATGGAAAAGGCTCCTTGGCCTTGTTAAAAAAAACTGACAATTGTTAAAAATGAATTTGCAGGATGTGGTTAAATGCCACTGCGTCTCTAAATCTTTGTTTACATGTTAATTTTAAGATGCTTTCAGCAGCAAAATGAATATTATTTTGAATAATCATATACTGAGGTCTTGATATTGTTACATAAGAATAATTATTTATAGAAATCAAGGAAAGCTTTGGAGATTAATCGAAACGAGGCATATTTACCTTCATATGTATTAAGAGTTACAACTCCTTTATACACATGAAGGACTAATCACGCGTCAGCATGTACATCTTCAATTCAACGCGCAGATAGTCATTTAAAAATTCATGCAATTTTATTAACTTCCAATTTTTAGAGTTAAAAACTTGGAAGTTAAAAATCAAATGCAAGAAATGGACAAATAATTGTTAATCCATTTTTGTTTCTGTTGCAGTATCTTAGCAAATTTTTTGAAAGCTTCAATTTTTGTAAAACTATCTGAACTACATCCGGGAAACAGTTATAGTAAATTGATATATTCTTTTGGAAATACTCGGTATGTGTTCTAACGAAATTATTTATATTTCTAAAATCCCCTTATCGAGTTATTTTCTATGATATATGGACGATTGTCAGCGTAATGTAAGGAGAGATATTATAGAAATTGCTTTTTACCTAAAGCAGGGTTCCCACGGTCCTTAAATCTTTAAGATCTCCTTAATTTTAGGTTTCATTTTTAAGGGCCCTTAAAACTACTTAATTTTCGTTGAAGGTCCTTAAAAATCCTTAATTTTTAAATTGGAATGCGATCAATTTCTCTATCGACGAGACCCACCGTCGTCATGTGATTTCCTATCATTTTCCTTGCATGACAGTTTTTTTTTCTTAGTTACTTATTTGACAAATAAATCTTTTGTATACTTAAAAGGTTTAAAGTATAAAGTCTGCTGCCCTTTCCTAATAGCTAACAGTCATGCAGATTGTAATTAAACGAAGCATAGAGGATGGGGTTTTGTAGGTATTTCAGTTACTTATGGAATTTTAATTTTCCTTGCATTGAACGTAACAGAAAAGTCAAACTTTCTTCTTTCCCAGGCAACTTCGGGTATAATCAGCTAGTGTGTATGTATGTATATATGTATATATACATATATATATGTGTGTGTGTGTGTGTGTGTAATCCATTTTTTATAACACTCCTTCACAAGATGAAAGCTCAACAGCTATAAGTAATGAGAATGCAGTCGGGCTTCATATTTAACAGAACTCAGAAGTCTAATTTTAAAACTTTATTTCAGAGCGGCAACACCACACATCTATACTTCTGGACAATATACAATCAAAAGCCACAGAGTTCACTCTACTCTGACACAAGTACACCCAAGAGCGCTGACAACAAGAATTTTCCCACAACAAAAACAGCTTAATAAGCGAATTAAATGCAATATCAGCAAAACGCGAAAACATGTTCCGCCAACACCTGGGAAACTGCTGCATAGACAGAAAGTTTACAGTTTTATGACAGAAAGGAATGTTAAGTGGAAAATACTCAGTTGATCAAACCATTTAGAGGCTGGTAAAGATTTTTAAATGAATTAAAATTGAATAGAGGAGGCTTTTGAAGACATATTAAAGTTAAATAATTTTGATATATTACATATATATGTGGGAGATTTATTCCCACGGTGGAAAAGATGCTCCAAAGCTTAACAAACACGAACGTATTTAATGAAACTATTTACAAACTATTTAAAATTATATGGTGTCTAGGGACAATTAAAATGAAACTTGACATCGGTGCCCGTCTGGCATAACATCAGCGCCCGTCTTGGCGATCAATCGGTAGTGCCGTCTGCACTCGGTACAGTCCAACTCACGTCAGGCCTCTGTCAATCTCGGCATTCCACTCGGGAGGGTTGTTGCCATACCGTAAAAGTAGAACTTCGCTTGCTCGATGAGCGCATCAAACCTGGTGTTCGATGTCATCCAGGCTACCACATATATATGAATTTTTAAAAACTTAGTTCTGAAATATTGTAGGGCATGCTTTGTCTGGTTCATAATCATCAAAATATGTTCCTCAGGAAGTAAAGTTTATGTCGTGTATTTCAAGTAAGACCTTATAAAATGTTACTTTGGTCCTTAGAAAGTCCATAATTTTTGTTCTGGAAAAAGAGCGGGAACCCTCTAAAGCAAAAGCACGATTTCTCTACTTTGCATTCTACTTTACTAATCTTTGCTACTTTAATGCTACTGGTGAAAATTAACTAACCAAGCGAGTAATTATTATCAATTAAAACTTTTGAATTACTGTAACCAATAAACGCTGAGTCGATAGGTAGCTCGAAAACAATGAGATAATACCCATTAAAAAGGTTTGTAAGTTAGTTCATTTTTAATGGTCAATTTCTATTAAACTGACCCAACTACTGACCCTCACAGCAAATATTATGCTACTTTTTGTTACTACAGTCTGTGTATTTAACTAATGAAGATTGTGGAGATTTCTTGTTTACAGAAAATATTTCAACAGGTCTATTTGATTAACTTGGGTTGACTTGTAATTAGGCTTTTAATCGGTTAAAAATGTTTTGGTATCAGACGAGAAATCCGCATATTTTTCAACGGGAAAGATAATTTAAACTAAATCTACTGTTTTTTCAACATGTACAGGTTGACATGTGATAAGGTCTTGCAAAAAATATTTTCAAAAAAAATTTTTTTTTTTTTTTTTTTTTTTTTTTTTTTTTTTTTTAAAGAAGCTCTGTACATTTAATTAAAAACTCGGAACAAGAGTGTTTTTACACAAAGCGCCGTCTCGTGATGCTATTTAATTATCATGAATAATATTTCCCAACAAAGTGTATTGTCTATACGAAAAAACTTTTTTTTTCTTTTCACTGAAATGTTTTTATGCTATTCATAGACAAAACGGCATTTACGTGAAAATTTTTAATGCAAACATACACGGTTAGATAACAGTTAAAATAGAGTATTTGAATGAATGGAAATATTGAGCAATTGATTTTCTATCTACTATATTGCTCAACTTTTTGGGGGAAAAGAAAGTTGAGACGAATATTAAGTATTTTTTTCTGTGAACCGTAGTTAGTTTTCTAAAGTGTAAAAGTATATTGCTGCAGTCCGTGAAAGGCAGTTATATTTTTATAAGATATACCAGGCTGATAAACTACTAAGTACTCAGTCGCTCTGTAATTATATTTACAAATAATTTATAGGTATCAGATTTTTAAATCATACCAAATTTGCTTAAATTTATTGAAGTAATTCCTTTCGTTGAATGATGGTAAGGGGCTACTCTTCTGCATCAAAGTTCCACGGGTTCGAATCTTGCTGATGGCATGGATGTTCGTAACCTTTCGGAATTTGCTATAACAGTAGGTATCGATCTCATTAACCCGCATGTAACTTTGATTTGGAGAACTACGGTTCACATTTTACAACTCAAGGACTATTGAAACCGGGACCCTAAAGCCAATTCCGAACATCCGTATCAGCAGCGGGATTCGAACCCGGTACTGCAGAGCAATGCTAGACCGTAGTGCTCTAAACTGCACCAAGTAGTTACTTTCTTTCGCATTAGTTGTATGGCTTAATGAAACTTTCACAATAGGATAAATGACACTGTAGTCATTAATAGTTAACAAAAAAAAAATGTATAAATAAATTTGAAGTTTTTCGAAAATTTAGGATTTGACACCTTATGTTAATAAATTTTTATAGGATAGAGCAGCTCATATTTACTGGGTGACACTGCTACAAAAATCTTACCTATTTACATTAACCCAAATGGATGTTATTAAGACTTAGAGATACTATAGTATAGCTGCATTACTTCACTTAGCTGCATGTAATGTAGAGCCCTTTTGCACGCCTACGGAGAAACTGTGATTTGTATTATACCCAATCTTGTGCCTCCAGTTTTTGACCGGCCCATAATAATACTCACAAAAATGAAAGGGGATTGAAAAAGTGGCCATTTCCTCTCACTTAAGCGTAGGCCTCTTGTCTGCCCTAAATTTAGGAGCAACGGTGCCTCCTAACCTAATTTTTTCTTTTCCCTTTCTAAAATAGCACACAAAATCCCACCTTACTTTCAGCAAGAGGTGAAAGTTCTGTCTACATCCCAAAAGGTGCCCCTACCTAAATCCTATGATATTCACCCCTATTAATTGTTTGAACTAATGGTAAAACGAGTAATATAGACTTGATCTTGTATCGAAGTCAAATTAGAAGACTGAAAAAAATTTAATTACCTTTAAATTAATGAAACAAAACGTTAAAATTATGATGCCACAAAGAATCCGTCGAAAGTTGATTAGACGTTTCCCTCTTTATTGAAACTGTTGTGTGGTTACTATCCAGAAAAGAGTAAATTGTACCATTTTGTGTTAAGTTTGCATTTAATTTTACGACTTAAATGATATAAAGAATTAAAAAAAGTTTCAAATCCAGTCTTTTAAATATTTATTTTAAGAAGAATGGATACAAGATTTTAAGAACTATCATTCATAATACATTATTGCATGCATGTACGCAGAGAGAAAGTGTTCTTATAACAAGTTTCTTCTTTCACAGAAAGTACATGTTACACTTAATTATTTACTATTGATTGTTGAAAATGATTTGTCACGAGTTAAATATATTTTTTTCTCTTTCAGGTAAAGCCATCTGTGCATCAGCTATGAAGCGGAAACTAAAATTCCATTTGACATCGTATCAGGATATGCGTGAACTTTCACTGAAGATGTTCTGTTACGTCACCATAGTCATCTTGTGTCTCACTGATGTCAAAGGCCATGTAAGTCTGAATTACTCCGAGGTGGAGAAGTTCGGTAACAGTTGTCCAAGACTCGACAGCTGCGCCTTTCAGCGATCAACTGGCAGGAGGCAGCTAACAACGATTAAAGAACGCAATTGTGCCTGCGATTATTTGTGTTCAGAGTATGGTGACTGTTGTATCGACGCTCCAGGAAACGAGATGATCAAAAATACAAACAACTTGAAGTGTTTCGATCTCAAGCAGTTCGGGGGCGTCTTCATGAAGGACTCTTGTTCACCCTCATACGATGGACCCGAGGATGTCAAAGAATTGTGCGAAAACACCAAACTTGGGAATCAAGCTGATCCCTTGGGTTCAATGCCTGTAACAGATTCGATGACTGGTTTAACATACAAAAACTATTACTGCAGTATATGTAATGATAAATCTGATAACATTGTGTTGTGGACACCAAGGCTGGAATGCGCACTTTTGACTTTCTTCAACCGTTCAAAGAACCTTACAGATGATTATGTTTTTCAAAATCTTGCTACAGATGGAGAAAGTTGGGGTCTGTACCTGCACGATGAAAATGGTTCACTTTTTTTCCACGACTGTGAAGTGGACCCAGTGATGCCTTTAGTGTTAGAAAGCAAGATTCGGTTGTGCAAACCCAATCTTGTTTCGACTTGCCATCCTGACTGGGATGATGAGGAAGTCCGAACTATGTGTCGGTCTTACATGGGAGCAAAGTTTGTTCATGGAGGCTATGGCTATAAGAATGTACACTGTGCTCTTTGTAACAAGATCAATGTTACTCATTTGTCTTGCCAATCAGCAGAGCTAAGAGGTATTGATATCTTTCGAGAATTCGGAACCCATTCATTTGCCCTTCTGTTGGACATAAATGAAAAGCGAGGTCAGGAGGTTGGAAAGGTAAAACTGTGCGAAAGCGGAGAAGTATTCGACCCTTTTTTCAAGAAGTGTCGAAGTCTTACCTGTTTACCTGGTTATATCAGAGAGGGACGAAGATGCTCAATGCGCAATCCTGTAGTTGTGCCAAAAGTTCCAGAAATAACAAATGATACTATCGTTCTTGAAGATACGGAAGTATTTGAAAATAACGCGAGTAATATTACTTACGAAAACAAAAAACTGGGGACCACATCTGAAGCTGCAACCCCCAATTTAGTAAGCCTTGAACTTGGGAAATCTTACAATATTTCTGATATTTCTTCAGATGCTGTCGCAAAATTTAACAATTGCTTACTGATTTCTCTTTATGAGGGAGACTATATTATGTTACCTAATAAGACAATATTTGTCCCAAAGTATAATAAGTCATATGAGCCTACATCATATTTTGCCACGGATGGCTCGATACTGGTGTGTCCTCATTTTACGGTAGAACATGAAGTCAAATTTCTGCCCTTTTTAGGATATGCAACAGTTTTTGGTCTTGGAATATCAATGCTTTTCTTGGTATTACATTTCATAGCCTTCTGTTTAGTTCCCGATTTACGAAATCTGTCCGGCAAAAATCTAGTATCTCTATGTACGGCACTTTTCTTCGGCTACTTCTTTTTTATATGTGGACAGCTGGACTCTCTGACAAATAATTTGTGTACAGCTACTGCATTTTTGACATTTTACTTCTTCCAGGTGTCTTTCTTTTGGATGGGTGTAATGGCTTTCGATGTTTGGAGAACTCTAAAAATGGCAACAACAGAACTTAGAGTATCTAGTGGAAGGCAATTTAAAAGGTTTATAGTTTATTCGTTCTTCACATGGATAACGCCTCTCTTCATTCTGATTATTCTTGCATTTGCAGAGTATACAGATATATTTCCCTCTCCGTACAGACCTGGATTTGCCAGCTCTCCCTGCTGGTTCAAGAAACGAAGATCTCTTCTTGTGTTTTTCGCAACGCCTCTCTTCACCGTTATGCTGGCAAATGTTATATTTTTCATCTCGAGTTCTCGCATGATTGTGGTGACAACTCAAACCTCCATGAAACAACAAAGCAAATCTCAGAGACGGAATTTTAAGCTTTACCTGCGACTTGCCTTACTCATGGGCCTCACGTGGGTCATAGGTTTAATCGCAGGATGTATCGACGCTCGTGTCCTATGGTACCTTTTTGTCCTCTTAAACAGCCTCCAAGGACTCTTCATATTCATTGCCTTTTCGTGCTCTTCTAAAGTCCTTAGTTATTTGAAAAATAAATTTAAAATCACTTCTAGACCGAAAGAATTCAAATCGTCAAGTAATTCTGGCACCTCAGGAACTGCATTACATACAAAACCCACTACTTTAACGGTTCACAGTTAAAGTACGGTAAAATATTCATAGTAATAATGACAACGTAAATTTCACAAATCATACTCTTCGAACTGTTTTATCTCGGTTGACAACAATTCGACATTCCAGTTTGCATAGAAAAAGACTTTAAATCTAGATTTTAATCTTTCTTCCCATGATGATACAAATCTTGCAAGAAATAATTACTTGAGCTTTCTTTTTGCATTTCTAGCATGAAACTTGCTACATCATGTATGCTAATATAATTAAGCCGTGTCGTAATGTTCCAGGTATGGCCTCGTTCTATAAAGATAAAGCTAGAGTTTTGTGGCGAATTTAATTTTATGCAGTTTTCAATTCCAACTCACGTTAAAGAACTGGATAGTGATGAAATATGCTCACATCCATATTTTCATGGTAGAAGAAAATTAAAGCTCTCTGTATAAAATTAAAAATTGAAAGCGTGCTATGTTTACTTTATGTATATAGTGTTCTATGCTTTTTAAGCTGTATATTATAATTAGTACAAATTTTGTAAAATAATTAAATTTACTTGTTCAGCTGATTTACTTGTTTACTTGTTCAGCTGAGTTTCTTCATTGAAATTGCGTAAGGACTGAATTTTATATTTTAGACGTGTACATTAACTAAAAGCCTTTCTATTTCAAATGAAATTGTTCCTACTAAGTCAAGACATATGTGATATACTTTTTTTTTTTAATGCTTGATAATTGTTTTAGATCTGAATTTTACTGCTTAATGTAATTATTTGTTTTTATGTGTTTTATCTACTGCTAAGAACTGACATTTGTTGTACTGGTAGCTTTAGTTATACAAATGGATTTTAGACAGTGTCTCATTTGGCACTAAAAAGTAATAAACATGACTTTTTCTGTTATTGTATAGTGTGATATCTAATGTATATGAAATGTTTAACTCAATTGTATAAAAAATAAAACCATTTAAAACCAATTAAAGTCTGTTGTATGATTTAATATATAAACACACCTAGAATCGAATGAGGCATCGCAGTGTGTGTATTCATAAATTCAGGACGTGGCATTACAGTGAAAATCTCCTTCTTGATCTGCTTGTTCTTTTGTAAACATAGCAGAGTCTCCAGTAGCCGAAATAATTGGGAAACAACAAAATGATCCAGGAAAATCTAGACTATTTATAAGAAATCAGGAACATTTACAAATACTCTCTAAAACTCAGGGAAAATGATCTAGGTTTATTTTTTAAACTGCTTGCTATATAAATTGATCTTAATCACTATTTAAATTTACTATTTTTTAGTTAATGCTTTCAAATTTATAACTTTGATAATAATACTTAAAAATTTAATTACAACTGTGCTAATATTGAGTATTTACTCGGGGAATTTTGCGAGTTTGGGTAAGGAAAGTCAATGAATCTATTAGAGAAGTTTTAATAGAAACAATGCATAACATTGTTTAAAAATTTCTGAATATTAATTTGAAGGCGAAGTAAAAATTTAAGCTTTTCAAATATTTTGTCTTTCTAACTTATTACATGCTCAAAATTGCGCGAATCTCTTTCAAACTGAATGCAATTGAAGTAAAAGGGGCTGTCAGTTTTGGTATTGGAGCATGACTGACTGTAAGAAGCTACTCTTCGGTATTGGAGTTAGCAGTATCGAATCTTGTTGGCGTGGATGTTTGTAGCCGTTCAGAACCGGCTATAAGCAGTGAATCTCGGTTTCATTAGCCTTCGTGTAGCATAAAAAGTAGACTGTAGAGCAGCGGTGGGCAAATACCTTTAAGCTCGGGCCCAAATGAAATTTTCAAAATGTCTCCCGGGCCGGAGAACTATACCGTGTACGCTGTGCACACTCGAATGTTTTGGGTGGAGTTTTTTCCCTGCCCAAGAAATTTTTTTCACAAAAACCCTAAGTATCATTTTAAAACATTTGGACAGAGAAATTTGACAGTTAATAAAAGATATTAGTAATAATAAATTGGCTTACTTAGGTGTATATGCGAACAATTTGTGCCCAGTAAAATATGTCACGTAATTTTTAAAGAAATGTGATCCATTATATTAAATTAATGGTCATTAAATAAATCAGTTAATGAAAGATTTTATTTTGATATTTATTTATATCTTAACGATACAAATTATTTTATTTTGATCATAGTTATTACATTTTTATATTTATATTACATTTTGTAAATATAATAGTAAATAGAATTATAAAAAGGAAAGACAAACATCAAACGTTAAAATAGAATAATTTTAGCTAATGCGAAAAGTGAAATCTGGAACGTTCATTTGATATTATTTCTTCAAAATTTGGATCCAAATCATTTGTAGCAATCCTTAATACCGAGTGTAATTTTTCATCAGTAATTTGTGATCGATATTTATTTTTCTTGTAAATCATTAACGAAAAAGTTCTTTCACAAATATATGTTGTAAATTACTCATACAAATACTGTTGATTTCAACAAAATCGCATATAAGAGATTAAAAAATTTGCATGCAGGATTTTTCAACGGACCGGATAAAGTAAGAAAAAGTGCCGGCTTTTGCCCACCTCTGCTGTAGAGTAACAATTAAAAGTTTACTCGGGAAAAATGTTTACATATTCGTTAAATATCGGGTTTTTGGCATTTCATTAAACAATTTTTTTCCTTTTCAAATCACCCCAAATTTAAAAAACAGCTTTATGTATATATACACACACATATAGCTGGAAATATTTAAAAAACCAGTATTTTGCGATCCTCATCTTAACATTTTCATAAGAAAAAATTAATTGTAAAATAGCTCTTTCTACGCGATTTCCTCTTTAACAAGTACGGATTTATATACTTGTTCAGTTTAATAGAGGAAACTGGGTTAGTCAAGCTCTATTATTGGGTTTTCTTGGTTTTAAATGCCACTTAACACTAGAATTCCGGTGATCTTTGTATACCTAGAATTACGGCGGGTGTCATTTTGACCCCTTGATAAGATATCTGCATATTTTTCTATGATATAATATATTTGTGAAAAATAAAATAACGCAAATTATGACAACTACAATTTGTTTTTAAAAATATACCGACTTTGCAGGTATGTAGGATCAATTAAACGATTTATTACGTTCTCTCCTAAACTTTGATCACTTGATCTCATTTCATATTTTCCTAAATAGGGAAATCTGTTAAAGTATTTTGTCCTAACATCTAGCCAAAATTTTATTCCGAATTTATCGAGCTTGTTAGGCATGTACCGCAAAAAACGGCATCTTGTTTTTGTAGGGAATAACTGTTTATCAAACGTATTATTTTCATTTGGTTTGTGGCAAAGCTACAGTTTTCTATAAAAGTATTCCATACCTCGGATATTAATGTAAGTTTATCACACTGCAAACGTGAAGACCTTGTTAGTTTATTTTCAAAACGAAGAAATTTCATAACTTCCGGAAACCTATCTCTACTCATAGTGTCATGAAAAAAACTTTGGTCCACAAACTAAGAATTGGTAAGCCCTTGGCGGCTAATGCCCCCTTACAACAAAGCTATGAATGCTTCCAGTTCTGCTAATAACATGGTGAAAGAGTCATTACGAAGTTTGCACTTGTCTTCAACATCAGTATATAGCCTGCAGTATTTCTAGGTAAAATCTAGGGCTAAAATAAAAATACGATTTTCTTGAAATCTTTACTATTTTGTAAATCACAATGATTTAGGAAAAGTCAAGAAAGGATTAAGATATTTGCAAAAAAATATAGAAGAGCTGTCAGATATAAAAGTTCGCTAGGTGTCAAAATGACCCCTTCCGTAATTCTAGTGTTAAATAACTATATTTCCAATAAAAATGCAATTATGTATTTGTATATAACATACTAGCCAACTTTCACCAATTATCCATAAATTTACTTTATTTGGTACCGTGAAAATTAAATCAAAAATTCAAAAAGGATTGTAGATTTTTTTTTGCTTTAATATGTAAAAACTGAAAAAATATTAATTTGAACAAAAATTTACATAACTAATAAAAAGATCTTTTAATCAATTAATAGATTGTACATCTTTCATATCTTTCATAAATTTATACACCTGTTCATAAAATATCCTTCTGTGTCAAAATTTTATATTTGACATGACTAGTGACCACGGAATCCGCGAATTGTATTTTGATTACACATTTATGCAGTAGTTAATTGTGAATGGATTTAAAAAATAAAGGATCTTACAAATGGAAATAAATCATACTTTTTAAAATTCTAATGAATATGATTAAAAATTAGTATTAATGATATCTCACTACTCTTATCTGTGATAAACGTTCAGTTTGAAAAAAAGTTGTGAATTACAATTTTCCTGGGATAGGAAAGATAGAATTAACTTTTTATTAATTTCCATTACTTGTGTAACTAAACTTTAACTAACTAACCAACCGAAGAATTTTACTGGTGCCAATCCCTATATAATAATAGCCTAAGTTATCTGTCCGTCTGTCCTCGAATTTATGAAGTGGTTGGACCTGGAATGGATAGGGGCATCCATATTGGATTCTTGATGAGTTAGGTTTAGCAAAATTCAAAGCAAGTCTTTAAAACGTTCGAAATCCTCCCCCCCCCTTTCGAGCGTTTAATGCTATTATTTCAAGCCCTATTTTCCCCGGTTAAGAGCAGGCTATTAAGTTTATCACATAATAAATAGGTAAAAATAACATGTTTTTCTAGCATTATGACGTCATTTCTTTAACCATCTCATTTAATCATTTCTTATTTTAAATTATTTAAATATCTTTTGAATTATTTTCATACGTTTCATCACTGAACTTAGATATGACGTAAATACTTTTCTTTTATATTTAGCATAAATAATAGATTACGTACATATGCAATAATTTTAAATTTAATTATCGATCTTTTTTTTTTTTTTTTTTTTTTTTTTCTGTTGCAATGAAAATTTTTGAAAATTTTATTGGGTTGTTCGGAAAGTCATTTCGTTTTTTTTGGGGAACATGAAAGACAGTTTTCGTATAATGAATAAATATTTTATTAAATTATATATTGGCCATTCTGGTCCAACACCTTTTGCCATCTTTCTGGTAGTAGCATAATTCCACGCTCATAAAATTTTTGGTCTTTGCTGGCAAAAAACTGATCGAGGTGGTTTTTGACCTCCTCATTTGAGGTGCAGGTTTTACCGTCTAAAAATTTTTGGAATGACCGAAACAAATAATAATCCGATGGTGCCTGGTCTGGAGAATTTGGTGGGTGTGGTATTGTATCCCATTTAAGCTGTAAAAGTTTTGGTGAGTGACCAAACTTGTGTGAGGTTTCGCGTTGTCTTGGTGAAACAGTACACCTTTCCTGTTGATTAGTTCTGACCTTTTCTGTTGAAGTTCATCATTCATTTTGTCCAGCTGATGACAGTAGACTTCCGAATTAATCGTTGTGTTATCCGGTAAAAGCTTAAAAACAACGATTCCTTTAAAATCCCACCAAACAGACAGCATCACCTTTTTTTGGTGAATATCGACTTTGGAAATGGTTTGAGCCGGTCCATCTTTTTTACTCCATGACCTCTTGCGTTTGACGTTGTTGTATATAACCCATTTTTTGTCCCCAGTGATGATGTGCTTCAAAAACGGATCATTTTCGTGACGTTTGAGAAGCGAATCGCAGACGTCAATGCGGCGACACAGATTTCTCTCTGTGAGAATATAGGGAACCCATACATCGAGCTTCGAGGATAATACCAGGCCTTTCAAGTGGTCATAAACTGTTGAATTTGATAAATTTAACCTCAATCTGATCTCACGTGTTGTTATTCGCCGGTTCGCATCAACTAATGCCTTTATCGCGTCTTTATCAGCTTCCACCGGACTTCCCGAACATGGTGCAGCTTCGACATCAAAATTGCCGGATCGAAATTTAGCGAACCAGTTCTGGCACTGGCGTACTGTCAACACACCTTTTCCATACACATCGGTCAATTTTTTTCTGGCTTGAACAGCATTTTTACCCTTTCTTTAGTAAAAAAGTAAAATATGTCGAAAATTCTGCTTATCGCTCTCCATATTTAAGAGGGTACCAACCAAAAACTACTGCGTAGAATTAATTGGAATTTTTCACACACAAGCCTTGCTATATGAGCTATCAAAGCATATAAAAATTATACGGCTTAAATGTGAAGTTGGGTGAAAAAAAATACAATTAAATCCTCTGAGGGAAAAAACGAAATTACTTTCCGAACAACCCAATATCACCAGTGTTAACAACAAATTCTTTTCTTAAAAGTCAAACAGTCTATTTCACAGACTAATAAATATCTAACGTTTAAGTTATATGTCTTTGAAAATTGAGAAGTTTGTTCCTTTGTGTATTTGTTTTTTATACATAAACACACAGTTTGACTAAATGAATTCAACGTGATTCTAAACTGCATTCACTGTATCGGGAGACTTTAGGAGAGTATGAAGATAAACAAATGATTGAGCATGTACTAGATAATTCTCAGCCAAAAATCAAACCATTTTTTTAACTGCCTTATAGGGTACTTTACAATTCAGGAAAATTAAATATTACGGTAATCCCGTAGTATGACGGGCTGTATGCTAGTGTTTAAATGATAGCAAGCATGATATGACAGTTACTTAAAAAATAGTGAATATAAAAGATTGGTATTAAATAAAGTATACCAATAGAATAATAATTCGGCTAGGAAAGTAAATTTTAAATGAATAGCAAATAGATATACATATAAGCGTTAAAAATGTTTTAAAAAATATTGTATTTGTAATTTTTTGCACTCCAAATTATATTTCAATTTTGTTAGTAGCAGCTCTCACCGTTTTTAAGCATTTTATTTAAAATACTTATAAACTAAAAAATAGGACAATTTAAATAAATAAGTAGACATTCGATGAAATGTCAGTTTTATTTACAGCATTGCACGTTTACACACAAAACAACAACAACAAAAATAAATAAAATTTTTAAAAATGTTTTTTTTTTCTTTAGGTTTCTTTCTAATGAGCATCTATAGGTTTAGGTTTGAAAAAATGTTGAGTGAGAATCGACAAAGGAGCTCCGGGGATAAAAATTGATGTCCAGTCATACCCGACATAAGAGTGCAAAAGGTTTTTGGAATTAAATGCATGCGATGTTTTACAACATTTTTCAGTTATAGCAGCATGGAATATTTACAGCAAAACAAATTTGACTAATTTAGTACTGTGTTTCTGTACCTCGCTGTGATAAGAAGCTACATGTTCTTACTCCTCTTGTACATTTTGATTGAAATCGATTGAAAAAAAAACGTTTTTATTCGATGTTGAAATAGCAGAGAATTTTATTTCGTACAATTTTTAAGCATATAATGAAGGCGAACATTATACAACTAACAGAATTAATATTGTTCTTTTCGTTATAATTCATTATACATTTTAGAGGATCTAAAACTTTCCTTTTTGATGACAGTCAGGATTAATTTTTATATTAAACGTTCCATAGTAGAAATGCGTATGGTATTTAAACTGTACTCGCAATATTTTTATTACGGCATCTCTAAAGAGAACGTACTGCTTAATGATAAATTTTGGTTGAAATCAAGAGTTTATATCTTTCCAGTTAATTAAGGTGACTATCAAATGTTATAGCGTGAAATAAGAGCTTTTTAGTTGGGAAGAAGGTGATAGTAAATGCGGAAAGTTGAACGGCTTTAATTCATTGTCATGATTGCATCCAATTTTTTTAACAATCAATATAGTGCATTTGAAAGCATAGTATTTTAATAATTGATAAAATAGGTAATGAAACCATAAAATTTTGAATCGAATGAGAATTTCTCTTGCACTTGTTCGAGAAACCAAAAGCAAGTAAAAATATGCTTTTACAGTTTTGAATTTAGTATCTATTTATTTAAAAAAATATTCCTAAAGATATCTCTTTTTCCTTCATTTTTTTCATTAGATTATGTTATTATTCACTGTGCACACAAACAGGCCAGACGGTTTATTGTTAACACATTGTATGCGGGACACGCACTTGTCCGTTTTCTGAGGATTGATAGTTTACCTCTTCATAGAGGAGAATACTTTGAACGTTACCACACTGTAAAACATTATTAATTTTATGATTGTTCTTTTCATTTTTTCATAATGTAAAAATGTTTATATATAACATAATTCGAAGAAATTAAAACTATATACTACTGTATTTGATTTTTTCATATTTACGATACTATTATAAACTTATGCACTAAAAAATTTAATTTTTGTTTGCAAAAATCTTAGGGTTGTTATTTATATATTTCTATTTATATATTTGTTTATATATTTCAATATAAAATACGAATAGTTGGTTGAAAAATTATATAATTTTCGATCTATTGAGATTTAGCTGAATAACTAAATTTACGCGCCAAACGCCCGCTTCCGGTACAATTCCGCTGCGAAATGTACTCGCACACAATGTGTTAATTAAACAGTCAAATGTGTTTACCCAAATACTTTAGAGTTCTATTTTACAGACTGTTACTGCAATATATTTCGAAGAAACCAAAGTGTTTACCCCCTTATCAATGTTTTGAGTCTACCACCGAGGGTTTATAATTGTTCTGTTTCTTTCACTTTCGTCTATTTTAGTGAAGAATCGTTTAAATCAGCCTTTGGATTCCTTATCAAATACGGAGTTACTGCAACAACGATTACATTTCTGATACCTTTGTCCGATATCTCGACAACCCGGAAACCAAAGAATGCTCCTGGTGTCGAAATCTTGAAGCTGTGTTATTAGCTCAAAATTTCTATCCTCACCTTCAGCTACGCGAAATGAGCCTGCTAACACCTATCTACAAATGTTTAATTTCGGCTTCTTCTTTAAGAGGGCCAAATTCCTGAGAGTAAATTAAAAAGATGTTGACAATTCCCTCACGACTGAAAAAGAAAACTATTTCCAAAGAATTTTTCCTTGAAATTTTGTCAAATTTCTTTATCAGTCGAGAATGGGAATTGGGTTTGTTATTTCTTTCGAAGAAACGAAGCCTATTAAATCATTTTATAATCCCAGAACTATTGAACCTAGAAATAATGAACTGTTAAAAGCTGTAAAACACTTTAATGAGCCATAATTTTTTTTAATGATAGTGTAGGTACAATTTGCCTTATCTTGCTTTAAAATAAATTTTTAAAGTCCCGAAATTTAAATACTAATCCTTTTTTTTTTTTTTCTGAATAAGCTGCAGTTTAATTTTGTTTACATTTTTAATTTTGGTAAGAATTTCTGGACAGTAACGAATCATTCAAGGGAATTTGGAGGTCCAGACATTTTTTTCTATATTGCTGTCAATCGTAATAGCAATATAGTATATTTTTTACAACTAAGTATAACTAAGTACAACTAAGTATATTTTTTAAATGAAAACAGTTTTTACTCATAACGAACATTATATTTTAAGTAGCTCTTGTTCACAAAGTATTGGCAATAAAGTATAATAAATCTGTGATTTTTATTTTAATTACAATATATTCAAGTTTAAGTATGTGAAAATAGGAAACGGGTTAAAGAGGTTTTCTTAATATAAGCAAAGAGAATTGAATATACTGAGAGATTCAATATATATTTCTAGTTTCACAGTGTTGAAATAAAAAGCTATTCAAGTTCGTTTTAAAGTATATTAAGTCATAGCATAGTTTTAAAATATTGATATACTATCAATCAGGCACCGATCTGAGTCCAAGAAGCAGGGTTGGAAAAAAAATCATGATTTTAAAAAAAAATAAAAAAGAATCAGATTTATTTGATTTAAATCAGATTTTTTGATTTAAATCGGATTTAAAAAAAAAATTTCTGAATACTAATTTTAATTGTTGTTTTTATGTTTTTTTGCAATATACATAGAATAGTTTGTTATAAGAGTAACATCTTATCTATGTAGTATATTCTACACACTGATTACCTAAAATTAAATATATAAATTTTAATTTAAATACATTCATTCCATTATTTTGCAATTGACAGTGCAAACTGAATAAGATGTAAATTTAAAGAACAAATTAAATATTCTTTTAATGCAAACTATTTATTTAAAAAACAAATCACAATTATTTCAATATATTTTAAGCACCGAATTATGGATTTAATTGTTTTAATAAAAACACTCGCTTTAATGCTTTAACCATTCCTAATTGGTTATGAAGGCTAGAGTGAACAATACCAAAAGAAGAAAACTGTCTTTCCATTCCAGCAGAAGAACCCACGGCTCTTGTTATTTGGTAGACAAACTGGATTTCAAGTTCTGTAGTGCTCACTTTACATAAAATGAATTCCACCAGTCATAATCATTGTACTACCCCTACTACATACTTTCTGATAACAAACCCAAAATTCTTGGAAAGCACATGCTATATATTTACACTTATTTACTTATTGGTATTACTGTGCTGACTGATTCCCAATTCTCCTGTCTTTGGAATATAGGTTTTAAAAGAAGTGAAAAAAAAAGATTTAAATCAATGATATTTTCAAAAAAATCAACTGATTTAAATAATGCCAACCGTGCTAAGAAGCATTAATATACATGCTAATAAGTGTCCAAAAATATTTTGTAGTGTCCCCAAGTTTTCTTGGAATCAGGGACACGGTGTTGATTTGTCCCCAAGGCACTGCATAGAAATATAGTCGCCTTTGCCTTTAAGGATATTTTTTCCAGCAGAAGAAAAGAAATGAAGAGTGTGATCTCAAACGAGGCCTTATCTACCCAGGGGTTCATCCGCATTATGTATACATTGAATTGTGTACGCGTACTCAAATATGTTCTTCTGTCTTATCGAATCGACGTGCTAAGCGCAGAAGTTACGCAAAGCCACACCTGTTCGAGAGGGCTTCGTCCTTGGGTTGTGAGGCTCTCGAAAGGGTGTTTTTGCGGTGAGAAGAACCCCGGGTGTTCACCACTGACCCAAATTTTTTGCCTGCTTGGTGGGGATGCTAACAAAAGAAAGGAAATTCTTTAAAGTCGTAGGCTTCTTTCATTTCACTCACGGGATAACGCGTTTTTTCGCATAATTTAGAAATCCCTGTGTGTAAAACGGCAAGAAAGTAAAGATCTTTAACTTATTAAAGGTACGAGACGAATAAGGCACCTAGGTTAGATTCAGGTTCTCTAAGAGGCCTCTTGGGAGCTCGTTGTAGTATGAGCAGTGGAGTTGAAATCAGAAAATTATCAGATTTGATTTGCACTTTATTCAGTTTCAGAAATCAAGAGAATAATGCTGAAGGAAAGGTCTAGGAGACCCTGCTCTGTAACCGAGTCCCAATGAATCTTCCCAGACAAACCTTCTCTGCAAATTTTAGAATTCTGATGGGGCATGACTATCTCCAAGGACACTTGCACCGAATTGGTGTGAAAAGACTCCTGACTACCCTCTATGTCTTAAGGGAGAAGTTATGAATTTTAACCCCTTGACACTTTGTGCTTCCTTAGCCAGCATTAATCTCGATTTTTTATCCACTGACAATTTTTCAGCAATGGCTAATTTGTATCGGGCTGCTATCAGGGAGATGACCTATACGCCCCCTCCCCGAAGTAATGTAAAAAAATTAATTAAATAAAATAAAATAAAAATAAAAAACATTAGTTAATTTTTCAGCTACATGATAGTAAAGTTATAGCGGCTCCTACTGCTAAAAAGTAATTTTCTCCCTCGGATGCGCAAACCCTCTCTTACTCTCTTTTCCCCCTAATGCAGCTGGCAATACAGACCGATATATTTATGCCAAACACGACCGACCGCAAAACTGTTAGTCATTTAGCATCACCTGGAAGCACGTATAACTTAAGGAAATGCTACGAACTCAGTTAACATTTCCCTTGTTGGACCCCCATAATTTAGAAGCAGGTACCAAGCAGATGCTTCCTAAGATTCATCTGACACTTTCAGAGGTATTGTTTGAATTTGGAGGACATTGCGACCACGAATCTATTTTACGAGCCCCCAGCCGCCATTAATGAATACGGTGGATCATTGGGTGGAACGAGCTTCGAACTTAACTTTCTGGTTACGAGATCGACGCCTGTACCAACTGTGCTACCACGACTAGTATTTTTAAACCTTTAAAAATTCAACTTTTTAACTTTTTACGTTTTTAAACTATCTGGACATTTTTTAATCGTTTAAGACAATACCCCATTGAAATTTCTGAATTAGAACCCATAAAACTATATAATCTATTAATATCATAGTTTTTAATGAAACATAATTGAAAATATGAAGTTTTGACTTTAAATGTATTTCACTGAAAATAGTGCTTTTTTTTAACTTACACGCACTCTAAACATTTTTTTTTCATAAAGCAGATGACAATACAGGCACTCTATGTCTTCATAACAATACAAGGCTGCGAAGCTGTTACCCATTTAGCACCACCCGGGGTGCATGTATAGCTTAAGGTATGCTACGGACTCGAGTAACTCCTGCGCGGTCCTCGTAATTTAGAAGCAGGGACCAAGCAGAAGACCCCAGGCTTGGCCTACCACCCCCAGAGGTATCCCTTGAGAACTTGGTGACCATAAACATATTTTACATGCCTCAGTCATTTTTAACGAACATGGCGGATCTTAGGCCGGCTCCAGCCCCGAATCCACAGCCTTCCCGTTACGAGATCGCTGCCTTTGCCGACTGAACTACCGCGTCTCACACATTCTAGACAATAAATAAATTATTGCATATATTTATTTGAATTTTCACAGTAAGTACATTAAAGACCTACAATGAAACTACCTACTTTTTCGTTGCTATTTATTTTATTTGGTATTTATAGTATTTGAAATGGACACTTTAAACATTATTTAAACCTTACCGAAAATTCAATCCCATGGTATAACATTTTTGATACTTTTTAAAAATTTAAAAAGGCGGAGAATTATACCTAATAATTATTATTTGCAAAAAATTATTAATGAAACTCATTTTATGTGTGGTATTGGAGCGCTACGGTCTACTTTTTGCAACACGAGGGATAATGAGACTGGGACCAACTGCTTAAAGCCAATTACGAACATTCATGCCATAGTGGGATTCGAACCCACGAACTCTGTTTCCGAAGGCCAGCACCCTAACCATTCGGCCATCGTTCGGCCCCACTTTATGTTGCTGTTATTCTGCACACAATGTGTCAGATATATTTTTAAATGTTTGAAACAAGTTTTTATTTTTTAAACTGAGAGTTAAATTCTAGTAAACATAATATAGAATAAAAGCTGAAAATTCTTTCTATTTAAGATAATAAGTATACATTATATACTGCGGAGTTCGTGGGTTTGAATACCATTATGGCATGTTTGTTCGTAGACGTTCGGAATCGGCTTTAAGCAGTAAGTCCCGGTCTCGTTAGCCCTCGTGTTGCAAAAAGTAGACCGTAGCACTCCCAAACCAAATATTATATACTGCAAAAAATAAGAAACAAATCTTCCATTCAAGGCTTGCTTAAAGGTAATATATCCCCTTAATGTCCTTCAGTACCCTAAGTACAGCATTCTTTTGGCCGACCCCTCCCAACAATGACTGATTTATAGGTGATCATGAGCAGGGCCTGGTTATCGTGGTCGCCCAAGCACATCCTCTAGGCTCGGAAATTTTAGGAGGACCAAAAATTATATTTATATACACTTTTTTATAAAGTTTGCTTGATTTATATCACCTTAATATAAATAATTTAAATGATTAAATACTTTTAAAAATGATTAACATAAAAAAAAATTCTTACACTTTGAGAATTTTTTAATTCACATAGATCTTAGGCAGGAAAATAATATAATTCGTAAACTTGTGGTTTTGCTATAAGGCTAAATAAGGATGAAATATGATATTTGAAATTGTAATTTCATTTCCATTGGCATTTGTACTTGATTCCTTTTTTCTCCTTCCCAAATTCATCAACACATTTTAAGGGAAGAGGTTAATTAATATATGACAAATTTATTGATATTTTGTATTATTTTGCTCTCAAATTGATTCAAATATTTTTATTTTTATGCATGTAAATTCTAATTCAATAAATAGTTTTTTTTTCTGTTTTTGTAAATAATGAAGAAAATATGAACAAAATACCGAATATCAGTTTCCCAATTTAATGTAGCCAAACGATGGCCGAATAGATAGGTCAAACTCTTCAGAACCGGAATTCGTGGGTTCGAATACAACTGCTAGCATAGATGTTTGTAGCCTTTCGGAATCGGCTTTAATCAGTATGTCCCGGTCTCATTATCTCTCTTGTAGCAAAACAGTAGACCGTAGCAACCTCCTAATTTAGTGTTTTAATTTTCACATGAATGTGATTATACTCATCGTTATAATTAATCCACCAAAACTGAATTGTGCCGTGGCAAAAAATTATCTTAGACCTTGCTCATGTACATGGATACGTAAATTTGACAATGGACATTAAACTTAATCATAAACTGCCTATAAGAAAGAGCTTTATTGCCACGAATAAAAGGTTTGCGTAAAAGTATAAGAATCCGCTAAAATAGTAAGTAAAACACTTGTTTATAATATCCGTGTACTTTTACATACAAATACTGCATAGTCACATTGAATTTTTGTATATCTTAAAATATGAAACAAAATATACAAACTGCGTATACAAAGGTGATGCACGTAAAAAATTTACGTGCTGTGAAAAAGAAGATTGTAATTTGTTTAAACAGTTTTCAATAAATACAGGATCTCATGGCTTTTCCAGGGCGTCATTACCGTTTAGAGTGCCCGTTCCATCCCACCTTGGAATTTTCATCTATACACCTTTCTATAGGGGCTGGATATGGGATGGAACTAAGTAAGTACTGTAATAAAGAATTTTTTTTCTAAGTATTTTTAAGCCTATCTATAGGGGCTGGATATGGGATGGAACTAAGTAAGTACTGTAATAAAGAATTTTTTTTCTAAGTATTTTTAAACCTTTCTATAGGGGCTGGATATGGGATGGAACTAAGTAAGTACTGTAATAAAGAATTTTTTTTTTCTAAGTATTTTTAAACCTTTCTATAGAGACTGGATATGGGATGGAACTAAGTAAGTACTGTAATAAAGAATTTTTTTTTAAATATTTTACCTGTCTTAAGTTCTGAGTAACAGCCTTTCTCGCCACGGTGACAGCATCTGAGTTACATTGCCAAGCGATCCCTGGCAATTAAGAATAAGGGCTATTTCACCTATGTACTCTTTAAAGAATATTTTTACCGATTATTCATATATAATGCTACTCATTTAGTCTATAGGGTCAGTCAAGTCTGCTCTAGACTGAAATATTATATTAGTTATTAACTGTTTTGTATTCATGCAATGAGAGTGTATTTGGTGATTAGCCTTTACTTATATCTTGATATTATGTACACTAGAAATAAAACAACTATTATAGAACTGAGATACGCGACGACAGCGTCATCTATATTATATAGGACATTTATCATGAATTTACTTGATGTATCTGCAAACAAAGGAAATGCGATGTGCAAGACTTGGAAAACCGTTAAATGTCAGTTGAAATTGCTAAATTATAAATGGCAGCATAAGCTTGAAAATTTGCGGAATTGACTGTAAGGGTGCAATAAAACTTTATTTAAAAATATAAAATTAAATTTAAAAAATAATAACAATGATTTAATATAATAATCACAGAAAAATTCAACGCAGTTTTATTATACTCATCTGATTTGAGGGTTCGAGGCTTTCAATCTTTCCCCCGGGAACCAATTTGCGAATAAAGAACCGATACTATTGTTTTCGCCCTTTGTATTTGACACAACACAATTACACCCAAGCCTTATTCGGGAATCGAACCCAAGCCCACCACTGCACTTCCACCCAGTGACCTTGTGTTCTATTTCCTAATAAAGCTTAGGTGTAAGGTGTAATAGTGTTGTGTCAAAAGGAAAAAAATTATTATTAAACGTTCAACACACGCATCTAGAAATGCCACGTATTAAGTCAATTTGACCCTAATTTTTAAGTTAATTACTCTTCAACAAATTACATAGTGATATTGAGGCAGGGTTTCACCATTAATAGTTAGAGCTGATCAGAAATTATTTACCACAATCAGGGCCCGCCCCTACTTTTTCTGACGTCGTAGGCAGACCTACGAAATGCTTCCATATGTCAAGAAAAGACCTTTCTTAAAACTTTGCAAAAATGTCTCATTTTCTTGCTCATTTATTTTCTAGATTCAAATAATCGAAATATATCTTTGTGAGATGTGTTTTTTCGCTCTTTTAGTAGATTTTGCCGGCTCAGGTAATCACGTAATTTCTCTTACCGACCTAAGGACTACCTTTAATATACGGAAGCTAATCTCTGATTAGTTTTAATGAACTTGGTGTCTCAACACATGAAGTGCTAAACTCAAACAATTTAGAGATTTTAGTCGGGACTCTCTGGAAGCCCTGGTTCAGAGCGACATCGTCAGTGGAGTGCAGAAGGTGGATTTCCGACAACTAGATGTAACATGAGCACTGAAAGAAGAGTGGATGAAGTTCGGTCTTAAGTGCAACGGTGGGAGTTATTGCAAAGACTTAATATTGTTGGTCGCATGGCTCAGGCAAGGTGAATTTCAGGAATTTGACTCAATGGACTTAATCAGACGGAGTTTTATTTTAAAGGATTCTAAAGCGCTAACACCACGAACATTTGACCTTTTATTTCACACCAACTCGAAAGGTATCCAAACAAGGAAATGGTATATAGAACCGCAGTAGCTCAGTCGGCACAGTCAGCGAATTCATAACTGGAAGGTTGTGGGTTCGGTTGTCCAAATGGAATCAAAGACCGCAGTCTTGACTAACGCTGGCTAGGGCACACAAAATAAGTTTATGATCGCAATGTTCTCCAACTTCAAGCGATACCCCTGAAGATGGCAGGCTAAGCCCAGGGGTCTTCGGCTTAATGTCTGGTTCTTAGTTACGAGGACCCATTCTTAGAAATTCAACTTTTCGAGACAATGGCAACCATCTTTATGTGAGAAATCGTGTGACTTCTAGTTGGAGACGACACAAAATAAACAAAAGGGAAGATCCCAAAGAAGGGCTACTCACAATTATCTAAATTGAAGATATTCTCCAGCTAGAGTTGTGAACAGTGGAAAAACCCAGTTTAAACCCGGGAAAAAAACGGGTTTTTCGGGAAGGGAATTTTGGAAATTTCCAAAACATGGGAATTTTGAAGTATTTTGTTTACTTTTATCCTAATCGCACAAGATTTTTTTATATTTCATAAATGATTTGATATTAATAGTTAACTGGCAACTGTAATGAATAAACATGTAAGGAAACCAAACAGCGAAAAATTTAATAATTGGGATTAACTAACTATATTTGGCAAGGTATCATGTTTAGCATGAATGTATGAGTATATTTTTTCTTTAAGAAATATCCAATATTTTTATTATTACATAAATATTAGTCAATAATCTGCAGTGTCACAAAACCCATATATCATTTTTTTTTTTTTTTTGGATAACATCTCTTTTTCTCTCTCTCTCTAAATATATATATATATATATATATATATATATATATATATATATATATATATATATATATATATATATATATATATATATATATATATATATATATATATAATATATATAATAATATATATATATGTATGTATGTATGTATGTATATATATATAATGTATGTGTGTGTAGAAATTGAACACAAAATGCAACATTGTCATTTGATTACACCTTTAAATGATATATGCATTACAAAAAATATTAAACTATTATTTTAAATTTAATGATTTATTTTTATATTATAAAAGGAGAGGGGAAAGTTTAACATGAAGCAGTTTACATAATAAATAATGATTAAAAATAATGTATATAATTACTATATTAGCAATTAAAGTTGAAGCAACCAGTTAGGTGTTTGATAAGACTAACAGGGTAATTAATTACATAAGTACTACTATAAAATCATTTAAATGTTTATTGATACTATTCCTTGAATATATATATATATATATATATATATATATATATATATATATATATATATATATATATATATATATATATATATATATATACATATATATATATATATACATATATATATATATACATACATATATATATATATATATATATATATATATATATATATATACATATATATATATATATATATATATATATATATATATATATATATATATATATATATATATATATATACAGTAAATAATATTAAAAAAAATCTCTTAGAAATAATATGCTAGTTCTTAAATAGCCACTGTTGAAAAAACAAATGTAAACATTGTTAAAATGATTTCTTCCCCAAGTTCCCACAATTCCAGGTTTATTCCCAAAATTCCCGAGTTTATTCCCACCTTTTCAAAATTACGGGTTTTTTTTTACATCTCAACGGCATCACAAACGGCTTATACCGGTACCGTCGAGAGACTACTCTCTCTCTCTCTCGTCCCTCTCGACGGTACCGCTTATACCCGCCAGGGTAGTAAGGGCCCGTTGCAAATTCCAGGTTTATTCCCAAAATTCCCGGGTTTATTCCCACCTCTTCAAAATTCCGGGTTTTTTTTACATCTCAACGGTATCACAAACGGCTTATACCGGTACCGTCGAGAGACTACTCTCGTCTCTCTCGACGGTACCGCTTATACCCGCCAGGGTAGTAAGGGCCCGTTGCAAAGTATAGTCACCTCGATATCAGTCAATGATTGGGATATAATCGTCTGGAACTGGCTGCCAATACGTTAAGCTACTGGTTTCTCGCAACATTTATCTCCCCTCCACAAGAAGCCTTGTTGTACAAATTGATTTCTAGTTTCTCTCTAAACCTGTGAATCGACGGCTTTCATTTCTCATCTATACTTGGACTTTAAGCATGGGTGATCATTTCCGTGTGCTCCATTTCGCTGCCGTAATGGCTTCCCATTTCCAATTTATTTTGTGATGCAAATGAACCCGCAACGCGATGCTTAGATTTAGTGGTGCACAGAACTGAGGCCCGACCTCCGGCAAGGGTCAACGACTCAGTGTGTAAGGAATCCTCTAGATCATGACAGAGAACATCGGAGATGAAAGATAAACATAGAGGTGTTTCCTCCGAGGAGGGAGAAAGCACAAAAGAATAGGAATAGCGAGGAAGAGTATGTTATGCAATGAGACAGAACAGAAAAGTTATTAGCAGATTTATTTATTTTTATTTATGTATAGATATAATATCCTACTTCTTCTAAAAATAAGAAAATTTACAGTGGTGCCTCGACTTTCGAGTTTAATTCATTCCACAACAGATATCGTAACTCGAATTTTCCAATGAAATCAATGGAAATATCTATTAAAGAGTGCCCGTTGGAGTCATTTCGACCCCAACCTTATTTATATATCTATAAATTATCTATTGGTTAATATATCTGACAATATAACTTATCTGTCTGTATATATATATATATATATATATATATATATATATATATATATATATATATATATATATATATATATATATATATATATATATATGTATATGTATATATATATATATTTATATGTATATATATATATGTATATATATAAATATATATATATGTATATATATGTATATATATATGTATATATATATATAAATATGTATATATATATGTGTATATATATGTATGTATATATATATTATATATATATTTGTATATATATATATATATATATGTAATATATCAAAATTATTTAACTTTAATATTCCTTAAAAACCTCCTCTCTTCCATTTTAATTCATCTAAATATCTTTCTCAGCCTCTAAATGGTTTAATCAACGAAGTATTTTCCACTTAACATTCCTTTCTGTCATAAAACTGTAAACTTTCTGTCTATACAGCAATTTCCCAGGTGTTGGCGGAACATGTTTTCGCGTTTTGCTGATATTGCAGTCAATTCGCTTATTAAGCTGTGTTTGTTGTGGGAAAATTCTTGTTGTCAGCGTTCTTGGGTGTACTTGTGTGTGAGAGCAGAGTGAACTCTGTGGCTTTTGATTGTGTAGTGTCCAGAATCCAGAAGGACAGATGTGTCTTGTTGCCGCTCTGAAATAAAGTTTAAATTAGACTTCTGAGTTCTCTTGAATATGAGACCCGACTGCATCTTTGTACTTTATGAATGCTAGCTGTTGAACTTTCTCCTTGTGAAGGAGTTTTATAAAAATTGGATTACATATATATATATATATTAAACAATGAAATCCTGTAACCTTACTGTCCAAGTTTTTTTGGTTCACTGTAAAAATGCAGTAAATATATTTACGCGCACACATATATATGCATGTGTGTGTGTATATATACATAATATATATATATATATATATATATATATATACAATATATATATATATATATATTATATATTGTGTATATATATATATATTATATTGTGTATATATATATATATATATATATATATACAATATATATATATATATATATATGTGTGTGTGTGTGTGTGCGCGTAAATATATTTACTGCATTTTTACAGTGAACCAAAAAAACTTGGACAGTAAGATTACAGGATTTCACCGTTTAGTAATTTTGCTTTACATTAGGCTTTTAAACTAAAATAAAATTCCGAAAAAAATACAATTTCAAAAATAAATCAAACAACTTGTTTTAATTTCAGTAGTACATAAACATAAATTATAAATTTAAAGAACATTATGGTGATATCACTTTCGACAGCCAAAAAATAAACTTGCACATTTATCCAAGGTAACAAAAAGTAACTTTTAAATTTTAAACAGAAGCATTTAATACTTCGTGTGATATCCTTTGGCTGCTATAGCAGCTTCTAATCCTTTGTTCATCGAAAGGACTAACTTTTCAGAGAAGTCTGTTGGTACACTGTCATATATACTCTGAAGAGCACTTTTTAGTTCATTTTTATTTTTTATTTTCTTCTCTTCCAATTTTTTCCCATAAACTCCCATAAATGTTCTATAGGGTTCAAATCCGAGCTTTCTGGAGGATGGGGCAGTAATTTTTGTACATTATATAATAACCATCCCTTTACAATCTGAGCGTTATGCTTGGGATCATTATCTTGGACAAAAGAGAAGTTTCTATTTAAATTCAATTTTACAACTGTGCCTGGAAAATTTGTTTTAGAACATTTAAGTATACCACTTTGTCCAAGGTACCGTCAATAAACATTAAAATTCCAACACCGCTAGCTGCCATTGCACCCCATACTATAACGTTAGAACTGCCATGTTTAACAATTATTTTTTATTTGCTGATTTAAGTGCTGTACCTTCCTTTCTCCATCAGTAAAAATAACTTATGAAGTAAAAATATTTTTATCAGTAAAAATAACTTAAGTAATAAGAATTCCAAAAATCTTGGGATTTTGCAATTTAGACTTTAGCATACTCAATACGTTTTTTTTTTTTTTTTTTTTTTTTTTTTTTTTTTTTTTTTTTTTTTTTTTCACATTTCTGGCAGATAAGTATGGTTTCTTTTGTGGTGCATAGGCTCTATTCTGTAGAATGTAAAAAATTTCTTACCTTCTGTGGATGCACATTGACAACAGATGTATGTCTCCTTTAACTTTGTTGCTATCTTTACTGCAGAAATTGCAGGATTCTCTTTAACAATTCTCAGTATACGCTTCTCTACTGAGGCGGAGAAATATTTTTGGGCCGACCACTTCCATTCGGTATGTGGAAAAATCCATACCTGTTACAGTTATTAATTACGTAATGCATTGTTGAATGAGGCTTTCCCCCATTTCTGCAATATCTCTTATGCTTTTCTTTTCTTTCTATAGTTTCACAATTAAGTTTTTCATATCTATAGAAGTTTGATTTGTCTCCATTTCCCAAAATTTAAACCAAGAAAAATAAATTTAAACACTTCAGTCTCAAAGCTCAGAATTGGATTTGTGCCAAAAATGCAACAGTATCTTAAAAATTTGCATAAAGCAGTATATAGTACGAATAAAATAAATGTCCAAGTCTTTTTTTCTGTGGAAATCTCAAAATTTTATCTTTAAATTACTTTAAAATTAAATGCAGTGTTTTATTGAAATTCAAACCAGTCATCTCAATCGTGTAAGAAATTACTATTTAAAAAAAATGTTTCATTTTAAAAGTACAACTCGATTTTAAAATATTGCACTACAAAATTGGTTCTCCTTGCTGTCCAACTTTTTTATTGGTTCACTATATTTTAAATTCATATAACTGGTGGTTCGCAAAATAAAAATTATATATGTAGTGGTCCTTGAAGATCTAAAGTTTGCCGACCGCTGATCTAGATTAAAGGCCTTATGTGCCCCAAGGCACAAAAAAAGCTAATGATAATGATATGTTTTAATAACTTATTGATACTTTATTAGTTTTCAATAAAATATACTGTAATGAAGCATTAAGTACAAACTGCATGTAAAACAAGACTGTAAAAATGAAACGCATGTGAAGACTCCCCTTTGTCCGAGCACGCGCCAAAACAGCTGACCGGAGCACACCTGTTTACCCGGACAATAGCGTGGCGTCGCAGAGTCTGGGACCTTGACAATCGGGCTGAATAGACGAATATGCCCCTGATGGATCTCGTTAATGAACGCTCGGAAATTCCGCGAAGAGACAGCCAGCGAATGAGAATTCAGTTAAAAAGTATAACTGTAACTTTAGCTAGAGTTCTCATGTAATTGGGATGTTAACTGACCAAAAAAAAAAAAAAAAAACAACTGGCGGAACCGTAACTGACCCCCCAGGTATAAAAAGCCTACAATTTTACGACTCAGGGTTTTTCGTCATTTTTATCGGAGGTGTGTTGACCTCGTGGAGGCTTTCGCCTTTTTTTTACTAGAGAGCCAGCTTGCTAATTCGGGAGATTCGTAAAGTCCGCTCATATAGGGAGCGGCAGAATCTCGATACCGAACGGGGGTTAAATTGGGTTTGATTGCACCCTGAAAAGCCTCCCCATTTGTAAGAGATTATTAAATCTCTTCTTTTTCTTTCGACTGTGATTGTCGTGAGGAAGTTTTATCGGCAATCATCCTTTGTAGTTCTAGATGATTTAGGAATTAACATTCCTTTATAAATAGCCGTATTTAATCCAGAATTAAAGCGAATTTCCAATTTTATTCTTTGACTGGGATCCATTATTCACGTTACCTCTCATTTGAGAATATTGAAGGCTTCACATGCATAACAAACACTTACATAAATGGTACTCATAAAGAAACTTTGCCAACATCTGCACTTCTAGCGTCCGTTCCGATTAACCGATCGAGATGAGATTGCAAACATAGTAATTAGGCAATATGCGCTCGAGATTCTATGAATGGCAACACAGTGGTGTTCACGGTTACAGTTATAGTTACGGAGACTCGGAAATGTCGAACGGCAAAGCCTATTTTTTCCTGTCTCAAAATATTTAGCGCATGCAAAAACCCTAAATAGCTTTGGAACGGTACCGATATGTCCAAAAACGGACGTGTGATACATACACAACAAAGTTCTGAAAACTGGCCAATGAAACAGGATTTGGGCTATTTGCACATGACAGAGCCAAGATACCAATCACAGAATGCCATTCGCCAGATATTTAGCTTAAAATGTCAGGGTATGCGAAGTCGTCACTCGGGAATTTGCACACGCCGACGAAATGATTCTCTCTTTGAAAGTTCGTGGTGAATAGATAAAACTGTATTATCAAAATGGGATGAACGCCGCGGAAGACTTGGGCATGTATCGCTGAAATCACCTCCAACAACTTGGCCCATGTACTCAGCAAACTCCTTGGTTTAGTGCACAAATTCGAAGAAACGGGCTGCATCTGTGATAAACCTCGCTCCGAACGGCCAAGAATTTCTGAGGACGTTGTCATGGGAGTGCATCAAACAGTGACTGCATGACACAGGGAAACCGCAAGAGGCACAGAGCGTACCAAAATTTCGGTCACTCTAAAGTTAAATGATTTTCCGGTATTTTTTAATATTATATTTACAGAATTGGGAAAATGTGCACATGAATTTCATATTTGTGGAGAGCTTTTAAAAATTGTTCACCTTTTTCTACGAACTCGAATAAGAACCCCTCACTCCACTCCTTGGAAGAGCACCCAAGGGTTGCTGACCCCGCACTGAACCCATAAAAAGCCAGAGTTTAAACATATAAAACTGAATACATTGGTACACTCTTTCTCACCTTGTCTTCCTGCTTAAAAAAAGGGTGTCCTAGATTTCAGATACCCGATCAAAATGTCTCTGAAAACCTTTATGGGCCCATAAAAAAATCTTATTGAACGAGGGAAAAAGTACACCATGCAGATGGGGGATTGGGGAGAAAAAATCAATCCTCTATCACCCTAAGAAGGGAACTCAGTATTTGAATATTCTACGGTGGGTTTTTTTATTCTTTATACCTTGGCCTCACCCTTGCTCTTAGAGTTCTTTCCCCTTCCAAAAACGGGCAGACGATTTTTGTCATCAAGGAGCACAGAGGGGAAATTTTTTTTTCTTTCTTCCGTTGGTGGATTATGCGGAGAGATCGATGTCTCTGTGTGTTTGAGGCTTGCCCCTCATTTAGGCAGTAGTAAAAGTTTTATGTGTCTCAGGGTTATGCTTCCGGCAACAAACCCCCGAAAAGCAGCTGGTGTAAGAAGGAAGCCAACTTTCGTTTCCCGTGCGATTTTTAAGAATGAAATTTGTCAAGTTCAAATAATGAAATAAAATAACTTGTCCATTCGCTACTACTATAGAAGAATCGACGGCATAAGAGAACTAAGGAATTGTGGACATTTCAAAGAGTTTTTTTATAAATTATAATTTCAGAATTCCAAAAATTTTTACATATATAAATTGAAGTATAAGTAAATTAAACACATTAATTTTTTTCTTAACTATCAATTAACATTTTTGTGTAATTTTTTGTAGAATTTTTTGATTGTGCCTCTAAATAAAATACCCTGAAATTTACTTCCTTCTTAATCAAAAATCCTGAACTAGGAGATATTAATTAGAGATATAACAAATAATTCATTGATTAATACCATTATTAGATTTAATGTATTGTTAGTATATTTCAAGAGAATGAAATTTCTGCTTTAATTGTAACAATTAAAATAACAAACTTGCTAAACTTCTTTTGGTGAATTTCGCTCTTATATGTTGAACAAACTAACATTCTTAGATTCGGATTTTTAAATCTTGAATATCATATACATTTTATTGATGATAAATCTTTGTTTCTGGTAGAATAAGAGCTAGATTAAATTATTGTTACCTTGGGAACACCTATTGAGGCAAGAAAACGGCTTGTTCTGCTAACACCTAATGAGTGTTCCCAGGGCAATCCATTTTCTTGAAAGAGAGCCACGATGGCTCCATTATTTTAAACTTACACTCTCTTTCCACTCTCTACTTTATTCCTCGAACATATTTACCATCCTTTACCATAAATTCAGAACACTTCCCCATGTTTAACCCCTTCAGTGCCAACATGATTTTTAGCGAATGAGGTAAAAAAGTGCCAAGCTGCTAGAGGAAAGTAGAAATTCAAAAATATTTTTTAGTTAAATTCGGAACATTTTATTTACGAAAAGTATTTCAAAAACAAAAAAAAAAAAAAGTTAGAATTCCAATAAATATTATAATTTTAACATAAATGAAAAATGAAATAATTCTTCTATCCCATATGATCATTTATGTTGTTCAATACATAATTCATGAAGCCCCTTTTTGCACTTAGAACAAATAAGATTTGATCTTTTTACTGGTCCCTCCATCTTTATTGCTACAAAAAATACAACTTCCCAAAAATCAAGAGCGCAATCGCACTTCTTGGCACTCAAAGGGTTAATATGAGGTTAATCTCCGCTTTATCTGATCGTTCAAATATACTTTCGATACCCTCCTTCCCCTCTTCTCTTCTTCTCCCCCCTCGCAATGACCGAAAATGCTAACTGTAGTAGAATATAAGGGCAAGATAATGGGATTAGAGTACCCTGGACTTCAAACCATTATTGTTTTTCATCCCTGTCTAACTAAAAAAATATACCGGTTCAGTTCCGAATGAATATTTTTTTCGGATCCATAAGAGTCGACTATCCATAAGAGATATTTTTTCTGTTCTAACAATATTATAATACGTTTTCGGCAATCGAAATCAGAACACGTTTACACTGTAACACAGAAGTTTGAAACTGAGATGTACAGTTCCTAGGGATAGAGAAGGGGTTACGTGTCTATTAAAATCTTTCAAAATAGTACTAAAAAACTAATATAATAAGCCGGCAGTATCATAAGAGCCTTAATGTTTTGCAGCGGCCGACTTTTATGATTGGTGATGGTTTTCCGACAATAACATTGGAGTAACGAGGGGGGGGTGGACAAGGGGCAATAGTGCCCCTGGCGCACGACACAGTTTGTCTCAAAATGGTATAATTTACATATTGCAAATTTGGGTAACCACATGCCACCGTTAAAAGACCACAGGAATGCTGAATTAATGAATTGCCTGGGGAAAGCGTGTTTGTCTCGCTCTGGGGAATCAAGTGATTACTAGTTTCCTGGTAACTGTTTTAGCAGATGGATGTGCACCGGCATCCACACAAACTTCAAGGTTTAAGCACTTTCTTCTTACTGAAAATTGAAAAGAAATGCGACTGCAACTAGTGCTTTGCAGAGTCTAGTTCATTCAAAACGAATTTGGGGTAGTTTCTTAATTTTCATGTTAACTGAGATGGTCGCAAACAACATCGGGAGATCGTTGACGCAGTGTACGTGCCGTAACACACACACACACACACACACACATATATATGTGTGTGTGTGTGTGTGTGGAGTGATTGTGACTCTAAGTAAAAAGCCTTGAAATATATATCAATAGTAATCAAAAACCCTGAACTAATAAAAAGATTAATTACATACAACAAATAATTTCTTATTTCAAATCCTGGAACACTTATCCAGGTGACTGCTTTAAGTTTAACAATTAAAATGATAAATTTACCAAACTTCTTTAGATAAATCTCACTCTTATATGTTAAACCAATTAGCTTTCTTAGAACTGGATTTTTAAATCTTGAATATCGAATGCATTCTATTTACGATAAACCTGTTTCGTTTTTGTACAATAAGCACTAGATTAAACTACAAACAAACTCAGAAGTAAAATATTTGCCGGGGAAAAAAAAAGGAGGAAAATGAAGAAAAGAGAAAAAAAAGGAAAAACAAAGAACTTTTTAGAAAATATGATTTGATTTATATAATGCCAAAAACAAGTACCTAAATATAAAATATACAAGAAACTAAATAATTTTCATTAATATAAACAAGTACTCAAGTCTCCAAATCAAAAAATGTTAAAAACAGATTCAAATCAGAAGTTTTTTTTCAATATCCTTGTTAAATAATAATAATAATAATAACCCTAATAACTTAAAAGCGTATTTTAGATTTCAAATTTTTAAAAGGCATTTCTGAAAACAAATTTTTAATTTGTAACTGCAGAATTTCATTTGTAAAGTTAACATAATTTTCGTTAGATTTCGTTTTAATTAATGTTTTAAAAAAATCAAGATTTAAATAACATACATCCTATAAAAAACTATTTTTTTTCTAAGTGGACAATTTAACAATATTTTTGAATAATAAAATTTCCGAGCGATGATCGACGGGGCACACATTCTTTTGGTATATAAGCCAGTGGGTTCAAATCCGCTTTTGATTTAGGGCTCCATGGTGATAGATGTTGTAACGATCCGTTACAGGACTCTAGCGAAAGAGGAGTGCAAGGTGACCTTTTGCAGCGGACGGTTAGCGGCAGGTAGAAACGTTTGGTCCTAACAATACACGTTTGTGTACTAGGTCCCGGACTTCATTAAAAACTGTCCGTTTGCTGGAGCCAGCGCGTCTGAGACTTTGTGAGACTATTTGAGTAAAAAGACTCGGAGAAATTATTATAAATTGAGCTATATTATAGTGCCATATGTGCGCCCATTAGCGGTAGCGAAAAAGGAAATTAAGTTGTTTGGGTCGGCTGATTTAAAGACGGCTTTTCAGCCACATATGGAAACGGAACAGCTGATTTATACGGGAAGTGACCGCAAGATTGCATCATCCTGGTACTGGAAGGTTCCAGAAAAATCGCGTGAAGGGAACCGGGACAGCTATAAAAGAAGAGTGGTAGAGCCAAGATGAGGCCTTCTTCTTGAGAGTTGCTTTTGGAGCTGTTGTGTGGAGCTCGAGAGGATTCCACTCGTCTCTCCGATTTCCAGAGTTTGCTTGTTTTAGAGACCGCCAGCGTTTCTGGTTGCTTTCGACTTCAGGATCCCATTCCCGTTATCTTACTAGTTTTTGGTTTTTTTTCTACTTCGTGCATAGAAGTAAGTCGCTGAGAGTGACCCTTGCTCTCATTTTGGATCGTCTTGCATCCCGAGTTTCCTCAACGAACTCCAGCGTGATACCTACTCTGAACGTTTGAACCTTGGTGTGAAAACCGACTGTACTAATCGTCAGCCCGGAAGTGATAATGTCAGCGTTTCATACCGGTACTAATTAGCGAACTGTTCCAGTGATTTAGAAGACCTAGCCACATTGTACCCACGCATCATAATTGTGTGAATGTTATCTCAGCACGAGATCCAAGAAGATTAAGAAATCTACTGAACCTGTACATAATTTATTCACCCGAATAAAATATTTAGTCTAGAGTAAATAGTTTTCTAGCCTGTTTCATTGACGGCTTCGCCTACCATATCTCCAATACGATACAATGTATCCCCAGTGGTTCACGATGTTTGAGTCCTTGTGGTGTGCTTCGTAAGTTGGGGGGGGGAATTATAAATATGCGAAATAATTTTTAAAATAGTCATGATAGATATTTATAAGATAATTATTTACAAGCCCTTTCCTTAGTAATTAAAAAATAAAAGAAATTTTAAAATAGCTGAAAGATATATAAAAATAATCGGGGTAAAATATTACGTAGTACTAACAGTTTGAGTCAAAACAGATACAATTAAATATAATAGTAATTAATAATAGGTACTAAATATTAAGCGAATATTTACAAGTATTTACAGTTACAAATACGTTTAAAGAAATGCACAATGTGAAAATTTAGCTGGTAATTAATATATTGTTATTAAAACTAATATCAATATATTAATTACTAGTTAAATTACTAATAATTATTATTATGGCAATTTGTTGGTGGGAGGGAAAGAAATATTACATGTTTACATTAAAAACAATGTAGCTTTACTTTTATTTAAATAAATAATTTACTTATTTATTTTAGTTCCTTTAAATAATAGAGAAAATATTGGCCATATAAATATTGATTTTTGAGTTGCATTCTTTTACTGTGATACCTAATACAGGAATGAGGAATTTGCACATGTGGGGGATTCGAACAACTTAGTGTTTTTCTGATAATTTCAGACTCGTAGATTCCAAAAATGTTCTCAAAAATGTAAAAAACTGGGTCCATCATTTAAAAAATTAATTTTAAAGTTAAGCGAAAATCACGTGACATCAAAACGCTCCGTGATTGGTTGTGATGTCATCGTTCATGCAGACCAATATTTTTGTATTGCTTTTAAGCGCGCACTATTTTCCGATTTTGTTTTTGCAAGTTCCTGAAATTTTCTAGCTATCAAAATTTATTTTTATTTAAACCTGAAGGTTTAGTTTATCGATCTAGATAGCTTAGTTATCTCAATTTGTCATAAATGTCTCTTCTACCTGGATTTACCAAAAGACAATCAGACAACCTCCCGAAAATTGACAGCATGTCAATGTTTTCTTTCTTAGCAAAAAACCCGGATTTTATGGGAGCAGAAATACGAGGAATTAAAACCCAAAGGTATGTAAAATCATTTATATTTTTTTCCAATTTTACTTAACATGTATTAATACTTTATTCATGCTAAACACAGCTCTTTTGTTTGTAAACACAAACAAGTCAAATAAATATACATATATCATATACATACACATTTGTAGTAGCATCGTTTTTTATAAATAGAGACGGATGTAATATTAAAATAAAAATTAGAGGAGGTATTTATTGTGAGACCGGTCTCATTAGCCTTCGTGTTGGAAAAAAGTAGACCGTAGCGCTCCAAATCCAAACCAAAACAAAATCAATTCTTAGATATTTTAAATATGATGAAAAGAAATTTAAAATCTTTAAACGGCTTTACTTAATTATACATTTTTAAATAGCAATACAATTTTATTGCCTTTAATATTAATGTCAAATTAAAAAATGTATAAAATTTCTCAAATTAAATTTAATTTTTAAAGTAATATAATTATTAAGTATTTTAAAAATATTATACTTTTTTTTCAAATTAGTCACCAATTTAATCGAAATATATCACTGTTACATTTGATACACACGAAAGTATTCATCTCTGAAGAAAATATTTATAATACATTGAAAATACATAATTTTCCCCTCCCCCAAGTTATTTATTAGATAATTATATGCTTTAGATATTTATATGTTTTTCGATATTTATATGCTTTATAAAATATTTATTGTACTTGAACTCTGTGATAATACTGGAAAATTAGCAGTTTTAAAAGTTAAATAGCAGTGGTTAATCAACAATCCTTTTAAAGGTATAGATGTATTTTATATACTTTAATTGTTCTAAATTAGTAATATTTAAACAAATGCAAGCATTTATTTACCGAAAAATGGTCTTCACAAACCCATAGAGATGATTTATATGATAATTTGAGGTTTAATTTCTCCTCCCTTTTCATCTCAGTTGTCCAGATTTTACGTGTATGTGGGTCTTTCGGGACGCTGAAAAATATCTTCTCATTGCAATTAGTTGTTGTATTTTTACAGAGTGGCACAATACAATATTAAAAGTATGATTTTTTAATGCCAGACATAACAAAAAAATTTCTATTATATGCGATACTTTACACAAAAACAAATTTAAAAGTCGACTTTTAACATGTAAACAGCATAGGCGCTCGGTGTTTACATGAACGATGACGTCACAAACTCGGCGGAGAAAAAGTATCGTTTTTGAGAGACGTTAAAGAGTCCGCTATAAAACTCATTAGAAATCACTCATTAGGCCCCCAAATGAAAGAAAAATAGCTACTGTCCTGCTTACTTTTTTGTCTTCTATCGTTTAAAATCAAAATTAGAAAACGTGAAAATTCCTCATTGTGATTAAATAAAAATATTTTTTTAAATAATTCCCAATTTTCTGAAAATGACGATTTTCTTTTACTTAGAGGTTTTAACTGGTTTTTTAGAGAGGTAGGGTCTAACTTCTATGTTACGCAATGGCTAAGACATCGGAATTTACTATTTACATTTAATTCTGAACGGCTACGAACAACTACGTCAGTAGCGGGATTCCAATCCGCGGCAAAGACCTACCGATTTAGCTAGTGTCCTATTGTAGCTGTTCGATTTGGATTAGAGATTTATAGTGTACTTTTAACCATACGAGAGCTAATGAGACTTACTGTTAAAGCCCATTTCGAAAGCTGCGAACATCGATGCTAGCAGTGGGATTCGAGATCACGAACTTTGGTACCGAAAAACAGAATCGGCGGAATGAATGCTGGTTTTATTAGCTCTTGTCTAGCGTTGAGAAAGGGGAAAAAACCGACTGAAGTGCACCGAACAGAAGCTAAAACCCAAAATTAAAACGTACATCGTACCACAATGATATCAATTTTTTAAACTTTGAATTTTAGACTTTCTTTCCTTTTCAAATCATTACGTTTCTCTACACCCATATATATTCAGAAAACTTTCCCTTCTAATTGATTACCTCTTTCTTCTAAACAATCAAATGTACTTTTGATACTCCTCCCCTCAGACACATAGAATCGCGAGAATGTGTCATCGCAAAGTTACGCTTACGTAAATCAATCAACACCCATTCGAAGCTCAAAGCTCATAGTTCAGCGAATCATTTCTTCTCTACCACTCGCACGATGATCAAAAATGCTGAAATGATGTAGAACTCGCTTTCTGTAGCTAAAATACGAAACACAAGCGATAACGAAAGTTGGACGAGAAACCTGTTTAATTTACTTTTTTTTTTGCCTCTTTGAATTCAAGCTACTTCGGGAGAAAATTTCAAATAGGAAGGAATGATTTTTACCAATCCCAGAAGTACAATTTAAAAAAAAACCTGAATTCTGGGGTACCTCTCTTGAATGCAGAGTGCAATCAAAAGAAGAGTAAAACTAGGTATTATAATAATCCTAAATGCACGATTTCAACATTTCAAGGCTAATTATTTTTGAGTTATGGCTGACGTTAAATTGATTTTTTCTTCGGTTTGGTTTGGAGTGCTACGATCTACTGAGTTGCACACGAGCGCTAATGAGACCGGAACCTACTGCTTAAAGCCGATTCCGAACGGCTACGAACATCCATGCCATAGTGGGATTCGAACCCACGAACTCCGGTACCGACGATCAGCACACTAACTAACCAATCGGCCAGTGTTCGGCTAATTTTCCTTTATATAGAGTTTATATATCCATCTAAAGGGGAGGGGAACAACTGGACGTTATGACAGTTCTAAAATACAAAATATCGACTTTCTATATCTAATCATTTTTTAGTTATTCTAGAAAGGTACGTAAAACCGTTTAGCACGTTACGACTAAAATGATTATAATCAGCTCAAGAATGGTCAAAATGATATTTATAGTTTTAGAATTAAAGTTTTTTTTTTGTATATACAATACTTACAATGATAAAAATTTTTTTTCTTGACATTCGGGCTCTGAAATTTATCTCGATTAGAATACATACTTTACTTTGTACAAGGAAGTAAAAAGTGTTGGTTTTAGACTTTTCCCGCTCCCTGCTCCCAACCCCTACAGATTTAATCTTTTTAACCCATCGTTTATTATCTGAATTCATCTTTTTTTTTAAAATCTTCACCCCTTTATGAAAATGTTAGTATAATATTTGTGGGGTACTAGCAATGAAACATAAATGTCAGTCCAAATAAAAAAAAATGTTTTTTAAATCAGCTTAAAAGAAAGTTTTTTTTTCAGGGGGGGGGTGTTCTGTATAATATAAGCTGATTTTAAAAAAAGTATTACAAAAAATTTTCTCAAAATTAGTTTCAAGCGTTAGGAACCAAAATAGAAAACAAACAAAAAAAAAGACAGGAAAAATCACAACGATAAAACTTTTCTCCTTTAAACTTCATCAAGAACAATTTTGTGTAACCATAAAATAAACAGACAGTACTTACACTATTACTGTGTAACATTATTGCCTCCAGCTTACACAAATTTCCAAAAGCACAAAATCATAAAGCGCCATCTATTATCGATGTTGAAAAATAACTTTAGATTTATACTCAAGATCATAATCTGGCAGCTACCAGTTAAAGATGATGAAATTCATTGTTTAATTATACAAAATTATAGGAATTAAACGATATTTAAAAAAACTGTTAACGAACCTAACTAATAAGCTCTTGGATAGATGGTTTCTCATAAATGATCTTTGGTATCCTCAATAAATGGATTACTAAATTTTACTAACCATACAATCCCGTAAATTACAAAATAATACTTATGGTCTATTCAAGTACATGTGATGTCATTAAATACGATATAATTAACTAGCAATAGATGGATGAATTATGAAAATTTGCATGCATCTTGAAATTTTAATTAAAAAATAAATAAATCTTAAATATGCAAAATGAAAACTAACTATTAAAATAGAGCTAGAAATATAGGGCCAAAAGGGATAAATAAGTAGAGCAAATCCATTACAGAGAAGTGACCTTTAATGAATTTATTTTTCAAACTTTTTTTCTTATTGAATCCGAGAAATTTCACACATTACGGTTTTTCTGATCCTCCTGGATCAATATTACTGTTCAAGGTTATTTAAAAAAGAGCAAATCTGCAAAAGCCTGTCTTTATATAGTGTCTATATTAAAATTTTTAGCAATTTAGGAAAATCATATAAAGATGAATAACATAAAATTTATCTAACACAAATGGAAAGATTTTTTTTTTTGTAATTTAAATATAAAATCTTTATTGCTAACATAAATGTAATCCTTTTGTCAATTCTACATAAAGATCAAATAAGACACATATAAAGGTTATGTTAGTAATGCAAACAATCATAACAAAGAATATAACAGTAGAAACTTTTCATACGAAATTACACTATATCAAAAAATGAGGTCTCACGAGTTTATTCATACTTAATATGCCTAGTTTTCTACTACATTATGTTTATAATTAATCTCAAAAATTTTATAAAGATAATAATAAAGAATGTATAAATCTCTCTTGTCTACTTATTTGAAACTAGAATTTATATAATATATATTATCCCCTTGTACAATGAATTTCTATACATAAAAACTGCATGAAAAGTCAAATTATGATTTTGCAGACAGATTAAAGATTGTGAGGAATTTAATAATTCCCTAACATATGTGTGATTTTAAATAACAAATACAAAAAACAGAATAATATGTTTTCATACAAAGGAAATATATAGGCTAAACTTTTTTTTAACTTAATACAATCTTATTTTTCCGTGCAAAAATTTAAAATTATTGAATCAATTTAACAATACTGTTGTATTCTTCTGAGATGCTGTTACTTAAATCTTAAATTTAGAAGTGTATTTCAGTCTAATGAATTGTTATTTTGCTTTCTGAACATTTGATATGAAATGCTCAAAATTTAGCCTTTATCCCAATTATTAAATAATTCTTAACATTATAAACATAATTCCAATCAAAACTCAAAGTCTGTTGAAAACATTTTTTTAACTTATCTGGATTTAATTGCTACTGTAATATCACAGCTGTAGAATAGTAAATATTTTTGACAGAAGTCAAGTGGTATTATTTAAGACTCCATGATGACTGTCACCTCAGAGAAAATTCTCTTTAAAATATGAAAGAATTTAAATTCTATGTACATCATACAATTTTATAGCTAGCAAGTACATACTCTATGAAAACCTACAATGGTCTTCCTCTAAAAATTTCTGCCCATACTCCTGCTTCCCACCTGACTTTATGCAGGAGAACATTACATCAGAGTGAGAAAGGGATAACCCCACAGCTGCAAAAAAAGAAGTCAGACCCAAAATTTAACAATCCTTTTATTCAGCAGAATAAACATTTGTGATAACACATTATAACCATTGTGGAAAATTGCAAATAAAAGCTGTTACTTGAAATAATTCTACCAGCATACAGCTATATACTGACTGTAAGGAAGCAATAAAACTCCCCTGCTAAAACTGTCACAAAATTAGGCTGAAAACAACAGTGAAAATGTATATTTAACTGACAAATATTCATCATTTAAACAGGTGATAATAATAGGAATTTTCTGTGATATATTGTAGCAATGAAAATGTTTCTAATTTCACATAATATAAATTACCTAAGAAACGATGACTAAAACCATGAAAAAAAATTAAACTAGAAGCTTTATATCAAAAACCAGAAATTTTTATTATGACTGATAAAATGTATTGACAAATGATTTTATATTAGTTTTTCTGCTGAAAACAGGGCTAAAAAATGCTTTTTATTTAGTGTCTGTACTAATAATCTTAAAACCTTATGCAATTCTAGATTTGATGAATTAAAAAATTATAAAAATCCAAAGACATTATGAAAAATATGTAAATTTATCATTTCTAACTTACTTTTAAGCAGGTTTTAAGTTTTTATTTTTAAAGAAAACCTACCAAGGTGTTTTGGATAGAAGACCTTGGTTGAAAATAAGAATAATGATTTTAAAAAAATGGCTTTCAAAGACTATAACTCTATAATGTGCAGAATTCAGTGTAGATATTATAACTCACTGACATCTTTTTACTATAATTAATTACTGTATAATACTGTTAATCTCATAAGTAGCAAAAAATAAACAGAAAAACAAGGTTGTAGAATAAATTTGTTCAGAAGTTAAAGTAGACTAATTGAAAGGTTTTAAAGCTGAATCATTATTGATGAGTCTAACTTCAAAACATATTCAAGTTATCAACAGTTGCATATTATAATCTTTTGATAACTTTGTTTCTTCTTTCATATTAAAAATTTCCATTTTTAAACTTTGCAAGCTGATTTTGCCAAAGAAAAAGAATAGAATTGTTAGAATAAAAATACTTATTTTGTGCTAGACCACAATTTTAAACTTAATATCAATCTGATTTTTTTCCAATAGTAATTACAACTATACAATAAAACTACTGTAATTCTAATGCTAAAAAATGTAATTCTTTGGTTTTTTTAATATAGTGATATAATTATATGTTGATGTTTAATTATATTTTTCTATCTTATATAAAATTATATTTATATTATTCTATAGAATTCAGAATAACCAGCAGTTTGATTATTCAAGTTACAAAAGGTTATTCAGGTTAGTTCAAGTTATTTGGTTACAAAAGTATCCACTGTATCACCAAAAGAGTATAGCCTATGTGAATCAATGTTTTTCAAAAACAAACCAATTCAGTAGTGTTTTAACTAAAGGATTTCCATTCTATCTCAAAATAAAAGTAATATGGGCAATGAAATATAGAACAATGAAATATAGGCTATAATAATGTCTAATTTCCACTATAAAGCACTTCTTTTAAACCAATCATTAATTGCCTTATCAGTCATGTTAAACATATAGAGGTGGAGGACTTCCTGGTTTTCCCTGTACAAACCAATCTGTCACATTTCTATGAGTTCTGCCTACAAAATATTACGCAATGCTGCTAACCACACCAAAAACATAGAGCATGGGACATTGAATGACTATATTACTTTATACAGAAATTTTTTATGTCATTATTTAAAACTAATAAAAAGGAATGATTTTCTATAAATCTAAAATTACTGATAGCTTCTGTAAAGTTAAGAAAAATAACTTTGCAATATATATTTTGTTGCTTTTCATGAGAAGAGTAAAAAATTCATTTTCTATCAACTCAAAATGTTGGAAAACATGAAATTTAAAAAAAAAAAAAGGAATGTAATATAACAAATTTGAAAATGATGTAAAAAATGATCTGAATAAAATAAATTAGAAATGCAAATAAACCCACATATATTGTTTAAAAATATAATAGAAATGTTTGCTAAAAAATATATTCTACTATCAAAGGATGATAATACAATAAACTCATATTTTCTCCACTTCAATTGATTGAAATACCTGCTTCTTGAAAAGGAATATAATCCATGTGTAAGTTCTGATAATGATTGACCCTTTTCTGACCTTTTTTTTAAAATCAGATACTAGAGTAAAGTTAACATATTGCTAATGGGTTTAAACCTATCAGCCTTCTGCCACTGTGCACTTTGGCACATAGGAGTATTTGTCATGAAAGCTCAACAAGTTTTTCCAACACTGACATACTTACGTTTTCAGCACAAGAAATGTAACAAATAAAGAAGATATATTTTATCTACAACTATTTGATTACATATCTTGACCTAAGTTTTATTACATTAATAAAAAAATTAAGATTATTTAGAAAACACTTAGTATAAACATTTAGATAAGTACAAAATAGGTTTTTCAGGTAGAATTATTTCATTCTCTTTTTTAGCAAGAGCTTATATTTTAATACATTAGCTCTCAAATATTTAGAAAATTTATCCATGTGATTTATATGGTGAAGTGAAAATATAGTAGACAGAAATTTCAGTGTATGAGTTTAAAGAAATATCCTTAAAATATATTGCATACCTAATATAAGCATTTTTATTTAATGTGAGTACCTTTAATTTTAAATCTGAATCAAGAAATCCGAAAAATTCTGCTTGTAAAAAAAGAAAAAAAATACAACTACAAAAAACAGAATTTATTAAATGACACAAATAAGTTATGAAAGCTTTAATGATTCTAATGATCTATCACATAATTCATCAATGGTAACATTTTGTTTTTCGGATTTAAATTCCACTCTTTTAGCTGTTTCACCAAGTGGTAAGACTACTTTTGAATCAGTTAAATGAAATATTCTTCGTAAAGCATCATATGCTGCCATTTCTTCAGCAAAGCTTAATGTCTCACCAACTCCTCTGCCTACAAATTCTTTATTAGAATATAAACCAACATGATACACTGACTCTAGAGTATTGCGACCTGACTCGAAGATAAGTCTTGATTCTGTGGCATCTCGACCTTGTTTCTTAAAAATAAAATTTAACATTTCTAATGGTTTATCGAATTCCCATATCTCAAAAATGTCTTTACCAATTAACTGGGGGCAAATAAAATCTAGTACAAAAGTCTCAGCTCTAGAAATGGAATCATCAGATCCTATTCCAGCTACGATGGCCTTTAACACTGTTGCAAATGTGCCCTTTTCGGGAGGATATTCAGCACAGAATATCAAATCTTTTGTTCCAATGTTGAATGAAACATGTGATAGCACGTCATCAGAGAGCAAATAATCATGTACAGCTAATATACCTTCCTCTGGCATATATTGAAATGCATGTCTAAGATAACGTTTAATAAAGTTACTTATTATTTTTTCTCCTTGTTCAGCAAAGTGAGAGTTTGATTTTATGTCTAACGGTACACCTTGTACATCCATATCTTTTCTTTTTTGCTCTTCTAAACGCACATAAGAATCATGAATAAAAATAGTACGTAAGGTATCATCACTCATGTTTTCATGCAACCTTTTATTAAATGCATATAATTCAGCATCATAATTCCAGTCAAACCATTCATTTCTTTTACGTACTTTATCAGGTCCAGCAATTTTTCTTCGTTGTTTCATAACTTTCAAAATTTGAGCATAGGAATGCCTAAAATTTCTTTCTTGATTATAACTAAGTATCCTGACACGTGAAAGCCCATTTTCATACGCTAAAATATTTTTGGAAAAAGTTATTACGCGAGACACATTGTAAACACACCGTAACAGCGACATTTTTAATAATCAGAAGTTGTAGTGAATGAATAATCAGTGTAAACATTCGAAATATATATTTAAAGACCTTGTGGAACTTGACTGAAAAAAAATTTGATATATTTATCCATTTAACTTGAAAAACTAAAAATTCCTGAATTCTCCATTTCCCCCCCAAAAATTTTTTAACTATCCTTAATAGACCAATCGTAATTTTAAACTGTGATTGTAACTAATTTTTTTCTAGTGTTTACATCTGTCTGTAATGTGATCGTGTTTTCTAAATGTGCCGCAGTGCAATTTGACAGAATTTTATTTTAGGTATTTATACCGAATTATAATGTACATGTAATTTTAATTTCATAAAGATTTTCTCTAGCATTTTATCTAATTTATTTGGTTTTTGCGTAGTTGACACTAATTCTTTCGAAAGTGTATGAGATTAGGAAATAAATTTATTTCGTCTTTATGCCGTTGGTGTATTTAAAAACCTTTCCTGTTATTGATAATTTGACATGAGTTTTAGTTATGTAAAATACGCCGTTACATTTCTTTGCAGTAGAATTGTGACACGTCACAGTTACCAGCCAACAAATAGTTATACTGTTAGATCTTAAATTTAATATGCTGAATTTTGCCCTCAGTATGGCGGGTAGATTTTCGTTTTTTTCTTAAATCACTTTGAATATCCATGGTTATATTTAGTTTTTACGCGTTAGATCGTAGTGTTTTACTGTTTATTCAATTTAATTTTTTTTCTCATTTAGCTTGAAAATGGAGCAGAATGAAAAGAAACACGTTAGTTTAGTAGTGCTTGGAGATTTTGGTAGAAGCCCACGAATGCAGTATCATACATTATCTTTACTTAAGAGAAATTTTATTGTTGATGTTGTAGCTTATAAAGGTACTTTTAAAGTTATGATTTATTTACTAACCTGTACTAGCCTTTTCCTGTGAAAAAGTTTATCTTATATATATATATATTTCCTATTTTAAAAGAAACAAAATTTCTGTAATTCTGGACATTATGTGTATTAAATGTCAAGCATAGAGGATGTCATACATTATCTTTTTTAAAAATAGATACAGTTACAGTGACGTCAGGTTGATAGATTAGTAATAGCTGGCAATTTGAAATTGCTTAAATTTAGTCTAATTGTCATAAAGGCTTCTTAAGCAGTCTAAGATTTTTATTCATTAGTTTTAAAATATTTATTTTATAATTTAAAAGTAGTGAACATATACAATTTATTTTAAGAAATTAACTTTAGTACCATTTATCTTTTTTCAGAAATTATTACTTTTTTAATGTCATTGAATTTAAAATACTAGGTGTAAATATTATGTTTTCTGATAATTTAAATGTGTTATTTATTAATGTATTTATTAAGCATCAAAAACCTAAACTATTTAATGCAGTAATAGCAGATGTTTTAATTGAATAAAAAGCAATGTGGACTATCCTTTTTGGCTAGTTTTATTGTTTCTAATATTTTAAATAATTTATTTGTTTGTATTACTATATCCTTTTTTTCTGCTTAAAATTATATAATTATTTAAAATTAAATTAGGTTTTATTAACTAAATATTATGGAATAAGTGAAATCTTCTTCTGTGCCACATTTTTCATAGCAAGAACCTCATTTATTGTGTATTTTCTAGGATAAATTTTTTTAATGCAATTTCTTTAAAAACAAACAAAAAAAAGCATTGAAAGCAAATAAGGATATAAGAATTTAAGTTATCAAACCCATTCAGATGTAGACAGATTTTTAATTTCATCTATTTAATTTTACTTACCTGATTTTTCATCATTTAAATATATAATTAAAGAATCTTTCAAAAAAAGATTTTGTATTGTGTTGAGTAATTGTTAAGCGATAGTTTTTGAAAATTATTTTATTAAATACTATTCATAAAAATTATTACAGATATTTTAATAAAATATGTTATAATGATACACATGTATATCATCATTATTAATTATATAACTATTTAGTGAAATAATTGTATTTACATATGGATATATTCAATTTTTAGTATTCTCTTTTAACATTATCAAATTAGATTAAATTGTCACCTGTATAACCAGATTGAACTAATACATTAAAATCATGCATTTTAAGAGTAATTTTTTATAACTTTAAATAGCTGTCACATTTGATGCATTTATTGTTTAACATCTCTTATTGTAAAATTGTGTATCAATATTAAAACATCCCTCTGTCATAAGTTTCTGTAATAAATAACTTGTTACATTTGTATAATCTAAACATAATCCCATGTTAAAAGAGAATGTATGGGATTTTTCAATGTATAACGTATATAACTCAGCATTTGAAATCTGTAGATAAATTTTTGTTTATGTACTTAATCTATCAGATACTTCTAAAATCACTTTATGATTTTGTCCTAATGATAATTGATTTAAGATTATATATTTATGTCGTAAATATGATTGTTACAAAATTCTTTTTAAACTTTTACTGTCAGACATATTTTTATTTATTGTTTAAAAAAAATATATGATTTTTATAAGTTTGTCCTATATTTAGCATAAATTTTCAGAGAATAATTATGAATAAATTTCCATAGATATCTAATTTTTATAATCTATCAGTATATGTTTTAGAAATTACATAACTGTGAAAATTAAAAATTTTTCAGAAGTTTTTATAACTTATCTATTTGAAATTTCTCAAATTTTATAAGTTAAACATGTTTTTCATTTTTTTGCACTTTTATCTTTTATAATTTAATTTTTTCTTTTAATAATAGGATCAGAACCTCTTGAAGAAATAAATAGGAGTAATAATGTTCATTTTCATTACTTGCATAATACACCACAGTTTTTTGGTTGTAAGTTTTGCTTCTTTACATCTTGTAATAAACTTTTTTTCCTTTAATAAATTACATAATTTAATATTCATTGCTCTTGGTCTATGTTTATAAATAACTAGATCTTCTATCACCCCCTCCCCTAATAAAAGACAGTTTTTTTTTTTTTTTAAGTGCCATTAGTATTTTGTTTAAAACTCAGCTTTCCAGAGCAAACAAAAGAATTAAACATATCTTAATGTGATCAGTATCTTGGTAGAATGACATTTAGTAACTACTCTAAATCAAAATAAGAAAATCTTGCTTTATTTGATATTTATTTTGTAAAAGATGATAAGTATACTCATACCATCAACTTTTTTTAAAGATTGCTGCAATCTTATTTTTTTGCAATAATGATTTTTGTAGCATAAACTTCAAAACAAAAAGCCATTTCAGTAGAACAGTTATGATCTCTAGTTTTATGATAACAGCTGACCATATATTTAAAAGTAGTCTAATAATATTTAAGACTACTACTTATTCATACTTTTGTATAAAACATAATTCTATTGTTATAATATACATATATCTGTATTTCAGCTTTACCAGGAATAATCCGTTATGTTTTGAAAACAATGTGGCAAAGTGTTTTCCTTTTCTTTGCATTACTCACTATTCAAAAGATGGATTATATTTTACTACAGGTGGTAATATTTACATATTTTATTTTTTTTTAAAGTTTTTGCTTGTAACACTGTTAATTTTATAATTAAAGAATATTAATAAAGTTTTAAAGTATTAATAAAGGGTAATAACCTCAAATAAAATTCTAGTCTTTAATTATTTATCATTTTTATGTACAATTTTTTTTTTCATTTTGCTAGTATTATTAATGGCTAAGAAAATACTGTTAAATTCTTTACGATCATGAAATTTATATGAGTACATTGGTTTTTTGGTATTGAAATGTAAACATATAAATATTTTTTAATGTTGGATCTTATAGTTTTTATCATTAATTTTATCTATAATTTATTTCAGTTTTTAAAGCACACAACTTCATTACTAGAATCTTTTATTGCTCAGACACAAAAAATGACTAAGAAATTACTCAGTATTCATAGGTAATAACAGTTTTAGAAATGTAACAGTTTATGTATGGTGGTCATTATAAATCATACATTTAAGGAACTACCTAAATTATTTACTGCTTAAATTCATAATTTTCAATCAACAGAATTACTTGGGCCAAGCCCTCTAATCCTGAGATTTCTGTCTGTGGTGCATGAATTTCAGAGTGAGTGAAAAAATACATATAAAGGGATAGGATAGAAATAGTAGTTACATGAGTTCGATAATACAAGAAAGGTTGCACTATTTTAATTGAACTGATGAACTCCAAGATAATGGAGCAACAAAATTGACTGGACCAAGCCCTTTAATGTTGAGCTATCAAACAGTAAAGCTTAAAATTGACAGTGATTAAAAAAGAAAGCAAACATGAAATGAAAAAGTATAGAAGACATGGATCTGTGAATTTATAACACAAAAAAATAGCTATAATAGCTAATAATTTATTATTTAGAGGCGGGAGTAGAATTGCCCTTTGTAGTTTGCTAGAATGTGTTTTGTATATTTTAGGTCAAATGTTTTATTGATCATGGCAAGAAGAATGAAATACTTAAGAGAAATTTCTAATACAAGTAACAGTGAATCAGATTATTCATATGAAATTGAAACATTTGATTATGTGGATATAATGAGAACAATGAAAGTGCAAATGACTTGCAAATTCATATGAAATAATTGACATTTCTGAGTTATTTATTGAGTTCATTAAATTTATGAAATTTGCCTGAAGATTTTTATTTAGTTTAATTACTAATTTGTTCAAATTTTAAAAAGTTCATTTTTTTCCAACAGTGAATATAATTTTTATTAAAAGGACAGAAATGCAAACAAAACCATTTTCTTTAAATATTGTAACTGTTTTTTTAAATATCACAAAATTTTTTATTGTAGCAGATTCATATATTGTCAATAATTATAATTATAAATTTCAGCATAATTGAAGTTATAATTTTTTATGAATATTTAAATGAAGTGAGGCTTAACACAGAAAATCAGTTGGTTCTGTGCATGTGTATACTTTTGGATCGCATGAGCTTAGTAAAGTACTTTTTTCTCCTTCTGGTAGTCCTGAAGGAGTTAATAAGGATATTTTTACTTTGAAAGGTATTTTTAATAGATTGTAAATACTAACAATGTACAGTCTGTTGATTGTTATTAATTATCATAAACAATATTGAATATTTACTAAAAGCAAACCTTAAACCAATTTACAAAACATTTTTATTACTAATTTTTCAGTTTTTAACCAGTTATTATTTCAAAAATTCAATATATTAATAATTTCATTTTATATAAACTGTTTTTTTTTGCACATTTCTGTATTTTTCTAACAACCTACATTTCTTTTTTAATCTGTAGAATCCACCTTCAATTCCTACTTTACCAATTGCATGCTTTATTTCTTGGTTGAAAAAGTGCCATCTTATTATTGACTTTCATAATTATGGTTATACAATATTAGGACTTTCTGCTGGTCAGCAAAGTTTGCTTGTGAAGGTAGCTAGGTGGTAAGTTTTTTCCCCCTTCTACACTAGATTATTAAACTGCTTACTTATAAATTTGTTCTATATGATACTTAAACCTTTCATGGGCCTTGAGAAGATATCTTCCCACTGACTTGATCTTAAGAAATACCCAGCAAGAAATGGAAGACTTACTATAGACCAGCTACTATTCCAAATAGTATGAGTTTGTCAACTAATAGACAAATATGTTGCAAGAAAAAGGACTAGCACCATTACTAACTTCCAAGCAAGGAAATGTTCACTTACAGGGTTCCCACAGTCCTTAAAAGTCCTTAAGAACTGCTTAATTTTAGCTTTCATTTTTAAGGGCTCTTAAAACTACTTAATTTTTCTCAAAGGTCCTTAAAAACGTCTTAATTTTTAAATTGGAAGGCAATCAATTTCTCTATGGACGCAATCCGTTTTCCTAACTTACTATCAGTATTTTCCTAACTTTCTAGTTTTGTGAGTTCAGAGTTATATTTGCCCAAAACCGGTTCTAAGAATGCCAATACAGGGGATAAGTACTGTTCAAAGAATATATATATAAAGAATATGTAAAATATTTGTTAATGTTCATAACATTCTTTTACATTTTCTAGCCAAAAGTGCAGTATTAATAATAAAGAAAATCCTCAAATACATATATATTTTAAGTGTATTATTGTAGTAATTCAGAATTCTTTTCCTTAATATCTTTAAAAAATTATGAAAAAACTTTTAGTTTATTAGTACTTTATGGTCACGAGGTAGAAAACTTATTTGACGAATAATCTTTTGCATACTGAAAAGGTTTAAAGAATAAAGTCAGCTGCCCTTTCCTAATAGCTAATAGTCATGCAGATTTTAATTAAACAAAACATGGAGAATGGGGTGTAGATATTTCAGTTACTTATGCAAGTTTAATTTTCCTTGCATTGAATGTTATAAAAAAGTCTAAAACTTTCTTTTTTCCCTGGCAATGTCGGGTATAATCAGCTAGTATATACATATGTATATATATATATCTGAGTCATTTTTAAACCTGAGAAAGTACTGGTTATAATATTGTATTTTATTCACAACTTATTTTTAATTTGATCACTAAAAACTTTTTTCAAGATTAGTTTTTGTCAAATAGATTTATCTTATATTAATTTTTAAGCATTTTTAAAAATTTAATTCTAAAATATTGTAGGGCATTTATTGAACATGCCATGTCTGGTTCATAATTATTAAAATATGTTCCTCAGGAAATAGGGTTTATGTCGTTATGCCATGTATTTCAAGTAGGTCCTTATAAAAAGTTACTTTGGTCCTTAGAAAATCCTTAAAAAGTCCTTAATTTTTGTTCTGGAAAAAGAGGGGGACCCTGACTTAGCCAGTGTGTGAAATCATATATGCCAAAGTTGGTTTCCAACTATAGATATTATATGAAATGTATCACAATGTCTCAGGTAAAGGAGACCCAATATACATGTGTAGAATGGGATGCTCCCATGCTTTTCATTTTTCATGGCAGATAAGCACTGCCCAATTGAATTTTCTCTATAACTGTAGGTAGGTTGTTCCATAGGAAGTATAGTTTCCACCCTGAGAATTTACATGTAAAAATAAAATTTGCAAAATAAAATATTTTCCCCTAAATGCTCAAGTTTAATATATAATAAAAAGCCGAAAACTGGGAGGAATTTAAAAAAGGAATAAATAGCCCACAAAAGGTTTAAAATCTTATTTACTCCACATTTAATTTGTATTTTTTGCATTCAGAATCTTTTTCTTTTTACATGTGCATTTACTTATACAAGTTTATTTTTTCTTTTTCAGGTGTGAAAAGTACTTTAGCACAAAAGCAGATAATTCTTTATGTGTTACTAAAGCTATGAAATGTGACTTAATGGATAATTGGAATGTAAGGTAATGTATATTTCTTGAATGCATAATATTTTCTTTTTAATCAAATTTATTGATAACATGGTGAAAATGAAAAGAAATAAGTCATTATTTGTACAGGATAGTGGAAGTATTCAGTACAATTTGCTTTCTTTTGTTCTTTGATTATTCAAAATTTTATAATGATTTTTTTGGAAACTTTTGTGTTGTAGAACTATTAGTTTTAGTAACATTTATACTAACAATTGTTTTAGCAAGTTTGCAGTTCTTAGAAGTCTTTAGTTTGTAAACTTATAAAATTTAAGCTTAAATTTTGTTGGCTTTTAATGAGAGTGTATGTTCATCCTATTGCATGAACTCATATACTAAATTTGTGTTTAAATCATGGTTGGTTGGAAGGCTGGTGTTATGGTCTTCTTTATATTAAATGGGGGTAATAACACTGTAATTTACATTTCAACAGTATAGCTAGAAATATATATAAAATCTGAACATTCAGACTCTGCTAGTAAAAGACAGCACCCTACCTATTTCGCCACCATATGGCTGTTTTAATCATAAATTTCAGATTTATTTTTTGGTTAATTTTATAACATTGAATTGAATTAATTTGTTTTTATGGGAACATTGATCATGGGATTTATTAAAAACATATCCTGAAAGAGCTTTCTTATTTCTTCTCACACCTCACACTCAAAACACAATTTTTTTTTTTGGAGATGCATTTTTCACAATAAACATTTGTAAATATTTTATACAAAATTATAATTGATAGACTATTAAGTATGTGTACTCAAATTATAGTACTATGGCTTAGGGAACGACAGGTTTTCCTGCTATAACAATAATGTCTAATTTAAAATTATTTTCTAGAGTCTAGCTTTTGAAGTGTTTCTACAGATCATAGACAATGCAATCTAAAACATTATTGGAACTCTTAATTTAGTTGTTAGGTTATAGTTGCTATAAAATACCACATTTCGCTGCTGCAATCTGGAATTACATAACTCTCCAACATTGCTTTATACGAGAAGTAGTTTTTTAGTTCTTATCTTGTAGATTTTGAACCCTTGTTACCAAGTTGTGAAGTAAAGAAAGACATTAATTTAAGATGACATCTGTGACCCACTACTTCATTCATGGTTCTGAAGTCCTTTTTCCAGGAAGAGAGAACGGAAGAGGGTGGAGAGAATGGGACAGTTCATTTTCCATTTTCACCTACTGAAACATTTAGGACTTAGGGTAGTAAAATTTTCCACACTTGTTGTCTTTAAAGAGTTAAAAGTGGACATTTTTTTATTAGCATAAACCGTATCAACCAACACAAGGAAACATACTGTTAAGGCGGCGCTTTACTCAGCCTCCGATATGACGAAGCTAATGTTAAGTGAATGGAAAAGTTATTCCTAGTTTACAAAATCACATTTGGATTTTTTCAGAATTTTTTTTTTTGCTCGAGGTACTTGATGCCTTAATAAATAGAAGCTTTTTTTTAAATTTTTATTTTTCATTCAAAATCTATTTTTAAAAGGTAATCAAATTTTTGAATTGAAGAAATAAACGGTACTTTTTCCTTTATCTGTTTATATATACTCGAGATTGAAAAAATTAAAAATTTTAAAAACTAGCTTACATTCTTCAATGTTCAAGCTTTTAGTAGAAACTTATTTTGAAGTTCTATCTAAATTAGGAAGAGTGTAATTACGGGATAAATTTAAGGAAAATGTGTAGAAATCGGAGCATTTCTCCTCAGACTCCGCCTCCGCCGGTTATGGGGAAGATTCATAGAGGAATGGGGAAAAAATTCCGAAATTGGGGAAATAACAGAGGACTGGGGAATAGATATAGTGATTGATGTATCTGTCAAGACAATGTGGACAGTTCCTTTGGTTGTTTGAAAGTCATTCACGGTTCACGAAGGGAATTTGAGACTTTTTTTACAATCGGCATTGATTTTATTTGTACTCTCTGGCAATATTTGCGTATTTAAAATTTGGACTTTTTATGCATGTTTCAAAAATTTCAACACTAAGCTTATTTTATATTAATAATTGTGATTTCATAGTTCAATTTTATTACTTGTTTTTCTTCAAATTTTCTTAAAATAAAATTCAGTATGAGCAAAAGATACAGAAAAAAATGTTACGATTGGCAATAAGTTAGAAATATTATTTTTATTGCTATAATAATAATATCTTATTTAGCTCCTGCTCTTTTGATTGAAATATGAAATCTATACTTAAAATTAAATCATTATCTATATATTATATATTATATATATTTTTATTTATTTTATGGTTTATATTTTAAATTTGGAATTATGAATGTTCCAGTTAAGGCTTTAATAAAAAGTCTAAAGATTTTTTTTATGCTTTCGAAGTAATATTATAAAGACTACATACCAAAATTGCCTTTATAATTTTTCCTGAGTATTGAATACATTTCACAACTCATATTTTTGAAAATTAAATTCAGTTTACTTTTTCTCTTCTATTTAAAATACCAAACTAATAATTTGGATGTATACAGGTAATGGTAGAGCATACAAACTTCATATATGGGGAAGGGGGGAGGAATTAATACACTAAAGCTCAGCAGACAGTTAAATTTTTGTACGATATGTTACTGTCAATTTACTTACATAGTCAATTTATAATATAACATGCAAGTTCGTAAATTTCGGCCCAATTTGTATGTAAAAAATTAAAAATCTGTGGTCTTTCCTTTCAGATTATTATTTTAGAGGGGCTGAACCCCAACCCAGAAAAATTTTTCTAAATAAACGTTAAAGAAACGATATTGAAACCTGTTTTGTTTCGATGAAGTGTTTAAAGCTAATATGACTGAGATCTTTACCTCTGCATTCTATGGTTTAGCACTAGGACCTTTCATTTTGAATTATATAAAGAAAACTTATAACTTCAGGTATCATTTCCCATCATTTCCAAAGTATATAAACCCGAACGATGGCCGATTAGGGTGCTGACCTTCGGAACTGGAATTTGTGGGTTCGAATCCCTCTATGGCATGGTTGTTCGTAGCCGTTCGGAATCGGCTTTAAGCAGTAGGTCCCGGTCTCATTAGCCCTCTTGTTGCCAAAAGTAGACCGTAGCGCTCCAAAACCAAAGACCAAAGCTTGTGTGTGTGTGTGTGTGTGTTTTGGAGCATGGTACCATTATTCATAATAATCTTTGTCATGTATATAAAATGCCAATAAAGGAAACCTCGTCATTCTAGAAATTTTAAACATTTAGATAAACTGACTATTACTCAACAATTTT
>CM063508.1:7276926-7278040 GCA_032207245.1 Pardosa pseudoannulata | reverse complement strand
ATTAAATTTCTTTACAGTATTAGTAGCGGGGATGGGAGCAGGGCCGTAGCTAGAAATTATGTTCTGAAGGGGACCAAGGGAAGAGATATTGTTCTTTGTGAATGATACTTCTGTAAAACTACTAGTTTTTCTTATGCATGTATACCCCTAATGAGTACCATAGCACAAGGTGGCTTTAAAATGGCAAAATGATTAAAAAAATGATATAATGAACAAATTTAAAGCCTTGAATGAATATTCAAGAATCTGCACAATGAATTTAATAGTAAAATGAACATTAAAAACCTTTTATACATTTATTCTTTTAAATATCTCTGTCTTAGCTAAATACAAAAAATCTAGTCTAAAGTAAAAAGTTGAAGCTATTTTAGAAGATAGAATCAGTCTCAAAATACTCACCATGGATCCTCCCAGACAGGAAGGCGAAATACAATAGATTCTGGAAAATGAGCTTGAGACGAATGTCCATAGGGGATGGAGGTGGGGGTGGGGTACATAAAGCCTTCGGCCCAAGACATTTATGACCGAAGCACTCTCTTTCTGAGAACACTGTTGTCTACGTACAGCTAGGCAGATGACACCCACACACGTGGTCAATTTTCTTTCCACAAAACGGTTTTTTACATAGAGAGAGATGGTTAACGGAGTTTCCTGGGCCGATCCTCTAACTCCGAAAAACTACCACACAGGTAAAATGGGAACTAGCGGTGGTGAGAACTAGAACCTATTAAGTTAAATAAAATTTTGAACAGAAATCCAAAATTATGCCAAGGCGATCACCGGGATCAGTAATATTGTTTAGGCTAATTAGAAGTTCTTTAAGTTTAGTTATGAGAGCTTTTATGTTAGTGATACCAAGAGATTTAAGAAATTAATTTGCCAAATTCAATAATTTCATTAAAGGTAGAGTTATTTTGTTTAACGTTTTCAGCATTAGAATCTTGGGTGGTTTTAGTTACTGAGGAATTTTGCAGAGTTTGAGCATATCATTTACCATTAAAAATATTAGTATTAGGAGGTTGTATATTTTTAGTTTCAAAGGAAGGTTTGTTGGTTTTAGATTACTAGGGAGTTTTGGGAATTTATTACATCCTTTGTAACTTGCAGGATGATT
>CM063508.1:7244426-7271926 GCA_032207245.1 Pardosa pseudoannulata | reverse complement strand
ACAGTGTAGACATCGTGGTACCTGGGAAAACAATCCTTTTGTATCCACACAAGCGAAGTCCACCTCTCAAAGCAAAGTTCTTTGATGTCGACACACCGCTAAATCACGCCGTTACAATAGTTACTAATTATTCTTTTAGCTTTTAAGACCAGTTTGTTCAAACCTCCATCTGCATTTATAGTCCTGCCTACTTGCATCGAAAATAATGCTAAATTTCTCAACCTTATGTTGTAACGGGATGAGCGATGTCCAAATGGTTAGAGCTCTGATCTTCGGTACCATAATTCGTGGGTTCGAATCCCACTTTGGCATGGATGTTCGTAGACGTTCCGAATCGGCTTTTAGGAGTAAGTAACGGTCACATTAGCCCCCGTATTGGAAAAAAAGCAGACCGTAGCTTTCCAAAGCAAATTACCTATTCTGTCCACAAAAGTTTAAGAGGTTAACTGAATATAGATATAATTAAAAGTAAAACAATTTTAAATCCCTCACATTCATTTGAATTCTAAATAGATTATCACCAAATTAACTAATCATGAGTTTTAGTATTTTGTTTAATTGTTTAGTCTCACGTAAAATCGTATGCTACTTTATTTTCTACAAACACATCTTTGTCAAAGAAGAAGTATTTATAAAGTAAATTAAATTTTTGAATAAGCAACTTATATGCACAAAAAAAAAAAAAAAAAAAAAAAAAAAAAAAAAAAAAAAAAAAAAAAAAACGCGCAAGTGAGAGTTAACATAACATAAATAAACTGAAAATCTCAATGATAGCTTTGTAGGTGTATATTATTGGACGATTTTTGAATTAGTGACTCGAAATTGCTTTCGATTGATGAACTAATTGAGTCACAATTTACAGAAAATGAATGCAAAAATCACGATGATGACACAGTAGTCAATATCTGACCATCAAATTTGAAAGAAATAGTATCATGTGGGGGAAATTTACGATCCTTTTAATGTGTTATGATATCAAACAAAACAAAACATTTCGGCATTCAAAGCTCTCCAAAATGTTTTTTTAAATGTTAAAGGAAATGTTCCCGAAACACAAAACTGTCTGATTTCTATAAGTTATGAATACTATTTCATAAAATCATTAAGCTTGTTTTATTTTATCTTCTTTTTAAGACATTAACGCATTATAAATTTCGTGTATTGAAACCATACAAATGCAGCAATACAACATTCTGTTGTTGAATAGGTACTGTACACTCTGCAATTTCTTAATAATATTTGATTTATATTTGTTTTTTTCTAGGTATGTGAAAAACGAATTAATTGGTTCTCCGATGTACGTTTTTTTCCATTCATATTTCTTTTTTTTTTCGTCGTTTTTTAAATCTCTGTTTGATGAAATATTTTCCTTGCGTTCCAAACTAAAGCAATTTATCAAAGGTTTGTTCTATTTACTGGTTTGAGGTAACTTTGGATGTTAGTTAAAAATATTTAGAATGACATTTCTGTCTGTACTTGTTTCAGTATTAATGTCTGCTGTACTGTCATACACTAGAAGGGTGATGGGGAATTAATTTGTTTGTTTCAGTATTTTAACCACAGGAGGTACACTAGAATCGGCTAAACGAGCAGCGGTAGCTCCACCGGCAAAGACGTCGTTTTCATAACCGGAGAGTTGTAAGTTCGGAGCTCGAGGATCTGTCGTGTTCATTAATAGCTGTTGAAGCATGTAAAAAAGGTTCGTGGTGTTTTCCATATTGAAACGATACTTCTGGAGGTGACAAGCCCCGCCTTGAGGTCTTCTACTTGGTCAATGCTTCTAAATTTGGAGAACCCAGCGTTGGCAATGTTATTCTCGTCAGTAGCATTCCTTAAACTATACGTACTCTTCAGGTGGTGTTAAATGAGTAATAGCTTCATCTGTTTGGCACAAAAGCTATATCTGTATTTTCAGCTTCAGTGGAATTAAGAATCGACTAAACTGAAAAGAAAAATTAAAAGTGTAGAAAACATCGTGAATGATTAAATTATTATTATTGATTATAATTATACATTATTGATTATATTGGTATATACATTATTGATTGATTATATATAATTATACATTATTGATTATATTGGTTATAATTATGCATTATTGATTATATTCATGTAATTGCTGATAATATGTACATTCTTTCTCGGTAAAAAATAATTTAATTTCTAAAAGATCTTTTTTTAACCCTTTATATCTCAATAACCCCCAATAATTGGCAAAAATGTGTATTTGCTAGAAATAAAGAGTGCATATTTCTAATAATACTGTAAATTACAGAACACAAAAATTATCTTTACATGAAGAATTTAAAAATACCTTTGTGAGAAATCTGCTCACGTTTTTGACTTTTTTTGTACAAACTGAAAAAAAAATAAATGTATGTCATCACAGCTTAGTTATAGGAAGATTACTTTTGCCGATATTATAGGAATATTACAGTGGCGTGCGGTCCATATGTGCAGGGTGTGCACTGCACACCCTGGCAAAATTATAAGAGACAATCATTTTCTGCACCTATGTCTACCTATCTTTATATAGTATATAGTAAATATTATTTATAATATATTCGAATATTATGTTGATTTGCTTGCTTGTATTCTCGCAGTGCGTGCGGTACTAGGTGCTGCACCACGTAGCGAGTTCAAAAGCAAACGAACATAAGAAATTTTTATGTGTACGCACTGCGCACTAATAGAATATCACGCTTTATACGTATGGGCTACTGAAGAAGCACAGCATACTATAGCACTGAAGAAAGTGCAGCTATTTTTCCTGCACTTGGCATTCAGAATCATCAGAAGGTACGGTTTATTAAGCGTTGTATTACAGAGGGGACTTACGTGCTGAAGCGATTTTGGTTTTTTAACTGATTAACTAACTGGCCATACGATTTTGCAGACGGTTAATATTTAAATTTATATATTGTAAGATTATGTTTTCATGGAAATATAAAAGAAGTATTTCATCAATATAAAGGGAAATGTTTTAGTGTGGTAAAGTAGTTTCGGTGATGTGTTATATTTATAGAAATAATTCGCTGAAAAATAATTTTGTTTTGTTAGACAAAAAAGAAATGAATTTTAACAGAACAGTCCAAATTTTACCATTCATTGTGTCTTACAGACAGTATATAAGTTATACCTGTAACACCATATCCCTGGTTTTGTTTATAAAAACTGTGAAGATGTTTTTCGCAGATTATATGATTTCCAAATGTTAAAAACAATTAATAAATATAATTTAATCCACTGACCGAGCGAGAAACAGTTCGTTTTAATGCGCCAGCGTGCAGTGAAATCCTCTGCATGTGGAATAGACGTTCGGTTTGTCGGCGCCAATGGCATTCTGATGAGGTACCGCAGTGGCGGGCGCCGTGTGGTGCTACGTTTTCTGAAAATGTAAGATTTTCGTGGAAATATAAGTTTTTCGTTATTTTATTAGTAATACGAATAGACGTATGGATTTTGTGTACAAATGAATAATAAAAGTTAAAAAAGTGTTTCATGTACATTTTTATGGTTTTATTATTATTGTTGTTGTTGCTCTCTGCACACCCTGCATGAACACCTACCGCACGCCACTGGAATATTACTTAGATTGTCAGACATGACAACTACTCCGGAGTTGCTCCGGAGAAATGAGAAAATTGATAACTCCGGACACTTCTCAGATTGCTCCGGATAAGAAAATAACTTTTGAACAGTTAAAAGATTACAATTCAGCCATTAAATACAAAGTTCTACAAAAAATACTGCTGAATATTACTTTTTCTACACAGTAATGCCGCATGTTATATAGTTTTCAGTACTGTGTTTAAGAACCAAACTGAATTTAGGCCAAATTTTGGTACACAAACTCTAGAACCCCTGTTGATAGAAAAAATGGTAATCAGCGTCAATGTTGGTATAAGAAACACTGTCTGAAAAATAAGTTGTTAAAGCTAAAAAAAGCTACTCATATATTTTTATATGCATCGATTTTAATTCACATTTTACAATTCACTACCGTGTAAATATTTTAAGTTTAATTATAATTTAGAAACCAATAAGATATGCAATTATGTATAATCTGTAATTAGCATGTTAAAATTTCAAACCACGCTGTTGCTCCGGACACAAGTGCCTGAATGTTGGCATGCTTGAGTGTGGATATTATAAGATGACTCAGCTGATGGTGCTGTGGGGTAGTACATTGCTGTTGTTATTTCAAAGTCATTAAAAACCCAAGTTTGCTTTATATCGTCTTTAATTATAGTAAAATACCCCTGATCTATATTACAATGTTCAAATATAGAACAAACGACAAGGAAATATGATAAAAAAATATTTTAAAAAAATTAAAAAGTAAAAGAAGCACTCCACGTGCTACCCCTGAAAAAAAAATTGCCAATGTCCAAGAGAACGCTGCATTCTTTTCCTTCCTTCTTTTTACTCAGGCAACCCAATACTTTTTCCATTATCCTGTGCTGATGTGTTAGTTGTTCCATTGTCCTTTTTACAATGCGTCCTTTCCCAGCTCTGTCCAGAAGGACCGAGACTCCAAGGATGGTCCTGAATCGCCTCCTGGAGACCAATCACAATTCTCCAAAACTTGGTGAAGTTGAAGTGCAATTATTTTCACTGGCCACACCACACGTTTCGTGGAGTCGCGAAAAAAACTTGGGCATTCAACCCACAACGTGTGAGTGCGGCGAGCAAATCAGTTTCGCAAACCTTATATCAAACATTGCTGCACTCTCACAGGCATTTTTGCAAGAGGCGCAAACAGGAATATTTCTACATTGCGTCAAAGGAAGGCCAACATTTGAAAACTTCAGTTGGTCAGCAAAAGATTTTGCAAACTAAATACCGCCATTTCTTGTTCCTCTTTCAACCTACCCCCTACCAAGAGACCAACTACAAACTTGTGTCCATCGGACATCCAAAGTTTCCATGCTAGCTGGAAGTAAGGAACAAGGGCGTAATTTGGGAGAGGCAAGGGGAATCAAATCCCCTTCCCGAATTTTTTAAAAAGAGTCAATTTTGCTGTTTTTTCTTCCAACTTTTTGAGGTTTACTCATATTTTAAATTTTTTATTCGACTTTTGCCCTCTTACTTGAAACTGCCAATTTCGTCTTTGGTAAGGAATACGATTGCAGTTATCATTTCCCTCTTTCCTTCGAATTTTAGAAATGTTTCGTTTGGAATCAGTCATTCCCCTTCCAATATCAGATTAACGGTTGACCTATGACATCACCACGTGCGTTTAACAAGCTGACGCGACATATCTCTGTTTAAATACAGATATCAATCGCGATATTGACCCAGGGTTAACGCATCTAAGATGTTTTACGCATCCGGAAGGAAGAGTTTTATCAGATTATAAACAAACGTTTACCCGATCCATCAGTCATTAAGCCGCCAATTATAGCCGAGAAGGGCAGGCATTTTTACAGGGTTAAGGTTGATTATAATCACACTACCGCGCAATAATGAAGATGGAGTACGGTAAAGATCTGAAAAAGAATTTGAAGATATAGGAGATAATATCAGTTAGATGCGTAATTGAAACTGTATTTGATAAACATTAAGATAGATTCTATTAACTGTTAGAATTATGTGAGAAATGTTTTATGTAAGAAGAGGAAAGGGCACAAAAGAAAATCTGTGAATGACATATTTTAAAATGTGCTTTTGGAGATGATACAATTTTCGAGCCGGATACCATGCAAGCAAAAATAAATGTCTAAAATGTGCGATTAGTGATAAACATATATGATTTATGCAGCAAATTGGATATTTCGTCTCTAAAGGAATAAACAATAAACGACGATTAGTAAAATGCTGCTTATTGAAAGTTATTCTAATACTAGCATATAGCCTGTCATATGACGGGTTTGGTTTGGTTTAGTTTGGTTTGGAGAGCTACGGTGTACTGTTTTGCACACGAAAGCTAATGAGGCTGGGACCTACTGCTTAAAGCTGATTCCGAACGGCTACGAACATCCATGCCATAGTGGGATTTGAACCCACGAACTCCGGTACCGACGATCAGCTCCCTAACCAATCGGCCAGCGTTCGGCCGTCATGTGACGGGATTAATAAAATTTTTAATTTTCAAGAAATGTAAAGTACCCTATGAGGCAGGTAAAAAAAGGTTTGTTTTTTGGCTGAGAATTACACGATCAATAATTTGTTTATCTTTTTACTCCTCTAATGTCTCCCGATAATGTGAATGCAGTATAGTTTGGTTCGGTTTGGTTTGGAGAGCTACGGTCTACTGTTTTACACACGAGGGCTAGTGAGACCGGGACCTATAGTTTAAAGCCGGCTACAAACATCCATGCCAGCAGCGGGATTCGAAACCGCGAACTCCGGTTCCGAAGAGCAGTGCTCTACCATTCGGCCATCGTTCAGCTAGAATGTAGTATAGAATCACGTTGATTACATTTAGTCAAACCATGTGTTTATGTATAAAAAACAAACCCACAAACGAACATACTTCTTAATATTCAAAGACATTTAACTTAAACGCTAGGCATTTATTAGTCTGTGAAGTAGACTCATAGACTTTTATGAAAAGAAAATGTTGTTAATACGGTGATAAAATTTTCGTTGCAACAAAAAATAATCGATGATTCAATTTAAAATCATCGCATATATACCTAATCTATTATTTATGCCAAATTTGAAAAAAAAAAAATTATTTCCGTAATATCTCAGTTCAGCGATAAAACGTATGGAAATAATGCAGACGATATTTAAATAATTTAAAATAAGAAATGGTTAAAGGAGATGGTTTAAGGAATGACGTCATAATAATAGAAAAAAATCTTATTTTACCTATTTATTGTGTGATAAACTTAATAGTTTGCTCTTAACGGGGGAAAAAAGTGCTTGAAATAATGACATTAAAAGCTCTATAAGAGGGGGAGGGGTAGATTTCGAACGTTTTAAATACTCGTTTTGAATTTTGCTAACCCTAACTCATCAAGAATCCAATAGGGATGCCACTATCCATTCCAGGTCCAACCATTTCCTAAATTCGAGGACAAATGGACAGATAACTTAGGCTATTATTATATGGGGGATTCTGTTAGTTTTTAGTATCAATAGTCGAACAAGCATATCGTATCAAATAGCTCTCCATATCTCTCTCTCTCTCTCTATATATATATATATATATATATATATATATATATATATATATATATATATATATGTAATATATCAAAATTATTTAACTATTAATATTTCTTCAAAAGCCTCCTCTCTCCAATTTTAATTCACTTAAATATCTTTACCAGCCTCAAAATGGTTTAATAAACGGAGTATTTTCCACTTAACATTCCTTTCTGTCCTAAAACTGTAAACTTTCTGTCGAGGCAGCATTTTCCCAGGTGTTGGCGGAACATGTTTTCGCGTTTTGCTGATATTGCATTTAATTCGCTTAGTAAGTTGTTTTTGTTGTGGGAAAATTCTTGTTGTCAGCGCTCTTGGGTGTAATTGTGTCAGAGCAGAGTGAACTCTGTGGCTTTTGATTGTATATTGTCCAGAAGGATAGATGTGTGGTATTGCCGCTCTGAAATAAAGTTTTAAAATTAGACTTCTGAGTTCTCTTAAATATGAAGCCCGACTGCATTCTCATTACTTATAGCTGTTGAGCTTTCTCTTTGTGAAGGAGTGTTATAAAAAATGGATTACATATATATATATACATATATATATATACATATATATATATATATATATATATATATATACATATATATATATACACACATATATATATACATATATATATATATATATATATACACACACACACACACATATATATATATATATATATATATATATATATATATATGTGTGTGTGTGTGTGTGTATTTATACATATATATACACACACACATGTATATATATATATATATATATATATATATATATATATATATATGACAAGTCGTGATCCAAAGTTGAGCCGAATGGAAAACAGTCTTCTTGATAATAATAAGTTTTATTGACTCGTCGTTCTTAAGGAAAGCAACATGCGCCATTTTCATTGTTCGTGACGGAGCTATGCGTAAAGGTGTTGACCACTTCATTTCCACGCTCCAAATCCAACTTATCTGTTTGCAAGCCCATCAAATAGCTGAGAAATGCTTCCGCCTGACCGAATTATCTTGAAAGCTTACGCGAGCGTGAGTCTTTTTTATTTATTTTATTATTATAAAAGAGTTCTAATTTTAACATCTTTTTTAACTTACATAATTTCCAACTACCCCTTTTTTAGACCTGACACACACACACACACACACACACACACACACACATATATATATATATATATATATATATATATATATATATATATTCTTAATTTCCTGACTTGTGATAACGAAGATATTAGTAGTTTGTCTGACTATAGCCCTAGAGAATTTAATAAAGGATTAAGATCTTCTCTTTAGCCATTTCTTGTATCAGACCGATAAAATAATTTTCTACATTGCTTCATCTCCATAAAATCCCCTATATTTTACTTGTGGTCTTACCTTTGAGTAGGGTTCTTTATTTTTTATTTAAAATTTTTTTAAAGCACTCATTTGTCTTGTATTAAACATATTTGTATACTAATAGAATAATAGAACCAAATTTCCTACGCATTAATTTTTACATTACGAATATGAAGCTTCACTGTTCTGTGCGCCAGAATCAGGGCCCGACTTACAGAAATAGCATCCGGGACCCCCCTCACTCTGCTGTACACAGGTGGTGGCTACGGGGTGATTGTTATCATAGACTAACACGGTGTAGTCTGTGACTGTTATATGTAGTGATGCTTAAAATATGGTCCGCAGAGCCTTTAACGTTGATTCACGTACGTAGTTAGTAAAATAAGATTAGTTTAAAATGAAATGGAAAATTATACTATAAGTAAAATTATTAAAAAAGTTACAAAAAAAAAAAATCCTGGAAAGTTAAACGTATATTAGAGTTTTGTAAGTCCTTACGCAAGGAATTTTCCTGCCTAAAACAGAATGTAGCTGCGTGTTCTATATTTTTTGCCAGCACTTACATTTGTGAACAAGCTCTCTAATGATACTGAGTAAGTCAAAAACTAAAAGAAAAAAATTGTCGATAATTTAAAGTGAATTTTTGACATACGCATCATATTTCTAACTTGAAATGGCAGTTATTTAGGAGGCCTCCTTTTGACAGACGGCCCTGGCGCTTGTCCCGTTTGCCCTGTCTTAAATCAGGCCCTGGCCAGAACAGTTTCTGCCTAAACAAAACAGCCTCCAAGTTTTGCCTGCCACTTCCAGGGGTATTGCTTGAACTAGGAGAACATTGGAATGAACACCACGGATCTTTAGGGGGCTCGAGCCTCGAACTTACAACCCTTCCTGTTATAAGTCGCCACCTTTTCCAACTGAGCTTCTGTGGCTCGTATTGAAAATTATTATAAATATTTACAAAAATGGACTTCTGTAATATCATAAAAATATTTCCAGAGGAAAAACATTTTTAGCCATGAACTTAAAAGATAAAATAAAAAATAAATAAATAATATTAATATCAATTCACCTATAGAGATTTTGCTGCTCCTATCCCCCCACCTCTTTACTCCCCTACCCTCTACGTTACTACCTCAAAATTAGGATTAAGCCCCTTAGAGGCCATTTAAGATTTTTTAAAGATTTTGGCGGGCCTTATATTTATGTTGTTCACGGCCCAAGGTTAAAACACTTCAACTCCGCTCTCCGCTAGGGGACGCACTTAACACAAATGTTTTGTCTATGTATTTTTTTGTAGTTCAATAAATGATTTCAAAATGGTCGCAAGCTACTACTTCCCCTCCCCGAACATATGTCATTCCAAATTTTAACAATAACAAACCATGAAATTAAATTTTATTTATCGAAATTAAACAACAAACTTTATATTTCCAAGAGGATAGCAAATAAAATTTATCTTTGTATATTTCCGCTTTATTCACACTTAGAAAGTAATCTACTAATTTCTTTAATTGCAAAGTTTTTACAGATCCTCAAAACTAATCTGATCCTCAAAACTGACATATCTGGATTTTCATTTACACTCGTGTCCATAAATTAAGGATAATGAAGTTCAGGCAATGAAAGAGACAAAAGCAAAACAAATTTGATTTATTTGTAAAGTCTATTTATTAAACAAAAGGTAAAGAGCAAAAAACATGCTATATGTTTGACACAATTAATAAAAATTGCGATTTTTACTCCCTGGAGCATATTTTAAAATAGAACCTATTTACAGAAAACAGTATAACATCTTTAGTATGATGGTTAATACGGAGTATGTCTCCCGGACGATGCAATACAAGCGTTACAACACCTACGCATGCTGAGTATCAGATTATCAATCTGATCTTGGGGAAAATTACACCACTCATCAAGCAATGCCCTCCGAAGTTCCGATAGACAGTTGGGAGGGGGTTGACGGGCTGCAATTCGTCGGCCAAGCATGTCCCACACATGCTCTATTGGATTCAAGTCCGGTGAGTATGCTGGCCAATCCATACGGGTGATATCCTCCGATTGAAGGCATTCGTCTACAATGTTTGCACGGTGAGGTCGGGCGTTGTCATCCATATACAGAAATTCAGGACCCATCGCGCCCCGAAACAAACGTACATGTTGTTCCAGAATGGCATCCCGATAGATGTGGCCTTTCATCGTTACACTCTGGACATGCAGGTCAGTTCTGGAAACAAGAATAATTCCTCCCCAAACGAGCCATCCTGCACCACCGTAACGGTGTCGTTCAATGGTGTTCTCTTGGTGGCAACGGGTACCCGGCGCTCTCCATATGAAAGTCCGGCGAGAATCAAAATGTAAACTGAACCTGGACTCGTCGGAAAACATCACACAAGACCACTGTTGCGGTGTCCACAATGCATGCTCTCTAGCCCAGCATAATCGCAGGCGACAGAGAGTTGCGGTAAGGGGAACACATCTGACAGGCCTACGAGCATATAGACCAATGTTCCCTAAGCGTCTGTACACGGTCTGCCTTGAAACTGTCGTACCGGTAGCTGAAGAGAGCTGACGAGACAGGTCTGATGCTGTGCTCCGTCTGTTTCTTTTGGCAGTAACTGCCAAATACCGGTCATCATTCGGCGTAGTAACTCGGGGGCGACCTGTGCTGTAACATCTACTCACATTACCATTATGTTTGAATCGTTGCCAAAGCCTGGAGATGACACTCTGGGCGATTCCAAGTTCCCCGGATACTTCCAGCTGGGTACGTCCACATTTCAGTCGTCCGATAATTCTACCACGTAAAAAATCAACCAAATGCTTCCTTTGTGCCATAACTATGCGGTTATTGCACTGAAAGGCTTTTAAAGCGCTTGTGAACAATTTTACTTCTTTGCTACCATTCCTTATATACCCCTTTCATACACTATAGTCATTGTGACGTACTATCCGCTCCATCTGGTGGTTTCCTGCAATTTGCATATTCTTCATCAAGATGTGTGTGATAATTCTACAGGTGAAATTTTTATTTTAGAGCTCAATTTCTGTGTGATTCTGAATTATCCTTAATATATGGACATGAGTGTAGTAAATTATCATCTAACCCGTCCTGTTGTCTAGTTGCTGTCTTGAGACTTTTAATGTTTCAACTGGAAAAATGAACATCTAGCTGAGTAATTTGAGGCTATTATCATTAAAAATATACGAAAACTGGTGTCTATATTTGGAGGGAATACTTTTGTCTTTAGTCTTTGGAATGCTAATCCATTGGGCTCTGCCCGCGTGGGTTCGAATCCCATTCTCGTCGTAATAATTTGCTAAGCATCCAGTAGTATTTCAAATTCTCTCTCCACAGCAGCGCACGTCTTCTGCGTTCGTCCACGAACGGCGCCTGCAGCGCGACGGGCGCGGACCGGGTACTTTGAAGGATCTAGTGTGGGGTGGGTTAGCCCCATACTTGCGATCTGCCCACCGCAGCAGGGATAAGCCTGGATGGCCTCACGGCTATATGGGCCCGGTTTGCGCTTGATTGTCTTTAGATTTATTTTCTAGAGTTCATCAATAAGACCAGGCGGTAGATTTTTTCAGCTGGATGCAAGACTTTGAAATTCCGCCCTAAACTATTTTGATTTATTCGCTGTGTCTTGCCAAAAATGTCATTATTTCTGGAATTCTGAATCGCATCTCATTTGCTTACAAAGCTTTCGTAGGACTTTGTTTTCTCTGAAATCTCCAGGGCATAAAGTTATTTTTAAAAACCCTCATTAATTATCTTAATGTATGGTTCTTAATGTATGGTTATAATTGCCTTAATGTGTGGTTCAGAAACTTGATCTCTAATTAAGAATGGAGAATGCAAAATTGCAATTTTAGAAAGGAAGATCCCGAAAAGCATCTTTGGTGTGAAAGAAAATGGCATTTGGCGAAGACACATAAATTCAAAAATTTATAGAACCTTTCGAGAGTTCGATATAATAAATAATAATAAAAAAAAAATATAAATAAAAGAATGAACTGGGCTGTTCGTGTCATACGAATGAATGATAGAAATCCAGGAAAGTAATTTTTTATTGCCAAGGCCTTTACGTCCCTAAGTGCCTAAACTTCATTGATTTGCCTTGGCTTGAAGCACTACGGCCTACTATTTTGCTACACGAAAGCTAATGAGAAAGAAACTGACTGCTTGAGCCCGTTTCCGAATAGCAAAAAAATCTATGTCACCAGCGGTATTTGAATCCGTTAACAACAGTACCGAAAAGCAGCGCCCTACACACACGGCCCAAACTTCATTGGATCGATTCAATTGAATCAGATTTTAAAGCAATGGAAATAAAGAACTGGCAGACTAAGTCAAAGACGAGTCTGTAATTCATAGCATCATAGTATTGCTCCAACCTGTTTATTCCTTATAATTGTTGTTTTTCGATTCTTACATACAAAGCTCACCCTCCTTAAATTCATGCAGCAATGATATCTTACCTTCACTTTTTTTCTATAGAAATATTTAACTTTTGTACAAAGTTTGGAGTATTTCAATAACTTTTACAGGTATTGCATATCTATTAGGTCATAAAACATGCTAGTTATCCTAATTGCTGCCTATAATCCGTAGTTACATGATATTTTCAGAGAAAAATATCGTATAATTCGCAGATTAAAGTTACACTTTAATTTTATGTGGTTCCCAAAAATGTAAGGTATACAGAAAAAAAACGTTATATCTTCTTGTGAAAAAAATTAAATTTAATTTTTTTTTACTTAATTATAACATTTTCTTTAAATTGTAAAAATATAATTTAACAAAGTGAAAATTTGGAGAGACTTTAAGAATTTTATATTACACATCAGTAAGAATATATTCTAAATATTTACATAAATTAGTACGGAAACAATAATGATAGGAATGAATTTTTCGAAACCATGTTTAAATAAAAAAGATGTTAAAACTGAAAATCCTTTAAATGTTTATGTTATTTGCGATCTGTGCTCAATTTTTAACCTGCAGTTATGGCGCCATCTGCTGACTTGAAAGTCAAAAACAAATTAAGAATGCGGAAGTTGAGATATTCCAGATTATTCATTTGTTATTTCTTGATAGAAATAAATATACAAAATTAAAAATACTAATTTAACAACATATATTCGTTAATTTGTAAGTAAATATTAAATTTGTATTTCTTTTAATTTTCTGAAAGGAATTATTTTTATCCTCATCAACAAATAAACTTCTCTGTAAATTTGAGCAGGTGCTGTCATCTATTATTCTTTAAGAAAGATATTTGTAAATTTTTACTATAAAAATAATTTTTAACAGTAGATAATATGCAATGGCGTAAAATACACATTAAAAGAAAATATAATGTTTTATAATATATAATACGCTGAATATTCGCAGGAAATTAGGGTATATGCTAAGTAAAGATTATTTAAATATATGGCTTAAAATTTGTGTCAGGAAGTTTAGTACAGCTGCAAATAAACAATGAAATTTAACCCCAAAAATTACCTTTAGTTTGAAAATTTAATGTAAATTTGATTTCATAGCCGTACGCTTAATTTTAATTAAAAACATAGGCTTTTCCTTAACGTTTTAAATAAAAAGTTTCCGTTAATACATATAAGTGTGTAAATTATGTATCAACTAGAAAAGTTAATAATTTTTTAATTATTTATTTACATTTTATTCTATAAGTATATAAATACGCTATAGTAATATAATATAAGGGCTGAAGTTTTCGTTGACTTCTGTGCACCGTTGTCCCTACATGGAATAAAACTTTCAAGAAAGTGCAATTATTTTTATCATGAAATTAACTCTTCATACTTTATTGCTGCATTCTAATTTTACATGGTTGAATTACAGTTTTTTCTAATGTTTCTTGGATAAAAAAGCTTTGAAGCATTTTATTAAACTAAATACAATGTATATGCGTCTATTAATTCTTTTTGTCGCTAGATGACAGCACTATTTCTATTAATTTTTTAGTGTTATATTTTCTCTATTTTCCTTTTACTACATTTACATTTATTATTCCAGTTTTATCAAAAGTATCAATTCTTCATACTGTGCCATCATCGTATGAATACGTCTTTGGAGAAATTTGTCTTTTTGAAAGCTGTAGTTTGTCTTCGGAAAAAAATTACTATATTTTTTCTTTTATAAATTCCTTTTACATTTTCTAAAGAGAGAAAAAAAAGCTGTGTAATGATTATATGTGTAACCTTAAAAGGCATCCTAATGTACTTTAAAATTGTAGATTTTAATAGTTACAATGTCATTATAAAAATTTTTAAAAGTATTTAAAGTGAACAATAAAGGAATCAAAGTTAAAATTATGCACACATACATATGCACACACACAAAAAGAAAAATAATGTTATCACTATTCAAAATTGTTTTTACCTCTTATTCATCTTGGTAATTTTAGTTACACTAAATGGTTAGTTATACCAGAGCGAGTATAGGTCATACTTTGGTATATAACTACCCGTTAGAAATTGATATTTTGTCCTTCTATATTTTATCAGTTTTCATCATCTTTCTATATTTTATCATTTAAAAATTGGGAAAAAATATTTCACAATTTTTTATACCTTTTGTAATGTTTTGATCAATTTAATTTTATAAATTGTTTTCTTCCTCAATATAATTAAAATATTTTAATAAATTTGAATTCAAATATTATTAGTGTTCTAAATAAATATGTTATGTAACACAAACATACTGACAGCATTTGAAAAATTTCATAAATCTTTTAATGTGCCTTCTTATTTCAGTCCTTGAAGAGCTTTCGAAAAAAGAAACTGAAGAAAATGATATCGTAAATATTTGATTAAATTAAATTTTATATAAATCCCTAAAATGCAATATTTCATACTGCGTTATTGTCAAAATATGACATCTGTGCTCTAATGAAGCAGGATGGGAATTTTTAAGCAGCCAGAAAATAGACGTTTTTGTCACACGTTTTAAATATAATATCTGGAATCCTTCATAATTTCTGTTATACATAAAATTATTAATAAACTCATTAATTTTAGGACTGTTCATAAATGTTGGTTAACCATATGCTTAAACGCATATGGTTCAACAACATATATCAACTGTTTAATATGCAAAGTATGCCGAAATGCATTGCCCAGCATATAATTACTTTTTCATTCGTTTAAATAAACAAATAAATGTAACACATATATGATAATAAATGTAACAGCTAAAAATATGGTTTCATAATAAATTAAAATTTGGAGAATTTTTATAATAAATTTATTTATTTAAACTATTTTATCACCAGATAAATGTTAAGAAAGATAAATTTAACTTTCAAATTGTCCTATAGATGTCAGCACGTATAACATTTGTAATTCTGCCAAAATATCACTTTCTTCGTAACATATTTTTTGATATTTTAGTAAATACAATGCAAGATTAAAAATGAGAAATAGATAAAAAAAATTACAACGTAAATAAGTAATGTGAGATGAATCGCTGATAGTTTTTATATTCGCTATTCTTGTTATTCATTATTCCTATTAATTACGGTATTGCTGTAAGTTAAATCTTCATTTCCAAATCAATTATAGTTATTTTTCAGTTATAAATTAAGGATCCTTCTATATCAATATATTATATAACTGCAAAATAATAAATAAAAAATATTCATAGAATAATGTAGTTTAAAAATTCTTGAAATATCACTGAAATATTCTATAAAATTTAGATAAATAACGCTTATATTTATAGAATCTAATGATTTAGAAATAAATTTATGAATAAATAAATGTACGAATATAAATACATGAATAAATTAACTTTGTTTACAAATTTTCATATTGCTTTTTTCCAATGTGGCAACCTCGTTATGCATAGAAGTTTTTGTTTTTTATTTCATTGTTGGCGTCCTAACAAGATGGCCGTCTTTTAAATTGTTTACACTGTTGTATCCGACTTTTCATAGCTGTTAAGTAATTATACTTACAGTAAAACAGATATATTCTTCATTGTAGTGATTATAGTGATTTGCTGATTTTAGCAAGGTATTTGATTGTTGGTGTGCGTGAAATTCAGTTCTTATTTTAAAGGAAATATTAACTTTTTGATCAAAAATCAATAATTAAAATGTTTCAGTACAAAGTTATCATCTTTTGAAAAATAATTATTATTGTAATATTTCACAGTATACTGTAATTTAAAGTAATTTCAAGTCTTGTTAATACCTACTTCGTCAAATGTTATTATGGAAAATACTACTGGAAAAGCTAAAGTGGCTACGTCTACTAAACCCAATAAAATGAAACAAAAATTTGTTCCAAGAGATTACAAAGGTTTGTCTAAAGATGATTTACGACAAGAATTACGTAAAAGAGGTATAAAAATTAGTGGGAAAAAAGCTGATTTGGTATGTATAAAATTTAAAATAATGTTTATCAGACATTAAAATTTTAAATTAGAATTAAATTAGATTTTTTTAGTAGAATCTATTGTTCATTGAATTTAAACATTTGTGCAGTCGATTGTGTATCTTACTGAAAATTAGTAATACTCGATAATATATAATTTAGAATCACGTGTGTTTATATATTAGGTGAAAATCGATTTTAAAAGTAATTTTATTTACCGTTTTTTCACCTATTATTGACAATAAGTTAAGGTATAAATTCCGCAAAAAGATATTCATATCTATGGACTTTATAAATATATTATCCAAATTGTTAAATGAATGTATTCAATTATTTCTAACCATACCTTAATAATTAATAAATTTTTGAATTTTGTATAACATTTTTTGATAATACATTGTTTTCATATGTAGCAGCTACTTATTTAATTTTTCCCTTGTAATATTGAGACTGATTAATGCTTCTTGAGATTACTTTGCATGCCATACTATTAATAAATGATTATCTATTAGTATCTGTGTTAGTAGTTTTGTTAATCCATCTCTATTAAAGAATTATGTTTATTTATTTGATAGATCCTGTCAGTTTTATTTAGTTGCATCTTTGAGTATTCACTACCATGTGTAGTTTTTTTCTTACCTCTTATTTATTTATTTATTATTTGATCCCTTTATTGATTTGAAGAGCATCATATCTCTGCATGAATTTTTTGTAATAGTCTCTGTATCTTTATTAAAGGTTTTAATAAAGATTTTCATATTTATTTTGTTTGCTTTTTTATTTTCACATTTGATGTGTATTTAAGTTTTATCTGATTTTGTTACAACAATATTTAACAAAGTATTTATAAACTTTGAGGTTCACATAATGCCATCCACAATAAATTATGAATTATTTTATATAATTGTATTATATAATGTCATGTAATCTGAATAACCAAAATTTGCTACTTATAACAACTATAACAGAGTTTCTGCTCAAAATCAACTTTAAACACTTTATAAAAGAAAATTGAAGTTATTTAAAAAAATTTATTATTTCTTATAACTGCATTGGAGGAAAAGTTTTTATAAATAATTATGTTAAATTTTAGGTTTGAAAAATGTAATTTTCCTCTTTTTTTTTTACATAATTTGGGAGTAACATTTTCTTTTTTCATTTCTTCTATTTTATTTGTATGCATATATTTTATATAAAAAATGTGCATTTCATAAGTATATACACAAATTAAAAATTTTTTTAGTACAGTCAGTATTTTTTGTAAATTTTGATAACAAAAAATTATTTTAAAATTAATTTATAATTTGTTTCTAAAAGATTTAATTTCTCAAAAGAAAAAAAAATTAGCTATGAATTAGTTTTATAAGTTTTAATGCAGTTCACCCTTCATTATTTTATATTCATTTTTGTTTTGTTAATAATTTTTCTAAAAAATATAGTTGGGTAAACTTTCTTATTAAGCTAAATTATTAATCAGTTGATTTAATATTTAAATTTAAAATGCAAATCTAAAGTATACCAATATATATTTTTACCAGAGAAGAAAGAAGTTAAAAATATTTTGGAATAAAAGAATATTTAACTTGTTATTTTCTTTAGAGCTATTGTGAAAACTTACGCTTTTATAAAAAAATAAGTATAAGCAAACTAAAGCATTCAACAAAAAGATATGTAAACAGTGAGGAAAATATTTTTTTTTACTATTAAAATTTGTCTTGTATCTTTAGGTGCATATTTTGTTTATATCATGTACATAGTTACAGTGTGCAAAAATATAGCAATGGTTTGATTTTAAGAGTGGAAAGAAAAATTTTACCATACACATCTTGACAGTTCATACAGCGCTTATCATTCTTTTGTTAATGTTGTTAATATATATGACTCAAGCCATTTTGGGGTTAATTTTTGGATTAATTAATCAGTTTCTGATAAGAAGCTAGTATCTAGTATATTATTTTATAAATATATATTTGTAACCTAAACTCTTGATTCAGAATGTTATTTCTCTTGTTTTTAATATGCTGTCAGCTATTTAACCAATACTTTTATTTTTACAAGATTTTATTTTAAAGAATAACACCACTTTTTATATCTAAAGAAACTTTTATGATTAAATCAGTACATCACTGAAATTACTTTGTGTTACAATAGTATAATTAACTGTGAGCTGAATCTAGTATTCAGAGGAAAATTTCTTTTTTATTTTATTTTAAGTTTCTGGGCTTTAATTATGTAACAGCTAAAATGATGCTTCCATTGGGAATAATTTATTATAATTTGAGTGGAGTAGTTCAAAAAGATTATATTGCATAGTCTGTAATAAAAGTCATACATTTATTTATACAATGAGTGATGTTTTAAAGCAGTATAATTTATATTTTTGTATTATTGAGGAACTATAGCTATGTTCTAATTCAAATTACAAGATGATCCCTTTTATTGAAATCTTTTTCTAACAGATTGGCTTTTAACCATAGTTTGTGTTAACAATATTTTTAAGCTTTTGCCAGTCTAATTTTTTATACACTTATAAATCTAATGCTTTATATGCTTGTATATCGCACATGATATGCAATAAACTATATAAGCTTTTATATATTTTATATCATTGTGCATCAAATGGGATATATAACAATATAAAGCATGAAATGTATAGAACATATATAATGTACAGGACAGGTTAAAACTTACAAAAGAATTGGCAGTCAGTGTGTTATATAGTAAAATATTCAAAGAGTATGATACCACTGAAGATAGTTCAAAAATCAGTTTATTTTGCTTTGATCCATGATGACACCCACTGCAAGACCAAATGTTAGTCACAAGTTATTCCTATGGTAACCAACCTGCTAAGAAAAACTTGAATCTTATATTTAAAAAAATATTTTTGGTCTACCAAAATATTAAGCATATATAACTTTTTAGTTAGTTTCAGAGAGAAAATACAGTCTATTCATTTGATACACAACACACTTTGTACTTGTGTTTTTTTTCTTCCTCTATCACTTTTATCTCTGACTAGTTTTTATGTGTCATTAAACCTCTTTTTTTTTACATTTTACTTTGAGAAGAGATGAAAGTTTACTATTCATAGATGCTGAATTCCATACTAGTTAAAATTAATCAGCACATTTGTCATTCTTTTTGAAATTTTTGAAAATTTTTAAGTATAATTACATACAAGGTATGTTAAAATTGTCATAAAAATTCTACAGATATCGCTGAAACAAAATAGAGTTTTGTAGTTTATCTCATCAAAATAAATAGCAATACAAAAAAGATATTAGAAGTCATGAAAACCTTTATCACATTTAAACTGCCAGAGAGAACATCATATATATATGTATATATATATATATAATATATGTATATATATATATATAGTTTGTTTCAGTGTTTAGTCAATGCTCCTGTATGTTATATGGTGATTTTCTTCATATAAGTCATTTTGGGTTTATTTAATCTATATTTACTGTGCATGCACAGATGGTGAAGGTTATGGTCATTTAATAACGTTTTAAACCCGTATTGGAGTCATAATTCAACAGCAGTATAAGTAAACACAGTAACCATTTTAATTCCTTTTCACTCTTATCTGACATGAAGTTCTTTCATTTTTTAGTTTTAAATTGTTTCTGATCTTCCTCATTTCTATGAATTTATACACACACACATATGTGTGTGTATAAATTCATAGCGTTCCCACTTCATAATAGGGACAGAACAAACTGATTGTGCAGCTAACATGGATTTATAAGTAAAAGGCCCTTAACATCTGGGTCAATATCTCAGTAAAAATCTGCCTACGATAGCGTGCGTCTCCTTTTTTTTTTGGGAATTTCCGAAATGGGCCACTAGGGCAATATAGAATTATAATTGGGTAGATCCCTTCTCTGAGGGCGTGAACTGTAGCCCCAGAGGTCAATTTAGGTTAGGGGTTAAATAGGTAAAGCAAAGGGATGCAGGCTTTTTTGTTCTTGACTTAAGATTTGAGAACCCCGGAGAATTTTCTTTATCGTCTTTGGGGTTTATAGAAAATATCTGCATTAGCTTTCCGATCAAGTTTACTTTTCCTTACACACACACACACACACACATATATATATATATATATCAGGAATTTGAAGTTCAGTTAATTTAGGGCCGGTTTCACCAAAGTCGTTTAACGGCTAACCGCGATTAATCTCTGTTTAAACGGAGAATTGCGTCCCACCATTGGTTGGCACCATGGGTTAATCGCGGTTAGCCGTTAAGTGACTTTGGTGAGACCGGCGCTTAAATTAAAATCCCACGATGCTAGTCACGGGGATCGTCTTCACCACTAGATTATCTAATGATGTCACTAGAAGTGCATTTCAGCATATTGGGTTAAGTCGAAGATGGGAGCTTTTGCTACTCTGGAGGAGATTTTCGTCATAATGACGTAGTCGAAAAAATCGACTATACCGATCGTTTAGAGTCCCTGTGAGTAGCTGTCTTAAGTTCAGTTTCTGACAAAAATTGGACTTTTGATTGCACCTTATTAATAGAGCAATAAAGCTGAAGTTAAATCGTGAGGACGCGTGCCGGGCCTCGTAGGCCCGAGTGTCATAAAAATATTCTACACAAAATCACCCAATAGAGATAAACTTGCCAAATTTTCAGTAGCTGTCGTATAGGTGTTCTAGATCTCAACAACATGCATTTCTGCAACTTTCTGTTAATATTTTTCTCCAAAAGAGATACTTTTAATTCATTCGGGCTCTTAAGACAATGCATGAGCGTATACTTTTGCCTTTTTATTTAGTGTTAGGAGGAGATAACCTATCAAAAATACATCGCTGTTTGATTCAGTTGATGAAATAAAAAGATGAAATACAAAGATGTGATTGAAGTTTTTAATTGCGTGTGTTTTATATTTGTGCTTTCGGAATGTTAATAAAAAAGAATCCACTGTCTAAAATATTTTTAAATATTAATATTTGTAATGAATCGAAATATATTTTATACTTTTAATAGAGTATATTTGGTAATACGAATTTCCTCTTCATAATCAAAATCAATTTTGTTGGCATTTGGCTGAAAAAGTATCACCAGACCTCCGAGGCTACGGGCAGCGCGCGCGTTAAATAATCGTTTATTATCTTTTATGATAAAAAATATATATTTCCACTGAAGTTCTGGTTGGCGAAGTTTTTTTTTTATGCTCTATTATTATTCATTTTGCTTTTCCATTTATAGGGCTAAACTACAAAACTGTTTCCCAAACCAAAAGAAAAAAAAGTGACTGTGGGAAGGAAGGAGGGTCCGATTTTTTTTATATGTCGCCATATGTTTTCGGCACAAGCTTTAATTAAACAGCTACATTGTATTATAAGCTCGATCTGGACTTTTTGTCACAGAGAAATTATGACTTATCTCTTTTGAAAATCAATAATTTTATTTTTGAAAGTGTACAACAGTTTAAGTATCTTGGAACAGTCATCAGTAATAATAATGATATAAAACTTGAAGTAAATAACAGGTTACTTATGGCAAAAAAAGTGTTTCTATGGGTTGAGAAACCACTTCAAATCCAAATGTATTAATGTTAAAACAAAAATTCATACAAAACCTTAATCAGATCTATTGTTCCATATGGCAGCTAGTGCTGGCCATTAAATAAATATGAAAAACATAAACTATTGATTTTTGAGAGAAAAATACCTAGAAAAATTTTTTTGAGAAGCTAAACTATGTCTATATATTTACTTTATGTCTATAGAATTCAGTATAATTATGAAATATACAATAGATTTAAAGAACCAGATATTGTCAAAGTTATTAAGACCAGCCGCATGAGATGGCTGGGACACCTTTTTAGATATGAAGATTCTAATCCAACATAACTAGTGACCTTTTCAAAAATTGAAGGTAAGCGAAAAAAAGGAAGACCCCCCCACCAGGTGGATAGATTCTGTAGAGAAGGATTTAATAGAACTAGGAGTGTATCATTGGCGATCTACTGTCTTTGATAGAGTTAGGTGGAGGAAGTTCGGGGAGACGGCCTTGGTCTTACAGCATCACGCTACTGGAAAATACGCTACTGGGGATGTATTTGTTTGTGTATTACGGCTTGCTCTGACGTCAGTCGAATGTGTTCTTTTCTTTCTGGGGGGGGGGGTCCCCATGCCTCTATTCTCTCCTCTAGAAAAGACAGAGATAGGGGTGTGGGGGATTGCGAGTGACGTCACGAGGGCCAAGCGTTTTTGGTGTGGGAGAAGACGCTGGGAGTTGTTGTCCGGCGGGCAGGGTTGGCTTCATTTGCCCAACCCGAAAAAACCCAAAAAAAGTGGGTTTTTTCAAAATTGGGTTCTCAAAATCTTTTTTTTTTTTAATTCCACATATTTAACTAATAATAAATATATTGAATTAAATCTATAATAAATATTACATATTTCATCTTTGATAATGATCCTAGAATTTTTTTTTGTAATTTGAGGGGGTCTAAACTGCTAGAAAAAACAAAAACTTAAAAACTTTTCAGGGAAAAATGGTTATCTGTATAACAAATACAATAAAAATCTAAATTAAACAAAGTTAATAAGAATGTATGATGAAAAAAATAAGAATATTGAATATAAGAATATTGTATAAGTATTACATGTGATAAAATTAATCGAAAAATGGACAAGAAAAATTGGGTAAAAAATATGTATAACAACTGCAAATAATAAACATGGGGAAAATATATATAATTAATTCTGCTACTTATCATATATAACTTTCAAATTAACTAAAAAATATCTTCTAAATGCTTTAATAACACAATACTGCTAATAAATATAGAGCAATAATTTAATACATTTTATTGAAAAGAAAAAATTTCAAATGCAACTATTTCAAAGTCAACTTTTAGTATAAAATAATCGCCATTCAAAACTAGTTTTTTGATGTTAGAAAATTTTTATAATATAAAAAATTTTTTTTTTTAAATTTCAAATTTTCCTTTAATTTAGACAAAAATTTCTTCTGCATAATTTAAAATTGATTTTTAAAATTTTTCATTTTAAAAAGTGATTAACATTTTTAGTTTATTTTAATCATACAATTAATTATATATCCTGTTCTCTTACATAACAAAAAACCTGAATAGTTTTCAAATCCCCAAAAAAGCATCTAAAATCCTTTAAAATATAGAAAAAACCCTGATAAAACTCAAAAAAAGCCCCAAAACCCTGAAAAAACCGAAAAAACTCAAAAATCCTGAAAAAACCTACTGGGTTGGGTTTTTTCTGAAAAAACCCGGGTTTTAGCCAACCCTGCCGGCGGGAGAGGATGAATGAGAGTCCGGCCGAGAATGTAAATGATGTAAATATTTGTAAATATCAGAATAAATCCTTTCTTCTCCATCTCGTTTGTGTTCGATTTGCCATCCTCATGACGCTTATGAAGAACCCTGCTCGACCATAACGCTACCAAAATTACCTATTTTAGAGTGGTGACGTTACAGCCTGTAACAGGCTGTAGTGCTAACGGAGAGGAAGAATATGAAATCGGCAATATATATAGGAATAATGATACATATAACATGTCACAGACGTAATTTCGAAGTGATAATATATAGGTCAGAGGTGATTCTGATCCGAAAATTTTCGAAAATTTGTGTGACTCAGTTCCGAAAATTATAAAAACAAATTTTTTTTTCGCCCGAAAATTTGAAAAGAATTTTCGAAAAAATATTGTTTTGAAAATTGAAAAAAAAAATTTTTAAACCATCTGCAGCTTCAAATAAAAAATATATATATAAATGAATTTTGAAGATAATCAGAAAGTTTTATATCTTTTCTCACCCTTTTTTCTTTTTTTTGACGCATCCACATTTGTTTTTTTTTAACCGAAGAACAGTAATAATATGTTATGTGATTTTTTTTTTATTTAAATCAATATGTTAAAATTTAAATTTTTGTATTCAAATTAAAAAATAGAATTTTTGTTTTCTAGATAACACATACACATTGATATGTGTGGATGTATTAATTTATACAGAAAATACTTATATTTGCAACTTTATAACAAGGTGATATATATTAGAACATATTAATATAAAATAAAATATTTGGCAAACGATAAATCACAATATTAAAATTCAGATATGACACAGCTCTATAGTTTTGACATCCAGAAATTAACGTTAATATAGTTTTTATTTTAAATTAGTAGCGTATGCTTTTTCAGAAAAATTTTTCTAACTTAGAATAACCATGGGTCATATAGGTAATATTTACTAAGTTTAAAGAAACTCTCTGGTATGTTGCATCTAGGTTTTTTTCCATGTTATTTTATGCTGAACGATAGCCGATTGGTTAGGGTTCTGGCCTTCGGTACTGGAATTCGCGGGTTCGAATCGCAATGTGGCATGAATGTGCGTGGCCGTTCTGAATCGGCTTTAAGCTGTAGGTCCCGGTCTCATTAACCTTTGTGTTGTAAAAAAGTACATCGTAGCACTCCAAACCATGTTATGTTACAATCGTGGAGATTTCTCTGTAACCGAGAGGTAAATAAAGCCTCTTATTAAGATTGTGAAATGTATCTAAACATTTCCGTGATACATATTAACTAATCATATTATTGACAGCTATATGGGCAAAAAGCAATATATTTTCAATTATTTGTTTATTATATATAGTTGTCGAACAGCAAAGTGAACTGTCGTATTTACAAATCTTCTCGAAATACCAATTTTAGGTCGGGAATCCCCTGCTTCGCACCTATTTCAATAATAGTTAATTATAGTGAATATTAAACTGTATATTATCTACACCTATTTTATCTGCCTGCCTATCTATTAAGAATCACAGTGTAGAAATTAATTAAAAGCCCATCAAATTTAATAAAAAATTGTTCCTTTAACACCTAAAATAAACATAAAATATAAAAAGAATAAAACAAATTAAGGAGAAGTTTAATGTTTTTGGAGTTTTAACGATTTGTTAATATCATATTCCAATTTCGTTAACATCTTTCATAAATCTCTCCGTTTAAAGATGCTCCTTTTCTTAGACGACGGTCAAATGACTCCTGCACAGAACCCCCGTTCTGTCCAATACGATAAATGAATGAAATTAAAATTTCTCTACTGTAGCTCAGGAGTGGCCAAACCGCGAATAAAGGTGGAATTCGCAAAATTGATAATTGAAAAAGAATGGCGTCGCGGTAGCTCTGTCGGCAAAGGCAGCAATCTCGTAACTGGAACATTGCGGACTGAAATACTGAGTCGGTCAAAAATATCCGCCTTGTTCATTAATGGCGGATGGGTTAGGTAGAATAAATTCTTTCACGCAAGGCCCTCCCAAACGATACCTCTGGAGGTATCAGGCCAAGCGGGGTGGAGTCTTCTGCCTGGTCCCAGCATCTAAATTATGGGGACTCACTATTAGATTGGTTTGGTTTGGTCTACTATTTTTGTTGTATAAGGGCTAATGAGACCTACAAAAATTACCCTAAAACCGCGTCCGAACGGCTGCGAACATTCATACCAGCAGCGGGATTCGAACCCGCGAACTTCGGTACCTAAGAGCAGCGCCCTACGATTCGGGCGTCATTCGGCAACTCATTCTTAGAAGGCCAACCTCTTGAAGCAATGACAACCATCTTTCCTTGTGAAGTCACACGACTTTTAAATGGGCACGACACCAATCATCGAATTCATTACGGCAAAAACATTATAATCCGATTGATTTGTTGATCATTTTTATAGGCATATTGTATATTATCCTCGCGACTCTTGTGGGTGTTTGTGGGACGGGAGTAATATTTTACTTCCGTGTCTGGTAATAGTTTAATCTAGCACTTATTGTACCAGAAAACAGATTTATCGTGAATAAAATGTATTTGATATTCAAGATTTAAAAATCCAATTCTAAGAAGACGAAGTAGTTTAGCATGTAATAGTGACTCTCTCCAAAAGACTTGGTAAGCTTTTCATTGTGTTAAAATTAAAACTGTCACTAATTTAATTTACTAACAATTAAAATCACTGCTTGAAATTGACTAACAATACTTTAATTCTAATATTCGTAACATGGAATAATTTGTTATATGTAATAAACTTTTTATAGTTCCGGGTTTTTGATTACATACGATATAAATTTCAGGGTTTTTTACTTAGAGGCATAATCACCTCTGTCCTAGTGACGGCTATTTAGCGACCAGCCAATTTAAGAAATTCCGATCAAGAAGATGCATGTTATTAGAGACAGATTTTTACTTTGCTCTTTTTAGTTGGTCTCACTTTGTCCCGTCCCTATAATGAAGTGGGAATCCGTCCACCCGACGATATGGTAATAAAGGTCTTTCGTGACGGAATGACTGCCATGACTGGAAAAAAAAAACATAGTATACTGCATCTTACGACACACACACACACACACACACACACACACACATATATATATATATATATATATATATATATATATATATATATATATATATATATATATATATATACACCGGGTGGCCATAATTAAACTGACAGTGCTCACAGTGTTCTGTAGCGCAATCTATTTGAGAGAATGACGCCACATTTTGTAGGAAGATTAAACAAGACGGGGGACGAAGGATTCCGCGGAAAAACACTACATT
>CM063508.1:7231926-7234426 GCA_032207245.1 Pardosa pseudoannulata | reverse complement strand
ACCCAAGGGGGTACAAAGGGACATATGCAACCCCCAAGATTTTTTCTCAAAACTAAAAAAAGAAATTTTAAATTTCGTCTTCCTTTTTTTTTAAAGTTTACAGATCCCTTATATAATAATAACGTAAGTTATCTGTCCGTCTGTCCTCAAATTTATGAAGTGGTTGGACCTGGAATGGGTAGAGGCATCTATATTGTAATTGATTAGTTAATGTTAGCAGCGTTCGAAATCTACCCCTTCACCCCTTTACTAGCATTTAGAGCTATTATTTCAAGCCCTATTTTCCCCGGTTAAAACAGGCTATTAAATTTATCAATTTATCCCATAATAAATTGGTAAAAACAACATTTTTTCTAGCATTATGACGTCATTCCTTTCATTAATCATTTCTTACTTTAAATTATTTAAATATCATCTGCATTATTTTCATTCGTTTTATCCATGAACTTAGATATGACGTAAATATTTTTCTTCTATATTTCGCTTAAATAATAGATTTGGTATATATGTGATCATTTTAAATTTAATCATCGAATATTTTTTATTGCAATGAAAATTTTATCACCGGTATTAACAACAAATTCTTTTCATAAAAGTCTAGGAGTCTATTTCACGGACTAATAAATATATAGAATTTAAGTTATATATCTTTAAAAATTAAGAAGTTTGTGTGTTTCTTTTTTAAACATAACCACATGATTTGACTAAATGAATTCAACGTGATTCTGAACGGCATTCACAGTATCGGGAGACTTTAGAGGAGTATGAAGATAAACAAATTATTGAGCGTGTACCAGATAATTCTCAGCCAAGAAACAAACCTTTTTTTTTACTGCCTCATAAGGTGCTTTACAATTCTGGAAGATTAAAAATTTTACTGATCCCGTCATATGACGGGCTATATGGTAGTACCCTAATACTACGATAAGAACATTATCTTGAAATATTTCAGTTTTGTGGAAAAAGATCTTGGAGGAGGGTGGTTAACTACTATAGAAGCTTTACAAGAGGGAAATGTAGAAATTTTCCCGAATATTCATAAACTTTTAAAAACCCCAGGCCAAGCCTGGGAGCCTTTTGCTTAGTGCCTGCGTCTAAATTACGAGGACCTACAGGTTTATATTGTCCTAGGGAGTAATGTTGGCCGCCTATAGGGTACTTCTGTAATAAAATAGACAACAAATATCTGGGGCTTGATACTCTCGAATGTTATAAGGAGCAATAATAACAATAATAATAATCCCCGTGTTGGAAATAATAATAATAATAATAAAATTGCTGTAATAGCCTGCATGGTGGTACAACACATACATACACCTTAAATCCCTTTACTTTTCATTAATCCTCTTCTTTGATTTTTAAGAAGACAAGTTATTACTATTAATACACCCTTTTCTAGTCCTGTAATGGTATTAGATAGTAAGACACGCGGCAGGAGAGGCTTTTATTACGGTTCCACAGACGTAAAAACCTTTTCTTCGGATAACAACTGTAGTGGAACGTGTAGGAGAGAGAGAAAGGGATGGCGTTCGATTTTCTGTAATGTTTTCTGATCTTTCTCTCTCGAAAAAGATGACGATAATGGTGTGTTCTGCAGCGAGATCAGTTTAGAAAAAGTCATCGATTTAAAGAGGGAGTGTTTTTTTTTTCTCTGAGTATTTTAATGACTAGCCCGACTCACAATGAAAACTTTTCCTCCTAATGAAATATTTCTCTCCCATCGAGCTGAACTCATACGTTCCTTCAAAGACAGATCATCCTTTTTTTCTTTTCTTTTTATCCTCTTCGATTTCGGTCGTTTGCCCCATCCATCTCAGCTGATTGAGATTCATACTTGGTTGCGATTGATTGTGTTTTATTTTCCAAAAGTAATTTTTAAAATAAATTATTTTGTAATATTTGAAAAATTTGCTGGCGATATATTGTTTAAGCAGTCTTAAGCGTTTATGTAAACTATTAATTTAGATTTAGGCAACTTTGTATACATATAAATTAGAATATAACTAACTCAATTACGATAAAAGATTTTTAAAGTAAGAAATTTTAAACTAAGAATATTTTTTTAAAGTGTTTGTTAATTTTTAAAATGTTCCTTGCGTTATACTTTTTTGTTTTCCTCCCTAATTTTGGCCTTTGGGATTGTTTACATATGTATATATATGTAATAATTATTTCCTCTAGTCATAATAATTATGTAGCACCTATTCTTTTTACTTGTCCGGGCTACTGGGCAAGAAGAAGCCTATCAGCTAGCAGTAATAAAGATGCAGTCTAACCACATTCAAGAGAATGGCATACAAGTCCAATTTATTTTAGAGCTGCTAATACGGACATCTTTACTAGTCAACGACAAAAGAAAGACACAAAAATCCCTCTTATTGAACACAGGTGCTCCCAAGAGCGAAAACAGAAAGATTTTTCCCAAGGGACAATAAACTTAGGGAATTAAACTGTTAAGATCAGGAAAAACACGGAACCATTTGCAGGCGACTGCTGGAAA
>CM063508.1:7091926-7226926 GCA_032207245.1 Pardosa pseudoannulata | reverse complement strand
GAAGGATTATCACAATTAATTTTATAAAATTGTCTGGCTTGACTGATTCCATATGTACTACTATCAGAGCCACTACTTTCCAGGTCATCTAGTAAACTTTCGCTACTATTATTTACAAATAATTCAGTTTCTGATTCCGAGTCACAGTTCGAATGACAAGAAATTAGCTCCATATGCTCTGAATTATCCATTATTTAAAAGTAAAAATATATTATTCAACTCTTACATCAATAAAATTATCAGGCCGTTAGTAAAATATAACGAGAAAGCTATACACTGAAAGATAACAATTCGTCTTCTGATACAAAACATGAGAAAAAACCCACGCTTTTGAACCAATCAGAGTAGGAATTACAATAAACTGCAAACTATCATTTACTGCCATCTATACGAATAATTTGTTACTAAAATTGAAAAAAATACGGCCGAAAAAGTGCAAAACAGAGAAGGGGTTAAAGCCAGGGCAGCGATTTCGTAACTTAAAGGTTGCGTATTCGGAGCTCGATCCGGCTTCAGAACCTCCGCGTTCGTCCATCATTACTACCTAAATATCTTAACATTTTCCGAATTCTTCCATTAAACAGTGTTTAGACACCTAATACTTATTTGAAGGGAAAATTAAAATGGTGATAAAGTTTGATGATACTGATAACAGAATCAAGCCTACACTTACAAGTACACAAATGTCATTTCTTGCCATTAGAAATTAAAAAATCAGATTAAAGCAATATTAATATATTGTTTTCTCATCAATATATTTCTCTCTTATTACAAATACTTAGGATTTTTGTCTTTGCTCTGGATTTGGAGGGGAAAGAGGTCTTAACTAAATATAACTAAATAAGTCATTTAATTTTTTTAAAATACGATAACATTTTAGTTACATTTCTTGAAATGTCTTGTTCATTTTTGGAATATTCCTTTGTAACTGATTTTATTATTTTTTCTATTTTGACCATTTTGTGGCATTATTTTGTCAATACATGGAATAGTTAATTTGTATGAAATAATGTCTATGTTTTATTGTCTCGAAAACCTACTTTTTAAATTCAGTTTGAGTTTTAATAAGAAAGATCCGCCATGTTCGTTAAAGGTGACTGGGGGTACGTAAAATATGTTCGTGGTCACAATGTTCTCCAAGTTCTCAAACGATACTTCTGGGGATCTTCTGCTTGGTCCCTCCTTCTAAATTACGAGGACCCAGCGGGGGTAAGGTTACTCGTGTCCTTTACATACCTTAAGCTACACGTGCTCTTCGGGTGGGTTCTAAATGAGTAACAGCTTGACAGCCATGTTTGACATAAACATATATGTCTGTATTGCCAACTGCATTAAAAAAAACAGCTTTTAAAGCCAGGTTGTCTAAACTTTCATCTGCATTTATGACATACCTATATGCTCCAAAAGTAATACTAAATTTGTCAAACACTAATGACCAGGTCTGTTGCAAACAATCGTTTTTTACTGCTTTTATGGAAGTTATCTTTCAAATTTGAAATGGAAACGAGGGATGTGCACAAATTTTAAGTTTAAAAAATATTTTAATGTATGCATTGCAAATATTTCCCCTCGTTAAATACGTCCTTTAATTTTCCCTTTTTTCTGGAAATACAACTAAAAACGGTAGAACAGACCTTATTCTCCCTTAAAGTAATCCTAAAGTTAATTCTGACTTTACTTTGATAAAAAACCTCAGAATTTAAAGGAAATTAAGAAATGTGATTGGTGAAGAATAAATTTTACCGTTACACACGTAGAACGATTGCCAGTTTGTTCAATCCGTAGATTAAGTTCGAAATTAAATTAATTTCTTAGAAGATATTAATTGTTGGAAATTTATAGCGTATGAACCAGTTAAAACATTTCAGTGACATCATAAATGTCGCATTAAACTTGTTTAAAAGAACATCTACGGGTAAACGCCAAAGCTTCTGTAAAACTATTGTGATAAAATAAAACAGAAGATATATATGTATACATACATACATACTTACAACGAGAGAGAAATAAATACTTGAATCAACCTCCTTTATATTTAGATCTTAAAAACAATGTATTAATAAGTATTAAATTTATTATGTTACCTTTTTTAGGATGGGGAATTTTTTTAACGGCATCCCTAAGCACATTATGCCCCAGGAATCTGCTCATGTTTTTGATAACACGAATCGGCTTTGCTTTTAGAATATATATGCATGTAAATAAAGAGATATATAAATAAATAAATATGTATATGAATAACAAAAAGAGAGTAAAGCCAGGAAAAAATGCATCGGTACGTTCTTAAAATTGGATTCCCTTTTCGCGGTTTCCCGTTTCTTTCCCAAACAAAACAACAAAACACCAAATTCCTGGAAAACTAAATCTTATTTATGTTTATTTTCAAAACATCGCACGCGCAGGAACATTCTCGTTTCCAAGGCGCTCGTTAGGAACATTTTTTGTTCCTAGGAGATCGGAAGAAAGAACTTCGCGCGCAATCGCGAGTAGCGATAAGATTTTGTTTGGTTGTATTCTTCGCCAAACATAGTACCATTTTTTTTTCTTCCTTTTTACAAATCTTATTTCATCTTCTTTCTGAATGTTTATCGCCGTCTTTCATACGTAGAACGATTATGAGGACAGTGTTCTCTTTCGTTTACTCGACCTTAGAGACTGACGATTGCAGAATTACGTCATTAGTCAACAAGAACTGCGTAACTTTAGTAGATGAGAATACAGATAATCCTGTTAACAGCCATCGATTTTTCTTTGAATACAGCTCCGTGCTAATTTGCTTCTCATCGAGACACTTCTCCAGTGCTACTGCGCAATCGAAGCGGGGGAGACTTGCAGCACGCTTCTTAATATATTTCCTATTTCTACTAGCCACTCTAATATTCTTTCTTATAAAACTAATAATAGTTTCGATTTCGTGTGTGTATGTGTTATGAGAACATGAAGTTCTACATTCAAAAAAGAAATTAAACGTTCTTCCAATAAAAGGGCATATCACCTTTTTAAACCTTCCGAAAAAAATTTTATTTTTATTTTTACATTTTTTAAATCTTTGGACATTTTTGAATGTTTTAAAACCCCGTTCAAATATTCGGATTAGAACCTGTGAAACTATGCAATTTTTACATTTAAATATCATTGTTTTTTAGAAAACTATAAAAACTAAAATGCATTTTACTGAAAATGGTGTTTTTTCAACTTGCGCACACTGTAAATAAAACACCATTGCACTTATTCATTTCAAACATTTCTAGTAAATATGTTATAGACCTACGATGATACTCTACCTAATTTTTCCGTTGTTGTTTATTTCATTTAGCATTTATAGGGTTTGAAATGGAATTTTTAAACATTATTTGAGCTTCTTTAAAAATTGTATTCCTTGGTGTATTATTTCTGATACTTTTGTAAAAATTTAAATAGGTAGAGATTAGTGTTTGAACAGTAACGATCAGCAAGTTTCCACTGATGTTTAGCACAGTAGCATGGCCTAACTGTAGACTGAGTTTCTTTAAAGAAGTTACACCAAAAATATAAAACATCAAAGTTTATTTTTTCGTTCTCAAAACAAAGTAAATAAATAAAACAGTTAAACGAAACATCGAAACCAGTTGGCAGATAATACAAAACTAATTTGCAAATTCAACATTCTGGCAAGTGACTATATTATGTAATTTACCTGATGGCTGGGAAAAACTATATTGAAGCAAAAACACGACGAGCAACAGGCATCACCAGGCAACAACAAGGCAAAAACTGAACGTAAAGTGCCCCCTTTTATACTTCTTTATTTCGTAAACTTTAAAATTATTTCCATACTGAAGAAAAAAAAACCAAGGATCATACCAAAAAAAAAAAAAAAAAAAAAAAAAACGATTTCCAAATTATGATTAAAAGTTTAGCGAGTTACAAGGAATGGGATCCGTGTATTTGGTAACAATTAGTATCTAATAATTATTGCTTAGAAAAAGACACCCTTTTTTTTAAAAATGAAACTCACGTTAAGGTATTGAAAATCTGCGCACAGTGCATCAGAAAATTTTTTAAGTTTTTGAAACAAGATATTTTTATTTTATATAAAATGTTTTATTTTTTAGAAACAAAACAAATTCAACAAAATTAATTAATTAAAAATAGCTGCTGAAATCCCATGTATTTAGGATAAGAACTAAAAAGGTATGGTAAGGCAAAAAATAAGAAAAAAACATCTTTCATTTATAGTTACTTAAAGGTGAAGTATTCCTTGAAATTCGAGAAATAAGCATGAAGTACAAAGCAAGGTAGTCGAGAAATACGGAGAAGAAAAGGGCTATCATTCTTCAAATCTGCAGTTATAAAAAAAATGTAACAAATATTTTAGCCTATTAACGCCCGATACATTTATGTTGAATATCTTAAACTTGTTATTAGTGCTTGTCTGGTTTGAAGCACTGCAATATTCATTAATAGCGGCTGGGCCACGCAAAATAGGTTCGTGGTTGCAATGTCGTAATTCAAACGATAGCTCTGGAAGTGGCAGTCTAAGCTAGGAGTCTTCTGCTTTGTATCTCCTAAATTTCGAGTACCCATTTAGTGTTTTACTGTTAAGGCCGGTCTCACCAAAGTCGTTTAATGCTAACCGCGATTAATCTCTGTTTAAACGGACAATTGAGTTCCACCATTGGTTGGTACTCTGAGTTAATCGCTTTTAGCTGTTAAACGACTTTGGTGAGACCGAAACTTAGTAATGATAGCCGCCTATATGGTACTCCCTTTATAAAATGGCTGACAAATATCTGTAGCTTTGTAGAATAGAATACTATAATAACAAGAGCCCCTGCATTGGAAAAATTAATAACAATAAGCACTACAATCTACTTTTTTGCAACATAAGGTATAACGAGGTCGGAACGGACTGACTGATCGCCAGGACCTCAACTAACCCGAGAGGAATTTTTTGGTTGCAGAAGCCATGTTGGCCTGCCTGGTATATCCACATCCACCGCCGAACTTTATTTAGAACATCATTTCTACTGTTTGTACATACTAGTGCAATATTGGATAATTTTCAAGGTTTTTTACGTCAATGGATTCAATTTCAAATCGACTTAAACAGATTTTACTGTTGTTCATTTTTCAAGCAATAGCAATTCAAACCAGTAGGAGTTTCACCTTATGCCCCTGCTGGTTGGGAAGGAGGTGCTTATCAACCATGGCCCTATCAACCTACTCCAGCCTGTTGCACCTAATGATCTCACTAAAGCTGCAGCTGATACAAATGCTGCTGCATGCGTAATATAACCAATTTTATAATCAGCCTTGTTAACCACAACCCTAGCCTGGTCAGACGGCACCAGCGCAACCTGCTGCACGGTCAGCAACAACTCCTGCTGAATATAATGCAGGTCAAGACGATTAGACGACAGCTTGGGTTGAATGAGACCGGCACCTAATTACCAAAGACGATTCCAAAGGCTACGATATTAATACCCTAAGTGGGATTTGCTCCGATATCGAAGAGTGGAGCCATACCCATTCATCCATCTTTCACTAAGTTATTATGGACAACGAAGAACCGAAAACAATATATGAAATTTTAACAACTTTGAGTATTACAGCCTGTTCGCATTAATGATAGGCTGTCTTTTTAAACTTCGTAGGATATCATTTACTTTAGAGAAAAATATGTTGGAGATTTGTTTGCTATCATTCGTAAATACAGTGCTGCAGTGGAGTTTTATAATTTTTGTCAGTGCTGCTGGAAATGCGGACAAATATCTTTATACCAAACACGGCTGCAAAGCGGTTACTCATTTAACACCATACGGGAGCACGTGTAGCTTAAGGAATATTACGGAAGCGAGAACCATTGCTAACTCTGGGTTTTTGTATTTTAGAAGCAAGGACCAATCAGAAAACACCAAGACTTAGCCTGCTACTTCTAGAGATAGGACATGGAGGACATTGCAACCACGAACCTATTTTACATTTTCCAGCCACCATTAATAAACACGGCGTATCTTTGCCAGATCGACCCTCGAACTGACAACCTCCCAGTTATGAGATTGACGCCTTTACCGATTGAATAACTTAGTTTTATAAGAGATATAGCTATTACTCATAATTTCGCGTAACCATGGCCGAATGGGTAGGGTGCAACTCTTTGGTACCGGAGTTTAACGACTGGAATCCCACAGCTGGCATAGACGTTCATAGACATTAAGAATCGGTTTTAACAGTAGGTCTTCCTCTCATTAGCCCTGCTGTGGCAAAAAAGTAGACCGTAGCACTCCAAACCAAAATAAACTTTATTGTTATTTTACTCGAAATTCCTGCCGAAGTATATTCATGCGGAAGAAATGCCGATGCGAATAACAAAATTATAATTAATAGCAGATATTTTAAAATCTGGGGGATTGTTTATAGGATTTCCATCTACCTCTACGACGCAGGAAAAATTCCTGGAAACAAAATTATACAAACTATTAACTGTTCTCAAATTTAGAATAGTACGTTTCAACTACTTAAGAGTTTCTCAATTTCATACCCATAAATTTCCATATTTTTCTTTCTATAATCTCTTTTAATAATTATAATATTTAGGCATTAAAATCCCAAAATCGCAAGCTGTTTACTCCAAAAATAGATTCGATGTTGAATAAATGATGTTCTATTTTTTTTTCTTCCAAACTATCGATTAGAGAAACGGTAAATCAACAGAACTTTCCATCGATTTGTTTTAACTATGATTTCAAAATAAGGCACTTTATTATCCCCAATGTAAGTGTCAGTGAGTAATGGGGCACAGCCCTGAGAGAAGTCAATCAAATACAGATCTCCAGTTATATATACTTGGCAATAAAGTCTTTTGTAGCGAAATATTTTTTTCGTTAGTAAATGTTGTACCTAAGTACAACAATAAATCTAGATTTAACATCATACAGTGAAAACTCCTTTATACGAAACTCATTTATACGAAATACTTCTCGTTCCCCAGATCAACTCTTATATGGCCTATTTAATAAAAATTGATTTTTACGAATATTTAGTTATACGAAGTACTTCTCGATTTCCAGTGAAACTCTTATAAAGTCTATGTAATAAATCAATCATTTATATGAATAGTTAGTTATACGAAGTACTTCTTGTTTCCTAGTAAAACTCTTACAAGACCTATGTAATAAATTATTCACTTATACGAATATTTAGTTATGCGAAGTACTTCTCGTTCCTCAGTGAAACTCTCACAAGGTCTATGCAATAAATCGACATATACGACTATTTAGTTATACGAAGTGCTTCTCACTCCCCAATGAAACTATCATATTTCGTAAAAAAAGACATGTCACTTTGATGTAAAAAGGATCGACTTTTCGAGTAATTGTTATTTACGCTCATAAGGAGATAAGTGAATGTGACGGGTGTAGAACCAAAACATTTAATATCTGTAATATATATATGTCTATATATATATATATATATATATATATATATATATATATATATATGATGTATAATTATGACATATTATAATATTTAGTATCTCACAGATTTACGACAAATATTTATAATACGACGCTGTATAGTACTTCCTCTCAGCTAACATAGGCAAGACTACTGTTTTAAAGAAGTATCCACATCTATGAACAATTCTACAACTCGAAGTCCCTCTGTGCCATACTATAGTATGGCACGTTACTATAATATTATATATATATATGTCTATATATATATATATATATATATATATGCATGTATAAATATGTGTATGCATATATGGTTTAGTTTGGTTTGGAGCGCTGTGGTCTCCTTGCGACACGAGGGCTAATACGACCGAGACCTACTGCTTAAAGCCGATTCCGAGCATCTATGAACATCCATGCCCTAGTGGGAATCCAACCCACGAATTCTAGTAACGAAGATCAGCGCCTTAACTCTTCGGTCTGGCATCGTTCGGCGTATGTATATATGTATATATATATGTATATATATAATTATATATTTATACATCTATAATATATATATATATATATATATATATATATATTATATATATATATATATATATATATATATATATATATATATATATATATATATATATATATATTATACATTTCACAAAGCAAGCATTGCTTGGAGTCGAAATGACTTCAACGGGCGTTCTAGAGGTAAAATCAGAAACATTTATCTTACCAGTGGCTTTTGAAATTACACGCCTCTGTACTGGAAAAACAACAGCAGACTACCTGTTTAACTTTTATCTCGCCTTACTGTTTTAGTTGCTTTTCATTTCCACCACAAAAGATATTTAAAAGGCGACAAATGTTGGAAACGGCAGTATTATTGTTCCAAGTTAATCTATTAAAATCCGCATGCTTTCTATTTACCGTTTCAAACCAAGGCTTTCATTTAGATCTCTGAAAGGTCGTAGTTCCATCGCTGAAATTACTTTTTGATACCGTTTGACCTTTTTAAATGCTACAAGTTGCGTTTGTTTATCTCTGAGGAGACTCCTTGTGGCACCGAAACAATGCTAATGGTGATATTGTTTTCAAAATGGACTGTCTAAAATGATTTCGACGTTCTCCGAATGTAATTCCGGGCGAGTGGAAAAGTAGCACTTTTTGTCAGCTGTCATCATTCATTTTTACGGTCTGTGGCTCCCGGCCATGGCTGCATTCTGATACTTTTTATGAATTCGTTATTGGCATCAGTCCTTTTCATTTGTGCTGATAAGTCGGACTAAATACTGCTGTCTTGAGTTTTAAAAATTAATGCTAGCATTCAATCAGTGTCAGAATTTATATTGTTTATGCAAATGCAGTTTTCTTAGGTTAATTAGCAAAGTAAATGGTAGCGTATGTAAATAGTAAGATAGTGTTATCGTAACTTCCAGAAATTAATACTGCTAGCTTTAACACTGTCAAAATTTACTTTTTATTTGACTTTGTTAATGAAAGCTTGGGACCTCGGTAAAAGCTACGTCTCTTATTTTATTGTTTTTACAAATGCAGTTATTTTTAGGGTAAATAGCAAAATTGTAAATAGTAAAATAAATGGTAGAGTAAATAGTAAAACACTGCTGTCATAATTTGAAGAAATTAATACTGATAGCTTTATTCATACTCAAAATTTACTTTTTCATTGTCTTTGTAAATTAAATACTAAGGCTTGGGAACAGTGTAGCCAGATTTTTTCGGGGGGAGTGTTCAACGTTTTAATAGAGACTAAACTTTCAGTCTTATAAAAAAATTTATTACACCCCACACTAACACCTAAAGTACACATATATATATATATATATATATATATATATATATATATATATATATATATATATATATATATATATATATATATATACGTAAGTCTTATACATAGTTTTGCCTTCATACATAAATATAGGTTTATGCCATATTTATGTGCATACATAAATATGGCTTTATGCCATATATTTTTGCATGAAAAGAGCTCCTATGCTAAACTCAATTTCATTATATCTTGAAAAATATGTTTGAAACTATATTTTCTTCTACTTTACGCTGTAAGTTTTTACCAGGTTTATATCTGCCTGTCAAGTATTGAAGCATATTTGATTTACGCTTATTTACCACGCAAACTTTAACTAAATTTATGAACAACTGGGAAAATAAAACAATATTGAGGAAAGAAATAGAAAATATCCTTTTAATTTATTTTTATAAAATTACATGCATAACTTGCATGATAAAAAAAATATAAAAATATAGGGTATAATTAGTAATTTATAAACTACCTCTTCATAGTAATAAACTAATTCTTCTAGCTTTAAAAGACAGTTTGTTGAAACCTCCCTGTATATTTATAGTCATACATATAAGCATCGAAATTAACTTTAAATATGTCAACCTCTTGCAACCATTTCTGTTTAAATATATCCTTGCTTGGGAATTATGATAAGCTATGATTCTATAATGATATTTTATTTTTTCTACAAATGCAGCTTTCTTAGGGTAATTAATAATTTTTTGAAAAAGATTATACACAATAAATATACGTACATCAGGGAAGAAGACAGGTCTGAATGAAATATATTAGACGTCATTGTGTATTTTTTTCATGCTTAAAATTAATTTCAAGAACTAACTCTTTGGGAATCAGGGCGATAAGAACATTTCAGGTTAGTGGTTAACTAACACTGAATGTTGATTCAGAGAATTACTTTCTTTGTTGACAACTGAAAGAAAACAGGAAAAATTATTTCACATTCTGTTACGGTATCGTCATGTTTTCATTTTCCTGGTCGAATTAAGTCGAATTAAGCGTGTTCCATTTCTTTAATGACAATTATTTCAGAGCTGTCTAAACAACTGATAAAATAAAATAAAATAGGAGAGGAATATCGTGAGGTATTAAAATAAATCACGATAAAAACTTCATTTTTATTTCCTATTGTTAAGAGATTTCTACGTAGTCACTATTCGGTATTGCACATTCCCTTCTGCGTTTCTTGATTTTTCTGAGGTTATAATTGTAAGTAAGGATAAATTAAAACTTAGAATTTAATCAGATATCTAGATTATTTTTTTAGTAATAATTACTTTACAACAATCTTTACAATAATCTTACTTATTTTACAATAATTTTAACTACATATATGCATATGTAAAAATAGGGGAAGCTTGTTTACCTTGGTTCTATTTTTAGAATTTATAGCATTTTTTATTCCATCTCACAAAGTACACACACACACGCACACATATATGTATATGTTTGTTTGTTTTTATGTATGTATATATATATATATATATATATTATATATATATATATATATATATATATTATATATAAGTGAAAAGTAAACCCAATCGGTAAACTAATGTAAGTATTTTGTATAAAGCCCCGAAAATGGCTCCTTAAGGAATGTACTGTCAGAAACTTCCCGTAATTCGATAGTTCAAACATGCCAACGTAAATTTATAGCCAAAAGCCCTCATTAAGGTCCGAGAAAATTCTCATGGGTTTTCAAATTTAATGTAGACCCCGCGTCCTTTGCTTTCCCATTTTTAAGCCCTAATCTAACGGACCACTGAAACTAGGCCCACAAGAAAGGGGGTCTAACTAATTAAAACTTTATAGTGCCCTAGCGGCCAGTTTAGGAAATTATAGAACAAAAAGAAGATGCACATTATCGGAAACGGATTTCTATTGAGATTTTGACCTAGATTTTTTTTTTACCAAGATGTTTACATAGATTCTTACCCAGATTTTTACTTAGATATCTACTGATAGCTAATCTCTCAGTTTGTCCTGTTCCTATAATGAAGTGAGAACCCAATGATCTGATAACAAATGTCTTTTCTGACTAAAATGGTGACTTTTTCTGATAATTACTGCAACCCCCCGTCTTAGAATCAGTCTTATTATACACACACACACACACAATATATATATATGTACACATCACACACACACACATATATATATATATATGTACACATGTAAATATATAAGCCTGCACACACACTGATATATATATATATATATATATATGTACACATGTATATATGTAAACCTGCATACACACTGATATATATATATATATATATATATATATATATACATAATGCACAAACAATATCCAATAAACATATCTTGGTACTGTACTATCCTTATAACTAAAATAAGGAAATTCTGCCTTTGATTACATCAAATTTAATGGTAACAAGTCAAACATTAACCCACTGAAATATCAAAATAAATGCAACCATACTTGTCTCAATCTTACTTATCTAACGGGAACCTTGACAGTCTTTAGAAAAATCGGAATTCCTGATAATTTTCTATGGGATACTAAGAACTTCGTCCTATGTATCATTGAAAGCTTATAGTTATTTTGAGTTAAAATTATAGTAAAAAATTCAAAAGTTAGATATAAGATATAAGAAAAAGAACAAAAAATAACAAATTCTCATGCCAGAAAGCTAAGTAAAGATGCACTAGACAAGCTAATAGTTAGGGAAGCTAACCACCAGCATTGCCAATGGATTATAAAAATAAAACCAAGTTAAAATACGAGGAACAACAGCAGAAAGCCAAATACTAACACACATGTATTAAACCATGAAATTAAATCGCTATTCTAAAATCTAAGATATTAATGAATTACATTATTTAAATCTATTGTAATAATATTGTTATTCATTATAATGTAATATTTTTTTGTTTTATAAATTTGAAAATTATGCTCATTTTTTGATTATTCATAAATTATTCCTTAAATCTATAATTACCAGTTATGTGTTTATACGCATCTATCTATCTTTTTATATATGTGATGAAAGTTTAACTAAATTAAATATCTTAATAATTACAATTTAAAATGGGTTAGATTATTTTAAAAGATTTCAATGGGTCGGACACCTAGTTCGACTTAATGACAATAGATCCACAAAAAAAGTTTTTGCGGCCAAACCAATAGGAACCCGAATGAGAGGACGACCAAAACTTAGATGGTTAGACTGCATTGAGAACGACATAAAATCCTTGAAAATTTCAAATTGGAAATCCAGGGCCAAAGATAGGACTGCCTGGTATGGAATTCTAGAGAAGGCTAAGGTCCATCTTGGGCTGTCATGCCACTGAGGAAGGAAGGAATTGCAATTTAAAATAAACTTATGTTGATTCAATATATAAAACCTAAAAGCTCTGGCGAAATGACTTTGTTTTTTAATTGCTGCAATCTTTGGCCAACATAAGAACACCAAATTAATTTCTAATTAGCTGAACTATTCTTATATAACTCCATTACATAAGTTAGTGATACGTCTTAGCATCCCCCATGGGATACACTCTTAGCCTCTGATTGGTTAGTACACTCGCGTACTCTCGGCACTATATAAGTTAATGTAAAATATTTTTGAGGGAACGTACAAAAGGTAGGATTGTTTCAATAAATTTAACACTTTTATTTGCTGTTTTCTGTCATGGCTAAATGACTGCATTTTATCCAGCATGGATATCATTCTAGTTTGTAGTGGGTAAAAAGTACCCATCCCCTGTATAATAATAGTCTAAATTATCTGGAATGGATAGAGGCATCCATATTGGATTATTGATGAGTTAGGATTAGCAAAATTCAAAGTGAGTAAAGTTTATCTTCTCCTAAACTGTGTATCCGATTGTAAAATAAATTGGTATAAATATGCTTCATACCACAGCGAAAAATACTATCGTCTTTAAAACGTTCGAAATCCACCCCTTAACCCCTTTTTCGAGAGTTTAATGCCATTATTTCAAACCCTATTTTCCCCAGTTAAGAGCAGGCAATTCAGTTCATCAATTTATCACATAATGAATAGGTAAAAAATAACATCTTTTTCTAGCATTATGACGTCATTCCTTTAACCATCTCATTTAATATTATTTCTTATTTTAAATTATTTAAATATCGTCTTCATTATTTTCATACTTTTTATCACTGAACTTAGATATTACGTAAATAATTTTCTTTTATATTTGGCTTAAATAATAGATTAAGTACATATGTGATAATTTAAAATTTAATCATCGATTATTTTTTGTTGCAATGAAAATTCTCAGCCAAAAAACAAACCATTTTTTTTTTATCTGCCTCATAGATTACTTTACAGTTTTGGAAAATTAAAAATTTTACTGATCCCGTCATATGACGGGCTTTATGCTAGTTACATATATATGTATATATACATACATATGCGTGTACTTCTACAAACATTTTCCGTGTAAATAGACACAATGTAGAAGTTTTTCAGTGCAAATTTTCCTGTTCAAGGAAAACACGTGTTCTGTGTTTCGCAATTATTTGGCTCTCGTTATTCTCCCCAATACATTTACATTGCAGTCGATTGCGAGATTTCTCGGAATAGACGAAAAGAAATGACCAGATGAATCGTTTGTTTGTGACGGAAGAGCCTCGTTATCTCAGTAGAACGTATAGGTGAGCTCAATCACACCTCGATTCACTCTTATGCCAAGGAAATTTGTTAAGCATTTTTGTGACTTTCATTCAGGGAGAGGGCTAATGATCAGCGCGTTAGAAACAGCTGTTCCGCATATGTTGGGCAGAAATTTGTCAAGTTTTTTTCTTCGTGGAATTTAAATGAAGGGGGTCTAATTATGAGTCAAAAAATGAATGTGTAAAAAAAACTGTTTCAGAAATATTCCCCTATATAATAATAGCCTAAGTTATCTGTCCATCTGTCCGCGAATTTATGAAGCGGTTGAACCTGGAATGGATAAAGGCATCCATATAAGGCGATTTCAAGCAGCAGTGCACATCTCAACTTATGGCGATTTTGGTTTTAATTTCAAACGGAAGGGCAGCTTATTGGTTGCCTATTGGCTATCGTAAACATGAAAATGAATAGAAAGTGCACTAAAGCCGTTCATGACGTTACATGAAATCGCTGATGATGAGTTAGGGTTAGCAACGTTCGAAATCCACCTCTTCCCCACTTTTCTAGCATTTAATGCCATTATTTCAAGCCTTATTTTCCCCGGTTAAGAGCAGGCGATTAAATTTATCAATCTGTCACATAATAAATAGGTAAAAATTTCTAGCATTATGACGTCATTCCTTTAACCATCTCATTTAATCATTTCTTATTTTAAATTATTTAAATATCGTCTGCATTATTTTCATACGTTTTATCACTGAACTTATATATGACGTAAATAATTTTCTTTTATGTTTGGCTTAAATAATAGATTAAGTACATATGTGATAATTTTAAATTTAATCATCGATTATTTTTTTGTTGCAATGAAAATTTTATCACCGGTCTTAACAACTATCTATCTCCAGGATGTAGTGGAAATGATACTTTAATTTCTTTACTTCTATTAATTACTGTGGAAAAATGAGAAGAACTTAAGGATAATTTCGACGTAGCTAAGAAAACTCTGAATTATCTTTCTAAATGAATTCAGCGTGATTCTCAACTGCAATCACAGTATCGGGAGACTTTAGAAGAGTATGAAAATAAACAAATTATTGAGCGTGTACCAGATAATTCTCAGTCTAAAAACAAACCATTTTTTACCAGCCTCATAGAGTACTTTACAATTCTAGAAATTTAAAAATTTTACTGATCCTGTCATATAATGGGCTATATGCTGGTTAAAAAATATTTATTAAAAATATTAAGATTCAGTTTCATTGACTGAATGTGTTCAACGCTGCTTCAGGTGTGATTCTGCTTCGAAATTTTCAGATATTTCGAAAAATTTATGTGGATTTGTTCCGAAAACTATAAAAAACAGATTTTTTTTTCCAGAAAACTTAAAAAGAATTTTCGGAAAAATGTGCATCCTTTTAACTGAATATATCTATTATCGTAGAAAATAGATATATGATATGCATGAAATGAAACAATAAAATATACATATATTTTTTGTTTCATCTGATTAATTTATTTTAATTTCTGAAAATTTTGAATAATAGGTATTTTAGATCAAATAAATAGGAAAACGGTTATAATAAATTTTTTAAAATAAATATGCTAAAATTATATTTATGGATCAAGATTAAGAAACTGAACTTTTGTTTTCTAAAAAATCCACACACACATTGATGTGTGTTTATATTGTTTTATACAGAACACTCTTATATTTGCAACTCTATGATAAAGTGATATATATTAGAATATATTGATATTTCGATATTTGTTAAACGATATATCACAATATTAAGTTTCAGATATCATCCAGCTCTAGTTCCGACGTCTGGAAATTAACCTTAATTAATTTTTGTGTTAAATTAGTAGTGCTTACTTTTTCAGAAAATTTTGTGTGATCTTCTGAATCTTTTTTTTTTTTTTTTCTTTTAACTTAGAATCAACCATGTGCTGCTTTTCGGTACGAAGTGCGTGAATTTAAGTGGCACTGCTGGTATGGATGTTCGTAGCAGTTCGGAATCGGTTTTGAGCAGTAGGTCTTGGTCTGATTAATCCTCGTGTAGCAAAATGTTTGACCGTAGCACTTGAGCAGTTACAAAAATCTTGACTGATGTTGACTAAGGATATAGATGCCTCTCCAGACCAAGAAACATTTTCAAGAAGTATTAGGACAACTAACATATACATATATCTAACCACAGTGCTGATCTTAGCCTTTTTACCCCCATAAGCAAACCCCAAAATATGTCGTGCCAAAGCTTCATAACGAACTATCAAAATTAAAAAATAATCCAGAATCATAAAACAACATTGTGAAGGCTTCATCATATGTCAACATGTACACGTTGAGAAATAATGGGTTTAGTTTACAATTCCTTATCCGGATGAAGAATGCACTGATTTCCCTTGTGTTTGGAATTATAGCTAAAATTTTGCAATTATTTTCGTTAAGTTTATGTACGATAAGTCCTTAAATCGGCACCACTCCATTCCTTCACCAGAAAAGGAATCATAAACTGTATCTGTTGCTTTTTTCAACATGTGCAAGTTGATGTGTGATAATGCCTTAAGTTGTAAACAGGAATCATACTTGAATTAATACAATGATAGTATTGTGCTTTTACTATTGGGGTACTATTGTGGTACTGTGGTTACTATAGTAGAACAAAAAACTGTTTTTATTGTAAAACAAATTTTTAGCCGTTCCAAAAATTTTGCCACCACAGGCAGTCACTTACCACCTAGAGCCGCCCTTGTTATCTAACGGGAGAAGACAGGCAATTTTGTAGTAAGTTTAAACTCTCTGAGAATGAGTAACACTGTGTTAATCACTAAGGATAACCTTATTTGTAAAATCATGGCACTCTTTAGCAGTAATGAAAATAAATAACTGAAATTCGTTCCTATATCTCACTATGGTTTTTATTATTCAGAAAATCTCGAAGAATGTGCATTTTCCTAAAATTATCTTCATAGCCTCAATCTACTCATAAGCAAAGCGTACAAATTAATCATCCAACTTGTTTATTCCAAAATATAATTCAAACTTAGCGATTAGTCGGTCATGATGCTCAAGAAATGTTTAACTTGACGCAACCCCGCGACACACGGTGAATTGCAATGCGCTTGTTTTAATCAATTTGTAGAACGAAACTGGAAATTACAACATCCGGGAATCGGGCGCAACATTATACACAAACCTTTTTTTTTTCTTTCTTGTTGAGTGTTATGCCATCGAATAACTAAACTGCTTGGTTATTCCTACGATAAGGCCGACCTCAGAGATAACTTATGATAGTGTTTAGCGTGTGTTTACGTTCCTCTGGGAAATTGTTTGACTGGAACACAGCTGTAGTGACAGCACAGGCCTTGATAGTCAACCCTCCTATTAAGCTAATTGCTCGCTTAGAGACGGAGTCTGTTGTTTAACTAGTGTGCAGGGATGTGCATCTAATCAACCGAGCTTTCGCTTTCCGTAACTAAGGGAAGGTAGCGATCAAAGTCAACAATTCGAGGCCCCCTGCGTATTCTTTACCTACTGCCCTTTACCCAATTTTAAATTCAACTAAAGTCGATGTTTTTTACCCATTTGTTTAACATGCAGAGTACCGAATGTTGTTTTGAGTAAGAATCTTTTTGAAAGGATTAGGTATTCAAACCTCGTGCTCTATTCATTTCAACTTTTCCTCTACAACATTAGACATCAGTTTCTTCCCTAAACTTCAAAAAGATAAATTTCAAAATTATGAAATCTACACTGAAACTTCCTGGTACAATCTCGGTGTCATGTCTCGTCTCAGAAAGTCGTTCATGACGATTCAAAAAAAATTTTTTTTAAATAATTTTCATATTTTATAGTTTGTATTTAAAACAACCTTAACATTATCCTTTTTAGCTAGTAGGAATTAATTATTTTATTCTCTAAAGAATATGTTAATTACTGGTTACTGGAAGCTTTACGCAAATACAGGTGTCTCTTTTTGTATTTATTTATTTAAACTGGTGGCAAGCATTTGGTACCCAAACCATTATTCCATGTCTTGCATCCTTATATTTGAATAAAATAAAATTTAAACCATTTACAGCAATGCATTTACAGCAATGCACACATATCAATACTGCTTATTTTTAAATTATATATATATATATATATATATATATACATATATATATGTGTGTGTGTGTGTGTGTGTGTGTGTGTGTGTATGTGTGTGTGTGCTTCTGATGTTAGTTTTACTTAATTCTATAAATAAATACACACATATATCTTTATATATAAAATTCTTCTGTCCGTGTGTTTGTAAAAGAACTCCTCCTAAACGGGTGGACTGATTTTGATAAAATTTTGCGTATGTAATTAAGTTGATTCGAGAATGGTTTAGGTTCAAAATTTGATCTGATAAAAAATGTTTTTTTTTATTAAAAATCCTGAATTGCTTGCTTATTGAGATTATTATAATGCCGCTCGAAACCTTTCGCTGCCAACGTATCTGTGGCGCAGTGGTCGGCGCAACGGGCTTCAGTACGAGAAGTCCCAGGATCGAATCCCCGTACAGGCGATGTGGGAATTTTAATTTAATCTAATTACGTTTGTGATGACTGTACGCGTGGTGGCGTCAAGTATTTTTAAAATAATTTTTTCCTTACTTTTCCATCAAAACGGTCCAATTTATAATTTATTTAAAAACATTTTACATTTTTAGATTTACAGAGTTAAAACATGATAACGACTGTGGGTCGTTTAGTAAATATAATATGTGTATATACATATATATATATATGTGTGTGTGCGTGTGTGTGTGTGTGTGTAATGAGACGACTTCTCGATGGGTGGTTGCAGTCAGGGCCATAAAACTGATACCGTTTTAACTAAAGACCTTTATTAGGATTACGCTGGAGGATGGGTTACCACTTCATCATAGGGACAAGACAAACTGAAGAGTCAGCTAGCATGTACAAGACCTTTAACACCTGGGTCAATATCTGTGGGAAAAATATCTGCCCAACGACATCGTGCATCTCCTTTTTGTTTGGATATTTCCTAAATTATCCGCTAGGGCCATATAGGATTATAATTGGCCAAGCCCCTTCTCTGAGGGCTTAAACTGTAGCCCCAGTGGTCAATTTAGGTTAGGGGTTAAAAAGAGGAATGCAAAATGACGAGGAAATTTTTAGCCCTTGATTTAAGTTTTGAAAACCTCTGAGAATTTCCTTACACACACACACACACACACACACACACACACACACACACACATATATATATATATATATATATATATAAGACCGTTACTAGTTATCAACCTTCATGCCGTTAGCACTACCATTACCACATATAACTAACACAGGGACAGACACATATCTACTTGCATACCTATTCACATATAAATTCGCGTATTTATCTATGCATCCATATATGTGATTTGGGTTGTTGCAAATGTAGTTGCCATCTTTTAAGATTAAATAATGCGTTCGATGAACGCGGTTTCATCTCCTTCTCCATCTTGTGCGGATATACTGAGCTTTTCCGATATGATAAATATTCCTTTTTCCGATATCAGTCTCGCGGCTGATCTGAAATGTTCATTAACGGGAACTTGAACCGAAGAAAATCGTTTGATGTTCAACATCAAAGGTTTCGAGAAAAGGGGTGTTATTTTGAAAGGCCATGAGACTTATGGATTAACCGCGAACGAGTTCGATCTAAAATGATAATTTTCTCATTTCTGTCCGATTAGCTCTGGAGATATCAGTTTTTAAACAGGTTTTTAGAAACATATCGAGAGACGAATGAACCAAAATGTACATACAGTCGGCAAAAGAATTCAATTCGAACTTGACATAAAATAATAAAAGGATAATACTATAAGAAGTCTAGATTCCTCTGTTAAAGTTAGAACATCTTACCTTATCTACAATTTCTAACAGGATTAGAAGCATTTTTTCGTTAACATTTTAATATTATTCGAATGTACGGTACCTATGTAAAGAAGACTGAACTAATTAAACGAGATCTCTAAGTTTTGAAAAAGAGCTCATGAACAACAATATAAGAATGACGTTTTCGAAATTCAAGAAGGAATATATTACAAAATAAAATATATAAGAATATAATATATAAAATATATAAGAATAAGCTAATGTCGATTGTATTGCAATATTTGCTGAAAATCATACAAAAAGAAAACATAAGTTAAAAACTCTATCGAAAACAGAAAAATCAATTTTCATTAACATTACTTAAACTTTCATAAACATTATTTGCACAGAAGAAAAAAAAATCATCGTTTGGTTATAGTTTTATAAAGATTACGAAATTAAAGTATAAATATTGCAATTATGGTCTCAAGAAAATATTCGAATTTCTGTCTTTTTCTGTAGCGTATACTCAGGGGTACTTTATAAAGAAATTAAACCAATTTAACCGTTTAATAAATTTATTTTGTGATAGGGTTTTCTCATAGTTAGTCGCCATTTTATATGCAACGTTATATTGCCCTTGATTTAACGTTGCATTTAAGACGTTTTAACTTACTTTTCGCAAGTGTTGTAACCGATATGTCGTTTTTCGACACTAAAAGGGTAATTATTTTTTATAGATATTAGTTCGTATTAATTGAAATCTATTTAAAAATTCCTTATTTTCCTTACGTAAAAAACAGTGTTAAAAAGTGGACTATTTTATAAGATTTCACTCAAAACGAATTTTTTCAATCCTTTTGTAAAGAAATTAAAACATTCATTACGTTTTATCAATTTATTTGAATATAGGATTCTCTAGATAGGATGCTAATAAAAAGATGCCATCATATATGCAAACGATATATCGTTCTCGGCACTTTTCGCAAGTGTTGTAAACGACGATATATCGTCGTTCAGCACTAAAAGGGTCAAATATATTTTTTAGTTTTCATTTGAGATTAATCAAAAATAATGTATAAATCCACAATATTTTGTGAACTTTAATTAAAAATTGCGTTAAAAAATAAATATAAAAAGATTTCATCAAAAAAATTTTAAAGTTCTTTAGAAAAGAAATTAAATTAGTTATACAGTTTAATAAATTTCTTTTACGATAGTATTCTCTCGCAATGCTAATAGTAAGACTCCCTCATATTCGCAACGATATATCGTTATAGGTACTATCGGTGATAACGACGATATATCGTCGTTGGGTAGTAAAAGGGGTTAAATACGTTTTATAATTTTTAGTTGAGATAAATTGATATCAATACATAAATCTTCTATGTAATAATAGCCTAAGTTATCAGTACCTCTGTCTTCGAATTTATGAAGCGGTTGTAATTGGAATGAATAGAGGTATCCATATTGGATTCTTTATAAGTTACGGTTAGCAACGTTCGAAATAAACCCCTTCTCCCCTTTTCAAGCATTTAATGCCATTATTTCAAGCACTATATTTCCCGGTTAAGAGCAGGTGATTAAATTTATCAATTTATAGCATAGTAAATGGGTAAAATTAACATATTTTGTCTATCATTATGACGTCATTCCTTTAACCATCTCATTTAATCATTTCTTACTTTAAATTACTTAAATATCGTCTGCATTATTTTCATACGTTTTATCACTGAATTTAGATATGACGTAAATAATTTTCTTTTATGTTTGGCTTAAATAATAGATTAAGTACATATGTGATAATTTTAAATTTAATCATTGATTATTTTTTTGTTGCAATGGAAATTTTATCACCGGTATTAACAACTTATTCTATTTCCAGGGTGTAGTGGAAAGGATTGTTTCATTCCTTTACTTCCATTAAATACTGTGGCAAAAAATTTCGAAGAACTTAAAGATAATTTCGACGTAGCTGAGAAAACTTTGTATTATCTTTCTAAATGAATTCAACATAATTCTAAACTGTATTCACAGTATCGGGAGACTTTAGAGGAGTGTGAAGATAAACAAATTATTGAGCGTGTACCAGATAATTCTCATCAAAAAAAAATAAATAAATAAAAATTTACCAGCCTCATAGAGTACTTTACAATTCTAGAAATTTAAAAATTTTACTGCTCCGGTCATATGACGGGCTATATGCTAGTTAAAAAATATTTATTAAAAATATTAAGATTCAGTTTCATTGACTGAATGTGTTGAACTCTCTGCTTCAGGGGTGATTCTGATCCGAAATTATTCGATATTTCAAAAATTTTATGTGGATTTGTTCCGAAAACTATAAAAAACAGATTTTTTTTCCAGAAAATTCAAAAAGAATTTTCGGAAAAAAAGTGCATCCTTTTAACTGAATATATCTATTGTCGTAGAAAATAGATGTATGATATGCATGAAATGAAACAATAAAATATACATATATTTTTTGTTTCATCTGATTAATTTATTTCAATTTCTGAAAATTTTGAATAATAGGTATTTTAGATCAAATAAGTAGGAAAACGGTTATAATAATTTTTTTAATTAAATATGCTAAAATTTAAATTTCTGGATAAAGATTAAGAAATTGAACTTTTGTTTTCTAAAAAATCGACACACACATTGATGTATGTGTTTTATACAGAACACTCTTATATTTGAAGCTCTATAATTAGGTGATATATATTAGAACATATTGATATATCGATATTTGTTAAACTATATATCACAATATTAAAATTCAGATATCATCCAGCTCTAGTTTCGACGTCTGAAAATTAAGCTTAATTAATTTTTATGTCAATTAGTAGCGTTTAGAACTTTTTCAGAAAATTTTGTGTGATCTTCCGAATTTTTTTTCTTTTTGTGTTTACTTTGAATTAACCACGCGCTGCTTTTCGGTACGAAGTGCGTGAGTTGAAGTGGCACTGCTGGTATGGATGTTCGTAGCAGTTCGGAATCGGTTTTGAGCAGTAGGTCTTGGTCTGATTAATCGTCTTGTAGCAAAATGTTTGACTGTAGCACTTGAGCAGTTACAAACATCTTGACTGATGTTGACTGAGGATGTAGGTGTCGCTTCAAACCAACATTTTTAAGCACTATTAGTATAGCTAATATATACATATATCTAACCACAGGGCCGATCTTAGACTTTTTACCACCATAACCACCTGCCTCATAGGGTACTTTACAATTCTGGAAAATAAAAAAAATTACTGATCACGTCATATGACGGGCTATATGCTAGTCCACAATATTTTGGATTATTTTAAAAAGTGTAGAATATTGATTGAAAAGTCGATTATTTAAAAAAAGGTTGGATTTCATCAAAGTTTTTAATTTATTTATTTATTTAGCAACGTTACGACTGTAATTATTATAGTTCTTAATCCGGTGATTCGAAAATCTGGCGAAATGAGTGTTTTTCCAATAACGTTTCTCAAACAAACGTGGTTTATCTGAGCGCATCACTGATACTCCAGGAGGGATTGGTGAGGTTAGCAATTTCACAAAAAGGATTTCCCTTCGCTTTCCGCACGGTAAAAGGCTGTGAATGATCAGATAAGACTTAAAACATTCCAAGTTGTGCGGCCATTGTTCCATTTTTAAACTACTGATAAGCAGGACTGGAGAGTGTCACGGATTCACCCTCTGTATTTCAAGGAGTCCCGGTTTTCCTCTACGCTTATCGACTGTTTTCTCATAAAATATTTTTATTTTAATGGCTGTCCTTCTTATTAATCGATAATAGATTTGAGTGTATATATATATATATATATATATATATATATATATATATATATATATATATATATATATATATATATATATATATATATATATATATATATATATATATATATATATATATATATATATATATATATATATATATATATATATATGATTATAACTATGCAGTGACCACTCATGGTTTAACAGTAAAACGCCCATTGGAGTTATTTCGATTCCATTTATATTTTTTCACAAAATATAGTAATATCTATCTATCTATCTATCTATCTATCTATCTATATCTATATCTATCTATCTATCTATATATATATATATATATATATATATATATATATATATATATACATAGATTGGTAGATTATGTATATATACTTATGTGTGTGTACACATATACACACACATATATAGATATACACACACACATATATATACATATATAATATACATATATACATACATATATATATACATATATATACATATACATATACACACATATGTATATATACATACACATACACACACGCACACTTACATATATATATATATATATATACACACATATATATGTATATACATACATATTTAAACATATATGTATGTATATGTATCCAGTGCTTAGGGGTAGCGCTTAGCGCTTCCAGGACAAAGGTCCGAAGTTCGGTCCTCGAGTTGTGCAAGTTTGATTCATCCTTTCCTGCCTACAGTGGATAGACAAACTGAGGACCAAACACGCTTGGGAACTAAAGACTGGGAATTCCGCGTAAGTTTGGTCACCTAACCCGACATATGAATCGTACTCCAGGGTCATTGGTCTCGAAATCGGAGATTGGCACCATAGTCCTGAATTTATGTCAAACTACTATTCTTTTTGTAGGCAAACTCAAAATTCCCAGTTTAAAAAAAAGTAATTAAAAAAAAAGAAACACTTCGTTACTATTTTTTTTCCTAATTCCAGTAGTAGAAACGTCACCTCCATTGCCTCCGTGTAAGACCTTGCTTGTAACTTGTCTAGCTTTATAAAACTAAATACCTTCCGCGTTTATATATTTAAAAAAAACGAGCCTTTCAGATAGCGACTTCGCGTATGCGAGAGAAAAGAGATTGCGTGATGCCTAGCACTTAATGGTCACACGGGCTCTCAAATAAAAATAAGTAGCTCACTTTATTAAAAGACAAATGCGTTTTGTAACTAACTTCGTACGCTTCCAGTCTCTGCTTTTTATTGCATTTTCTTCCTTAACGGAATTACCGTTCTGCGTATACTCGCGTCCATTTATTTCAGGCGAAACTGCTAGGCATGCACTTCATTCGGGATAATTGACTTTATTTATTTTATGTGCGATAGTTCTCAATTTAATTATTTCCAAGTAACTCAGTGAACTGGGTTTTCACTTAAATGTGACTCCCTTTCTTCTCTCTAGATTGTTACGCAGTAATAGAAATGAGTGTCACAGGTTTACAGAGTTATTTTTAATTGTATGATGGAAGAGACAGAAAGAGAACGAGAAATGTCCGGATTACATTATCATACATATTAAATACCCTATTTGCGTCATTCACATTATTCCCTGGTTATTTCAAGCTGTTTCTTTCTCTACTAACCTGACTTTACTAAATATTTTCTCAGCTATAAACGCATAACAATCCAACAACGATCCGGACCCATATAGCCTTGAAAACTTCAATTTTCTCCCGGTGATGGTGGTCGGATCAAAAGCATCGGACCACCCTACTCATCCGGCCACCCTCGAAGTGCCCGGAGCGCGCCTGTCGCTTCTCGGGCGCCACCTGTGGGTGAACGCAATAGAGTTGCTGTTATTGAAGGAATTTGGGATACTAGATGCTCTAGCGGACTTCTTGAATTAGTGAGGTTGGAACCACGTGGGCCAAAAGTTAAGGCCTAGTTAAGCTCTATGAATTTAAGTCGTTGCACTTCTAGACGGGAACCGGAAGGTGTAGTAGAGAAGCAGGATATTCTGAGAGGCGACAGTCGCAATTCTGGGGTTCGGAAGTATCACTCAAGAGTCCTTGCGACGGAACTTTGATCCACCTTGCGGAACATTTGACTCAGCTTGCTCAAAAATATCCAACCGAAAGCTCCCATTAGTTTCAGGGGTGAAAAACTAAAGAAAAACTGAAACCTAGACAGTAAGACTAAATAAGTTTAATGAAATAAATTAATTAGGGGTGTGCTCTGAAGGCAGCATAAAAGAAAGTCGAGCTGTGTCTCCCCCCCCCCCTTTGGGGAATGTGGTCTTTTTGGCTTGCCTGTAGAAGTTAAGACCTAGGGGTAGTAATTTCTGGCTTATGCTGGCCACGTTACTGAGTCATTCATCATAGTAGAATAAACACATAACACAAGCATACACATATCTATGTCGTAAGACGGAGTATAAGACGGGTGGTTGCAGTCATGGCTAGAACAAGACAAAATTTTAGCCTCGAAAGACCTTTAGTACCACAGCATCTGTTGGAGAGTTCACACTTCATTATAGGGATCGGAAAATCGGACAGATCAGTTAACATGAAAAATCTAAGTAAAAAGCTAAGCAAACATCTGAGTAAGTATCTAAATAAAAATCTGGGTAAAAATCTAAGTAGAAATCTATCTGGTATAGCATGCATCTTTTTTTTGTTCAGGAATTTCCTAAATTGTCCGCTAGGACAATATAAAGTTTTAATTGGTTAGATCCCTTTCTCGAGGGTGTCAACTGTAGCCTCAACCGTCAATTTAGATTAGAGGTTAAAAAAGATGTGAGACCCAACGGTTTTGCCCTTGACTTTATACTTGAAAACCCCTGATAATTTTCTCTGGCCTTTTTGAGGGATTTCGTCTAAAAATTTACTTCGGCATGATTGAACTACCACATTTCGGAAAATTTTCTGGCAGTATATTTCTTATGAGGCCGTCTTCGTGGTTTTATATAAAATCTAAAATCTCTATATTAGTTTACCGATTCAGTTTTACTTAATTACAATTCTATTCTGTTGTAATCGCTTATCCCCTTGGAGTAGGAAAGTCTATTCTAGGTCCAATAAACCCTATCGAAATATGTGACTAGTATACGGCTAAGGGTAACATGCGGCTTCACTTTTGAGCGAAGAACCACACGAGGGTTGAAGATTGACTTCAAAACTATTTGCTCTCAAAAATAGGTCCTTGTAATTTAGAACGTAATCCTTGTAATTACCCATTTGATCACCAGTCTAGGCTTCATCCGACGCATGCGCGAGTGAAATTGTCAGTTTCTTTACTTGTACTGAGTTATACTATTGTAGTTGTACATCATTATTTTAAATTTTAACTTTAAGGTATAGAACAAATGTGAAACTTTTAAATAAGTTACAAACTTAAAATTTAAATAAATAATAAAAGTAATTTAACTATTTAGATCAATTCAAACATAAACTATAGTCTATCCATTAAGTGTAGCCACTTAATAAATCACTACTGAAAAAACCCCAGCGTGCATGTGTTACCAAAATATTCTAAACTTGCATATGTGCAAGCCCTTTGAGGAACTAATAGTCTCACGTGGAAAGCAAGTAAAATACACGTTTCTATTTTTTTAAAGTGGTGAAATGTTTTCTTTATTTTTGTCTGTGTTGTCTTAATCTATTTTTATATGAATTGTGTAAAAATATTTGGCAATTATAAATTAATTATGATGAATTAAATATCAAAATTGCTAAAATTTTTGCCGTCCCTTGCTGCAGCTCCCGCAACTCACAGATAAAAAAAAAATCTGCTATAGATAACAAGAATACATGCAAGTATTGAAAATTTCATATAAGAAACGAAAAATTATAAAATCTCACAGATATTGCAAAAAATTATAATTTCGAGGAAAATACCTGTGAATGTTAAAGAAGTCGCAAAAATCATACGTAATATACTCTGTAACATTGTATATAATTCGTGTCTTACAAGACATTTTCCGATTTTTTTAATATGTTGATGATTAATTAAAAAATTCTGTTCATTACATTTGTTTTTCAATTTTTTTATCGTTAAAAACTCTTAACAGACCTTAATAATTTGTTCCATATAATTCACTTGATTTATTACACTTGGTTTTTGCTTAGGATCTCCAACAGGTTTGTCCCGTTTCAAATAAATTTATAGTAGAACATTTCGCGTATAAAATAGCATCGCTTGGAAAAAAAATCTGATTTTTTGTATCCACTTAATTCAAGGTCGTGCCGGCTGATGTTGCAATAAAACTGGTGCCTTACTTTTTAATTGTGTAAGAGCTACCTCATCTAAATCCTTTCCTTCCAAATAACATTCTGCGAAGAATGCCATTACATCCTTCTGCCAACGTCCCATATTCTTATTTATTCGCTCGCTATCCTTCTTTTCAAAAATCCCAAGCTCTGCTTTTAGTCTGCCATTTTGTTTCTTGTCCCAATCTGCATCTCTTAATTTTAAGCAAAAGTTTAGTTTGTAGCTATTCTCTCCGAATAGCAGTGATGTTTAACTGGTGGATCCAAACTAATATTTATGGCCCACCAAAAAAAATAATTTTCTTAAATACAAATTTAACACTAGAATGCCCCAAAACTTGTTATTTGCTATTTCCAAGAATATCGACGATATATATATATATATATATATATATATATATATATATATATATATATATATATATATATATATAAATTCATAGAAATAGGAAAATAAAGAGCGGTATCTAAAATTAAAAAAAAAATAGATATTAGGAAAAGGATAAGAAAAGTACTATATTTTCTAATACCATTAGTGAATTGGTACACCAATTCGGGTTTAAAACGTATTGCATGGTCACGATCCTCACTGTCGGTACCAAGTAAATACAGGTAAAATATACCAAAATAACTTATTAAAATGAGAAAAAATATTGCTTTCCCACTTGATAATTGAAGTAACAGTGAAACAAACTCAATTCACATGAGTAGCTATATCATAATTGAAATCGATTTACCCTCCCAAATAGGTATTGCCATTCGGAAAAGAGATAAAATGTTTCCTATCCAAAAATCATAAATAACATAATTAATTTTTAGAACAATCGTGGATCAAACCAGTTTTATTAAAGTTATTAAAAAATACAGAAAATCAACCAAAAGATGATATATATATATGCAATAAATGCATACATTTATATATATATATATACATATAAATGTATGCATTTATTTTTTTTTTATTATACTAATGTTATATACAAATTATTATCCCATTTTGAACTCTTGGTGTGTAACAGAAAATAGAGTGTAATCACCAATCAAGTGACACATTTGATTATATCAAAAGGTAATGAGCATTCAACTCGCCCAGCAGTCGATAAAATAGATTTACATCAAAGAAACAGCCAACAGAAGCGAAACTCACTATCTCCTTGTTTGCAGAAACAATTAAAAATTTCGACAATTCATTTTCCAGAATAAGAAAAAAACATTTTTGCCGCATAAAAAAACTAGCTCTTTACTTTTCAAATCAGTTGCATTTTATTTAACATTCAATCGACAAAAGATATTGTTTTTGGTTTTGTGTGCGTTTTATATCTGCTTTGGGAAACAGAGAAAACCGTTTTATAAAATGAAACCTTACGTCTTGCAAACTTAAATGTGCAAGCTCTTTATTGGCATTACAGCCCAGGATAGGGCTTAGTCTGTCGTCCAGGTTTTTTCCAGGCAGCTCTGTTCTTTACTATAATTTTGGAACCGCGGTAGCTCAGTCGGTAAAGGCAACGCTCTCGTAACTGAAAGGTTGTGGGTTCGGAGCCCTAGCCAGCTTCAGATCCGCTGTGTTCATTAAAGGTGACTGAGGTACGTAAAATAGGTTTGTGCTCGCAGTGTTCTCCCAGTTCTCACTCACTCTGGAGTTGGAAGGCCTAGCCTATGGGTCTTCCGCTTAGTCCCTGCTTCAAAATTACGAGGACCCACTTAAGCATAAGTCGTACTTTTACACTTGTTGTGATCCGACTCAAACGTGTTTGGTTTGACCAAGTGGCATAAGTCAACAACAACTATAATTTTTGATCCAGTTGGAGATCTTTAAAATATTTAAGACCATCAAGGCATCATCAGTCACCTTTTCCGGGATCTACTTCTTGACCTATTATACATGAACCTCCCATGCAAGATCTTTACCATTAAGTTGTCAGGTGATCTCTCAATTTGCTTAAACCATGAAAGTCTCTGCATCTTGATGAATTTTACTATGTTTTTATAGTATTTAGTTCGTCTTTAGTCCTTATTCTCCATCATTTATTACTTAATTATATTTAACCATAAGTTTTTTAAGTCCTTTCCCTAAAAAATTACTAAATTGTTTACATATCTTTGTGACAGAGTCCAAGTCTCACATTCATAAGTTACCACGGGACGATAACAGTTTAATTGCTCTCGAGATCGATTTATTTTTCAATAGATGTCGATACACGAAATAACATCAGTTCCCCATCAGGATTTAGCCTTCGATTTTGTCAGAAATTGTATTTGAAGTGTTTATAATCGAACTTAGACAACAGTTTTAAATTTAAAGTTATTAGATAATCATAATAACTGCTGGTAATTTTTATTTTTTCCATGTATTTTGTTCTTGGTTCGTTAAGTAAAAGACCGGCTGTTATATTTGCAATATGTAACTGAAACAAAAATTTAATGGTCCGTGTTGAATTTTCAATTTAAAAACTGCTAAAAATGTTTGAGAACCTGTACGTTAGACCGTAGTTATAGAAATACAATGGTGACCAGTTTAAATAAAAGGAAAAGTGTTGGTGGAGGAAAGTGTTTCTCTTTTGACGTCATAGATGTTATTATATATATAATAAACAATATAATTCGGTGTATAACTAGCGTTGAACAAGAATTTTTCAATTAGTTTTTTTATATATGTTAAGAATTTGTTTTGAAAATAAAAAATTAAATAACTATAAATATTTGTAACTTTTGTGATAACATTTTTTGAACTTTTAAAACATCTTAAACTTTGTAAAGGACAAAACAAAAAGATCTATCAAAAATAGTTAAATAGTTTTTGTTCGCCAGAGGGCAACATGATCGTCTTCATAAATATTTTTTTGCTTGAAGCCAATTCAAGTATAAATCTTTTTACATCCGAATTGTTCTAAGAAAGAACAAACACTTATAATAAATGTTAACAGATATTGGTTGGCAGTAGTGACGTAGGAAAGGAGGGATGTAGGGTTTGTAATCCCCATCAGGATTACAGTATACTATGATATATATATATATATATATATATATATATATATATATATATATATATATATATATATATATATATATATATATATATCAGGATTTAAAATGTAGATTAATTTAAGGAGATTTTAATTAGGGATTCTTTTACTAAGAGTGACGCGGCGTGAGGAGTTAGCCACATAAATACGGCTCACGCGCAGTGATTTGAGAAGAGAGCAACATACACAGTCCACGGTCAGACCTGTAGCTAAGCAGTTAAGCCTGCCTTTGTTAGAAGTTGGGCGCCAATGTGAGACGCCATTAAAGATGATTGTCGAGTAGTGTGGTTTGAGATTTGAATAAAGAATGAAAATGTACTTAGGATCTAGTGTGTTTAGTACTCGTGTCATATATATATATATATATATATATATATATAGATATGTGTGTGTATATGCCAGGTTTAAAAATGGGGGTTAAGAATTAAGTGAGTTATAATTAAAAATAGTTAGAACTCATTAACGACAATGTAATAGGAGAAAGACACACCCTCGAGCGGAACTATACAAAGTAAAAAAGCTGACGCGGAAGTAGACATTAGAATTTTGCTTAGGTAGCAATGCTAAAAAGACAGTTTTGAGCGGGAGCTCGGGCTGATAATATCCTCCATTCTTGTTGCTCCAATATGAGAACAAAGGATATCTGAATGGCATGACCATGGACAAAAGGATTACAATATATGAGTTTTTATATATGAAATCAAATGTGTCTTCCATGCCTTAACCACTCGTCCATGTCATATACATATATATATATATATATATATATATATATATATATATATATGTGTGTGTGTGTGTGTGAACATATGCCTTTTACCTACTCCTGAACGAAGCACTACAACTCCATAGTAGCTAAGTCATCAGTTGGACTTCCTGATTTGCCAACAGTTTTTTTTTTTTTTTTTTTTTTTGACTGAATGTGAGCACAGTTCCGAGATCTGAGTGACGTGTGGAGAGAGGAATAATATGATTATTAAGCTTTAATTAACTAAGTTTAATTCTTTATCCATAGACCCCTCTGTATATAACTCCCCTAAGTGTTTGTTAAAATAATGTTCGTAGTATATTCTACGTATTAAGAGTTAGTATTCTATGTCCTGAGTCTCTCTCCTTCACACACACATATATGACTTGCTTTATTAGTTTCAGATAAGAGTTAAAGTTCGAAAAACCCCAATGGGAGATTTCTCTTTATGCTCCTGGTTGCAACGAACTTTACTAACAAATTTAATTTACTAACACGAAACTTTACTTTAATATACTCTTTACCAAAACAGAAGTAATAGTTGCGTTGAAAATATTAAAAACTCAAATTCCTAGATAAAATATGATAATATTGAATATTTAATCCCTCCGTGGTTATTTTCCATAATCACTTTAGATGGAAATTATTATTTTTTTTTCACTTTCTCAAAACCCGACAGTCCTTCTTTTAATACTGGCTGCCTTTGTATTTTATTTATCCACTAAGCAAAGTATATTCCAAAAATAAAAAAAATTCGTTCCGCTAAAAGATTACAATAATCAAATGATGTCCCTGAATTGACTTCGTTCAAGATTTAGAAGAATTTGAATGTTTTAAAAGCTTTTTTCATGTGACAATATTATCCAGAAAAAATATATTCAGTTAAAAAAGTTATTTAACAGCTCTCTCGTGGGTTTAAACAGTTTGGTTTTGAGAGCTAGGGTCTAATGCGTTGCTACACGAAATCTAATGAGATCAGGAAGTACTGCTTAACACTAGAACGTCCAATACATACATACATACATATATATATATATATATATATATATATATATATATATATATATATATATATATATATATATATATATATATATATATATATATATATATGTGTGTGTGTGTGTGTGTGTGTGTGTGTATGTATATATAGGAAGCCTAGCGAAGAACAAGCTGTGTCTCAGCCGTGAACTTCAGCAGTCTGGACCGAAATGATGTTGTCGTGGTCGAGAGAAAGACAAGATTTTGAAAGGAAAATTAGCAACATCTTTATTTGGTCATCTCCAACAGTGAACTCTCACGAAACTAAGCCTTGCAGCCTCTTATAACCTTAGGGGCACCACCAACGTGAGGAAGTAATTCTAGGTGTGGATTTAAGATTGTTGTTGTAAGAATTTTAGAAACCTTGGTTCAACGAAAGTAGGGTGGCGAATTCTTTTCGCCAAGATGAAGGAGATTTTATCTATTACAAATAGTTTTACTCCAAGAGGCTAAAAGACAGAGAAATCGCGGACTTGGTGGTTTTTTTAATATAGGAGTTAGTAATTTTAATTCTAAGATTAAACTATTTAAATTTTTACATTACATATGTGTCTGTGTGTGTGTGTTAGGAAAAGTAAACTGTATCGGGAAAATAAAGTAGGTATTTTGTATAAAACTCCAAAGACGGCCCTCATTAAGGCCCGAGAAAATTCTCAGGGGTTTTCAAATCTTAAGTCAAGGGCAGTCCCTTTGATTTCCCTTTTTTAACTCCTAACCTAAATTGACTACTGGGGCTTCAGTTCACGCCCTCAGGAAAGAGGTCTGACCAATTAAAGCTTAATACTGCCCTAGCGGTCAATTTAGGAAATTTAGGACAGATTTTCCCAGAGATTTTGACTGCAGTCTTCACACAGATTTTGACCCTGGTGTTACTTATCCTTTGTCCCGAAGATAACAAAGAGGAAACCCATCCATCAAAGTTTTACTAATAAAGGTCTTTGACTGAAATGGTGTCATTTTTATGGCCTTGTCTGGAACCACACGTCGTGGAGTCCGTCATACTGCACACATACACACACACAACGGTGTATACGACGGGGTTTTTTTTATTATTATTTGTCACGAAAAGCTTTTATTACCAGAACATCAGTCGGACAGTTCCCCACTTCATTATAGGGACTGGTCAAACTGAGAGATCAGCTAGCATGAAAAATACAAGTAGAACGCCAAGGAAAATCTGAGTAAAAATCTATCTTCGATATCGTGCATCTGTTGTTTATTCGTAATTTCCAAAATTGGCCGCTAGGGCACTACAAAAGTTTAATTGGTTAGACCCCCTACCTGGAGAGCGGGAACCAGTGGTCAGCTTAGAGTAGGGGTTAAAAAACTGAATGCAAAGAGTCGCAGGGTTTTAGACCCTGATTTTAGATTTGAAAACCCTTGAGAATTTCGTCGGTTAAATTTATTCCAGCATGATTGAACTTTCACATTTCGGGCTGTTTTCTGACGGTATATTCCTTAAACGGCCGTCTTCGGAGTTTTATACAAAATCTCTACTATAGTTTATTGATATAGTTTACTTTTTCCTGATATATATATATATATATGTGTGTGTGTGTGTGTGTGTGTGTGTGTGTATAAATATGCATATATATGTATAATATGTATATATACATATATATATATATATATATATATATATATATATATATATATATATATATATATATATATATATATATATATATATATATCGTGATCCAGTACTAAGGCGAATGGACGAAACAGTCTCTCTTGGTAAATCATCTCTTTATTTAATATAGAGTTTCGTTAAAAGGCGTCGCTTGCGCCATTTGCAGTTATTCGTGGTGGAGCTACGCGTGGAGTGTGTTGACAGCTCTACGACTAGGCACCAACTGATAACTATTGGTTTGCATACTCATCAAACTCTTCAAAAAATTTTCTGCTTGACCGGATGATCCTAAAAGCTTACGCGAACGTGGTTTTTTTCATTTATTTTGTTATTACGGAAGAGTTCCCTTTTAAAATGTTGACAATTCGGTTAATTTTCCGAACCTCCCTCCCTTTTAGACCTGACATATATATATATATATATATATATATATATATATATATATATACACACACACACACACACTTCTGGAGGTGGCAGGCCAAGCCTTGTCTTCTGCATGGTCCCTGCTTGTAAATTTCGAGGACTCACTTTTAGACGTCCTTGAGAATAAATCAGTCCACATGGTTCTTTGCTCAAAGTAAAACTTCACATTACACATAGCCATGTACTAGTTCCATACTGTAAGGGGGTCTATTTGACTTGTAGGCTTTTCTACACCAATGTGAGGAGTAAAAACAACAACACAAACCACTGTATCTTCGATGACAATGCATGAACAACCATAACATTATATCATTATAGGTAAATTAATTCATTTTAATAGTCATGCATTTTTTTAATTGTTGTCAGGCATTGTTCCTCTTTGCTTATGCGTTGACGGCTCTGTGGCAAAATACTTCGACTTTACCTAAGCGATATGGGTTCGGTGCAAGGTGATTATATACTTTTTTAAAATTTTATGCATATTTTATTTTTGCAAACTTTTTAGTTGCAATATATTTCTATTTTAAAGGTTTAGTTAATAAAATATTTTGAAAATCATTAATTTCTTTATAAGTTAGATAAAAATAAATAAAACGCATTTTAGTTTACATAAAATTGAATTTTGAACAAATTTTAATAAATATAACAAGCAATGAAATATATGTTCTTATAGCACATATATTTGTTTAGTTAAAACCGGGCCCATTCTTATAGATCAAGGGATGAAAAGTTTTCAGGCACTTCACTCGATTTCAACAGTGCTCATTTGTTAAACCTAATTGTTATTCATTTCAGTTCATCTGGGGGGGGGGAGAGCAGGGCTTAATTATACAGTGAAATGGAGTAATGACCTCAACACATCCAGGTTTGTTTTGTTTTCTTATGATTAGTGTACTACGGTCTGGTTTTTGATAGATAAGGCTAAAGAGATTGGGACCTATTGCCTAAACCAATTTCGAAAATCTACTAATATCCCTGCCATCAGCCGGATTCGAACACGCAAACTCCGATACTGAAGAGCAACGCCCTACTCATTCGGCTATCGTTTGAGCCCAAATAGCTAGCCTTTCTGTAGTAGGAACTTATTACGCTAACTGAAATGATGATTTTATAAAAAGCTAAATTGTAATTTACATATTTGTTTATGAAAAAGCAACAACAAGAATATACTTGTCTGAATAAGTGACACTAAAACAGCGAGAGAGGTGAATGGATTTGGTCCATGCAGCTATTAGTTTACAATTATCATGAAAATTATTTGTCTGTGAAACTTTAAAATTATGGTACATACTCCATAAAAATTTTCGTTATTTATTTATAAGAAAAAATAGGGTGTGCGTTTTATAATAGGGCACAAGAACAAATACAGAAATAGTATTGAGAATCTTGAACCCTTTTCGTACACTGTAGGACAGGGATGGGCAAACTACGGCCCGCGGATAGAATTTTAAGTAGCCGGTCCGAGGCAAATTAAAAGAAATATATATTTATACATTATATATCCACCTCCTTTTCTACTTTGCTTAAATATTATATCCCAAATTTATTCTCTCACGCCCAGAAGATTAGATATATATTTGCTTCTTATATGTGAACAAGGGATTTCAATTTTAAACCTTAGAAATAATAATTTCAGAAGTAGACTGGCAGATGAGCATTTAGCATAGTTCCTTAAAATCATTACATCTCACTTCGAACCTCAATATAAGGAACTTTTAAAAATGAAATCGCAATTTCATTCATCTCATTAAGGTATTTAAATCGTTAGGTACTTGTATATTGTTTTTAAAATTTTAGAAAAATTTATCTTGGCCTGCCAAACTTATTTTCTTTCTATTTTTGGCCCGCGGCCGAAAAAGTTTGTCCATCCCTGCTGTAGAGAAATTACCTAAAAAGGAGTCGATGCTTGATACCAAAATCAACTCAGACGTATTTCTTGTTGAAACCACCGATTAGAGGAAAATAGTTCATTCCAGCGTATGATAGACTTATCTATGAATAAAAAGAAGTATTTGCATTCGAATGGCGAAGTTATTTCCTCACAGCTGCGAAATTCCCGACATTGTTACTGTTCGCGTGCGATAACACAGGTAACCTGTACGTAACACGTGCTGCTCTGTCATAGAAACCGGCCGGAGAATGAATGTGGCGGGAAGAATTTCTGCTGACGTTCATATTTTGGTAACATCTGTGCATCAGAGAAGTCAATTAAAAAGCAAATTTGACTCACAATTTCTATCTGCGTCTTTACATTTTTTAAATCAGCAGCATTATAGAGTTTAATCTATCTCTTCCAAGTGTTATTTGAAGTTTGTTGGGAAATTAATTTTATATACAGTTTGCGAGTAAAGTGTATTTACATGCATTCAACCAAGTCTCCCAGAAACGGGGACAGGCAAATAGTAAGTCTCAAGTACCTATTTCTGAAGTAAAATGTCAAATAATTATGATGAGATAATTATAAAACATTACTATCTTCTTCTTTTTTTGCTACACAACAGCTAATGACCTACTCTTCAAAGCCGATTCTGAACGGCTACGAAAATACATGCCAGCAGTCTATTCGATATAATTATGGTGGAAATAGTGCTTTAAATAAATAAACTTTTTTTTTTTTTGCTTTATAACAGTTTACAATTCTCAAATTCAGTTCTTAACGTGACATCTTTCTTGTGCAGTTCATCCTGCAACATCTGAAGAGTATCTTATCCATAGACCTCGTAAGGTTTTTGACACTTTGAGCTTGGTTTAGCTCATTAAGGTCTAATTTTTTTTAATTTTATTTATTTATTTTTATTACACGAAGGGATAATGAAACCGTGACCTGCAGTTTAAAATCGGTTCTAAATGGCTTTAAAGAATAATGTCAGAGGCGGGATTCGAACTGGGGAAATAATGTTATGTTGATTTAGAGTTTATGAAAGAAGAAACTAAAACTCATTAATAAAACACAACTGGACAAATATGTCTTGATCAAATGATTTTATACAATTAAATGCCTCAGGAATACAACAGGAATACAACTTATCATTTGTAGATGAGGAAGATTCCTCGGCATTCGACGTCGGTCTCGCAAAAATGGTGTCGCTTTTTTCTTTGTCTCGTGTCTCTCCAAATATCTATCCCGCAAGCAGCGAATGCTAGCAGTGTCCACCCTCTTCTTTCCTCTTGTAACAACCTCATACTGAAAAAAATAATCAGAATACCCTAGCGGAGAAAAAACTGGGGTCCTTTCGAGAACGCAGGGGGTCAGATCCCGCTAAACCAAACGGGCCCTTCTATTGGTTGGGAAAAATTCGAAGTCCCTTCCTAGTCCAGACCGCTCATGTTTGCCTTTGGCGATGGCTTACTAGAAGAGGTAAAAAAACGTTGAAGCACCGAATGTAACTTACAGTTACACGAACACACGAATTGCGGTAGCGAAAGGCAGCTCCCTGCAGATTCGAATATCGCCCGGCTATAATTTCAAGAAGCACGATCCATTTTATGTTAAAGAAATGCCAATCAGATCGAGACCTTTTGCTTAAAAACTATTCCTAATACTTACGCATCATTTTCAGCTGTTCAGACCTAGAGTTTCAAGAGCACTTTCTGCTATGGGATTATAGAACATGTGTATACCTGTTCCGCAAGCACACAGCAGATACTTCGAACTAATTGGTGATGAAATCATGCCAAATATATGCACACACACACACACACACACACACACATATATATATATATATATATATATATATATATATATATATATATATATATATATATATATATATATATATATACATGGTGGTCATAAAGAAGCTTTTCCAACATCTGCGCTATTAGTGTCCATGCCGGTTAACCGATCGAAATGGGATTGTAAATATAGTTGTTCGGAGGTTATGCACTCAAGATTTTGTAAATGGCAACACAGTGGTGTTCACGGTTACGGTTATAGTTACAAAAACTCGAAAATGTCGAATAGCAATGCCTACTTTTTCCTTTACATTCAACATATTTCATTTTCTGTAGATGGTGATTCTGTATGACATATAGTGTATATACACGTATATATATATATATATATAAAGTCCACATAATTTAAAAAAAACTGTAGTCACTACTGTAAAGCAATTATTAAACGTAGTAGCCGAGTAGATTCATGCAGGCGTTCACTTACAAAAACATCTCGTATTTAGAACATAAGATGACACTAAACACACAAATACCCGTACGGAAAAAGAACATAAACACAGAAATATTTTTATGATATCGTTTACATTCCTCTCTTAAAGGAGAAAAGCCACGAAACCTGTGTGGCAGCCCTTTTATTGACTATTGGAAGGGGTGTAGTTCCAAGAATGATGTCATACCGGTAACCAATCATTTCTCTTCAATTACTTCTAGTTTATTCTAGAAGATACAGTATCTCTACCATGCGCGGGAAAAATGAATCAACGAGGCTGCGATCTTAAATTCAAGGTGCCGGGAAATGAGTGTTCGCCGTCATTTTTATGAAAAATGTTTCTTAGAATTTGTTAATAGGGAATCTAGATTTTCAATGGAAAAGAGAAAACATTTAAGTTAGGATTTTATTTTAATAGAATTTTATTATTACAAATATATATATATATATATATATATATATATATATATATATATATATATATATATATATATATATATATATATATATATATATATATATATATATATATAGCAAAGCAAGTAGCAAGGTACCGGAAGTTTTTCTGAGCCAAGTAGGCACTAGGGGACATTTTGGTCGGAGGTATGCCGAAATATCATTTCTAAACTCACAAAGTGCATTGAAAAATGTTTGATGTAGGCATATAAATTTTTAGCTTTTTCAAAAACATATTTTCAAAAAAATATATATATTTTAATATATGATTTAAAAAAAAATTACTTTCACTTTCTGTAGATGCCTCGTAGATGGTATCGGCATATGTTTTACACTAATAAATATTTTTATGAACATGATTGATTAACGTGATAGCGGGCCTGACCGAGATTAGGTTATTGCCGTCATTATATCTTTTCGCATCTTTTTGCTGTTTTCCATAACATTTTCTCCCTTTTCTTCAGTATTTATCGATGGTTTATCCAGGCTAGACTGAAATGAAAAGACGCAGTCCCTCAGGAAGCGGGGCTAATCATCCTCATCAAGAGATTTGCTGAAAAATTTCAATAAGTTATAGAAAATAAGAATCTGTAAACGAAATATGAGATTTCAATTCGTTTTTGCATACTAATTAAACCGTAAAATTCAATAGGATCAAATGCGATCGAGTATTTTTCATGATCTAAATTCACGTTTTTAATACTAATGTTGTATATATATGTAATGAGACTGACTTCTCGATGGGGGGTTGCAGTCATGGCCATAAAAATGACACCGTTTCAGCTAAAAACCTTTATTAATTTAACGTTGAAGGACGGGTTCCCACTTCATCATAGGGACAGGACAAACTGAAGGGTTAGCTAGCATGAAGTTCTATGTACAAGACAAGTAACACCTGGGTCAACATCTGTGGGAAAATATCTCTAGCAAAATCTGTCTCCGCTAGCGTGTATCTCCTTTTTATTTGGAAATTTCCTAAATTGTCCGCTAGGGCCGTGTAGGTTTATAATTGGACAGGCCCCTTCTCTGAGGGCGTAACCTGTAGACCCAGTGGTCAATTTAGGTTAAGGGTTAAAAAGGGGAATGGAAAATGATGTGGGAATTTTTACCCTTGATTTAAGTTTTGAAACCCCCTGAGAATTTTCCTTACATATATATGTGTGTGTGTGAGGAAAAGTACACTAAATATATAAACGAATGTAGATATTTTATATAATATCCCGAAGATAACCCTGTCTAATTTAATAGTTTGGAATTGCGTCCTGTAATCCGATACAGAAAAGCTACCGAAGTAAGTTTATAGCCAATAACCCTTATTACGACTTCAGAAAATCCCCACAATTTTTCAAATCTACGATTAGGGGCAAAATTCCCCCTTGTCCCTGTTTTCCCCCTCTACTCAAAACTGGCCACTTGGGTAACAGTCTACATTCCTGGGCAAAGGATTGAAACTCTATTCAGGGTTAGCTTTCAATTTGGGAAATTCCAAACAAAAAAATGAGATTCACGCAATTTGAGATAAAAATTTTCTTATATTCTTAAAAAGTATTGCAATTCTTCCCATCCCTAGAATGGTGTGGGAACCCATCCAACTGATATTACGAAAATAAATATCTTCGACAGGAAACCAGTCTCCTGTTTTTATCACGTTACATCAGCTGCCAATACTGCACCCCCACACCTCAGTCGTTCACTTGTTTATATCACCCGCAAGCACTCATCCATATCCATATGTAATTTTCTCAGGGAAAACAGAAAATTAATGCTATGTGGTCATCTCTTCTCAGTCTCATAACATTTAAACTATTTAACTTTTTGAGATTTTGACCACACTCCTGTAAAGGTGAATAATTTCATTCTAAAATCATATCAACAGATTGCATTACCAAACTCGATTTATTTTATCTCCCCAGTCTTGATGGTTTGGTTTGATTTGAGCTCTACGGTCTACTTTTTGCAACAAGAGGGCTAATAAGACCGGGACCTACTGCTTAAAGCCGATTCCGAACGGCTGCGAACATCCATGCCACAGTAGGGTTTGAACCCATGAACTCCGGTTCCGAAGGCCGGCACCCTAACCATTCGGCCATCGTTCGGCCACTAGTCTCGAAATAAACATAAAAGCTTGATATTTGTATCATGTGATACACCAGAACTGAGGAAGTTGAATTCGGCCGAATTTGTAAGCGAAAGTGGTATGAACGTAAGACCTTTGACATATACCCAAGTAAGCAATCGCATGGGGTTAAGTCGTGACCTAGGAAGGTAACTGTGCAGAACCAAATCATCGGCTGCACTGCGACCTCTCCAACGGTGTGGTAGTTCTCTATTAGAAATTTGTAAACCTCTAAATGAAAATGGGGTAATGTAGCATCTCGGTGCAAAGTGATATTTTGCATATCTACCTTGAATTGAGAGAAAAGCCAAATTTCCAACATATCCAGGTAGGTTATATCACTCACTGATTTTTTAGCAAATTATATATATGTGTGTGTGTTTATATATATGACACGGTATAAGTAATTAAGGCATGGAAGAAATTTGATTTCATATATTAAAACTTCTTTACTGTAATCCTTCTGTCCAAACCTATACCACTTAGATATCCTTTGTTCACATTTTGGCACGACAAGCGTGAAGGATGTTACCAGCCCAAGTTTCCGCTCAGAAGTGTTTTTCTGCATTGCTACCTAAACAAATTCTTATTTTCTACTTCCGCTTCAGCTTCTTTATCCTGTATAGTTCTGCTCGAGGGTGTGTCTTTCTCCTATTACGTTATCGTTAATGAGTTCCAACAATTTCTAAATATAACTCGCTTAATTTTTAACTCCAATTTTTAAACTAGATACACACGCACACACACACACACACACACACGCACACACACACACACACACGCACACACACACACACACATATATATATATATATATATATATATATATATATATATATATATATATATATATATATATATATATATATATATATATATATGCATATACAGTGCCATATTGCTAATTTATATTATTGTTGTTTCTAAGGCTACGTGGACAATCCAAGCACGTGAGTCAAATGATACACGAATTAAGGCGAAGGGATGTGCATTTCGTTTCAAAAGCACCGCTAGAATGAAAGACCGATTTTTTGCTCAATGTAGTTGATTTGCTAATTTGAAGCAGGGACCAAGTAGAAGACCTCCAGAGGTATTGATCAAACTTGGACGACTCTACGACCTCGAATCTATTTTATGTTCTCCATCCGCCATTAATGAACACGGCGTTCTTTAGCCGTCTCGAACTTGAAACCTACAATCCTTATTATGATATCCACTAACACGATGACATATTATTTATAATTTTCTGTTTGTAATGATAGAAAATATTAAAATTTGTAATTGTATGATTCTTTACCGATAACCCTTTAATAAGGTTCCGCTGTAAATTTTTTAAGAATATTAAAGTATATTGATTATTAGGAATGCAACAGATGTTAATTTGACCGGATACCGGATATCTGGCCAGAGTTTCAGCCGGATATCCGGACGGATGTCAGTATGTTTCACACTTTTTCTTTTTAAATTTATTTTAAAATAAATCAGTTTATGTACTTTATTTTTGCAACCAAATTGTCGTATTTTTCTCACCTTTTATATTTTTAAAATTAGTCAACTATTGGTACTAAAATTTATTTTAAATTTTTTCTTTAAGTTTCAGTACTCAATATCTTAATTCGACTTTACTTATTTAGTAAAATCAAATCTGAATAAAAATAATTTTTTTATAGTCCTTTACTTTTTTTCTTTAATGGTTCTTATGTTTGTGTATGAAAAATTTCAAAAATAAATTCCCACTTTTTTTTTTTTTTTTTTTTTTTTTTTTTTTTTTTGTAAATTGGTTTTATTCTTCTATTTTCCAAAAAAAGTAAATTTTGTCTTTTGTGTTCTCAGTGTCTGTTGTGTTCTTTTGAGGTGCAAGAACACAATTTTACAGTTGAGACTGAAGAAAGAATGATTTATGATTTTTTGTAATGAAATGTATAAATAAATCTAATTTTTTCCCATAAAACTTTTTTTTCCATAATGCTCCAAAATACTTATACACATTGTTTCATATAGTACAGGGCTGTCCAACTGGCGGCCCGCGGGCCTCATGCGGCCCTCCGACACATATTGTGCTGCCCGCCAACTTCTTATTCAGCATATTTCTTTTTTCGAAATTTTATAGTATCATGTGTTTAGAAACAAGCTGAAAATTTTCAATGAAACTTTGGGAGAAAATAACTTATTTCACTTCGCCAGCTGCAGTCGTTGGTGTCAGAGTGTGAGGAAGTGCTGGATTTTTCTGAATTTTATTCTGAGTCTCAGACTATTATTGATGACTTCAACACGAAATTTTCAGATTTTGAGAGCATCAAGAATGGCGTGGCTCTGTTTAGTAAACCAGTCACAGTAAGCATTGAAGAACAACCGGCCAACTTACAATTAGAGCTCTGTGATCTCCAGGCTGACCCGTTCTTTCAAAAAAGAACCGAAAGGGGGCCCAATTCTTCAAGTTGATTCCAACTAAACGGTTTCCAAATCTGCGTGACTTAGGACTGAAAATAACTTCCATGTTTGGGAGCACATATTTATGCTAAAGTGCTTTTTCGGTGATGAAATTTATCAAGAATCGTCACAGGAGCTCCCTCTCCGACAGTTCATTGTTAGACCTTCTTCGACTGGCAATGACAAACATCGATGTTGATATTCCCGCCCTTGTAAAGAAGGCTGATCGGCCACAGTTTTCCCATTAAAATATAAGCAAATTGTTTTATAATCCTTCTGTTTCATTGTTTTATAATTAATAATTCAACTGTTAACTGTTATTGTATAAGAGGTAAGAGGTTATTGTTCAACTTTTTCAAACTGCGGCCCGCCAGGTGATCAGTGATCGGAATTCTGGCCCGTGGTCTCTTTGCAGTTGGACAGCCCTGATATAGTATATTGCTTAACATTTTGCATTTTTTGTTATATTTATCTTATTTCTTTGTATATAATTTTTGGCCGGATGTACTGACGAATAATTGTAATTATCCGGTATGTTAGCCGGAAATACCGAATTCAGTATGTTGGCCGGATAACCGTTGCATCCTATTGATTTTTCTTAACCAGAAATTCCCTTAAAAATCATAATTTCACCCTATTTTTAGACTATTTCCTATTTTCGATAGTAGAAATAAATTAATGAAAGGTTATCGGGTGGACTGAGATAAACATGTGATATAATCAAAATCTATCTACGGGACATGTCAACTCCTGGAAGCGATCCAAAGTTATTGATTCCATAAACATATACTGGCAGACAGTAGGGACACAGAAAAATTAATCAACACTCGCCCTTGAAACGTGTTATTTGGTACATTTCCCAAACTTGCGTGCCAAAATAAAAATTGTTATATTTCATTTTAAAATTTGGCCAAATAATGCGGAAAAACCTCGAAATACATGCGCCTGTTTATAAAAGTTTATTTTGCTCTGTGCAAGAGTTGAAGCTTAGTATGTGTAGTATATTTCTGTTGTTGTCTCAAAGGTTGTAATGTATATATTATGCCGAGCTCTTAAAAGTTCTAGGAGTCCGTTGGCAACACGAGAATGACTGTGTGCCGGACTCTCATAAAATTTGAAGATTGCGATTGGCAACAAAGAGGCGAGAGCGGTCTGCGATGATCGGAGGGATATTTTTATTTTTGAAATGTATCTTTTGTTTGGTTTGGTTTGGAGCGCTATGGTATATTGTTTTGCACACGAGGGCTAATGAGACCGGGACCTACTGCTTAAAGCCGATTACGAACGGCTACGATCATCCATACCGGAGTGGGATTCGAACCCACGAACTCCGGTACCGACGATCACCGCCCTAACCAATCGGTCAGCGTTCGGCAAAATGTATCTTTAAATGTACTGTGTATAAATAAATGTCTTTGTGCTGTGTAAAATTAGTTTCCCGACTTCTACACTACCACTTCATATGCTACAATATCTTCAGTTAGTCATTAATCTTTAAGCTAAACACAGATTTAGATGTATTGCCTTTAAATTGTGTAAGGAATATCTGATAAAATTAACAAGAAATACAATTAAAATCTAGGGTATTCTGACCTTTATATCAAGACAAAATGTTTGGAGAATTATATTCGAATAGGTATGGTGCTGCTCTTCTGAACGGGAGTTAGGCGGTTTGACTCCCACTGCTGGCATGGATGTTCGTAGCTGTTCAGAGTCGGCTTTAACCCTTTAGAAGGCCGTGGGAAGATTACTTCCCACCTACATGATTTTACAAAATACACCTGTGGGAATCGCAAATCCATTATAATATATTGGACTTGTTATTATAACGACGGGAAAACTGATTCCCGCTTCAGTTTTGAGCTGTCATCTCTTGTTTGATCAAATGAATATAATTGGCCCTTTTGTTTTGAAAGTTTGAATACGTTTTGTGAGAAAAAAATGCCCCACGAAATGGTTAAACAGTAGCCCCCTTTGTCTCGTTAGCCTACGTATAGCAAAACAGTAGACCGTAGCGCTTCAAACCAGTCAACTAGACCAATACCACTAATAAAAGAATGGTTTAATAGTAGTACATACTTCATACTGTACTACATTTCCGCCTTCTTCTTTTTATTTCAATTTCATTAATCTATAATAGAAGATTTACTGCGTATGATACTATGAAATATTCAAATTTAAAATCAAAATTTACCAAGTACTGTGTTATTGATTGTGAATTTAATCTTGGATAATAGTACTAAACTTATAAAAAATACTTTCAATATAGGTTGTTGCTGTTTTATGCCACATGGTCAAATCAAGCACGATTGAGTCGGAGGCTAAGGGGTGCGCCTTTCGATTTTAACGAGCACTACAAGGGGGACACAGTACGACTTATGCTCCAGTGGGTTCTCGTCATTTTGAAGCAGGCAGAAGACCCATAGGCTTGGCCTGCCACCCCCAGAAGTATTGATTGAGAACTTGGAGGACATTGTGACCACGAACCTATTTTACGTGCCCCAGTCACCTTTAACGAACACGGCGGATCTTATGCGGGCTCGGGCTCCGAACCCGCAACCCTCCAGTTACGAGAGCGTTGCCTTTGCCGACTGAGCTATCTCTTAAATGTAGGTTTATCGATTGAAATTTTTATAAAGGGGATGGAGATTTGAAGAAGATTGCCCTAAAAGATTATTTATTACTAGCATATAGCCCTTCATATGACGGGATCAGAAAAATTTTTAACTTCCCAGAATTGTAAAGTAATCTATGAAGCAGGTAAAAAAAATGGTTTGTTTTTTGGATGAGTATTATCTGGTACACGATCAATAATTTGCTTATCTTCACACTCCTCTAAAGTCTGCCGATACTGTGAATGCAGTTCAGAATCACATTGAATTCATTTAGAAAGGTAATTCAAAATTTTCTTAGCTACAAATATAAACAAACACACAAACGAACAGATTTTCAAAGATATATAACTTAAATGCTAGATATTTATTAGTCCATGACATAGACTCCTAGACTTTTATGAAAAGAATTTGTTGTGAATACCGGCTATAAAATTATTATTGTTACATAAAATTATCGATGATTAAATTTAAAATTATCATATATGTACCTAATCTATTATTTAAGCCAAATATAAAAGAAAATTATTTGCGTAATAACTAAGTACAGTGATATAACGTATGAAAATAATGCAGACGATATTTAAATAATTTAAAATAAGAAATGATAAAATGACTTGGTTAAAAAAATGACTTCATAATGCTAGAAAAAATATTATTTTTATCTATTAATTATGTGATAGATTGATAAATTTAATCGCCTGCTCTTTACTTTTTTAACGCCCGAAAAGGGGGGAAAGGGGTGGATTTCGAACGTTTTAAAGACGATAGTATTTTCCGCTGTGATATGAAGCGTATTTATACCAATTTATCTTAGAATTGGATCCATAGTTTAAACTTTACTCGCTTTGAATTTTTCTAACCCTAACTCATCTATGGAAGCCTCTATCCATTCCAGGTCCAACCGCTTCAGAAATTCGAGGACAGACGGACAGATAACTTAGGCTATTATTATATAGGGGATTTTAGAACCGTAAAAATTATTTAATTCTTTCTTTAAACAGTACTGATTAAGACGACTGAAATTTTCTAATAAATAATTTTAATCAAATGCAAATTTCAACAAAAATGAAATTCTTTCATTGATGAACAGAAACGTATAAAAAAAAACATTTAAATTGACTGTTTGGAGGCAACACTATATTTGTTGCGCTACAATAAGCAGAACATTTTGTTAAAAACGTCTTAAAAGTAGGGAAACATTCTCACGGGATGGAATATTCAGGAGAAAGGCGTTGTCGTTATGTAACACATTCAAATGCAAATCAATTCATGAAATAAAATTTTATATGCAAACAAACATTTCTAAGGAATTTTGTCCACAATTACGAATAAAAATTTTACTGTTCAGTTAAACAGATAAATGGTCGATCTACTATTCAGTGTACTGAATGACATTAGTTAGATTTTTTTAATCTTTTAGCTAAACAGTAGACCTTAGCTGACCAATCTTTGGTTGCAGGGCTGCTCCCGTTAAGAGTGTTTCCGGTAGTGAATTTAATCTTCTCGAAATACATTAGTTTTCGGATTGCTACAACCCCCATGGGGTTGAAAGTGATTTTTAGTTGTTTTTGTTTTCTATGTTGCGTGTTCAGTCATAAGATTATTTAATATTTTCCATTCTGTTTATTTTATGTTTAGAAATATGCCGTGCAGTTTCTGAATTATTATTCATTATGAAAACTGCTACTTTAACCCGTTAACGTTCACTCTCGAGTTAACTCGATCGCGCTAAACTGGCCCAAAACTGTGCACGCTCGAGATAATTCGAGCGGTTTTGTACTTTATGTTGCTATAATTTTTCATACTCGAATGCAACCGAGAACTGAAAATAACAATGAGAAAGCAAAGAAAAAAATCGTTTTATTGATATTTATCATTTACATGGGATTGTAAGCTATAATACTTACTTATTCAAGTATAATATATATATATATATATATATATATATATATATAATATATATATATATATATATATATATATATATATATATATATTCCTACTTATCACTTACGACTTATCTCTTCCTTGTGAGCCGACAGCCTATTCAGATTCAGATTCTGATTCTCTCATTCATCAATATATATTTTACTAAAATATAAATTAAAATAGCTTGTCATAAAATAGCTAATAATATAGTAATAAAATAGCTAACATCCTTGACTCGAGGCGTCACTTTATATCAGGGATGGCCAAACTTTTGGGAACCGTGGTCTACTCCACATTTAAAAAATCGAAGGCGGTCTACCAATGGCAGAGCTAAATTAACGTAACGTACATGTTTATATATTTATTTTCGGTAACAAGAAAAAAAGGTAAATTATCAAATTTTTCTAAAAAAAACTTAATATTTACAAAATAAAAATTTACTGACGAAAATAACCAAAGTATTCATATATCAAAAATTGACCATCCTATTCACTTCGTTTAGTTGAAATTTGGCCCTGTATATCTGCGACAAGTTTATCATATTGTTCATCTGTTAAACGCGACCGATGTTTGGTTTTTATGGCGTTCATGGTTGAAAAAGCAGATTCGCAAAGATACGTCGATCCAAAGTATCCAAAGTAAGCATCCCACTTTATCAAGTTGCTTCTATTTAATTCTCCGCTTTAAAACGACAAATTCATTGTATTATTTTGTACAGTTTGTTTTAGGTTTTAAAGCGTAAACTGTAGTAAATTTTCATTTTAAATAATTCATTAATTCTAAGTCATAAGTCATAAATTAAATTGTTAATATCCGAGGTCATTATCGGGATGGTCGCGTGGACTACCTAAAATGTCTTCGCGGTCGACGTCTTGGCCACCTCTGCTTTATATACTTGTCTCTTGAGATATGAAACATAAGGGTTTCATATTTGATACCTACGCATACAATACAAGACGCGTTAAGACAACGTTCTAAATTGTGTTTTTTACATTAAAAAATTGATTTTTTTTAGCTGGCCTTAAAAAAAAAAAAAAAAAAAAAAAAAACTTGTGCATTATTTAAGAGGTTAAAATTTGTTTTCTAATATCGGATTCTATAGTCTATTCTATCGAAAAAACTCTCAAACCGAGTGATTTATCACCATAATTTCACTAAAATATGTCCACTTTTACTGATCAGGGTTCGTCGAACAGTTGCCTAACATATAAATACAAAAGTAGATGAGTTAAAAATCTATTTCTGGTATGCATGCTAGTAGCCGTAAGGAATCGATTTTAAACCTCTTGTACATATATAGTTGGTTGGGATCACTACGGTCTGCTGGGACACTACGGTAGGTTGGGATCTGCTATATGACGGTTAATGAGACCGATACGTACTGTCAACCATGCCAGCAGAGGGAATCAAGCCAACGAAGTGGTACCGAAGAGCCTCACCCTACCCATTCAGCTATTCATATATGGACATCATAATTTTTGGAATGTTTTTTGGGGAATAATTCAAATAATTTTAGGAATTGTTACACATAAAACGGTATTTTAGATTATGTAGAAAAGTAATTTGTTCATCATGATATGTGCGTGATTTCACTGTCAACCAGAAAAGTGGTATTTGTTGACACGATCGAGAGAAATGAACTTATGTTATAGGTGCATCTGTACCGATCATACTGGATTCATCTTTCTTCATGCCTAGGTATCCATTTTGAATCGGCTTTAAGCGGCACCGTCGAGAGAGCCCGTCTGTTTCGACGGTAGACCTGAGCTTAAAGTGGTACTGCTTTAAGCCTTCATTCTCAGTTCGTGTATTTTTTCTCACAAATTTTACCTTGTGATAGAGCTGAAAAGCGGGTAATGCATGAGCCTTTTTTATAAAATTTTTGTCCGTAAAAATGTCTTTATTTGTATTCACAGAAGACAATATCAAACATTTTCGCAGATACTTTAAAATTTAATACATTTTCAGGTTCTTTAAAACAAATAGTTTTAACCAGGAAAATTTTCCGATCTCTCATGTAGTGAAATTTATGTAGAGAAATCTTTAAATGCAAACTACCGAGAATAGGAACCATTTTCACATAGGTTAACAAAGATCTACCCATATAGTATACAGCGTTACCTAAGGAATCGCCAAATAGCTCCGTTTCATCCGAAATTCTTCCCAGGAGGCACACGAAAAAAAGTTCCTGAGTTGCTGACAAAAATGGCTAAAACTTCCTTAGGCAGGAACTTTTAGCCACTCCCTGGGATCCCTCGCCTTAGGAGTTCCATAGGAAAAACACTCCAAGAAAGTTTGCCTAAGGCACTCGTCAGGAGAAGTATTGTTTTCCTGTCAAATTTATATGATTTTTATTTTTAGTTTATCCAGACAACCCATATAAAGAAAATCGTACCACTCGGTTATTTGTTCACACAACCAAACACTCCTCATAGTGCTCATTCGTGGCCAACGGCTTTCAAATTCTTTTAGTTTTAAGATGCTTAATATTATAGGAATCTGTTGTGGCTTTCTACCTGTTGTATCTTAGTTCTGCAATGATTTTAAATCTATCTGCAGACAAGAATTAGGTTTTGTTAATAAATTTCCCTGAAGAGTATGTGAAATTGTAATAAAAAAGAAAAGATTCTGTATCAGTATAGTTAATAACGAAACTAAAAAAGCTTATTTTTATGAAGTGTTTTGGTTCATCGTTTTTACTTTCTTTTACGAGTTGTGGTAGCTCAGTCGGCAAAAGCAACGATCTGAAACTGAAGAGTTGCGTGATCGTGGCTCGAGGAGGCCTAAGATCCACCTTGTTCATTAATGGTCACTAGGGCACGTAAAATATGTTCCTGGTCTCAATGTCCTCTAAGTTCTCAAACAGTATCTCTCGGAGGTGGAAGGCCAAATCTAGGGATTTTTTGCTTAGACCCTGCTTCTAATTTGTGATGATCCACTGCATCTAAGATGCTGGGACATGTAAAATATGTTCGTGGTCGCAATGTCCTCCAAGTTCTCAAACAATACCTCTGGGGGAGTGGATAAGACCTAACCTAGGGATTTTTTCCTTAGACCCTGCTTCTAAACTATGATGACCCACTTCAGCTAAGACGCTGGGGCATGTAAAATATGTTCGTGGTCGCAATGTCCTCCAAATTCAAACCTCTGGGGGAGTGCATAAGGCCAGACCTAGGGATTTTTTTGCTTGGACCCTGCTTCTTGGTACTTGGTTAGTCCAAGTGACATTGCCAACAACAACTTCCTTGTACAAAGTAAAGGAACTATTATAACCCCGATATAATTCAATGTTTCGATTTCAATACAAATACTCATTTCGACAGTTCCTGGATTAAATTTGACAAGTTTCACTGTTGCGTCTGTATTTAAGTACAATAAGACTGTAATTTCGAAAATTTAAATATCCATTTTGACCAGTCCGGAATAGGCTTTAACTAGTTTAATCTTTACGTCTGTACATGTAGAGTGATCCAAAATGATCAGTATCTAATTACCTTAATGTAAGAAATGATAAATTTCTACTACAATCAAGCTGTCAAATATTCTTTTAAAATTCTTCGTTTTGTATGTAAAATTTAAAGGAGGTTAAATACAGAGGCCGAAGTCATTAAACGGAGTGATTTTCTTTATCTCTTTGCGGCAGTTTAATTAAAGAAAATCACGGCAGACACAGATCTGTATTCCTCATAATGAATCTGCGACAGAATACGAATCGAATCAATTTCCTTTCAAAGGCGTTTTCTAGGCGTGCAATGCAGGGAAAGTAGTAAACGGCAGAAATTGTTTTCTTTTTAAACACTGGACAATAGCGAACACAATAAGCGGCCTTGTCATTTACTTCTGTAGTAGAAGAATAATAAATGAGATTTTGGACTTCATTATTTCCTGTCAATATTTAGTATTTCGGAGCTATATTTCATCTTCCTATAATAATGTCAATATCATACAGGTAGAAGTCATATCGTGAAATTTTTGGTAATACCACGGATGAGTAAAAAAAATTTAATATAAAAATACATAAGACAGCTTTGTTTTGCATGAACCTCGACTATCCGAAATAATTGGAACCGAACCTACTTCGGGTAATCGAGAATTAATCAATAACCATCTAGTTTAATATGTAGTATCGTCATTGGTGCAGTAACGTTCGATTGTTTCGGGACTCGATAGTATAACCTTCCAAATTTCGAAATGGGGTGTGTTTTTGTTTAGAATGTTTGAAAGAGGGGAAGAGCACACTCATACCGAGAATTGTAATGTGTGCTTGAGAAAAAGAATTCTAAAAAAGGGAATTCCAAAATATTTATCTGCACTTGTAGTTTGGAAAAAACAGCTTGCATACAAAAGGAATGTGAGAAAAAAGAAAACTTTAAAAGTACATGTTTTTAAAGAGAAAATTTTGGATGATAGTAGAAAGTGATAGAAAAGTAAAAAAAAGAAACCTACTTCGGTTAGCGGAGAGTTTCGGTTAAATCGAGGTTCAGATAATCGAGGTTCTACTGTAGTTTTATAAATTCTAATCCTGTGTCAAACATATATTGCAGTCGTAAAAGCATTGTTATACGTTAAACTGTATGCATTAACAAAGCAACCCGATTCAATTTAGGGCTTCATTTCCTGAGGATGATATCAGAGATTTCTTGTGGGATTCCAAACAGCTGTCATTAATCCTTCGCCTGTCCAATACATCACATATAATATACACACCTACAGCTTTATGAGCTTGTTTACTACATGTGATACACAATGAACTATATTATGTATGAGCTTTTATATATTTTATATCATTCTAAATCACGTGTAATATACAAGCGTATGAAGCAATAAATGTGTGTGTATCATACGTGATATTCAGTATAAAGGATTAAAAGCCTAATAACGAGTCAACCAGGGCCAAAATTAATTGGTTAAAGAATTTTCGCTATTACTCCAGAAATCCACATAATCTTCATTGTGAATGGAATCCTTTACTTTTTCAAAGCACACAAAGTGAAACTTAACGCGAAAATCGGAAAAAAAAGACGTTTTAGAAAACTACAGGTGCAGGCGGGTTAGACAAAATTCTTATATCCATAAAAAGATAAGTACTACTGTTTCTGTAAAAAACAGGAATCTCGCTCGTCCACGGTTGTCCTTTCCTTTACTGGAGCAGGTATCTTGTTCGCTGATATGCTTAACTGGCCGACAATTAATTACTGCAGCGACAAAATTCTTGACAAATTCTGTTAAAACATATGTACACTCAACATCTTACTCATAAACATGGCTGAAATAAGACCGAGGAAAAAAAAAACCAAATTGTGCCGAGCGGAAAGCACCTCTATCGGTCTCAGCTCTTTACAGCAGAATGTCCGTTCTCCGTCGTTCCGAGCGAGCATCTCTCCACTCCTCCTCGCGAGGACCGGGGGTGGAATCCCCTGTTGGTCAAGCTTTCGTCTCCCTGGGAAAAATGTCCTTCTCCACAACTGGCCCGGGGGGTGGCATCCCTTGCCCCCTCCTGTTGAACTTTCACCTCCCTGGAACAGGGCTTGTCCACCCTCTCTCGGGGTGTCCGTCTTCGGCCGCCGAAAAAAAACAGGTGCCCATGTACACACCAACTCGAGTCTTGAGTCTAGTATTACAGTTTTTATAAACTATATCATTTATTTACACTACTATATAAATTTACTACATGATGGGTTTGAGTCCCACCGATCTACAATGTCCAAATGCCCGAATAAGTAGAGCTACATTATCTGACGTAACATATAAGCGAGCCGTCTATGGGGAAATATGAACTTTCGCCACAACATGTGATAAAGCCTTAAGAATTTATTTTTATTTTTACAAAACGTTGTGAAATATACATTGCAGTCATAAAAGCATTATTACACATCAACCTGTATACGTTGAAAAAGCAACAGATTCAGTTTACAACTTTATTTCCTTATGAAGATTTCACGGATTTTTCGTGTGATTGCTAAAAGTTGTGGTCTAATTAATCCTTCGCCTGTCCTGCCCATCACATTTCATAATCGCATCTAGGGGCGGTCTCCCCAAAGTCGTTTAACGATTAACTATGATTAACCAATTGGCTCCCCGTTTAAACAGATTTTAATCGCGGTTAGGCCTTAAACGACTTTGGTGAGACAGGCCCCCCTAATGCTTTATGCCATTGTATACCACATATGTGATACACAATGAACTATATTTTATATACGAGTTTTTATATATTTTAAATCATTGTGTGTCACATTTGATATAAAAGCGTATAAAACAACGATGTTTGTATATCGTATGTGATGTTTAGCATAGGCAAAGGTTTAAAGGCAACCTGAGTAAAAATAAACTGGTTAAAATTTATTCGCTATCACGCGACAAATCCACACAATCTTCATCAGGAAATGTAATCACAAATCGTATCCGCTGCTTTTTCAACGTGTATAGGTTGACGAGTGATTAGGCCTAAAGAATTCACCTTCATTTTTACCTCAAATGGCATATTCTGAAATCTCTTGACGTCATGCCGTCCACGTGATTCGGAGCATCGGAGAAATTTTTTACCCTCTGCAATAAGCCCCCCTCCTGCGAGAGAAAAGAAACAAAATGCCGGCGTTCGCTTTTGGCTTATTCCCCGTGGACGGATTGTGGTCTGTTTGGCACAGGACCAAGGTGTCGGATACGCAGTCGGTTGCTTGTAACTACAGCAAGTTTAGTGTGCATTGTATCGTTCGCTGAAATTGTGTAAAGCTCCCTCAGATCATTCACTTCGTAGGTACCAGAAAAGGAAAACTCGGATAGCAGCATTTTCATTCAGAATGTCGCCGCGCCGATTCCAGAACGGTGTAAGTCTGGAAATAAACGGAAATGTGAGTATTTCATGGCACTTGATCATTAAAGTCACCTCGTGTTTTTTATTTTCACACTAATAAGCGTATGTCATTCTGATTTTCTGTTAAACGCCTGAGCTTGTCATGTTTGAAGTGACTACCGCAAGATGAATTTCAATGACAGCCAGTTTATATCTGTCTATAATTAATTGAATGAAAAAATAGTATCTTTGAAATAACAAACATATACTTCGATATTATTTAAATTGAAGGTTAGCTTGTTAAATATTTTCACACGTTTCAGTACTTATCTGTACCTCGATCACTTTAAATCTTTTGATTGTCTTGTACATCACATACGCATCTAACGCTTTATACGCTTGTATGTCGCATGACATACACAAGGATATAAAATATATAATAGCTAGTACATAAAATACAGTCCGTTGTGTATTACATGTGATACACTTGCGTATAAGTCATTAAATGTGTATATATATGTATGTATGTATGTATGTATGAGTGTGTATGTGTGTGTGATGTACGGAACATGCAAGGGATTAAATAAACTTCTCTACAGATACGTTTGGTGTCATTTAGTTATATTTATTGTGATATTTAATTATACACACACTTATATATAATAAATATGTGTATATATATGTATATATATGTGTATATATATGTATATATATGTATATATATATATATGATATATAATATATAATATATTAATATATATATATATATATATAATATATATAAATATATATATATATATACATAATATAATAATATAAAATTTTGAAATTTTATGTAACACTGTGTGTTGTAACATTTAAATATATGCTTTTAAAACTGATCCCCAAGTGTCATTATTTACTGCAATCAAAGGTGATTCTGAACACTTGATTACCTGGTTTTACAGATAATGTAAACATCAAATAAAAACTATATTAAGAATCATCTGTACAGATTGCTATCAATGGATTTTAATCTCAAAGTAACAATCGAACTTCATCTGAAAACCAAAACATGCTATTCGTACAATTTTGTTTATTTTTAAAGTCTAAGTTTTTTCCTTTCCATTTTATTAAAACTGAAAGATATCTTAATATCCAAGAACGTTCTCCTATTACTACAAGTTTGGGTATATTTATGATGATCCATAGAATTTCGAAATGTATGTAGAACTAGAACTGTATGTTGTGAAATCAAAAGTATAGGCTGTTAAAATAATTTATCTCCAAATATCTTGGTTTGTTTTATTGGGCTATTCATGAAATCAGAAGTCATTCTCAACACCCTATTACCAAATTTGAGGTAATATAACAATAGTATAAAAATAATTTAAAAATTAATTGTACCGATTGTTATCAATGGTCCTTAATCGCGAAGGCACATTTCCATTACTACTGACGCCGTTATGTTTCATTTGACTTCTAATAATAATTGCCAAACGATGGGCGAATGGCTGATCTTCGGTACCGGAGTTCAGGGCCTAACTAGTCCCTCTAATGCCAGTGGCAAAAAACTGGTCTATGTCCGTGCCATCAAATATAGTGAGAAAATACGAAAACGTTGTGTGTGTGTGTATATATATATATATATATATATATATATATATATATATATATATTATATATATATATATATATATATATATATATATATTATATATGTATATATTTTATATCTTTTTATCTTTGAAATAGATTCTTTTAAATTTGAATCTGTAAAAAATTTTACCTACCTAGGATCAGAAATAAACTGCCAAAATGACATAAATCCTGAAATTACAAAAAGAATTACTGCAGCCAATCGCTGTTTTTTTGGTTTAAGATCACTACTGAAATCCTACTTGATAAAAAGAAACACAAAGATATTACTGTATAAGGTATTGATCAAGTCAGTTTTGACTTATGCCTCGGAGACTTGGACCCTAACAAGAAGAGAGGATGTTGGCAACCTTCGAAAGGAAGATTCTGCGAACCATCTTTGGTTCTGTCTTTGAAAATAACTGGAGAAAAAGATATAATTTTGAATTAAATAACATCTTTAACAGTGATGATGTTATCAAATCTATAAAGCTGAATAGAATGAGATGGGCAGCACATGTAATGAGAATGAGCCCAGAACGAACAACTTTGAGGGTATTTTTAATGCACTCCCTTCCAATAAAAGACCAAAAGGAAGGCCTAAGAAATGGTGGAAAGACTATGTTTATGAAGATTTTGCCATCTCAAAGGTAAAAAACTGGAGATCAATTGCTGGGAGAAGGGCAGATTGGGAAAAGCTTCTAAGGAAGGCCCAGGCCCACAAAGGGCTGTCGTGCCAATGCTGATGATGATATATTTTATATATGTATATATATATATATATATATATATATATATATATATTATGTATATATTCAGAAAATATTTGTTAATTCTTAAAATCTTCCTAGCATATTAATTTAAATTTTCTATTTTTCCTTATTAATGCTTAAATATTTTGAATACTTTGGGGGTATTATTTTGTTGATAAACTAAATAGTTTATTTGAGGATATTATTTTTTATTTTAAAGTTGAATTTTTATTAAAAAAAATTGGCAAAATTTAAATTTAGCTATAATAAATTTAATAAATTCAAAATTTAAAATGAATAACCTGAATTATAGTAAGGTCTATGAGGAGTGCTTGATACACATTTTGTAAGAATCTGTAACAAGTTTAGTCTCTAGAAGCATTTTTTAAAAAAATAAGAAAAGGCATAAAAAATCAATTTTACAAACACATTGGCTTTTTTATAATAAAAAAAGGTTATTTTTCAACTTTTCCTTAATTCTACTTTAGGTGAATCTTGAGGAAAATGGTTTCCGAAAGGACCCCCATTTTCCTCACGGTGCGGTGCCCCAAAGACTGATGCGTCCGTGGCAAAATGCCACCTTTGCCAAGGCCTAGGCACGGCCCTGCAGGAGTTCGTGGGTTCAAATCTCACTGTGGCATATATGTTCGTAGCCGTTCGGAATCGGCTTTAAGCAGTAGGTCCAGGTTTCATTAGCCCTCGTGTTGCAAAAATTTGACCGTAGCGGTCCAAACCAAGCGACTAATTAAAAAATGCTTACTGGCCAATTTGCCCTTTCATGACCGTTAATAAATTTTTACATCGTGGTAAATGTAAAGAAATGTTTCTCTTCATAAACTGATATATTAACCCATTAACGCCTGGCGTATCTTTTTAAATATCTCTAAAGAATTTTGGTTTTCTTAGAACGAGCTTTATAAACAATCTGCAAAATTTTCAAGTAATCCTGTTACTTATAAGTTTTTTATTAGGATCCACACTTTCGATTTTTCTAACAGTACACATGAATTTACTTTTTCGGTAGGTACATAGTCTGAAATGACAAATTACTTTATCTATTATAAAACTCCATTTTGCATTATTTATTTTATATGTAATACCAATTAAATCTTTTTTCATTCAGTTTTTCCTGTTTAATAGATGGCATCCTACGACGTATAAAACGATAGCTGAGCATTAACGAGACTATAGTATTCAAAGTTGTTTAAACTTCCTATTTATTTTATTCTGTGCAGTCCATAATAACTTTGATTTAAGATATGCATCGATATCTAATCGGCAGAAATGATTCGTGCATTAAAAGACAGAAATATTGTTTCATTTCACAGGAGCAGTATTGTTTGTATATTACAAACTTTAATTTGACGAATTCTTTTTATTATATTTTTCTTTAACACTACATTAATATCCCCAAATCCAAATCCGCCTTCATAAACAGAAACAATTTAAGAACAAGGAAGTTAAGTTTTGAAACTGAACACGTACTATAATTAGATTTGCTTAGATACGTTATAAATAAAATGGATAAATCTTTATAATACTTTATCTACAAACTTAGCTCACTTTTCCTATGAAAATCCGGAAGCGAGGATGGTTGTGAATTTTATTTTCAATTCATTTCATACGAAACATGTTTATATCTTATTTATTATGCTCGAAATTTTATAAATCTTATTTATAATTTGAAAATTTGTTAATTTTTTTATTGTTTCGAATTTTTTTTAAAGAAAAGTATTGACGTAAGCTCATCATAAACAAATCGACGGGTAATCGTTTCTTTTAAACACATTTCCGCTGTCAATTAAAAGTTTAGTTTACTGACACGGAAAGATATCTTTTTAAAAAGCCCCGTTCTTGTAATGCTTCCGTCATTAAGATGTCATCACAGGGGTAAATCATGCTAATAGAACTGATTACCATGGTATTTATCCGTTAGTTGTGATAAACATTTTAAAAACCTCTTCCTTATTAGATGTGGCTTTGAGTTTATTTTTGGTAAATTTTCCTCTTAACAGGTTCTTTGAATTTGTGTGTTGCAATTATGTGAAAAGCCACCAAAGTGAAAAACCGTCCAGTTTTGGTTTGTTGCTTGGTTGTTTGTTTGGTTGGTTGTTTGGTTGGTTGGTTGGTTTCGAGAGGTACGGTTTACTTTTTTGTTAGGCGAATGAGACAGGGAGAAAGCAGATTCCGAACGGCTACAAACAACTGTGCCAGAAGTAGGATTCGAACTAGCGAATTTCGTTAGCCCTCTACCAATTTGGACATCGTTCGGCGAAACTATAGGTTTGAATAGGATTCTATAAATGTCTGGTTTGGAGCACTACAGCACTACTGTTTAGCCACATGAGTGTTAATGATTCCGGGTGTGGTATAGCCACATTCTATTCAAAAGGGAATGCCAGGAATTGCCGGCTTCCTGACCCCTTATTTTATGGAATGGGGCTTGTCCATGTCCAAGTCACCTTGAATCTTCCCGCGCTGACCATCCGTGGGTTGCCGTTTTGCTCTCCCCGTCTTTCACCATTTGTCCAGCTTGAGCGTTGCTTGGCGCCATAAGATTCCTAGGCTGTTCTTCCTACTCACGCTATGTTTTGGCGATCGTCTTGGGTTCCCGCTGGCGGGATGTTTCCACTGACCTCGCCATGCGCGGTGTTGAGTGGGCATCATTGTGCCCGAAATTGGGGGAGAGATCACCCGCATCATTAAAAAAAAAAGTATTTTTTTAGCCATTTTGCTTTTTCTTATCTTTGTGTCATGTCGAGAATGGGTATTATTCTGGCAAAGTCAGCAAGGAATAGAAAATAGATAAAATTCCTTTAAGCTAATCAATAAATAGGACTCTTTTCAATTCGTCAATTTGCATTCACCTCTGTTTTAAAATTATAGAGCATACCACATGAATACACTGAATTGTGTCTGCCGCCATATAGTTCCACCAAGAACCGGTGAAAGGTTATTACGGCTCAAAAGAGAAATGTACTATACAACAACGTCAATAATTCTACAACAATAATTATACACCGGGTATTATTACTTAAGTTCCGTTCTGATCGGCTACGAACATCCTTGCCGACACTGGGATCCGAATTGGCGAATTCCGGTGCTGCACAGCAGCGCTCTACATATTCTATCATCGTATGCTTTAAAAATGTCAAATTTTGGATATATTTCAGTTCTTCAGACTGAAATATCATCTAACTTAGGGATGAGATATCAATGGATCACGAAGGAATTCTGAGCAGCCTTTCGCCCCTTTGCAAAATTGCGAATATTTATCGTTTAAACTGCTTCCTCATAAAAGCCTAATATAAATTCTAAGCTTTCGGGGATTGTATCCTGGGGTGTCAATTCTAACTGCCTTATAATGGCCGAATGGGTAGGGCGTAATGTTCGGCACTGAAGTTCGTACATATGAATCCCACTGCTGTCATGGATGTTTTAAACCGTTTGTAATCTGCTTTAAATAGAAAGTCCAGGTATGATTAGCCCCATGTAGCATAAACTGTTGACTGTAGCGTTTCAAACTATCCAACAATCAAATCTGGCAGGCAAAGAAAAACTGTCAAGTCCTCAAAACCAAATTTTATGTTAGATACAAAATAAATGTTTGTTTAATAAAGAAAACTGATATTATAAAGAAAATATACCACTAAAAGGCATGTGTATTAAATCTTATTGAAATTTTGGGTTCTTGCAGCGAATAGTAGTAATTTCATTTTACACGACGTGTATACATGCCAACCTCACTAATGATATTCTTGTATACACCTCGATTAACTGATTAAAGGAAAAATCAGTGAAATATGTAAAAACCCAACACTTTCTGTGTTCGGAAGGAAGAATCGTTTCTACAGCTGTTCTGTCATTTGTGGAGGAAACTGTGTCAATGCTCATCCTTTGTGTAAGTTAGAAACATAAACATTAATGCAATATCACACCCTCTCTCTCTCTCTTCCTTTTAATCGTAGTATGCTTCCTCATTAAGTTTCAAGGTGTAATGTTATGGTCTCATTTCCGAAATATCAGTGGTATTAACTTTTGCAAGCACTCTTTTTTTCTGTCATATTTTGAATTTGGACTTAATAAATGTGCACTGTAAATTTAGAGAATGTTGAACTACCTATTCAAAATATAACTTCTGATAAAATTTAAATTGTTTCAACATTCTTGGCTCGATTTTCTGAAAATCAAAGAGGAAAAAGTACGTTTGTCATACATAAAATGGTAATCAGGTTATGTAGAAAATTATTTGTTCATTATGATTTCCCTATATGAACGTTATCCTTACTTCTCCGAGACGTTTAGTAAAATAGTAATCCAGGTTATGTAGAGAAAGATTTGTTCATAGTATTTCCCTAGAGGAACTCTGGAGCGTTATCATTACGTTTCAGAGACGTTTGGTAAAATAGTAATCCAAGGTTATGTAGAGAAAGATTTGTTCATAGTGTTTCCCTAGAGGAACTCTGGAACGCTATCCTTACGTATCGGAGTCTTTTAGCTAAATATTAATACAGGTTATACAGAAAAAGATTTATTCATCGAGATTTCCCTAAATGATCACGAGAGCGATCCCCACGTTTCAGAGACGTTTAGTAAAAAGTTAATCCAGGTTTTACAGAAAAAGATTTGTTCATCCTGAGTTCCCTAGAATGAACCCTAGAACACTATCCTTGCTTCTCAGAGACGTTTCTAAGATAAAATAATAAACTAAAAAGCTGAAAATAACTTTCATGTGTAATTGATTTTTTAAAAGTCTTATACTTTACTTCACTGAACGACGGCCAAAGTGGTAGGACGCTGCTCTTTTGGTACGAGAACGCAAGGCCGTAGGCAGGGGGAGGGATTTGAGGGACTGATCGCCCCCGAAACTTTAAAAGACCATTTTGTAGATAGACAATGTCCCACGTTTGTGTGTTTATGTGCTATCTGCCTAGCTGTTAATGAACAAGGACAGTTATTCTCTTAGAAAAAAAAAAAAAAACCCGCCGAGACCATAAAAGTTTTGCTAGGCCGCTGGCCGGAAATACAACACTGTATTTCCGGCACTGTATTCTGGAAATACAGTGCTTTAACTTGCATTAATTCAAGTATCATGCACAAATTAAGATTTCTTTCTCCCTTGGTCCCCCTCCGAAAATAATTTCTGGCTACGGCCCTGCGAGAACGGGTTCGAAAATCATAGCTGGCTCAGACGTTCATAGTGGTTTGTAATCAACTTTAAGCAGTAGACCCAGCCTCATTAGTTCTGGTACAGCAAAATAGTGGACCGTAGCTCTCCAAACCATCACGTACCCCCCCCCCATTTCCCCAGTTTTTCAAAATTCCACAAAAATTCTAAATTCAAAAATTCTTCCGGTAATACATAGTTACGGGACTGAAATATTTCAATAATAGATACGAAAAAAGAAAAATCCAGATGCAATGAATGGGGGTAATGATTGCAGCATTGTTTCTACGGGAATAAATGCAACACCAAATAAATCGAACGAACAATGATAACCCAGGAACGATAGATCTAGATTTCAATAAGAATAAAATTTACCATCTATAAGCACTGAAATTTTAATTTTTTAAACATATATGCATTTGCAGCCATTCAAGTTTCCTATACGGCTCATTGAATTTTACTTAACATGATCATGATGAGCAAATTTCTTTTCTTTTTTTCTTTTCTTTTCTTTCTTTTTTTTTCCCCAACACAAACTAAACCTTTGAGTACAATTTACAAAATAGTTTTCTTCAGTTTTCATACAATAAGAGAGTGAGAGAGTTAATTATTCCATTTATGTGGAACTAACTACAATCCTCTTTTTGATTATGCTGTAATTTTATAAACATTCTATCCTAAAAAAATTACCTGTACTGTACTAACTGTAAATTGTGATGTGTTCTCATGTTTAAGTCCCGTATATACTGCACTTGAAAAATAAGGAAGCCAACCATTTCTCGGTCTCTAGGCGAATCTCTTCTCACGATTTGTTACACACGTAAGTGATAAAAACAAGACCAATCTCTGTACACGTTTACACTAGATGTATATGGATTATTTTTAATCCAATCTAGTAGTTGTTTTTACGATGTAAAAAGCAAAAATTTCTAGAAAACTTACGTTTCTAAGTTTTCTAGAAATTTTTGCTCGTGTTCTATTCTTGTCTTTATTATATAAACTTGATATTGACTTCGAGATCAATTTATATATACTCAGTTTGCATTAAAGAATTCTCAGATTTGTTGTTGTTGTCTTATACCACTTAATCAAACCAAGCACGATTCAGCCGGAGGCTACTCGTATTAAGGCAAAGGGGTGCGCCTTTCGTTTCAAAGAGCACCTCAAGGGTGAAAGTACGACTTATGCTCAAGTGGACACTTGAGCATTTACGTAATTTAGAAGAAGACCCATAGGCTTGTCCTTCCACCCCCAGAGGTAATGATTGAGAACTTGGAGGACATTGAGACTATGAAACTATTTTACTTGCCCCAGTCACCTTTAACGAACCCGGCTGATCTTAGGCTGGCTCGGGCTCCGAACCCGCAACCCTCCAGCGTTACCAGAGCGTTGCCTTTGCCGACTGAGCTACCGCGGCTCATCGGATTTTCAGATGGTGTACAGGAGATTAGATACAGAAATTGCATTGACAACCAGTTCAGGCTGACAAGAACATTTTCTTCCTGTAGAGCACAAAATTAGGCGAATATGGAAAAAAAAAATCTACTGTATATTCTGTAGAATCGCTTTTATTTTACCGTATCTGTTTGGCTTTCTCTTATGCATACTTTTATTCTTTCTAATATTCTAAGAGTAATAAAAAGGAATTTTAAACACAATTCAATATTTTGTTTAATATTATATCCGTTCAAATTATCTCGCCACTCCGTATATTTTATAATCAAATCAGTCTTTTCCAATCATTCAAGACCCAGGTTTGTGGATTACTTTGCTGACATTGACGTTTCTCCGGTTACACAACACGGAGGTCGAACGATAGCCCAATGGGTAGGGGGCTGCGCTTCAGTACTGAAATTCGTGGTTTCGTATCCCACCAGTGGCATGGATATTCGTAGCCGTTCGGAATCTGATTTAAGCAGTAAGTCGCTGCCTCATTAGCAAAACTTCTCATTAGCAATCTCTTGTTGCAAAACAAAAGACTGTAACGCTGCAAATCAAGTCAAACACGGAGTGATTGCACCCATTAGTGAAAAGGTTGCCTCCTTGGAGAGCTTGTTGAGGTAATGTCATATTTATGTTAAATACTGGAAAAGCAATCTATTCCATGCAGATTACTGGAAAGGACTTATCAAGTCAACAGATCCGTGTTGAAAGGCCGGAAGAAGTTCTGAATGGGCAGGGGATTGCTTTTCTTTACCAGGAAAGAGTTCATGTGCTCGAATTCAATTTCTGGCATAATTGTTCGGAATCGAAGAAGTCCTAGTCTCGTGTATCGAAACAGTAAACTATAGCACTTCAAACAAACAAACCGTGTTGAGAGATGCTTCTTTGGCGATTTGTTCAGATTATGCAGCTTGGCGTATTTTAACTCTTTGGCTGTCGCCATATGAGAAAATCATAATATGATGTACATTAGATATAAACCTTATAAAGCATTAGATATCTATATCATATGTGATGTTACAAGACAGGCAAACGGTTGACCCCTTGCCTGTGACACTGGAACTCAGTTCGGGCAAAGCAAAAGTTCCAATTTTGGATTTATTCAACCTAAATAACAAAGCAGTAACATTTTGATGACAGTAATTAACAAAATTACAGAAAAATTGCCATTGTTGGCACGTTTTTCTCAAATACATTCCACACGAAAGGGTTAAACGCGAGTTAGAGGACACTGGTCAGTAATGGGTGTTTTTTTAAGTTTTATATACCAGTTAAAATCGCTTATTCTCCCTTTTTGCTTTTTTAAAAATACGCTATATCACACAGTACAAAGGACCTCATTATACATTTTTTTAATTGTAACGAATTTACAAGTACTTTACGGTCAGTGTCTTTGTAAAACATCTTGCGAGTGAATCTCGCATCTTAATACTAAGCGAGTGTCCATATCGAGGCAGTCATTAAGCTGACATATTTAAAGAGCATCTCCGAAACCCATCAATATGTCGCCTGAATCGACCCTCTAGCTTCCCCTCTAATTTATATCTGGAATACGTGGGAGACAAACCCTCTCCGTTTCCTGGAGGAGTGAGGTATTGATCAAGAGTTCGATTTTGTTCGCGTGTCCACCTTTGTACGGAAGGGAAGAATTTGGAGATACGAGTAACACACTAGTTTAAAAGCTGCGCTTGTTAGTTTAAAATAGTTGAAAATCTTAACAAAAATGCTTTTCAAAAATAATCTATTAATGTTGAAATCATTTCTACCGAATGTATATTAATGAATATCTTATTTTAAGTTATAAAATGCGCAGAGTAAAACACATTTGAAATTTAAAAACGGCTTTTGAATATGACAGCCTGCTCTCGTTAGTATTCAGCTGTCATTTTAACCCTTTCGTGGGCCATTTATTTCTCGCACAACATTTTCAAACTTTTCAAAACAGAAGTGCTAATTATATTCAATTGATCAAATAATAGATGACAGCTCAAAACTGAAGCGGGAATCAGTCTTCCCATCGTTACAACAGCAAGGATAATATATTATAATGGGTTTTGCGCTTCCCACAGGTGTATTTTTAAGATCATGTAGATGGGAAGTAATCTTCCCACGGCCTTCGAAAGGGTTAAACACATAGTGACATTTATATAGAAAGTATAATTTCGTGATAACAGATTTAACTGCTACATACATAGCCATGTGGAATGATGGCGCCACTCTAGCATTAGAGTTCGCTGGTTCGAATCCCGCTGTTTATATATATATATATATATATATATATATATATATATATATATATATATATATATATATATATATATATAATCCAGGAATTATACAACTGGACACATTTGAAATTATATCCCTTATTCTTTTTACTTTCCCGGGCTGCTGGACAAGAAGCCTAAGCTACTAGACTATTTAAGTAAATTGCAGTCGAGCCATTTTGATAAAAAGAACAGGCCCAGTTCGTAGCGAAACTTAAACTTTATTCGTTACCTGCTAAAAATGAGATATTTACCAGTCAACGACAGACACGAGAATGACACGAAAACACTTTGCTCGAACAGAGGTGTACCCAAGAGCGAAGACAGATAGAATTTTCTCAAGGGACAAGAAGCTTAGCGAATTTAACTTTTTTAGACCAGGAGAAAAGCTGAGCCATTTTCCGGCGACAGCTGGAAAACATTTTGGACAGAAAATTTACATCTATTGAACAGAAAGCTTTGGGAAATGTATTGGAAGAATTTTAAGTAGAGGACACTCCTTTGATTAAGACATTTTAAGGCTGGGAAAATAGATTTTAAGGAATTAGAATGGGAGAGAGGAGGTTTTTTAAGGAAATATTAAAGGGAAATAATTTTGATATATATATATATATATATATATATATATATATATATATATATATATATATATATGTATATATTCGTAGTCGTTCGTAATTACCTTCAAGATGTTACCCAGTACATATAAAAATATAAAATATAGTATAAATTTTGCATTAAGTAAACTGCAACTAAAAAGGCATATATTAAATAAAATGTAAATATCGTATAAAATATGCATGAAAATATGTAATGTAAAATACTTAAAATAATTTAAAAAATAAGAGTAATGTAAATATTATAAAGTAAAATAATAAGAGTGAAAAATTGGGTAATGTATTAAAATTAAGACTACATATAATATAAATAAAAAAAATTGAAACTTTATATTGAAAATTTTAAAAGTCAATAAAAAAATTATGTAAAACGTTTGTATTGATGCAAAAAACACTATAATAATTAGGGAAAATGTATAAAAATTGAGAAATAGGGAAATATATGCTTGAAAAATACAACAGAAAAAACTATTGGAATTGATGCTATTGATGCTAGAAATCTTGAAAATCTTGCAATATTGCAGTACTATGTACAAACAACAGAAATAATATTCTAAATAAAGTTTGGAGGGGGATGTGGATATAACATGCCACCATGGCATTTGCAACCATAAACCCCCTTTGAGGGTTGCTTGCGGTCCTGGCGATTAGTCAGTAAGATCATTTGCCCTTATGTAGCAAAACAGAAGACTGTAGCACTCCAAACCATATCTTGTATAACCGTAGAATGAGTGTGTTTTATAATATATTTATGTATTCGTCATGACTTCAGTCTATATACTTATTGCTAAAGTAAATTTTTGTAAGAGGCTTGAAAAATCATAAAATTTATCTAAGAGTTCTAAATAATAATAGATACTCAAAATTTGAGACTGCTTATAAGATTACCATCTACTTTTGCCAAAAAAGGAAAAATCGTTCGGAGGAAACAAAAATTTTTTCAAACTGTTTAATTGCTCCTGCCTAACGATAAGCAAATGGGTAGGATGCTACTCTTCGGTACCAGAATTCGTGGGTTAAAATTCCACTGTGACGTGGATGTTGGTAGCCGTTTTGAATCTGCTTTAAGCAGTAGTCTCATTAGTCCTCGTGTAGCAAAACAGAAGACCGTAGTGTATCAAATCTTAACCAAACGATGGTGGAATGGGTATGTCGCTTCTCTTCGGTAACAGAATTCCGGGGATTTGATTTCCACTATGGCATGGATGTGTTTTAGCCATTCGAAATTTGCTTTAAGCTTTAGATTCTTATTTCATTAGCCCTAAAGTATCAAAACAGTAGGTCTTAATGCTTTAAACTAACCAACCAACCAGCCTAGCCTAGCTTAGCCTCAATTGTTTAAAAAAAGAAGGACGTTTAGGCATTACTTTGTTAACCTTCTAGTAAGTGCGTGTATGTGAAAGTAAAATAAACTGCGGTTATGTGAAACCCTGATTCAGAGTTCGTTTGAATTTCGACGTTGTTAAGTAGTTCTAAGTAATGAGGTAGAACAGAGGTTCTCAAACTTTCCAGCCCCACCCCCTTTAAAAAGAAAAAAAAATTTCAATGCCCCCATTTTCCATAAAAGCTAATGATATCCAAACAATAAAACATTAATCTATATTATCTATACCTAATTTATCTATCTTATTAAAAATCCCAAAGTATAATTTAATTTAACTGGCCATAGAATACAATGGGTATGCCAATAGAAAGCTGCGAAGCTGTTACCCCTCTAGCACCACCCGAGGAGCACGTGTAGTTTAAGATATGCTAAGGATGCGAGTAACATTACCCCCACTGGGTCATCGTAATTTAGAAGCAGGAACCAATAAGAAGACCCCCTGACTTGGCCTGCCACCACCAGAGGTATCACTTGAGAACTTGGAGAACATTGTGATGACGAACATATTTTACGTGCCCCAGTCATCCTTAATGAACACGATGGATCTTTCTTATTAAAACTGAAATTGAATTTAAAAAGTTGGGTTTTCCTTAAAATAAAACGTAGAGACATTATTTCATACAAATTAACCATTCAATGCATCTACAAAATAATGCCCCAAAATGATTAAAAGGTAAGACAAAATAGAAAAAAATAAAATCAGTCCGTGCTCCTATTAATGCATTCACTGAAAGTACAATAAATATAAAATATATATTGAAGTAGTAAGAGAAAGGAGTCTTGTTACACTATTTTGTCCCGATTTCAATATGATTCTAATAGCTTTTGAAGTCCTATTCAAAGTTATTGTTCTTTAATTTAGTATTTTATCTAATAATTTAAGTATCTTTGTTTTCATACTTCTCGGTACGAAAAGAATACTTCTCTCATAAAGCAACGTAATTTATAGAATTGTTGCAAAAATTAATTTTGAAAAAAATGTATTGATTAAATGCTAAAATAAATAAAAATCATATATCGAATACAAAGCTTTAATATTACTCTCTGAAATTATTTTTGTAAATGGAACAGTTTTCCTTCCTAAGCAAGAGCTGTAGGTCATTACACCTTTAATTTTGTTTTTATTAAGAGTTATTAAGCTTCGAAATCGTCCCCGAGTACGCAGGCGAATCTTTCAGCTGACCTTCTGACGTCACATCAGATGACGTGTCGCCAGCATGGCGGCTTTCATGGCGACTTGGCGAAACATCGTTTCGAAGTCTTCGAGCTAAACAGGAAGTCAGTCTCTCAATTAGACTACCGATTCGGTTGGCAATGGCAAGGGTTTGTGGTATGGTGATCATATGGGAAAAAAAGTAACTTTTACATTTTGAAAAAGTAATACATGTGAGAAATATTAAAGTGGTCTCATGAGCGACATTTTATTTTCTGAGAAACTGTAAGTAGCCAATAATGACGACAGTAATATTTTTTAAAGTATTTTGTAATTTAGTTTAAGTAACAAGTGTTGATTAGTTTCCATTATTACACGAGGATGGATTTTATCCAGTATTTCAGGGGTGGATTTTCATTTCTTCGCTTATTGCCGTTAGTTACTTCTTGTGTACAAAAGGTGTTTGTATACATCTTGACAGTGTCAAATCATTGAGAATACAAAAGATATTACAAGTTCGTTTCTTAGTTGCTATATTTTTACACAATATTGCAATATCCTGCATGTTTTAACATGTAATTTTCTTAAGCTGAAGGTTTTTCTTTGATATTGCTTGAATGTTTTTTAAACATTTATTTTTTCTTGTATTGTGAGGCGTTTGTTTGTCAAATTCATGAATTATAAATATTGTATTTGTATGACAGTAAAAATTTTCTATTGAATATAAATTCTAGCTTTTTGTACATTTTAAGTAAATTCTCTGTTATAGTTTAATTGAATCCCAATTCTATTTTGCAGGTTAAAAGATTGGAGAAATTTGACAAATTAAAGATGACTGAAAGTGCAGATGTTTCAGTGAAATCTAGGAAATCCTACGAAAATTTAACTACAAATGGTGGATTAGAAAATACATTTGCATTGCAGTATGATTCTAGCTCATTATCTAATCAGAGAAAGCAATGGATTGCTAACAGTGAAGATAGGAAAACTTTAGTCCTTTGGAAGAGACCTTTTACCACACTTCAGTATTTTGTAAAGGAACTCTTTATAGTTTTTAATGAATATGGCTCTCAGTAAGTTTTTACTTAATAATGATATACATTTTCAACTAAGAAAAAGTATGATATTGAACTGTCAATACTTGCCCTTCTCTAGTGTGGTTATTGCAATTGCTGTTCAGTTAATGATTTTATAAAAAAATTTTAAATTTGAGCTTTATATGTAAAAAGTAAGTAGGTAGATGTATACATCAATTAAAACGAGTTTTTTCAATTTAATAACAGTAAACATTAAGTAACAGTTATCAAGCATACTTTGTTTTGAATGTAATCATAATTATAAAAGCCTATAAGAGCTTTTTAAATATCTTTGCTGATTACTAGCTTTGTTTTACTGTGCTTCTTGAGTAGTGCATTTAAAACAAAATATCATCATTGGTTCTTTGTCATGTATGTGTATATTACCTTTATGTGTATTATCATAATAATTGTATTATTATTATTATTTTTTTTAAATACTTAAAATGCAGAGTTAATATGTATGTGAAAGTTTAAATTTCTTTCTTTTATACTTTTAATATTTTCAAGTAAGTTGTGACAAAATATACTCATAATCTTTAACTTATTCATAATTTTTAAATAAAGTTTTAATTATCAAATTACTACATATTTGTGTTTGCTTTTAAATAATAATTTGTAATTAATAAAATCTGTAATGGGACTTTTAATTTTATCACTTTTAAAAACTAATTGCTAATTTAACAGTAAGAAAGTGTTGAGTACAGTTTAAAGTAATAATTTTATAATTTCCTCATTCAGTTGCATTGATTTTCTTAAGATTTCTTAAATTTGTGTTTCTCTTGGTAAATGTTAAATATTGTAAACTTTTCTTTGACATTTTATGAGCTTATATTCATTACTCTAAATGATTTACCTTTCTTATTATTTAATCTAACTTTGAATCATTATTAGTGTATGTTATATTCTAAGTTTAAGAAATTATGTTTCAGATTTTTCTGTGTTTATTTCTATGCACTAAAGGCAACAATACATAAGAAAAATAATGAAAATGCATAATTATCTGTAACTGTTTTTTTTTAATTTTTGTAATATTTTAAAATGTGTTTTGTGAAATGAAAAATTTGTATTTTTAAATTAAACATACTTAATGAATTGTTATAAATGTTTTATAGTAATATTTTGGCCTAGATATATAAAATATATTAAAATTTATGTAATAACTAATAGTTTTATTTTTAAATCTCTAGGTTTCTAAAACATCAAAACCTTGTTTTAAGTTCTTTATTAGTAACCATCTGTAGCATTGTGTTATATAATGTTGAAGGTCCTCATCAAAAAGTAAGTGATTGCATTTGTTTTTGTTTAAATCCTTTCCTGTGTTTCAGTGATTGATTTAAAAAAAGAAAAATTACTGAAATTATATTTTGACTTTTACCTGTCTTGTACATCATATGATATATGCCTCTAATGTTTAATACGCTTGTATATTACATGTAATACACAAGGAATTTTATTTTAAGCAGAAAATAATGAGGTGTAATAGTTTTAAAGTTTCTTATATTTTTCAGTTAGATGTATGAAGTACAAAAATGTAAAAAAATATAACTATTTCAGCCAAAGAGTTAAGGATGGTTTTGATCCACACTGTTGCAGTTCATTTTTATTGTGTTACTCTGTTCTGTATTTAAAGTGTACATATATTGTAAAAGGGACCATTCTCTTTCTCTGGAACCTGGCAGTAAACAAAGCATACTTCATTTTGGCATGTGTAGAAATTCTTTCTCGGAAGAAACAAGTGTTACACGTCCCACTGTAGAATAGCAACCAACTTAACTAGGATGCAGTTTTGTTATAATTCAATTCATTATTTTATACACAAAGGCAATCTTGTAAAGTTACAGAGAATATATTTTTCTAATACTATGCATATTTTCTTGTAATTTTTTAAAATGTCACTCTGCTTTGGGGAAAGAGAGAATTTCAGTGATAAGAACCCTGGGTAATGCCTTTTAAGCTTATCTTGCAGACATTTGTATTGGTGTGCATTTTATTGATTTTAAATAATACTATTGTTCTATTTCTGCTGCATCTTTAATCGTTTTTGTAATCTTGAGTATATTAGCAAATTTGTTTTTGTATAAGTAATGTTTTTTTTTTCCTTTTAGTATGTAGTTCAATTAGAAAAGGCACTTTTCAGGTGCCTTACCTGGATTGGTCTAGGTGTTTTATCTTCTGTTGGGTTTGGAACTGGTTTGCATACATTCGTACTATATTTAGTAAGTATTTCATCAGTGATATATATATGGTAAAACTACACAAGTAGGATTTTAAGATATGTTTGGAAAATATTATTGTGAACAATTAGACTACTTTCAAACATGTATTATATAGCATATTATTTTTGAATAGAAGTATACTCTTGCATGAAAATAATCTTACATTGCTTAAACATTATTTTATAAAAAGCATAAGAAAAGTTTTTAATTGAAGTTAAATCTATTGGGAATTTCAAAAGATTCTGAGCTTTAAGACTAATCTTATTTATTCATTAAAAAAAATGTGGTCCCTTTTTGTAAAATTCTGGATCTATATAAACAGGGGAAACATTGGATCATCTTAAAAATTCTTATTAGATCCCTAGTGTAGTATGTTAATAAGGTACTGTGAGTTGTAGAAGAGGAATCTAGATTCTAACATCTGTGTAGCTATTCACAAATGTTAAAGAAAATTTTTAAAAAGCACTTTTTATTCTCTTGAATAAAAATTTCTGTTGTGGAACATGAAAAACATTTCAGTGAAATATATTAAGAAAAATGTCCTTCTGCAGATATATATCAGTATAAAGTTATTTATCATATGTGTATTCACAAATCATCTTTTTATAGTTCTTTCCAAATGTTCAATTATAAAAAAATCTTTGTTTTATGTAATAAATTGGATCATAAGAAGGAAATTTAAGTGATTTCTTTCATATTTAGGGTCCTCATATAGCAAAAGTTACTTTAGCTGCATATTTATGCAATAGTTTGGATTTTCCTCAGCCACCCTATCCTGATGAGTAAGTAATTTTGTTTTTCCTTATTGATCTTTAATGTTATATTTAAGCTTTTTCTTAGTTCTATATTAGCTTAAACTTTAAAAATTTGCAAAAGAACCAATTACTCCAATTTAACAAACATGTGCAAAGCTTTGTATTTTTAATTATGAGAATCCAGGATTTGTCAAAGTGCTTAACATACCTAGATTCACTTAGAAAATCCCATTTTGTTTATATATCAGGATATTGCAGTTTAGTTAATTTAAATAACCAAAGCTTGATGTTTAGTAAATTCAAATGTAATTTGCATATTTCTTTTAATTTGCTTAAGCCATCTCGCTACACTTTGGCTGATAGTGTAACAAAACTCAGGTTAAATAAGCTTATTATTTATGATAAAAATTACTATTTTCTTCTAAATCCCAAATCAACTAAATATTTCATGGCCAATAATTTTGTGTCACTATTCCATTTGAGTGACAAAATATACAGTACAAGAAAGTTTGTTTCAATTCAGTATTGTCTGTAATATTATTACAATTTTTATATAGTAAAAGGTATGCTATCTGAAGAATTTTTAAAATTTTCAAATTATAATTGTGTAATTCTTTTTTTCTTAATAGTGTGAAAGTAAAGAATCTGCTTGTGTATAGTCTATATTAGTGATAAATAGCATTATATATTTAACTTCTGCATTAGATCTAAGTCTCTGATTATATAAAAAAATTATTGATTTGTGTACAACATTTACTTAGAATCAGGATTTACATTTCCTGAAATAAATGCAGATTTTACAGGAAACTACCCATGAACTCGGGGTTTTTTGTTAGTCCTTCTTCAAAGAAAACCCTAATTTTTTTTTTCTTAAATCCCATAAGATGGGTAAAATATTTTAGTTTTAGTTTTTCTTTCAATTACTACTGGAGCTTTTTTAGAAATAAGAGTTAATATTTTTTACCATGCATAATATCTTCTGTAATATTTGTAGTACTTTATAATGTCATTTTGTGTTTAAATAAAATGCATCTCTTTGTAAGAACTGCTGGTATGTTTCTGATTAACTTTTAGACATTTTTTAAATACAGTATAAAAAATATTTTGGTTTAAAAATTAAAAAATATATATATAGCTTGAAAAAATTTAAATTTAACTTCTTTTAATGCTTTTTTTTAATGGGGTTTTTTCTTTGATTACTAAAGTGAATAAATTTATGTTGGATTTCAGTCAAACACTGTTGAATTTACCATGAAATTGTATTAATTTTTTACATCTGTATAAACAAAATTATCATTTTTAAATCAAAATAATATTAGGTTTGTAAATTTTTTCTTCATTGTATAAAATATTGTTTTACATGTAAATGTTTAGTATTATCATAAATCTTGTATGTAAGCATTATAGCTGCATCATAGTAAACATTTTTAAACACTAACATTACTTGTTTTCAAATGTGTTATTTAAAAAAAATATGTAATATTTTTAATTCTGCCCTTACCGAAAATCTTGAACATTTTCCTTTAGAATTATTTGTCCTGAGGGAGATCATAGCAATAATGTAATTACAATATTTAAAATTATGAGCAAAGTGAGACTTGAAGCTTTTATGTGGGTAAGTGTAATTAATTATTTTCCCCATTTGTATATAAAACATTTTTTATATTCTGTAATATTTTGATTGTTATTTTTGGGATTTGTTTTTTCTTTTTTGTATGTGACACAGCTGAAGCGACATAGTATTTCTAAATTTCTATTTAAATGTGAAATGCACTTTATTGTCATGTTTAAGCAATTTTCTTCTTGGAAATAAATTTGTATTTAATGAGATTTTTCTTTTCCTTCCTCTCCCCCTCTAAAAACTGTTATGCGAAATAATATTCTTATGTATCAAAGTTTTGCATATTTTGGTTCAAAGTTAAATTATCAATATTGAAATTAGATGATTCTAAAAACATTTTTTTTTTTTAATATTAAAGCTGTCTTCATGTTTATTTTTAGGATAATTTAACTGCATTTTCATTCCTTTTCTTTCTAACAGTTTTATACTTTCCTAGTATGACATTCTTGTCAGGGGATATGATAGGTTGTTTGAGTTAATTAACAAATCTTTCTAATAATTTTCAACTGTTATTTTGATTTTTTTTTATTATAACTTGATATTATCAATTTAATTTACTACTTTTAGATTCATTTAATACACATTCAAATTATTTCAGGGTATGGGAACAGCCTTAGGTGAGCTGCCTCCATATTTCATGGCAAAAGCAGGTACTGAAAGTTTTATTAAAATTTAAATGTCAAAGTTTTGTTCTAAATTATGCATATAATATATTATTTCTTTTATTCTCTAGCTCGACTCTCTGGTCAAGATCATGATGATGAAGATTTAAAGGAGTTTGAAGAATTACTTCAAATAAAGAAAAACAAACCTGAAGAACAAGTATGTCTAATGTTTTTTTGAGTTAATATTTTTTAAACTTCAGTTGAACTCATATTTGTGCTTAACATGAAATTCTGCTTAGGACAAAGAAAGTGTTCTTATCAGGTTGTATACAAAAATAATTGCATTGTTTAATACAAACATTAAGACAGATTTCTCCCATTTAAGACCAATTAAATATTGCACCAAGTGACAAAATGGGTAAACTATTTTCTCTGGTAAGCCTCCTACTCAGAAACAAGTTTCTCTTTTTCTGGAACTGGACAATTCAGGATAGCATGTTTATTCTAGGAAATGGCATGTTACTGTCATGTCTGTATCTGTATGCTTATGTATAAGAATGATAGGAAAGGACCTTTTGCATAAAATTACTCATTCTATAAAATTCCTTTCTTCAGATATTGGTAGTTACTTTGCTTTAAGTGCTTATTTTTAGTGTTAAAAATATTGTGCACTACTATTAAGATATTACTATTCATTTTAATACTGTAGTATTTTGTTAAAAGCTTTCAAATTTCACCAAACTTGGATTTAAAAATAATTTTCTCTTTATAGATCAATTTTGTGATATTACAAAACTTATCCTAAGCTTAGTAGTAACTTAAAATGCAAACATTTTCATTGTCTTAAAATCTCATTGTAATGCAAGTTTATTAATTTTAGATTTTTAAATTTAACCAGAAATATAATGTGCACAAAATAACTAATATCAAAAAATATTCTGTAATAAATTTTGAATTTTCTTTTCTAGTCATTTTATGATAGAGCCAAATTAGCAGTTGAGAAGTTAGTAGAACGTGTTGGATTCTTGGGTATTCTAGCTTGTGCATCCGTAAGTGGTGTAAAATATTTTTTTTCTTTTTAATCTAAAAATTGTTAATAATTTCATATTTTATTTTCTAAAATATGTTAGTCTGTTGGTATGTCTGCTATAATTTATTTCCATAGTTTCTGCATAAACTCTGAAACAAGGAAAAAAGTTTTTCAGTAACATAAAACCCTTTGTATTTTCCTTAAATGTTAAAGAATAGAATTAAGAACCCATGACTTTGGAATTAAATAAGCATGTTGAATTTTTTATAGAAATAAGAATAGCAGTCTAAACATGCATAATAATATAACTCAGTATTATAAGTACATGATTGTGCAATAGATTTTCTGCGTATGATGCTGATCTTCAAAATGCTTAATATTAAATGTTTTAATTTTGCTGTTTATGCCTCTGTCTCTGTATCATAGCACAGCATGGCCCTATAGATGCAGAATACTTGTATTGAAATCCTGCTGTTGACATGTAAACTTGTAGAAATTCACAATCAGCTTTAAACCAATATACCCTGTAATTAGCTCGCTCTCATGTTGCAAAAAGTTTGATAATAGTGCTCTGAACAAACCAAGTAATATAACCGGAAAAATTGTAAATTCTTTATATCACAGAAAAATATATATACATATATTTGAATTAAGTGATTTTTAGTTTTATAATTTTTTTGTAAATTTAATCATGTGGAACTATTAGGCATACGTATATTTGCATTATCATTTAAGATAAAAAATCCAAAAGATGACATAGGTAGTACAATAAATGCATATTAATACTTGAATTATAATTGTTTTGTAGAAAAGTATATTCATATTAGTTCTACAATCAATTTAAAACATGGGTATGTTTGTGTATGTATGTAATGATGAAAAATTAGTTCAATAAATTACTCTTAAATTTTTCATCTTAATCAGTGTAGAAATTTATTCATGGTCAAGAACAGATAATGCAGAATAAATACTACAACATGTTGTAGTTTAGTTGTGACTTTAAATATTTTCAAATTTAAATGGATGATTTTTATGTTTCTGAATTCTTGGTCAAAGTTTCATTACTAAAATTATTATGTGTAACCCTTTCAAACCTAGCTCTTACTTCTCACAGGAAAAACTAAATGTCTTTACAATATTAATGTTGTTAACCCGTTTCAATAAGCCACAAAAGAAAAGATCAGATGTCTTGTCTGTGTAGAATGCATCCATCAGTTTTCCATCATTAACATGAAAGTAAAGGATATAGACTAAGTATTTTGCCTGGCCTTTGGTTCTGATTGAGAACCTTTTTTGTCACAATAGCTGCATCTGAGTTACGTTGCCAAGCAAGTCTTGGCAATAGGGAAAAAACATGTTTCTTCAGTATGATCTGTCAAGAATATTTTTACTAGTTACATACATACACATACTTACAATGTATATATATATAAGCAATCATTGTAATCCCTTGAATATCTAGAAATCTATACATTTTTCTTAATCTAAGACCTTTAAAATAATTTTTTTCCTCCTTTGTTTAGGTTTACTGATAAATAAGTATTGATTGAAAATATTACGTTTGTTGTTTTAAGTGACAAAACAAATTTCTGCCTCCATGATTTTTTTCTCCTTAGAGTATAGTTATTTCTTACATAATTTAAAATTTAGCTTTTCACAAACAAAAGTATAGACATGGATTTAATGTTCTAAAAATTTTAATTTTTTTTCTTCCAATATCACATTTAAAGGCTTTTCTAATCTTTGTTAAACTTTGATCAAAAAGTATCTCTAAAAGAAGATAGTTATAATCCATAGAAAAAAAAAACATTTATCCATATTATATATTTTTTAATGCTCTTGTATTTATGATTGTTAATAAATGTTAAAATGTTGTCTTATTATGCAATACATTGTTTAGATTCCAAACCCATTGTTTGACTTAGCTGGAATCACCTGTGGTCATTTTAACGTTCCTTTTTGGACATTCTTTGGAGCTACTTTGATTGGAAAAGCAGTTATTAAAATGCATATACAAAAGCTGTTTGTGATTGTGGCATTCAACGAACACTTGGTCAATGAGCTTGTCAACAAAATGAAGTAAGTCTAATAGATAATAGCATTCCTTATTACCTGTCAATATCCACTGCAATTAGATTAATATTTATCTACTCACATTTTATGAATTACTTGCAAATGTGACTGTGCTTCGCTATGGAAAGCTTTATATATTACTTTTAAACAAATCCATTTTTTTTATTAAAAACATAGTTGTTTCTATTATATATATAATATAGTGATATTCAATTCTCATGATACATTTATTTGCATTACACCTTTGTTGAGCTTCAATAAGATATAATAGTGTTTCCCGCTCAAAAGTACGAAAATTTTATTTCAGTTACGAATAACATGTCATGGCCACTAAACTAAAAAAGTAGTTTGTTGCAGTTTTATTAATTTACCTATAATGTTATGTAGTGCAATTTCTTTTTTTTTTTTTTAATTTTTGCCTTATTGTTAAACATAGTTGAGAACATACAACAGTTAATTTTTCTAATAAATTTTGCTTGTAATTTCAAGAAGTATATCTCATAAACATTTTGCAATCAATTTAATATAAAAATAACTCTTATGTACTTTTATTTGACGTTGATTGGCAACATTAATATCCCTAATACATTTGAATGCAGATTAACTGTATGATTCAATTTAGCAGATCGATGAAAGAACCTGTATTTTGTTTTGTGAACATAACCCACCTGGACTACGAACTGTATGAACATTTCGTGGTCCAGTTCTGTTATGTTATTAAAAAAAAAACTGATAAATGTATTTTTTATCACAAATCCCATCAGAAATTTTGCATATGTATCTGTTAACGTTAGCTAGAATTATGAATTCAGAAACTTGCAATCAGAATATAGAACTTTCTAAAAAGCCATTAAAGCTTGTCAGTCTAATCTATTTTACATAGGTTGCGTAGGTTCTTTCCCTCCCCCCTTCTCCGTTCTCTGCAGCACAATTATTACTCCTTATCACTATACCATTTAACTTTCCTGTCCGTTGCACCATCTATTGCTGTCATTGTTTTTCTACTAATTTTGTAGAAAAAATTTTATAAGTTTAAAAATTAACTACTAAACACACTGTTTGTATTATGGTAAAATATGCAGTAAAACAACAGTTGGCTGCAATGAATAATCATTTCCATATCATGAATTTAGTACAAAAAAATATTTGATTTGGCCAGAAATACAAATTGGTAAGAACAATTCTCTATTAATGCCAATGAGTAATTCTGATGTACTCTAAATTTTCAGTATCAGCCACATATGTGTAAAATTTTTCATTTTTCCTGTATCAAGGAATGCTCATAAGATTTATATACACTATGACTGACCATTTGTATATAATTAATAAAAAATTAACATATAATTTCTTGATATACATAAATAAGATATATCCGTATTACCCCGTGACTTAATCTGTCTCGAACTTGTCTTAAAAGTTTCGAATTATCTCGAAAAGTTTTGGACACAGTAAAATATAAAATTAACACTAAAAATAACTTAGCTAACTGGTTTGTATATTAAGTACCAACTATAATATATCTTGTCATAATAGGTAATAGGATGGACATCAGAGGATTTTATTTGACAGTATATATGAAACTGTCAAAATTTGGGGAATAAATGGCGGACCATAATATTATGTATAAAAATCAAACAAACTTCTTAATTTACAAATATATATATATATATATATATATAAAGCTAGATGTTTATTAACCCATGAAATACACTCATTGAAATTTAGACATTAAGAAAAGAATTTGTTGTTAATACTAAATACCGGTGATAAAATTTTCCTTGTAACAAAATATAATTCATGATTAAATTTAAAATTATCACATATGTACCTAATCTATTATTTCAGTTAAATATAAAAGAAAATTAATTACTTAATATATAAGTTCAGAGATAAAACGGGTGAAAAACTTGCAGGCAATATTTAAATAATATAAAATAAGAAATGAATAAATGAGTTGTTTAAAGGAATGACGTCATAAGGCTAAAAAAATGTTATTTTAATCTACTTATGTGATAAATTGGTTAATTTAATCGCCTGCTCTTAACCTGGGAAAATAATGCTTGAAATAATGGCCTTAAACTCTTGAAAAGGGGGGGGGGAGAGAGATGGATTTCGAACATTTTAAAGTGACAGTATTTTTTGCAGTGATATAAAGCATATTTATACCGATTTAAGAGTCGGACTGATAGTTTAGGAGGACATGTGGAACATACATACCCACATACATACACTGACTTTTATTTATAAGATACATCGTATAATTCATAACCATATACCGTTTGGACCTCAACGTAGTAGTTTAATAAAAATTAAAAATTGGTTGAGACTTTTATTTCTACAACTATCCAGTTCCTAATAGTCTATTACTAAATATTCCATAAAACAAAATTTTAAGAAATTTATCATAGTTTGTTTATAAAATGTCTGTAAAAATGTAAATACTTTATATGTACCTAGTTCAGTTGTGTTTGAAAAAAGTTACGTCAAAAGTAACATATAAAATCATTTTATTACATTAAATCTGTAATGTTTGATTTGATTATGTATCTGTAATAATGTTTCTTTCTTGAAACCTTTTCATCATAGTGTCATTTTAAAGTTTTTGTTAAGAAAATATAACTAAGAGTATCTCATTAATTCTGATATTAGTTTGAGCTTAAAATTTTCTATTAACATGCAATGAAACTGATTTTAGATATATCCCACATATTGGAAAATATCTTCATGCACCCCTTGAAGATTTCTTAGCAAAACAAAAGGCAAATTTGCACCGAAAGCCAGGAAAGCCAGGTGTATCTGTAAGTATATTATTTCCATTTCTTTATTCTATACAATATAAAAGCAAATTGTAAGTTTTATTATGGATGTATAAAATGAGGAGAGTATGTAAGAAAAATTCTTAAATTATATGAGGATGGATTTAAAAGAAGGTTTAGGACAAGGGTAAATAAAAAAAATAATAAAATAAAATAAATAAAAAAACTTTATTAGCAATAGACATAAAATACAAAAGAGAATTTAAGTATATTTGCCAATCATATTTTCACATAATCCCTAATCTATGTAGGTATTTATGTGAATTATGGGCCAATTTAACTAGATTTGCTACATTGTTACAGGGTGCAAACCATGTGCTGTATGGGAGAATAGCTCAAGATTTCCCATTTGAACTTTTCCAGCAATTCTTGAGTTTGGTGAGCAATATGTGGTCTAGGATTGTTATGCAGGATGATTTGGCCCCCTGACTTCTTTTGAAGTTGAAGGAACACTTATCTAGAACAATATTCTTTTTTTTAGACAGGGAAGTAAGAACAGTTGCTAAAGACTAGCTTAATGAGCAGGGATATGATTTCTACCAAGTCGGGTTAATCAAGTTAGTTCTGTGTTCAGACATTCAGATAATGCTTACACAGATTTTGTTTTCATATAGATGATGAAATGGTACAGATACCTATTAGTTTTTGTATCTTCCCTTAACACTAAACATACCAACACTTAATACATACCTATTTCTACCATAGCCGGTCAAATGACCGGACTTTATTTTTTCTGATTACAAATGTATGAAATATGAAAATTGGAAGGAAATGGACAAACTTTATTATAATTCAACAAAATTGTAGATTGTCAATTTTTGTGTATTGCAAACACATTAAATAAGAATTTTTAATTCATTTTCCATCGCATTTTTTACATAAATATTATGGGTCATTTGACCCGTTATATGGTATGTTTAGTGTTAATAAAAATATTTTTTTACCCCTGTAGCTTTTATTTTTCATTCCATCCTCATTTATATTAGATCAAATTTGATGACAACGGCAATTAAGTTCCCATAATATTTTAAATTTTGTGCATTAATATATGAAAATGTGTACTAATTTTTTTTTTCCTGCTTTCTAGGATGGCCCATGGATTGCTTGGATCTTCGAGAAATTTGTTGTTATGATGATATTGTATTATGTACTGACCATTGTGAATTCAATGGCCCAGAGCCATCACAAACGTCTTCACAAGAGACAGTATCGTGCTATGGCAAAAGTGGCTTTGGACTGAAAAAGATCCCAAACTTAATCCATTTCCATTTATGCAATGGTGCTTAAGAGCACTGTTCATTACTGACCAAATGGGAGAACATTCAATATTATGCATAGATTTTATAATATGGGTACTGATATTTTTTCCTAAGTTCATTTTATAATTTGACATTTGTCAAATGTCTTCTGTAGATGAAATTCATTTGTTGGTGAAACCATGCGAATATTACTTAAATTTAGAAAGTCTGTGTTGTGTTTGTCATTATGTTGAAATATAAGGAATTCCGGGTTTATATATAAGTATTTGTAAATATATATACATATATATTATCTACCTTTGTTACTTTTTGGAATGGATGGGTGATATTGTGATACAGTATGTTCACCTTTGAATATTTCTTCAAAAGTTTGAATTTGTTTTTATTTTTTCATATTGATATGCAATAGATAACATTCATCTAAGCTTTTATATTATTGTCTTAAATTTTTTAATGCAACCAATATTTTGTTATATTCAAAGCAAACTTTAAAAAGAAGCACTGAAAGAAAATGCATAATGGATTCAATTCCTGAAGACTTCTGATCATGTTTACAAGTAAGGAATGAAAGACAACATGCACTTTTCAAATGGTGAAATTTTCTGCCTTGTGGAGACTGGTATTGCATCTTTGGAAGTCTCACAAATTTTATGCAAAACATTTGTAATCATGCGTCATAAATTTTTCAGTATTTTTTCAATATTAAACTATTTATCCATGTCTAGATTTTGCAGTGCAAAATAAAGTAAGAGAATTTAACAGCTCAGTTTTATTCAAATTATGTTTCCTTTACTTATATTTATTTGTATTTAACAGTAAAAATAAATAAAATTATTTAACACTGATGCAGCTACTTTTATTTATTCAAATGAATCCTTGTCCTAGCTCTGATATAATTTGCCCATTCTTTTTATGCTTGTATTGGGAACCATTGTTCCTTAGACTCATGATACTGATGGATTTTTTTTTTAAGAAATTGAGATTTATATAAAAAAAAAACAAGGGGAAATTTAAAAATACCATTTCCACACTGATCATTTATTTCCCACATTTTAATAACTAATAGCTTATTAGTTTTATTGCATTTATCAAAATAATTTTGTTCTGCCATTGTTATCCAGGAAGCAGGGCCAGTTTTGCCAATTACAGGATGTCATTACTTTCTGGTAGACAGTACACATACTGTCTACCAGAAAGAGGAATATATATGCACTCTATATCCACTACTTGGACTATTCTGAATAAATAGAAAGTAGTTCCATTGTTAAGAGAATTAAGAAGGAAGGTCATGTGATATAAGCCAAAAGTCTTCTACAGTGGCATAGTGAATAAGGGGAGGGGAGCAAGGGGGTCTATCATGTCCTGGTATATTTTGTGTTGGGAGGCTAAAAGGTATTGTGTCCCATGTGTCAGTTATGCTGGTGATGCCTTTATTCCCCTATGTAGCATAGTTTTGAATTTTTTAGGGTAAAGGAATTCCCCCCCCCAAAAAAAAGAAAAAAAATTACACATGCACAATAAAATTTGCAATGTTTTAGAAAAATATCTTAATATTTGGTAGAAACCAGAAGCAGGGGGACTTCATGCAATTGTAAAAAAATATGTTACATTTGTATAGATTGTCATACACATGATAGGTGAAAGGTTTTAATATTAACAACCTTCTGTTGATATCAGAGTGGCTATAGAAAATTGGTTGAGTTTGCATAAAACAGACCTTTATAAAGCTATTTTTTCCCTTTAGAAAGACTTCTTTCTATTTGTGTATTGTACTTGTTTCTTCACTTTACTGTCATAATTAAATTTTTTTTTTTACCCTGGTGCAGAAGCAAAACATTCTATTTTAGTTCTTTGTGATTGTTATCCTTCAGCCATCATTTAGACGAGAAGAATCTCTTAAAAACTGGACTGCAAACATTCAATATAACCAGATTTAATGTGTTTCTTGTAAGAGGTTAATTTTCTATTTATAGTCTTAGATTGTGTAGTCACATCAAGTAGCACTATAAAAGCTAATATTTGTATTGAAACCAAGGTATTTATTAAAGAGGTGGCATTTTGAAGATTTACATCATAATGAGAAAAATCAACCCTACATATAAACCATTATAATTTGTAGAAAACTACATGGTCTGGATTTGCATTACCTAATACTCATTTCTTTTCGTGAATAGTTTTTTACTAACTTTAAGAAAATAAGTACTTGGTGTTCATAAAAAAAATCGAAATAGCCCAATTATATTTTACTTCTTTACTATGAACCTCAATCTAAGCTGGTCATTCCTGCAACAAAATGACCATAGTGTTCCTAAGAAAAAATCTATAGCAGTTATTGGATCAAGGGTAAAACTTACAAAAACAGATTAATATTTGAATTTTATGTTCGCTCAAAGTTCATTAGATTAACACTCAGATTTCAACTACTTTTAAAGTCACACCTGTACATGTGGATAAATTTTTGAATTAGTGATTGCAATAAAAAAAGTCCAATGAAAAAATAAGACTGATTTATTCAAGTTACACAATAAATATTATTCAATCTGAATCCAAATTTATATAAATCATTGTTCATGTTTAACTTCCTGAGAGCAACAAAGTATTTTTCTACCGTGAACAATCTTTTATTGGCACAAAAACTTGGCATGATGATCGAAATGAGCTCCAAAGAAAGTTGACACAAAATAGTAGCTATGATCATAACCCTACACAAAGCATATAATAAAAATGCTAAATCACACACAGTAACAAACACTCATTTCTAAAATATATTTAAAAAAAAAATTAAATGTTCCGACTCTTAAGATTAATTTTACTCTAGATATATCTGAGAAAACTTACCTGATGCATTTCTAATATAGGCTTGATATTAGTTCCTTCACATGCTGCTATGAAATTTTCAGGTTTTAATTCATCTTTTAAATAAACGTCTTCTGTACCCTATTTGTTGTAACAGCCATTGAAATTTAAGTATTAATAAACTACTCAGAAAATACTAAAGGACACTGCACATATTTTTTGTACTATAAAATACTAAAGTTACCTGTGATATCAAAATTTCAATTTTTGGACCTGTGTAGTCTTTTGCAAGCAAAGTAGAATCATATTGCTTCCAGGAGCTCTGATCATTTCCTAAGTAACCTGTCAAAGCTTTTTTACCCCAAGGACATTCAGAAGGATTACATATTGGAGCAAAAGCAGAAACACTTCTGTACATGGCAGGATTTTTGAGAGCGCAGGTTAAGGCACCATGACCACCCATGCTAAAATTTAAAAATTCTTTCTGAAAAGTTTATTTTTAAAATATTACAATTCCAAAATAAAATCTTAGTGTTGAATTCTAATTTCAACAAAACTATAAAGGGTTATCACATGTTTTTTTTTTAATGATTTTTCAAAGATATATAAACAAATATAAAAATCTTATTTACCAATATATTCAATCTGATATCCCTTTTGACATTACATCTTGAAATCTAAGAAAATTTCTTAAAACACCGAGGATGATTTTGTTCTTCTACTACTACACAATTTTCCAGAGTTCATATAATTTTTTTGTGATGCTGCAAACAAGCTTTGTAAAAGCTTGTTTTAAAAATCGAAATCCACGGCAGAGAACTTACAGCTATTCCTTTAAATTAATTCCAGTTTTATTTTTTCAACAATTAGAGCAGTAGATTTAGAGGTATGGCTTGTATCCTTATCATGATGAAGCTTAACACAGTTAAGACTGTTTGGGTAAAAGATTGAATTTCTTTAAAAATAGGTGTTAAAGCATTTGTGATATTAATTGGAGTTAATTTTGTCATTTATTTCTACAGTTCTTACAGAAATTAACGATTTAGTGATAGCATGTTTTGTTTAGTAGGGAGGGGGGGATTTTCTGTTAAAACAAAAAATGTGCCTTTAGATTTAATAAATTACCTATGTTGGGTATACATTTCTTGTTAAATATAAGAAAACCAAACTTATACTTCTTAAAAAATACTTCTCATCAAAGGGTTTATTAATAAATTATTTTGTTTAAGGTTTGGTTATTCCCCAACAGAATTGTACTATTACAAATTAACAGAATATTTTAAGTATATACATACATACATGTATAATTTTTTTTCTTTTGTCATTAATGTATGCATATATGTACATTTTAATACTCTTTGTAAATTATACTTTTTCATACATTAAACATGTTGTCTCGAATATATATATTAGAAATTAATTTTGAAATATAAAAAATATAGAATACAACACAGACGCAAATATATATAATATAAAAAAAAGGAAGGAAGTAGTAAGAGTATTAAAATATAAACTATTCATATATGATACACAAGGTTTTCAGATATCTGAAATTCAGCAAAATTAATACCCCTTTCAGCCCACTTTAAAACATGCATAATAAGGAGCCTGTGTTTTAAGGATGAGTTTCATGCAAATAGCTATGTAAAATCTGTGGGTTTTTCGGCAGGATTAAGAGAGATAATTTTAAGAATATATATTAACACACATATATTCATACATACATATAAACAACTTCTGTATCATATTAAGGAAGTATATATTACATTCAGAAGAGAATTTCTGCACAAACTCTTCCAAGCATACTTAAGTAATAAGTAAATATAAGTAATTCATACAAAATTTGAATTTTAACACAACAATATTTAAAAAGAAACGAATAACCAATCATCTAATGTAACTGACAGTAATAATTCATACAAAATAAGTCAGAAATAAATACATATTTCACTCAAAAGATTGTAACAAACCTGTGGCCTGATATTGATACTTTCCCATTCACTGGAAATTCTTTTTCAATAACACTGGGAAGCTAAAACAATTTTAGAATAATTGTTAAAATGGAATAACCATTCAAAAATACTTTTAAACTTTACAAGTATAAAAAAGAAATTGTCTTAAGGCGTAAAATACTGTAATAAAAGATTTTTTTTTAAAGGGGTGCTCTAAAATTACAACTTTTTATTTAGAATTATTTAATTTAATACATTTACATTAATCAAGCAGATAGTACAGGAGGCAAAATATTTGAATCAAACAATACATCAAGCCAAGCACAGAAGATAAGCTTAAGTAAAGAGATCCATATTTCTATCCATTAAATATTGAAGGGTCTTACATATTAGGATACTTTGGAAAATTTATGATGCTAAAACACATGTAGATATTAAAACGCTTTTATCATACAGATTGAGGAACTAAACAAACAAGCTTGGTGTTTAGTATTTTAATGGCAACATATTAAACTAGCTTTGTATACCTTAAAATCCAATTATAGAAAATTTTAATTTAATTGCCATACCTCTTTGGTAACATAAGAGTACATTCTATAATTATTCTTCCATTTTGGTTCAGTAGCATCAACATAAAATCCAGCACCTGTTCCAAAATCATAACTATCTTCTTCCCCTTCAATATTACAGCCCCCTATGAAAAATCAAACAAAAATCTGAAAATATATTCATAAAGATAAAAATAGCATTTTTATTTTTATTAATCAGAAGGAAGTACAACATTTATTAATGTAAATTTAATTTTCCCCAACTTAAAAAATAAGTAAAAAAATATTTCTACATATGGCCTCATATAAAATTACTCACATTATATTCACAAGTACATAATTTAAAGTCAATATTAAATATTCTGCAATGTAGAAAGAAATATTTAATGTACAGTCATTTTATGAACTTACTAGTTATTACATAGTTATTACTAGTTCATATATGTAAATAAAACACATGCTCCAACACACACACACAAAATTAATAAAAAATTTATAACACATACTTGGACTAGTATCAGGACCAACTACTATAATTCCATGTTGAGAAGCATGTCTCTGAAAACCTGATTTTTCAATAAAGTTTTTTTCTGTACATGTCAATCCTGTAATCAAAATACATTTTAATTTCCCTTTTGAAATAGAAATACCCTACTTTTTTTAAAAATAATGACATATGAAAGAGAACAAATCAAATTTTATACTGAATAATAATATACATTTACCTGAAAGCCAAAATAAAACAGGGCATTTTTTATGTTCTGCTTGAGGAGGCATATAAACTGAAAAATTCATTTCACATTTTAATTCATCACTAAAGTGACGATATATTCTTTGAGTCCCTTCATAGCACATAGAAGAAGTTACTAATACAGGTTTTGCCATCATAAAACTTTTAGAAAATATAGTTGAATTCTTTATGAAATGAGGTAATCCTAGACTAAGACAAAAATATATTGAGACAAGAATTATAAAGCTGTAATATAAAATGTCAAATACAAGAATTATTTATGAAAAAAAATTTTTTTTTTTACTAACTTATAAAAATGTATCTATAATTTTTTTCTTATAAAAAGAAATGTTTGTTAGTAGTACTCCATAAGGTACTATACAGCAGTGCTCTGCAGTTGAAATTTTGCTAAGAGTAACAAAATTCCTATCATCGGCTATATTAGTAACGAGACATATTAATACATACATATCTGAAAATTCAAGCTAGAAATTATTTTCTGCAGTGAAAAATAGTTCACAATAGTCATATAGTCTATAGTTTTTTAATAACTATAATATAATTAACTATAACTTCTCTTAAAGTAATAACACTGTCTCCAGATACTTTGTTTATATTAATTTCAAAACATATTTTTGCAGTTAAATTTTGTTGTTTAGATTGTGTTTTAAATTTTGAGGAAAACTGTTTGATATTTTCTTCATTCCCAAATATTTTGGTTTGGTGAACCAAGGTTTACTTTTTCTCTACATGAGGGCTAATGAGACTGGAGCCAACAGCTTAAAGCTGATTCCAAATGTTTATGAACATCCATGCCAGTGGTGGGATTTAAACCAGAACTCCAGTATCAAGAAGAGATGCTCTACCCTATCAGCCCAAACATTTTGGTTTGGAACAGTCTACTGTTTTACCTATACTAGTACTAATGAGGACTGGATCTACTGCTTAAAATTAATTTCAAACAGCTAAGAACATCTATGCCAGCAGTAAGATTTGAACCCATGAACTTCAGTACCAAAGAGCACCACTTTACCCATTAAGACACTGTCATATATATTTAGTTTTGCAATTTCTTCTAATTAGACAATTTTTCTGGCTTGTATAATACTTTAAATTTATAAACTATTCTTTTAATTGAATCATGAGAGTCTGCTGGTGGTTAGCATTTTCCAGAGTTATTTGAATACTAAAAGTATAAAAAGAGAAGTCTAAAATTAAAAAAATAAATAAATAAATATTGGGGTTAGTCCTTTACATTTATACTGATAATGTAAATTTGTTTATCAGTAATTTTCAATGCGAGAAGGGTAAAGGGGTTTACATGGTAAAGGAAATATGATACACTTGAAAACAAATTAAGTGTATTCAAGTAGATTTTAAAATCAGATGTTTTTTTCAAAACAAACTACTGATAGAAAACATGCTAATAGGAATTTAATCTCTTAATTGATAAGCAAGTTAACATTTAATTAGACATTAATAAAAAATATTTTCTAAAACTTAGTAAATAAATCTCTTTAATTCTGGTTTACATTTTTCTACAATTTTATTTTCTTATGAATGACACGAATTTTACGCATATTTCTCCTAAACAACACTGATAGTTGAAAAAAATGTTTTTAATTTACTGCCGAAATTTTATACTTTCAATAATCTTCCTATCTATTATTTACAACAGAAATCTAGCAGCATCTCTCTCCGTTATAAATAAAACTTAAAGATAAACTAAATCATTATTTTCTCCCATGTTTTCAGTATAAAATGAATTATCAATTTAACTGCTGCAAAACTAACATGCAAAATGTTATACTGATGCCAAATATTAATTTAAATAAATTATTATTACAATGTGAATTTACCTCTTGATAGATAAACAGTAGCCTACGGGGACAGCCTATCACATGGAAAGAAAAGAAAACAATAATATCGTAAAATTTCATGACTTTTTAAAAACTCTTTTTTCTGAATGCCTAATAGTTTAAAAGGATTTCTGATTTTTTAAAAATTAAATAAATTGCAAAGTATTTCATTATTATATCAAATATTTTTAATATAGTTATTTTGTGGCTGTATTACTACAGAGTTGCCACAGTGTTCCCTAACACTGTTATTTTGCAATTATGCTTTTGGCAACAGTGGAGGAACTTGCGATGTTGATATGTTGTTCTTTTGAAAAATAATTGTATATTTTTGTTGAAGCATTTATGAATAATTATCTTAATGGGTTGACTCTATTACAAATTATACTTGAAGTACTTTTAGAAAATAATTTTTTATTAATATCATTTTTGTTATAAAGGTGAGTTACCGAATAGCGTCTCCGATGAACCGCAATAGTGTTTTAATAGTATTGTATTAAAGTTATTTAAATGAACCGGGAGTACGTAATTTAAAAGGCCAAAGATTTCTTATAAAGTACTCGTGTATATTATAAGTATGGTTTCTAGTAGTATATATTTTTATCTTCACATAATTAGCATATTCTTATGTAGTCCGTGACAAATATTTATCTTAATCACTTCACTGCGTTTGTCATTTAACATAAGGAAAGTATACGAAGTTAAAATTTCTGTTTATAACATAGATTACTTCATTTGTTAGATATTTTACAATGAATTTGTTCCATAAAATGTTGATTCTCAATTTAACCGAAAACTTCTTAAATTTACTAACATATTTGTGTGTTATACTAATCATTCATACTTTAGGAAAAACACAGCTTCAAAAGAAAATTTTTGTTTTTCTTTTAGAATGATGTATAATGCAGAAAATAAGCACTTTTATTCGAGAAGAATAGAGATAATTTTATCTCAATGTACTTTGTCAAATTATTTCTTTTAGTCATTTAGTCATCTATAAATAAAAATTATGAGAGATTAATCAAATATATTTTTTCATTTAAATATTAAATTTTGTTATTTATTACAGATATTAGTTTTAAAAAGTTCGTTTTGCATACAATATAACAGTATTTCTAATAAATTTATCACATTAAGAATGTAATACTCTTCCCCTCCCCTTCCCTTTTTTTTATAGCTACCATTGAACATAATATGATCTAAAGCAGAAAGCATATACTCACTTATATATACATATACAGGGATTTTATTTTATATTAAGGAAAATTAATCATATGTGGGTTTATTATTTTATTGTTTAATAAGCCAATAAAAGTTCAGTATATTATTTTTCTGTCATGTAAGAGTATCAATCATCTGTAATTTGGAAGATATGAAATGCAAATGGTTTTTATTAGTAACTAGCTTTATTCAAATAGAATTGTCGTGTATTACAAAATCAAAAGGTTTAATAATTGCACAGACTGTAAAAAGCCTTATTTTAACAATAAATATTTTAAAGAGGTACCTTGAACATGATTAATAGGTGTTGTTATTGTTCTCATTGGGATCAAAGCAGGATATTACTGTTACCTAAACTTTGAAAAAGAGTTTAAACAACCTTAAATATATTAATTTTAACTCTGATTTTGTAAACTGATAGCAGACATGTCAACTACTCCAAAGAAATGAGAGAAATTAATAACACTAAAAACTTCTCAGATTGCTTTGGAAAATTGCAAAATTTCTGAACAACTAAGATTTCAATTCAGCTATCAAATACAAAGTCTTGCTAAAAATAATGCTGGATACATTACTCTTTCCACGTAATAATACTGTATGTGAAAGACTTTTCAGTACTGTACTGGAAAACCCAACTAATTTTATGTAAAATTATGTGTTTTTTTTTAATTTTCTCAATTTAAATTTAGAAGCCAATTAAATATGTAATTATGTTTGAGTTATTTTGTTTTATTTATTATGTATGCAAATTGCATACATGTATACTTTGTTGGTAGGTTGTTAATTTGTAAAACTGCACTGTTGTTCCTGACAGAGGTGTCTGAATGTTGGCATGTCTATTAAAGGCCACATTAAAATTAATATTTTCATACAAATTAATAGTCTTTACTAGCTTTAAATATGAATTATTACGTACATACACACTACACACATATATTGTTATTGAAATTTAAGTGAAGATTTTAATTATAGTATTAAACTTACAGATTAAGTCACTTTCCCAATTTCAAATAATATTTATCCTCAAATAGATAATTGTTTTATAAAGATAAAGTTTTTATAAAGATTAAGCTTTTATAAAGATCAAGTTTTATCTTTTGTCTATTATAAATTGGTTAAAAATTAAAACAAAACTGTTTTAGAAAATATCTGTATTTGACTTTCTTTTTTTAATTTCCATGTTTTTTTGGATGTGTCATGATGCTTTAAATATGTTATAAGTTTTGTATGAATAAACCACATTAGTGTTTAAAACATTTTCTTTGTTTCTAAGTGTTTAATTATTGGTATTTTTACTTGCGTTCTAGTCTTGAAGAGCATGTCTAATAAACGTCCAGCTCCACAAGATGCTTCAGCTCAGGGTTCTGCAAAACGAGTTCATTTTGAACCCTGTAGGATAGGGCCTGTATCAACTCAGGTTTGACAATTACAAATTATCTTTTGTTTATAATGTTAGTAAATAATGTAAAAATAGTATTTAATATACTAATTCATTTTCTTTATATTAAGTTTTGACTAAAAGACAGTAGTCTCATTACCATATTTCATAATTAAACCAATTTAAAATAAGGATAAAATTGATACCTAGTCTAACAGAAATTTAAATACTGAGGACCTTGCTGTATAGTTATGCTAAAAGACCTAAATATCCAGTTTTCAAATTAGATATCCAGAGAGGTAATTCATAGAAACTATTTATCATCAATTAAAAATTAAATTTCAAAAGTTTAATGAATTATATTTTAAATTAAAAAGAATATTAGGATTACTTGATGTCTGATCGTAAAATTGTCACCACCATGTGCTTTAGCATGTCCTGAAATGGTTATAAGGCCAGAGTGTCTCTTCTGTCAAAAAATTCATGGTTTTGAAACCTTTCCTGGCAGTGGATTTGAGTAATCTTTTTTAGCAATAGCAGTCATACAGTTATAGAAAAAGACTGTCTGCACACAGGCAGCAAAAGAGCCTTCTTTTGGGTTAGATTATGCAGTTCCCCCTTCTCTTTTGTTACAAGTTTATTTGATCACATAAAGAAGTCTTGAATAAAAATTTTAACAATGGGCAGAATAGAGTACCATTGCCAAATAGGTCCTCATCCCCTTCATGCATACTAGCTAAAAGCCTGATTCTGTAATTGACAAAGACCAAAGCTAAGTACCAACCTGGGTGTTTCAGTATACTCTTTTTTTTTTAATCTGTTTTATTTTATTTCTAATCTGTTCAAATTTCCATTAATAGTCTTTTGTAGAAGTGTTATTTTTATCAGAAGTGTCCTGTATTCTGGGAATATTTTTGTTGATAACTGTGTTGTTCAAATTTAATGTAAAATAGTATAAAACCAAACTTATTTATTGCCATTTGCTATTTAATGGGCTCACGCTTGACTCTGCGTATTTGATATCCAAAACCCAGTATTCAGCAAAATCAATCTTTATTATAAATTTAAAATATTAAATATTGTTTTTCATGGGTTCCTGATTTTGTATTCCTATTTTCTTTATATTTGAAGTTTTTTTAATGAATTTTACTGTGATTCTAATTACTTCCTTTTGAGACTCTTTCTAAGTGTGTTCTATGATATTGCCTCACTGGTCTACATTTTTGCAATTCTTTAATGAAAATATTTTTGTTATATATGTATATATAAACCATACTAGAAACCTACAGCACCTACATATTTTAACTAATATGAACTGTTTATTTCTAGAAGCCTGTCAAAATTCAGATGTACCCTTCATATAATTTTAGTTATTTATCATCTGTATTTAGAGTTTATTCCTTATGCATGAGCAGGTAGTACAGTAGCTCATGGCCCTTAATCTTCAGACTTTGTATATTAGGAGTTCATTGTATTGGATGAAATAATTTTTCTAAAATTAAATTATAATTTATATTTATATAGGAAAAAAATTCTATTAATCTAAACAAATTAGTGTTCTCTCAGATATTTTTTACAGCAGGCTAATAGGATAAACATCACATAGCTTATGCATAAAAATAGTCAAGAAAATAGCTTTAAAAAATCAACAAAATTAATGATTACATTCATCAAGTGGATAATGCCTAAGTTTTCCAAAATATAGGCAGTTTTTTTTAAATTTTTTTTTATTAATAATTGCTTTAAAAAAGTTATTCTAACTAAATGCAATTTTGTTTTATATATAAATTGTCAATACAAGTTATAATGTATTCTTTGCTTAATTGAATTATTTTTGCAGCTGTTCTCAAATTTCACAAATAAATAGTAAGTAAATGTTAACTTGCATACTGAATGATACCTTAGATCATATAGGAGACCTCAAAGTATCTCCTTGTCCTTGAACCCATCTAAATATGATCAGCTTTTTTGCAAATTTATTATATTTCTTCATTTACATTTTACAGTTCATTTTTATTTCTTTATAGGAAGAAATGGATATGAAAGTTTTACAATTCCAGAATCGAAAACTCACTGAAAGACTAGAACAGCGTCAAAGGCAAGAAGCTGATCTTCGCCAAAGAATAGAACAGTTAGAAAAAAGACAAACTAGCGATGAAGCTGTACTTTGTGTGGTTAATCGATACTGGAATCAGGTGTGCTTTCATTTCTGTTTTCCTAGCTTTTAGTTTATTCATGTCTATTATGGTTTATCTATAAATATTATTGCTTTTAATTATTATTATTCTTTGATAAAAAAGGGATAGGCACTTTTAAATTATAAACTCCCTGTAGAATTATAGGTTTATGCCTAATGATAGTCATAAATAACTGTATAATTATAAATTAGGAAATCCTTTGTATGTCTTTTCACTATGCATTCTGAAATAAATGGACCAAGATTTGTGAAATTTTGCACAGATTCAAATGGAAAGTTGTACGGAAGCTGCATGCTGTTTTCAAATTTTGCATATAAACATTAAGTAAACAGTAAGTTCAACTTGTATAGGAGACCTCAAAGTAACTCCTTGTCTTGCAAGCAATGGAAGCTGCAGTGTTTTTAGGCTGGTCAAACTGATCCTAGGCTAAGGTAGAAAGGATTTAGTACCCAAGGTTGGAGGAGGGTGGAATACAATGCTTTTTTGCCTTCCATTTTGAAAACTCTATCTTTAAAATAACTTTACTTAAATCTATTTTAACTATTATAAAAATTTCTAACTTTTAATTTTTAGAAATGGTATAATTTTTTACAAAATTTTGTAGTTAACATTTTATGTTATGAACTTAGTATTTTTATTTCTAGTTACATTGGGTTCTTTAAATGACTGAAAAAACTTAGGCACTTTTTCTGTTAGCCCATGCAAAGATAAGTCATCAATAATTGCCAAATATAACACTTTTATTTCTTTTGTTTATCATACATATATATATATATATATATATATATAAAAAATCCTCTGTATGTATATTTATTCCGTATGCATTCGAAAATGGCTGGGTTTTCATGAAATTTTGTATAGGGATTTGGGTAAGACATTGGAAAATTTTAGGCAGTCATATTATTCTAAGATCAAGATCATGATGGAGATAGGATGCTTTACCTTTCCATCAGACATAATTATCATACAGCAACTTACCATTAGCTATATTTTCCTTTTATTAACATGCTAAAATTCTTGAAATGTTTTTAAGCTTTTTATATATTTCATCTGTTAGTTGCCTAAAATGTGTTTTAGATTAATAATATAGTAGTCAGTGTTTAATATAAGTTTTGCAACCAGATTTGTTTTAGTTATTTAATTTTTTATTTGATGGTTTCTTTAAACTTATGCTATTTTTCACACCAATTTATTCTATTGCTAATTATTCAAAGATGCAATGTAATTATTTGCAAAATTTAAAGCTACTTAGCATTTTCCTTAAGAAAAAAGTGCCTTTTTTGCTGAAAAGTTTTTTTCTTAAGGAAAAAAAAAATTTCTATTTTTTTTTTAATTTTTTATGTTATTAGTGTTATATAACCAAAAAACTAATTTTGAAATAAATATAACTTTCGGAAACCTTAATAACCACAACCAAAGGCTGAAGTTGAAGAACCTATTTGTTAAATAACTTAATGAATTTGTATTGTTAAGTGCCCTAATAACAGTAATTTGAATATAAAATCTTCATACTTTTATGAAAATATGTAGTTAAAAGAATTAGTTCCAATTCTTTGTATCCGATTAATTTTGGCTATTAAACTTAGATTGTTTAAAGTTCTTGTAAAATTAAACAATTAAAAATTTTTTATAGCATAAAAATTCCTGTAACATTTCTCTTTGGTGGTATCATTTATATTAAATTCACTTTTGTATTTGTTCTATTTTCTTCAGCTCAATGAAGATCTTAGGATACTTCTGCAGCGATTTGATGCTGAAACTTCTGATGAATATGAAAATAGAAGTAAGTTAATTGGGAAATTGATTAATTGATTTTATTCCCCTTTTCTCTTTATATATAAAAATACATATGTATATATATGTATGCATATGGGCTTATAAACATATTCTAATAGTTAAAAACAGGAAGGCAATATTTACTTCCTAATGTATAATTCATTTTCTTTATCTCTCATTCTAGTTACATATTATTAGATGTAAACTGTTAATAATAAACTGTTCTTGTTTTATTAATTTACCTTGTTAATTTATTTAATAACATATTTACTGTGTTATAATTATATTTTCTTATTGCTTTAAGTTCATGATGCTAAATATTATAAAAAATATCCTGAACCTTTTTTTTAACACACACATTGGAAAAAAACATCTTTTTACTTTTAATAATTAGTTTATGTCTTTAGATGAGAACGAAGCCACAACATCCTTTCTTGCCCTTCTTGGACAGTGGGATAGAGAGGAATTGGAGGAAAAATTGGCACAACGTGTGCAAGTATCAACAAGAGCTGTTGCTAAAGTTCTTCAAGCATTCGATAGAATTGTGCAGAGAAATCACAAAATCATGCTTGCCCTCAAAGGAGATCCATCTTCTGAAGGTATGTTTACTAACCTATACCCATCATTAATGCCTAGTGACCTATGTTAGAGACAGTTAAAAAAATAATGCATAGAATTTTCATGTGTTTTTGGTATGAGTTATCCTTTTCAGTGAAGATAGATTACAATCCTATACACAGTTCCCCAATTTTGAGTATCTTCTATTTATAATTTTGTTGTTGTGGCTTATCCTCCAGCTGTCTGACAAAGTCAGACAAGATCCTCAGATCGTTGACTGTAATGAAGTCGATTACAAGAAGGGAGAATTAATAAAAATCCTCTCTGGAAAGTCCTAAACAATTTAGGATGTGTTAGCAGAGGCCTGCTGAGCTTGACATTTTAAGCAGACTGCAAAGATCCTTCTGCCTTCAAAAAATGAGAAACTGTTAGTATGACCATTTGCCAGTCTGCAAATTGCCTTTCGAGAGGTTCTGTCACAACTGAGTGCAAATGAAGAGCTAAGCACTTTGCAAGCACACCAGGAATGGCTAGGAGGGACTCTCCACTCCTTCAAAAGTTCAGTGCTGACAATGGATTGATGTTCTAAAATGATGTGGGTTGAAGAGGAAAAATTGGACTGGCTGCAACCAATCCTCTTTGTCCAATCTATATGCTCGTTCATTGCCAAGTATGTCCATTTGCGATAGGATTTGTCATTTAAAAAACCATATGCAGGAATTTACTATTTTATCCAGTACATTGACTGAATTTAAAATGAATAGCTATGTCTGATATAAAAAATCACTTTACAGTATTGTGTTTTCATTTAATTGAAAGAAAATTTATTACTCTCTTCTGATTGAATTATGTTCTTTGATGTTTCGGTCAGGGTATAGCATTTAAGGCACTATATTAACACTAAACATGCCAACACTTAATGCATACATATTTCTTTTCTTTGATTTGTTTTATTTATTTTATTCACTTAATACATACCTATTTCTTTTATATCTATTTAAATTTATTTCCCAACATATTTTTTATTTATATATTACAGGTCATTTGACTGGTTATGGTATTTATAGTGTTAAATAAAAAATATCCTACATGTTTTATTTAGGATTTATTTTGCAATTAATAAACATTAGCTTAAAACATCCTAAAGAACAATTAAAATATAGAGAGACAATATTGTAATTCTTATGCCTATGACTTTTATACTCAGTGTATTTTTGTGGCTTTGCTGAAAATATTAGTAAAATGAAAATGTGTCAATTATGAGGGATATATATTTTTATAGTCTTGTAAAAAAAAAGCTACAAAATTTTAATTGTGAATGTATTTTATATTTTCAACATTTTAATGAATCCATGTATAATTTACCTTTAATTAAATTTTAGATTGTGAAATTTGTTTTTCAGAGGATATTCCAAGTTTAGATGAAGCTGTTCGCCAAGCCAATGTTGAGTTACAAAATGAGAACAAAAATTTACATTTATTAGTCACTGGATTGCATGAAAAGCATCATCAAATGAATTTAAAAGTTAGTTCATTCAAAATATTTTGATGCCCTCTAATTAGTATACCATATATTTTTTAATTTTATTTGGATTAATTTTTCTTTCTTTAATATTTCTTTGATCTACAAGGAATCTTATGGCTATGAATGCATTCTATAACATAAATTCACAGTCTATAAAAAGTGGCTTCATTAATATTATTCATTTGTAAATAAATAAATAAAATTTGTAATACTTTCTTTACTGAAATGTTTTATGGTAATTAGAAATTAAAGCCTTCTGTTAATAAGCATATATTTATTATAGAATTGATTGTAGCAATAACTTAAATTTTTCTTGCAACTTTAGTATCATGTATGTCCTGCCATGTTTCTTATTTTTTGACAGTTGTGATTAGATTATCAGACTGAATGAAAGAAAAACTTTCTTTCTGTGACATGTGAAAATACTTCATATATGCCATGGCATTGATATCATGCTGATATTTCTTTTAATCATAGACTATGATTATCCAAATTCAAATATAATGTTCTTTTCCAAAGTTAAGAAAAAAAGAATAATGCAGTGTCAACTCTTTGTTGTAGAGGTCATAATAGTCCTCATTTAATAAGAATTAAATTGTCACCTATATCGGAGGTAGTTACACTCCTTTTTATCACCCTGAAGGTAGTGAACTCTTAAATTAATTTTTTAATATAAATTTCATAAAAATTCTGTGTAAAAATACTATTTTATGTATCCATACTTGTATGTATCTTTTAATTTCTTAAGGATAAAGTAAAATAAAATTTAATACTTGTTGTCAGGTACATTGTCCAGATAGAAAATAGTTTATAAGTGAAATGAGCTCTAAATTGTATAAAATTATGTATACTGTTAATCACTTTTTGAAACCTCATATTTTACTGTTAACTGGATAGAAAAATAAGTGTACTGTAATATGAAAACCTTATTAACGCCATAATGTTTGTTCATGTGTATTTAAATTTTTAAGAGTAAATTAAAGTAATTTTTCTCCTTTCTATTAGTTTGCAGAGATGCATGATAAATTAGCTGCACAAGAGATTGCCAATGCTGAACTTAAAAACCATATAGAAGACCTTGAATATGACTTATCTAAAACAAAGCAAAGAGAAGAAAAACTGGATATGCATTTATCAGAATGTTTGACTAAATTAAAATCATATAATTTAACTGATACTGATGGCAGACCACCTGTCAGTACAGTTACTCAAGCAAAAGTAAGTTTTTAAATATTTTTAAATTTAAAAATATATAGCTGCTAATAGTACATATATACTGGGAGTTAATTCAGAAATAAATTGGGTCCACTTTGCACCTCTTTCCCACTATTCCATACTGAAAAAGCAGCTTTCTATACAAAATTCTATGTAGCAAAAATGGTTCCTTCATAAATGTCTGTAAAAATGGCTTCTTCACTAAATTCCATATCACAAAATCAGTCTTGTGAAAATAACCCTTTTATAATTTGAAAATAAAAATTTGTAAAATAATTCAAATCTGTTATTTCTGCGATTGACTAAGCATGTTATGCATATACTGTGTTCACATTATCAGGTATCCCCTATCCTCACTAGTGTTTTTAAAATTTTAATGTATTTAATTTTATCATTCTCATCAAAAATCTAATTAAAAGTAAGGACTTTTAGTGATTTCTTTTATATATATAGTTTGCTTATATTATATATCTTAGAGGGTTATAAACAGACTTATGGCCTTTATTACATGAGATTTATTTAATTTTTCACAAAAATAATTTTTTTCAAATCAAAGCAATTTTTTTTTCACAAAATAAAGAGTTAAAATAAGAATCTTACATTTTGTCCCTTATATATGCTCATTATTAATAAAATTGATTCCTCATTTATCTCTGAATTACCAGATAAATGAAACAATGGATTATTTTTGTTTACTTTGAAAGTGAATCAAAGAATTTAGCATGTCCTTTATGACTGTCTAATAATTTTCCATTGTGACACAGTGTATTAGATTCTGAATCTTAAAATAATAAGTTGAAACTTCTTAAGCTACTTTGACTGTATGCTACAGGAAGGACTGAAAAAGGGCAAGGGTCATTTGTAATTTTGAGGAGAAAGGCTGTGGGTTGAAAACAATGGAGACTATGAGACCAAATAACACCACTTAAAGGTTGAAACTGTTAAAGTGATGCTGTTTTTACTGAACATAGATGTATTAATCAAGAGAACATGTTTGTTATGTTAATTAGCAGAAGAAATTGAATGCTTGTCATCATTTAAAGAAGTTATTCTGATAATTTAAGGAAATTTTTTATCTAATTTTTCTAAACATCTTTTATTATTTTTGTAGAAGTAATTTAAAAACAAAACCTTCCATGCAGAAAACTTACTGTGTAGTTCAGAATAGCCTTTATACTGTTTTGTTACATTTAAAACAGGTCAAAGTAATAAGTTACCATGAATTGTTATAAAAACAAGTTGTTTAATTTTGTGTTTTTGTTACATTACATTGCAGATGGAAGATCTTCAAAAGGAACTTGAAGAGCAAAAAGAGCTTGCCAACAACAGGTTAATGGAATTGGAGTCATTAAATACTCAGCATAAAGAAGCTCTCAAACTAGTAGAGAAACTTAAAATGGATGTAAGTCTGTAGATAAAAATATTTTTGGTTCTAGTGTGTATAGGTTGTGGTTCCTGTGTAGCATCATTTCTGTTTGTGAAATCAGGAATTAATAAAGAATATTAATTTTTTAACTAGTTCAGAATTGTCAAAAAGAGAAAGAAATACTTCCACAGGCCCAAGCAATTTTCTCTGTTAAGCTTAATTTCATTTAAAAATTCATAAAAAAAATAAAAACTTCAAATTAATATACTGAAGTTTGTTTTATAATCCCTGATAATATCAGTATATACTGTAACAAAAATTCTGTGATATTTTAAAAACAATTATAAATTTTAAAGAAAATGGTTTTGTTTAAAAAAAAGTTTCATTTTAATTATTTATATATTTATTATTTATATTTACAGTTGAAAAAATATTTTTAAATGTAAACAAATTATCAGTAAAATTATGTGATATTACAGAAAAATTTCATAAATTTAATGAATAAATAAATGTAACTCCTGGAAGAACAGATCAGTCTTATTTGTTTGCCATCCATTTGCATTTAAATTATTCTCGCTATTATTCATATTAAATATTTCACTGTAATCTAGATGATAGTCAGATTCATTATCACTTGTATTAAAACAATTATTTTCCTTCATTTTATTTTCTGATTCATTAATTAATTAAAAGATCTTATTCTCACTTTAATGTTTAACTTTCTTTCCCATGATGGAAAAAATAAAACTGACCCAAAATATACACAAAACACTATCTAGCAAACTACAAATGACAATTTTACCCCCATCTCTAACCATAATAGTCAGTCCTTTCCCATTCTGTCAAAATATAAACACAATCATAGTCTGGGGAGTACTTGATCACATACTGTTGCTTGCCTGCTCAAAATTTCCTTGATTCAGAAGAAGAAAAAAAAGAGGAAGAAAGTACATATTGAAAGTCAGCACTCAATGGAACATTATTTAAAATTCTAGCAGATTTCAACCACCATCCAGTGCCATTTAAAAAATTTAAATATGTCCTAATTCCCAATCACACTGAAGTGTCTGTGGGCTACATGAACAGAGAATTGTGTGATCATGTATGTGATTGAAATCCTCAACAGGTTTTAGAGTAGGACTGGGTGCTTAGCATTCTGAACTGTTATTTTGTTTCAACTTTCCTGGGTATCCACCCAGACATTTACTTAAGACATTTGTTTAGTACTTGGAATGTGATTGATTTTTATCTATACATATTTTTGAATTTTATCATAATATGAAATTTAAATTATGTTAATTTGTGTTTATTGTCCTGTTAAGCAAAAAAATTTAATATAATTTTTTTAATATTCCAAAAAGTTTTTCAATACAAAAATTGTTTTGTATTGATACTAATTTTGTTATGGTACTAAAATGTGTCATGATCTTCAAATCATGATCCTGAAAAGCACTAGTGTATTGTAATAATCATTTTAACATTCAAATTTCTAAAATGAATGATTTATCACCATCTGTATATTTCTTGAAATAGTTCTAAAAATGTGATATGCTTTATAAGACAGAAAAATAGGTATTATGATTCTAGAATTGGATCTGTTTTTGTGAAAATGCATGAACTTCATTAATGTGTATAATTAATTCACTTTAATTGGTTTGGAGTGCTACAGTTAATTCTTCTCAACATGCAGAATCATGCTTCTAGAATTTGATCTACAACTGTGAAAATGCATGAATGACATCTTTAGTAGGTATGATTAAATTTACTTAGTTGGTTTGGAGTGTTGCACTTAATTTTTTGCAACATGTGGTCTAATTTAGACTAGAATTACAGCTTAAAGTTGATTCTGAATGTCTATGGATATCATGCCTGCATTGAGTTTTGAACTCACAGACTACAGTACCAAAATACATCACCTCACTCATGTGGCCATTATCCAGCTTCACTTTAATAATTGTGTTAAATAATTTATATATATATATATATATATATATATATATATATATATATTTCAAAGAATCTCTCTTGAATTTTTAATATTAATTTAAAATCATTCAAAGGATTGACTAATTTGTAGGTTGAATTTTTGTATCTTAGGAGAAAAAAAGAGGTTTATTCCTGTCAGAGAGTATGTATGTGTATGTATTTATATATATATGTGTGTGTGTGTGTGTGTGTGTGTGTGTGTGTGTATACACAAATATATGAGTCTAAGAAAGATGATACATTGCCTGGTTTGTTAACTACGTTAGCAGTAAATAATAAATATTGTCAAAAGCAATGGCTTTAATAACTAAAAAGAATATTTATTCTGTTTAATTTTAATCATTCAGAAATTCAGAAGTCATTAGTTGAATCTTTGAGTCATTTAAAATCCAAGAGAGATTCTTTGGATAGTAAAAAATTCACACAATTATTAAAAGGAAACTAGAATATCAAAAGTCGAAAAATATTTTTTTATATAAAGGACTTAGCTGCATTTGATTCTTGGTTACCTGTGTATATGATAATCATTCTGAAAGAGTTAAGGAAATCAGGTAAAAAATAAAACAGGATTACTAGGTACCTTGAAAACACAGGGTTGGAAGAATTTCTTTTCCCTCAAATGTGATTTATGTAAGAAAATACATGTAAACATCTATAGTGTGTTAATTCCTATTGGTGTTTTATTCCTTTTCAACCTTTTAAGTTTAAATCTTATGCAAAATAAACAAAATTTTTAGAAATACAACTGTATCAAAATACTCTTTATGGTTGTGTGTGGACTGGAGTAGGTAAATTAATGCTTACATAACGTAGCAAACAAGAAATTTATCTCTTCTAAATTTCTTATTTTTGAGTGACTTCAGTATTATGTAATTTTTTACAAACAGTATGATTTTTTTAAACAGAAAAAATAGTTATATACAACACTAACACTTTCTTTCTTTATTTGTATTTATCTATACTGTTTTTGAAGTTCTATACTTTTTAACATTTTTTACATTTTAACAGGCCGTTTGCAGCAATGCAGATGTAGAAAGTGAGGTGCGTTACATTTAAACAAAATTGTAATATATTCTTTTATTTTATGATAGAGAGAATGTTGTTTATTAAAGTAATGTACGAGGGAGCTATTATTTTATGAATAAATGTCATTGGTGAAATATACAGCAAGAGTGATTGAATGGAGGATTCAAGTTTCCTAAATTGTATTAAAGGCTATTATTTTTGTATTATTTGCTACTTGTTATCTAAGTGTGCTACATTGTCTTTGTTAACAATTTTATCTTCATTTAGTAGAAATATATTTTATTATAACGTAAATAATATTTTTTATGCCAATACATTTGGGGAAAAGGGTTTTTTACTAAAATTTTTGATAAATTATGATTACAGCTTCACTGTCTATTGACACATTTCATTAGTGTTATATAATGGCCATTACTGCTGGAAACTATTTCAAAATTCAAATTTTAAACTTTATGCTGAATCATTCCATGAATTATGTTGGTAACATTGTTTTAAAATGTTAATGTGTAATGTTTCTTTAGTGAATAGTCCTCCATTTTTTAATAAATGAGAATTATTTGTACTTCATTGAATTCACAAATGGGCATTCTCTTTTCAATATTTTGTGCATGTTAAATAATTAATTACATCATATTATTATATGTAAGAAAGTTTTATAGTAACTTTCCTTCTTTTTAAATTAACTTTTATTTCATTACAATAAACAGGCTATGTGCAAACAAAACCATTAACATGACTGACATGATTTATGTATCTACATAACTAATCCATTTCATCATTTCTTACAATGTATTTTTACTAGGTGCAAAACAGGGAGGAGAAAATTAAACCAACTGACACTTAAAACAATGTCAGTCTACCTGGGCCTATTAAGCCCATTTTTGCCTAATATACTAATTTACTGTTATATATTGGTGCATAAGTGCTATTATGCATACTTTAAATTTTTATACTGTTTTATGTATTTTATATACGTTTTATTAATTAAAAACATTTTTAGAAAAAAATTGTCTAGTGAAAAATATGAAGAGAAAAATAAGCATGCTCTAGAAAAAGCACTAATAAAACATAATTGACAATTACATTGACTTCAGTTAGTTTTATTTAGAACTGAAAGAATCTACAAAATTTATTTATTGTACTATTTTTATATATGTATTAGCACACAATGCCTATTCTATTTTATATTATGATAGAGACCCTTATATTGTTATTGTATTTAATGATACTTATCAAATAAAAATAGTTTTGTATATCCCCCTTTTTTTTAAAGAAAAAAAAGCCCAATTTTTAAAAATTAGATTCATTTTTTAATTGAACAATATTTTTTATGGTTATTTTTTTTGTTTTTAGCTGCAATGTTTGCCTGAGAATGTGGTTGTTGAGACTACTGAGTACAAGTGCCTTCAGTCTCAGTTTTCAGTCCTATACAATGAAAGTATGCAATTGAAAACTTTATTAGAAGATACTAGAAACATGATGGCCACAAGTAAAAACACTCATCTAAGGCAAATTGAACAAATGGAGGTACTGAAATATATATTTTTATGCCTATTTCTAATATGATTTTGATTTTTGATATGAAAGGAAATATCAGAATATCTTGGAATTTATCATATAGTTCAGAAGCCTTTTTTAATTGCAAAACTCTTATTCTTGATATATATATATATATATATATATATCATCTAAAAATTTAGCCTTATAAGCCTTTTCTCAATTGTTTAAATTACACTTCAAAGGATCTTGTTATTTATTCAGTGTTTCATATTTGCTAAAAGATTTTTTTTCCTTTATAGTAACAGGATTAGTATTTTTTATATTATTGATTAGCTGACTGTAATTCTATATCAGTTGTAATGTATTTGAAAATGTTTCTTTACAATCAATGCAAAACCTGGTAAAGCCTTAGTCTGGAATAATGCAACTGGAGAAGGGGTAGAGATGGTGCATGCTATTTATTTTCCTAAACTGATATAATACTATACCTAATTTTCTCATCACTAATATATGTGTTAAGTATTTTTTTTTATGTAATATACAGTTCTTGCCTTTATTTATTCAATAAGCAGTGTAATAAGGAATTACTAAGTAAAAATTGTTTTAAAAGCTGTGAAATTAGGTACTTCACTGAAATGTTAGATTTCTATCTTTTAATTCCAAATTTTATAGCAAGTCTTTTTTCCCCTAAAAGTTCCTATTCCCTGAATTTTGTCCATCCCCCCTTATTTTGCTTGTTCATTTTTTTTTAGTTTCTAATTAACTCATTAATACTTAAGTTTTAATTTTTCGACAATAATTTGTATACTGCTTTTAAATGTCACAAGATCAACAGGAATATTATGAAACAATTTTAAATTTTATATTTTAAAAAGAAATGTTTCTCCAAAAAGGGACACTTAGCAGAAAGGACAGTGTTTTTCAATACAAAATGATTTTAAAAATGCAACACTATTAAATGCCATGGAACATTTGTCATGCAGGCCTACACTTACTGGATTTATGGTATACTTTATTGCCATAATGTGCACTTTACACCTGAATTTTATTTGTATATTAAAATAGTATGACTCTTCTTCATATTTTACATTATCAAGAACACTTGAATTTAATGTCTGTGAGGTTTTCTTAAGGATGTCTTTGGCTGTAGGTTTTCCTTCTCAGTATATTTTGGAAAGTATGTTAGCATTACCATTCTGTGCAATTATGAAAAAAAGTCAAGAGGTCTTTTAATGATGATGGGAAAGGGCAGTACAATAGCACTTTATGCTGTGAATGAATTATCAATATATTTCCATACATCCTATATCCATACCTCTCGTGTTCATGTGTAATGTTTTTCAAAAGCTGCTGTACCTTGCTCTTTTTTAATACATTTATTTTAGGCCCTGTATTTCATTTTATATATATATATATATATATATATATATATATATATATATATATATATATATATATATATATACACACACACACACAAAATGTTTCCTTTTGGGGAAAATATGTGGTTGCTTGGAAAACTGAAGTTTTGTATGATTCCCCTCTCCTGATGTCTAACTTGCCATGACCATGTCAAGAGAGATATACAAACTGCATTGTGTGTTCCAGATTCCATTCTCACTTCTATTCCACCATGTCAGGTCATTTGCAGTTGAAAACTACCCCACTATCTTGAATTCCAGTTTTTATGAGTATGAGAAACCACTGTAAGTTGTGAAAGAATTTGTCTGTTCACAATTGATGTGACATCTTACATGAATCAAAGATATGAATTGAAAACTGTTACTGATACAATTACTGCTAAATACAGTGGTAACTTTACTAATATCAATAGCTCATAATGAAATGTTTTTTTTTTTTGAGTGACACTAATTTTGTCTGATCTCAGAAGCGATACAAGTTGAAAATATTGAAAATTTGTTAATGTTAAAAGGAATTTGAAAATTACTTATTAGTAACACATTGCCACTTAGCAGAGAAAGGTAGAGTGTTCAGATAATACTATGTTAAAAATAGTTTATTTAAAACTAAAATATTTTTATCCAGAGCAGAATTCATCTCCTACTCAAGGAGGGGGGGGATCACCTTGTGGGAATTTAACACATTAAAGTTCTGACAGAATTAATGGCTGTTTTATCAACTTCTCCAATAAAGTGGGTCAATAAGTACACCCTCATTATTTTTATAATGAGTCGTTAAATACAAGTTGGCAAGAGAATGATGTCTTACTTGCAGTGCATCTGCAAACTGAAATACCTCAAATACACAGAAATGAAATTTTACTGCCTTTTGAATTTTTAATACTACTCCCATGCACTGATTATATCTTTTGAATTAGTTTGGGTTTCTCAACTTAATTATTTTATTTATTTATTTGTATCACCTTACCACTGTTTTACATTTAACAAAAGGGTTAGCACCTTATATATATCTGAAACTATTGTCGTAATGTATTGTACCATTAATCCAGTTAGTTTTGATAACTGTGAAATAAATAAATTACAGTTTCATACAAATTTTGATCTTTTTATGACTAACATTTTAAATCTTAAATTTGATTACTTTTAAAATAATTTTTAATTATGCAGATGTAAAACTTTAATGATATAAATTTAGTTGCTTTTATTGTTAATATCTTATTTTGTAAATGCTGAGTTTTAAATCCCTTATTGTTCCTTTAAAAGAAAAAAAATCAACCAGCGACACAGTGTTAATCTGTTGTTAGGCAGCCTGTAATTCTTTGATGTAAGTATTAATTTTATAATTTTTAGAGTGAAGAGCTTTCTATGCAGAAAAAACTCCGCACAGAAGTCATCCAATTAGAAGACTCTTTAGCACAAGTCAGAAAGGAATATGAAATGTTGAGAATAGAATTTGAACAGAATTTAGCAGCCAATGAACAGACTGGTACGTTTATTTTATATCACTTTTTAACAAACAAAAGTTTTTTATGCCAACTGCTACATTTTGCATATTAACCTATAGAATTTTTATAATAATTTGTCATGACTTTGTGGTATATTTTGGTATTATTTTAATAGGGTTTATCCTGGAGAGCCCTAAAATTATGTCAAAAATGATAATGCATTTATACTTCAGTTTTAAATTGTTTTAATGAAACAACTATTCTATGTCTTACTTGGTATGATGATAATGTGTTGTGAGTCACAGGGGGAATTAATTTGAATGTAATTTGTAAGTAGCTGCAAAATCATTTGACGAATGCATAATAGCAAATTGATTCTTTCCTGTAATTACTTATGGGACATTTTAAACTAATCTTATCTTGCAAGAAATTCTAACAAAAAAATTATGATCTTCATGACATGGAGCAACAGGATTATATGACCTAGTCTTCAATCTTGAGTTGCTTTCAGTGAGCCTGAATAGCAGGAAGCAAGAAAATAAAACAACTAAACAGGAAATAAAAAATAATGGTCGATTCATGAGTTTTTGACACAACTAAAGAGGAGAGAGTAACAAAATAAATAAATAAAATGCACCAACATAAGGAGGTTTATTAACACGTTCGCTGCCACCGACGCACTGGCGCGTCAGAGCGGCACCTCCTGGTATGCCGACGACGCACTAACGCGGCGACGGACTTTGCTAAGTTATATGCTCTGTGTTTAATGCGGCTTCTGAGGATGGTAATATCATTTTTAGTGGCAGCGAATGTGTTAAAAAGATTTTATGGTATTGAACATTTTATTAATTAGATTTTTCCTCTATTTTAAAATCATGTTTTTTGTATGTTTAATAAATTAGATGAATAGGAATGATGGGAAGCTTAGCAATTATTGTTTAATGAGCTATGATTAATTTTTTTCAAATCTTTAATGAACAATATTGCCTCTATTTGAGACTGTCTTCTATATAGAATTTTCAGTCATAATTATTTATTAGTTTTGGTATCACTGCTGTATAGAGCACATTTGTCAGATTTTGAATATATAATAAAATTATTTTTTTCTGCATGCAGGAGAGCCTATATTTAGATATTAAACTTCAGTTTACAGTTTAAGCTATTTTGGAAATATATTATTTTAGCTAACTTAAAAATTTTTGAAGTTTTTAAGTAAAAGAATTCATTTACTATACATTTGTCATTATCACTCAATTTTTATTAATTGGAATTTAAAAGAGAATTCATGCATGCTTAGTTAATAAAATTTATATTTTATGATGCTCTTGCAAAACAGTGGTTCCATTTTATTTTTAAACTTTCTAAAGTTCATTTGATAATGTAATCATTTTTTACTAACAACAGTTAAAGGTCTGTCATAAAATAAACAATTTGTCTAGCTTTATCAAAAAGCTATATATTTTAGAATTATTTTCCAACAAAGATATTACTGAACATAGTTTTAATTTGTATTAAATATGTAATAAACTATAGAAACCAAATTCTCTAATATTTAGGCCGAAAATAAATTTTCTGATTATAGACTCTTTGTCCATCTATATTATTTTATTAATTTATGTGCTTCTTAATATTCTTATTTTAATGTTATTTTAATATTTTAAGACTGTTCTAAATTATTTGATTTTCAGACAAGAAGTATAATTTTACTAATTTTTAAGAAAGTTTTATATTCACTAACATTTAATTACATATAAATTATTGTAATGCACATATAACAGAATTTATATTACACATGTGGATTAATTGATATTATGTATGAACATTTAATAATCATAAATATTTTTAATTGCTTGAAAAATTTCCTGTTAGATGAAAAATATAAATTACTCCTTGTCTTTCTATCGAGAGGTTTAGTAATGCCTTTGTTATGAAATATAAGTTAGAAAACAATGCAATATAACTTGTGGGAAACTGTTTAGTTGTAATATTTCATATAAAAGATTGTTTAATCATTTAAGACTTGATTTCTATTTTTTGTTAGTAATTTATGCAATTTTATTTTAGCTATGAATTTTTACCATATCTATTAGTTTATGTTACTCTTAAAATCATTTTATTCAGTTTTATCACTGTTTTTAATTAACTGTACTTTAATGTGATAATGTTCTGTTTTATATTAGTCTTAATTATGTTCCTATGGCACACTATAGATAAGAATGTAGCCATCTATAAACTGTAGACTTCCTTAATTGTATCTTGATGTATCATGGTAAAGCATAAAATTCCTTTGTGAGTTAAAGGATTTAGTTTTGTAATTTAGAAGCTATCAAATTGAAAACTAGCATTATTGAGGTGAAGATGAAAATGTAAATCTGTGGCATAGAGAATGGGAGGGGGAATTATCATGTCTCAAATGCAACTTCAGTGAGGTGCCAAGTGGTATATTATGTTACTATTTGTTTTTTGAGAAAGAGACACCAAAAAGAGATTGTACCCCAGGTGCCAGTTATACTGGCTTAACGACTGATCTAGATAGATATCTAGGGATTAAATACATTTCTTTTAATGGGATATCCTACTTTTATGTAAAAATTGCTGTGTAATATCACTATTAATTCTAAATTTGACTGATAATATCTAATGTTGAATTATAGAAGACAGTTATTCTTCTTACAAAAGTTAATATGAAAAGAGGCATTCTAGAAAATCCGACTTTTGTTTAAAAGTTCAGTTGCAGATAAAAGGTTAATCCGAAATTTTTTTTCTAATATTATGATTAGTTATATGTGGCAATTGTTTATTATTTAAGTTGAATCTCTTTGGATGCCATGCGAGAGTACTACATATTATTTACATATGTGTTTTAATTTTGTGTTACTTGTTAGACATTGCTTGATGTGGTAGAATATTTTGAACTTTGTTCTTCATATGCTATTGAAAAACATTTAAGTTTAAATAGAGTATGTTAGGATACTGAGAGGTTAATTATTGTATAAAAGTGGCTTAAGTATTTTACCAGAATCTCCTTGTTCCTAGACTATACTCAAATATGCTTGTTTTAATGGTGTTAGAGTATAACTTCCTGTCCAAAAAAAAAAATTAATGAGTAGTTATTTTTTTTCTCATTTTACAAAGCAAAACATTTTTTCCCCAGCATATTTTGCCAAAGTTACTTTACCAGCCCTTAACTGATGTGGTACCCTTTCATGGAGCAGGTGAGGTATACATGACTGCCAATTCTGTATGAAATTTATGTTTTTGTAGCTGAAGATGGATAGCCAAAAGGTATATGCATATAATTGTTTAATTTTGCCCTGAAGTTTAGCGATAGCTAGCTGTAATAAAGAGTTTAATATTGGATGTTTTTAAAGAAATGGTTTTTGTCGTTTAAGTTACTTCAGTTCTAAATTGCAGATATATGTACTTAATTTGAAATGTTATCAATGGATATGTATTTTGCAACATTTAAAAAATACATTTCATTTCTCTGTGAAATATGTACTTGAACTGGAGAACTTATACTGGTTCTTTGAGAAATTTCAGAATTTTATGTAGCTTCAGCAATATTGTTTTTTGCTCTCTATGCTTCATCTTATCTTAAACAATGTATTAATGTTATATTGTCTCCTCTTTATCTTGAATGTAAATGTAAGTTATTAACTTTTATGAGAATGTAATAAAGAGGAAAATTTGCTGTAATAAATAAAAAGTATCATGCAAGGGTATTCTCAATAATCATAAGAGTTGTCAAAGCATAGTCTTTGTTACTGCATTATTCTTTATTAAAGTTTTGATAAATTTTAACAGTTGAAATCATTCAGGGTATTAGTATCAAATTTCTGTCTGCAGATGTAAAATATCTCAATAATAGTAATTTCTAAAAATTTAAAATAATTAGCTTTAGCAAATACTTTTATACAAATAAAATTTGTCTTATATTTCTATGCTGGAGTTAGAGAAAGAAAGACTTGCTAAATAAAGGTGTAAAATAGGTTATTTGCTTTATGATTATTAAGGGATATCCTAATGTAAAATAACTAATTTAAAACATGTTGTTAATCCGTTCATTGATTCTTACTCTTATGTAATTTGGAGTCATTTAACTTAAATCTGACAACAATAAGTAAACTTTACTTACAATTTAATGTTATCTGCTGGTAAAAGAAAAAAAAATTATTTTTATTATTATTTTATACTATTGAAAATTATAACACATATGTGTACAGAGTTCAAAAATAAATTAAAAACATGATTATTATAATTATTCAAAAGTTATCAATGAGATGCATTTCAAAATCTCAAGGTGCAGCTACATTATTTATTTATTTTGTGAGAATCATTGAACTCTTATTGCATGATTTGTCTTGATGTTCTGAATATATCAGTATATCACATTGTATGCAGTATGCTCAAGTATGTTTCTAATTGCTTTAATGGCAAGCAGCCATTATTGAGACATCTCTGTAGCACTCCACTTATTAAATGCTTTTCATCACATAACAGTGTACAAATCACATTTTGCGCTTTAGCTCTAATTTGTTGCAAAATTTGCCTCTATCATTGCCATTTTTTTTTCTTAATATTTCAAAAATATTCTAGAAACAGTATTAATGTGTATATTTTGCTGTTTTTTTTCCCTAAAAATATTGAAAAGAAGAAAAAAAATTAGATATGATCATTCTTGCTTCACTAAACTGAAGAAAGAAAAGCTAAACATCTTGTTTAATGTTAAAAATGGATAAAGAGGAGAAGGAAATAGCAAGGGAGAGAGTAAAAAACACTTTTTGCTTCTATTTAAATTTTCTCTTTAATATTAGATCTTTTTGCTCCTTTAGACAGACATGGCATCTACTCCGAATTCTCTGGAGTTGCTCTAGAGAAATGAGGGAAATTGATAACTTCAGAAACTTTTCAGATTGCTCTGGAAAATAACAAAACTTTTGAACAACTAAAAGATCACAATTCAGTAATCAAATAATGCTGAATGTATTACTCTTTCTACTCAATGTTGCATGTGAAAGAGTGTTCAGTACTATGTGGAAAAACCAAACTAAATTTAAGTCAAATTTGAGTAGACAAATTCTAGAATCCCTGATCATAAGAAAGTGTAAATATTTTAATCAGGGTCAATGTTATCCCCCCCCCCAAAAAAAACTGAAAAATAAGATGCTAAAAAGAATGGTATAATTTACTCCTATGTGCTTTTTAATTTAGAAACCAATAAAATATGTAATTATGTATAATTTGTTTGGGTTATTTTGATTTGTTTATTATGTATGTAGATTGCATATGCATTTAATTTGTGGGTAGCATATTAAATTTTAAAACGACGCTGTTGTTCCTGACAGGGGTGCTTGAATGTTGGCATTTTAGGTTTAGATTAATAGAAGTAAAAATTATTAACTTTACCTATTCATATGGATAAATACAAAATTAACATTAGATATAACTATAATAATACATAAATTAATAAAACAAGCTATCAACAAAATGTAGATGCTTGAAATATTTTTATAACTTCCTGTAAAATCTATGTTGTCTTTTATGGACAAAAAAGCAATGTAATAGGCTGAGCTAAGCAGTAAGGTGTGTATAACCTTTTTAAATATTTTTTAGCCATTTTTATAAGAGGAACTGGAAGAAAGGTAAGTTTTGTTTAGATAATTTCAGGAATATGTCTATTCCTTACCCATGTTACACAAACCATGTGAGGAAATTTTTTTCTCTTCATTTGATTCAGAACAGGCTCATTCTGAAAGATTTTCTGGTGTATCATTTTTGAAATTTAGATATTTTATATTTATCACTAGACTAAACAAAAAAACCTTTATCATTTATTTTTTAAAGTAGCCTAGAAATGGCTTTAATGTTTGATATACTTTAGAAAAAGTTGCATTTCCTTTTGTTTAAATTCATTACTGTATCATTTTCCTACCCTTTTTACTGGGATACTTTATAGTGCTTAAATTATTGTTAATCTTTTTAAATCCTGAATTTTTTTATATTGGCACTCAAAAAGAAACATAGTATCACTGTACTTCTAGTAGGTAGTGGTAAGTATTGTCTTGTTCATTATTTGTTATATTTTCCCCCTTATAAAGATCTTTAATTATATAAATGTAGTTTATATTAAAGTGTTTTATTTTCTCCTTTGTAGGTCCCATTAATAGAGAAATGAGGCATTTAATTACTAGTTTGCAAAATCATAATCATCAGTTAAAAGGAGAGGTACAGAGGTATAAAAGAAAACTGAAAGAAGCTGCTGCTGAAATTGCTAAATTGCAGGTACAAGTGTGTTTGTTGTTTTGATATTTGTTATGCATTAATTAACATATATATGTTAGCCATGATCTGTGTTTCTGTCAAGAACACATTCAGGCAAACCACTTAAAAAAGTCTACAGAGCTTTTTTCCCTCTTGGAAGTGTAAGGAAAGTGAACATGAAATTTAGGTATTGAAAATGTTATTCTTTTAATTTCAGGTTATGTGGTATTTTATTAAAGTGATTAAGTTACTATAATATTTAAAAAAAAAAACTATCCGACTTGAAACAAAATACATATAAAGCATTACTAATCCCAGAATGTAATGTCAGTGATAAAATCATAGATTCCTAATGAAATAAATTTTTAAGTTGTAAGTTTTAAAATTTACCTAAAGGGGTTTTTTAAAGCAGTATTAGAAATATATGAGAGATTTTAAAACAATATATATAGCAATTTTATTTTGTTTTTGTGGTTGGTTAGGTGAAACATAATTCATTCATGGGTTGTTAATTTAAAAATGAATCATTCACTGGGTTGTCAGTCATTTATACCATTTCACAAGACAACAAATCATTTCATTGTTTGAATTTTTTATTTATATTTTTTATTATTAATATTTATGATGTTGGATTTTTTGTGATGTTTGTGGCTGTTTTCTATTTTGTTTCAACTTGTTATTTAGTCAAGATTTATATATTTGATAATTATTAAATATTTAATTCCTTTTGTAATTCTGATAAAAAGCAATGTAGATACTGGTACTTCTGATTGTAAAACTATTCTGTTAATTTTTTTTTCCAATTATTCTGGGTAATTAATTGTAGAAGAAAAGGTCCCAACATTGAAGACATATATATTTCAAGATTTAAATCAGTTTTTAGATAATATTACATATTATCAATATAAACAATTTCTAAAGCTAGACGGTGAACTATGGCCAATTGGTTAGGGTGCTGGCCTTCGCTACCGGAATTCATTGGTTCGAATCCCAATGCGGCATGGATGTTCGTAGCCATTCGAAATCAGCTTTAAGCTGTAGGTCCCGGTCTCATTAGCCCTCATGTTGCAAAAAGTAGCATAACACTCCAAACCAAACCAAAGCTAGACAGCTCATTTTCATGAAATGAATAACATTTTATTTAAATATCCCTTATAAACTTAAGAAATAAAAATGTTATATTTGGCTTTCAGAAAATTATTTCGGTTTTGAAGAAAACCAAGGCATTTATAAAAATATTAAGCACAGGACATAAATAAAATGTTAAATGCTTTTGATTTTGCAAATGATTTGCTATCACTCTTAGCAACAGAATGAGTGTGAAAAAACTTGTGAAGCTAAAATTGAAAAGTAAGATATGCTAAATAAAAATAAAATTAAATAACTAAAGTAGTCTTGTCAAAAAGCAACAAAACTTATCATAACTTTTTAAACATTATCAGGTAAATTTAGTAACTTAAAAGTTTAAATAATTTTACCATGCTATTAAAAATGTATATAGCTCCTTATGGTCATAAATCCTGACAAATTGCAAAAAAGCTTTTGACATCCAATCCATTTGACCTACCTTGAACCATCCTAGGATTTACTTGAATCCTGATGCAAAATTTCATGAATAGACTCAGCTATTTATGAATAGCAATTAGACATGCACAGTATTTTATATATATAAATTTAATACATAATTTGGTAGTTTTATGTATTTACCCTTTAAATATTGGGCTGAATCTGAATTTTTTGTTTCATAATTCTATCTGGAGATTAATTTTTGTTGTGGATTGTTTTTTGCAAAACTTTCTTTTTCTTCCTTAGAGTTAATTGAAAAGACTGTACATCTAAAAAATGGACCGGAAAAAAAATCACTTTTTCAGTTTAAATTGTAAAATTTAAAAGTGATTCAGATGTTTAACAAGTTTACCTTTAGTGGATAATTTAAAACAGTCTATATTATTCATTATCTCACAACTATTAAGTATGCTCTGTTGATGCTCTATCTGTAATGTGGATATTAACATTGTAAATATTTAATTTTTCTGAATACTTATTTAATTTAAAACAGTTTATATAATACATAAAATGCATAATTGCTTTATTGAGTAAACTTTTTAGCCACTTGCAAATGCTACTGAAAATACTGCAAATGTTAAAGAAGAACCTTCAAGCACATCATCTGGAACATCTAATTGCCCATCTACCAATATTATTGCCAAAGAGGAAGTTGCGATGAAAAAAGAAAAGGATGAAGATCATTACAGAGATGAAGAGAACTCTGATATCAGGGAAAAGGGGAAATCTGATGCAGAGATCATTAGAGATCTCAAATCGCAATTGAAGTAAAATAAACCGGAATTCTTGATTTTAACTTAAGGAGACATAGTATCTTTCCAGACTTAAAATTTTCATTATAGCAGTTTTTATACAATTCACCCTGAGATAGACAGTTTCTTTGGAATTCTTCTTTTAGAATGAATTTTTCACAAGTTCTAAAACTATGTAGTGTTGTCATTCCAAGTAATATACTTTTGTATAACAAAAAATGTATCCAAAATGAAAGGAAATGAAATTTACTTACCCTATAGATAACTTTTAAAATTTGTATATTAGGATTTTTTTTTTTTTTTTTTATCAAATTGAAGAGGAATGTATTAATTCATTCTGCAAGCTTAAAACTTTTTAAATGAATCTGTCATCTTAAAGTTAATAACAATCCTTTACCATGCTAATTAAAATGAGATATATAGTTTCCATTATTATAGTTGAGGTTTACAGAAATTAAAAATAATAATTATTATTAGCTTCTGATTGATATAAAAGCTTAATTTTTTTTTTAAATTTTATTTCAAAAATTATTTTGCAGGTAAAAAAAAAAAATGTTTCCCTTAGTATATATTGTGTTTTGGCAAATCATTGCTTCATATAACAAAACTAAATGATTTTTATAAAATCAAACCTTTATTAATGATATAGGAAAAATTTTATTCTAAACAGAAAAAACTTTTTATTTTGTATTGAATAACAAATAGGCTCTTTTTAATGAAGACTTTTTAACTTGAAAGTACTATGGCCCCTTAAAGTTTTGCCTTTCATTCAAAGTATAAATAATTATGAAATGAGTTCTTCATATTAATGTTAGTCTTCAAGTATAGAAAATTTTTGTCCTATAATAATAATTATAAAGGAAATAGAATTGCCAAAAATGTATTGCCTAATAAATTCTTATATTTTTTCAATCATTCTATTTGTTTGTTGAATTATAATATGTGCTTCTAAAATGTGTGTACAGTTGTTATCAGTAACATTATAAAAGTTTAAATGGTTAATTTTTTACATGATTTTTTTACACACACACACACAAATTGAAAGTCAAATCAGGGAGTCTTGTGTGATAAACAAAAGTGCATACATTCTAAACTTTATGCATGTTAATATTTCCAGCATATGAGTATAAATGTTTACTTAGTGAAAAGTCAGTATAAGGTTAAAAATAAAATTTTATTTATTTGAAAGTATGGGAATGTAATAATTACTATTGTTATTGTCACATATACAGTAGTTAAGTATATTAAATAATGTTAGAAGTTAATTTAAAACATTAGTATTTTATGATAATTTATTATTGGTAGCACTAAATACTATAGTTACAGACCTGCCAACTGCTATAAAAAAATCAGTTACTATGAATTTAACAAATAATTACAATTTACAGAAAATCAGTCAAAAAGAATAGGATTTTTTAAATTTACTCTTCATTGTAAAATATGTATGCATCTGATTTTTAAAAAATACATTACATCGGGAAAATCAAAATATATAAACATATTTTCATGTGTAATACAAGGAAATCTGTAAAAAACTTTTCTGGTCAATTTTCATATAACTATGGTGTGATAACCAAAATCAGGACAAGATAAAGTCATAGTATTCAAACTGCATTTTATAGACAGTGTTCCTTTGTAGCCATCTAAGCCATGTATAATCAAGTTGTATGAGTCATCCTTCTCTATGGCTCTTGGCCTTATCAGTTGGTGTGGAACAAAAAATCTGCCGCATGTTCTTTGCTAGATGTTTGGATGTAATATGAAAAGTTAAAATAAAACTTACATAATTTTAAACCAGGAAAACAAATTAAATTTAGAACTTTAAAATCCACCTAGTGAGGTGGGAAGAATATAGATGTAGTACTTTGATATTCACCTATGAGGAGGAATAATCCACTTTTGCCTGGCCATGAATTAAAAAAAAAAAGACTTAAGCAATAACATTGAATGCAAATAAGTGTACTACTACTTTCAATATTTGGCAGATCTGTAATTAGCAGAATTTATGTCATTATAAAGGTCACTTATGGATAATACTTAAGTTCTTTTTTTAGTTCTTTGTAAATGTAGCATTGTAATCTTAGAACTTTCATTCTTCAGATTTCAACAAAAATATCCATTTTCACTTGTTAAATCATAATGCCTGTAAATATGTACAAAGAAACTTTTTAAGTTTGAATATTCATTTTGACCATCATTGATTATATTTTGACTAATTTTATCATATTATTTGTACATATATAAATACATCTGTAACTCACTTAAGACAAAACAAATTAGCTATAGAATGTTCAAATTGTTTATTTAGGATTGCTGTAACATTTAGTTGTGCACCTCCCTCTTTGATTTCTATCTGCACTCTATATAATAAAAAATTTGGAAAAATCTCAAAATTAGGAAAAAATAAAAAAATTATATGAAAACATGAATTTTTTACTGTTTGATTACTTTCTGTACTAAGTAAAAAAATATTTTAGCTGTAAAAATCATCAGTTTATAATGAGAAAAAAATCTCAATATAATTGATATTAACATTTTGTACTCAAGAAGTAATTATCATTCAAGTGGATTTTTAAGCTCTTTGGGTACAATCTTATGGAGTGCAGAATGACGTCTTTGGAAATAGAAAGGGTTTCTCAATCAAACTTGACCGACATAGCAAAAAAATTAGTAAAAAAGCAGACTAAAGAACAGACCCTTAGTCTCCTACAGTATGTAAACCTTTTAGTGGATCAACAGATTCTATATTTTTGCCAGACATGTAAATAGTCTTCAACTTCTAACTTCAAAGTTGATGGAAGTTGCATATAGTTTTAACAGGAGTTAAGAAAGATTACAAAGTTTGCTCTCCTTCCTAGTGAACCTGGCAAACACAATCAGGTACTCTACAATTGGAATACATGTCCAAGCAAACTATACATGTCTGTTATCAATTGTATTTTAAAGTATCATAACAACAGTTCAAAGATTAATATTTAAAATAATATCTTCTTAGACATAAAGATGAGTAAAATGTTAAAATAAAAAAAGTTTTATGTTAGAGTTAAGAAATTATCAAAAAACACCTAGAAGCATTGCTAAATTGCCTGAATGGGAAAGAATTCAAATGAAAAGGGCTAACACTGCTGGTAGCTTCTAGATGGTAATATTTGAGCACTACTCTGACAATACTGTTACCTTGAAAGATGAAACTAACTTTCAGCTTTAAAGAGAATGTAAAATTAAAAATTCTTATTTTGTGCCATGCAATCAGAATGGAAAAAAAAAAGTTTATAACTTAATAGGCCTCTATTGTCCAAATCAGATTTTTTTATTCTTTTTAATGTGGCAAAACAAGATTTTTGTGTATTCATGTAACATCTTATAATACATTATTTTTCATTCATTAAAACTTATAATGATAAGTTATAAAAGTATTTCTATAGAAAATGTATCATGTTATATATTTACTTTGTAATATGTTTCCTTCGATTTTTCAGGAAAGCTTTAGAAGCACAGAGAGAGCTTAAGCTGTTACTTGATATGTATAAAGGGGCACCAAAGGAGCAAAGAGATAAAGCACAGGTAGCTATCATCATTGCAGTAATTTAATATTACTTTTTGCAATATTCCATTTTTAAATATTTTCAGCTGCCAAACTTTTATTTGTATTTCCTTGAAGCATGTAAATTTAAGTACGAACTATTTTGAATTTATTAAATCAGTCTGTACAGCACTTTTTAATTTACCAGAGGTAAATTTATTGCATTTTCTTGCTTAAAAATTTGTTTATTTAAAGGATTTAAATCATCTGGTTATCATACATATTAATTATAAAACAAAGTTTTAAAATAAAAAAAAATATTTTAAATGTTTTACATTTATCCATAAATTTTTTCTCCATATATTTTTGACAAAAAAGAAAATTGCATTTGATGTGTTCCCTTAATATTTTTATTCATTATGCTTTAATATTTTTGACTGTTAAAGCCATTAATTTACAAAGAACTATTTTTAATTGCATATTTATGTTTAAAAGATCTTTTTACAAACATGCTAAGTACTACTAAAATGATGAAAAAAAATGTATTTGTTAACTAGTTTATTTATCCACTGCATTTTATGTTTTAATAGATATCAATAATTTCTTATCAAAAATACTATACCTTTAAAGGTCAGGGGCATACATAACAGGATACTGTTGTATTTAAGAAATTAAGGACAAATGGTCAAAATATTAAAGCCTATTTGCAGTTGCTGCATAAATCCTTTTGCCTAAGAACTAATGCTTCATAGCATTTGCATCACTAGCAAAATTATTAAATAAAAGGTTTTTTTTAATTTATCAATATCATATAATAATCACTATTACAGTTATATTAGTAAAGTAAAAGACCATGTATCTGAGAATCATTAGTGAATACTCTGGCACCACCATAACTCTGAGATTTTATCTTTTCTATTTGTATTTCATTAACTCAAAATTGAAAAATATTTTCTCAAATGTTTGGTTACATTATTTTTAACATTAAAAAAAGTAAAGAATTTAAAATAAAAATGTATTGTTAAAAAATGCTTTCTTGCAAACATATGAAAATTTATTTCTTTTGAATATAAACTGTTTTGTATAAAAAATATTTTTTATACAAAATTTAAATCTGCCTTTGTAAGAAATCTACTTCTAGTGTTTTCAAATTTTTTTTAATTAAAAAAATTTAAAGTTTACTTCTACAATAATTAGAGACCTTTAATCAAATGATAAATGACACCTGTGGCAAAAATATAGACTACAATATTTCAAATTAAATTATAAATGAAACTCTGATGTAAAAATTAAACTTAATATTACCATTTGATTGAAATTCTAGGAGTAAATTTTGTTAATCACATCACTGTAGGATAGTTGTAATCAAGAAAACTGTCTGTTATAGTTGACATTTTTAATAACATCCATTTTTAGGTATGTTGCAGATGTGCAACCCATTGATACAAAGAGTTAACCCATTCAAGACTGTGATTACATATATATAATCATGAAATACTTCTTTCGTGACCGGTAGTCTCATGTATGTGATCAGTCAGTTTGTGTCTCATAGCCCATGATCATACTGGTGTGATTGTGATTTGGTATCAATAATTTTATTTAAATTTTAAACAGCATTAGGTAGCAGTTGAAATAAATCCATTGCACTTTTAAATAGTGTTCCACCCACAGAGTATTGACATTAATAAATACTTTTAGGTCTAAAAACTTTTTTTTTTTTTTTTTTTTTTTTTTTTTTAAATAGAACATGTAGAAACAGAATTTGTTTGAATCATCTCAAGGACTCTGAATTATTGATCTCTCAGTGTTTGTATTTTAACTAACTGGGAAAAGAATAGAATATTTATTAGTTGGGAGTTGAATTGTCAGTTGGAGTTTGCTAGATAGTGTTTTGCATATTTTGGATCAGTTTTAATTAAACCTTCATGGCAAAAAGAAGGAAATACTTTTAGAGCATGACTTTAAAATTGATGAATGAATCAGAAAGGGAAATGGAGAAAAGTAATCTTTCTAATACACAAGTAACAGTAAATCAGATCATTCAAGTGACATTGAAATAATTGATTGTGTGGTTAATTAGAAGAATGGAAGTGCAAATATCTCGCTAAGAGATATGAAGTAATTGACATTTCTGGAGTTCATTAAATTTATACAGTTTGCCTAGTATGTATTGTTTAGTTTTACTGGTAATTTCTTATGTCTTTACTGATTGTAAATATAAATTTTATGTAAAATGGCATCATTTTTCTTAAAACAAACTTAAAAAAAAATATATATATATATATATATATATATATATATATATATATATATATATATGTGTGTAATGAAAATTATTATAAAAAATTCATATACTATCAGTTATTTAAATCTGTAAATTTCAGAATATTGAAATGAATTTATAATTTTTTGTGAACATTTAAGTGAAATTAGGCTTAATGGAGAAAATTTCCTGGTTTCATGCATGCATGTGCTTTAGAATTGTCTAGAAACACTTCTTTCTACTTCTTGCAGTTCTAAACAGGTTAATGCAAATATGCTGATGTCCATCTGAATCTACAGTGATTAGTATTATATCAATTCTGTCAAAGCATGTGTAAATTTCTTACTGTCAAAGCATGTGTAAATTTCAAGATTAAATTTTTTGTTTGTTATAATCATAGTTTAGTTAAAGTAGCTTTTTCTCATAAAACTTTAATCCATTTCTGTCTGAAACGATAAATTGAGATCATAGTATTTAAATATGTGATTCAGTGAAATGTTTCATTTAAAGGAAATTTATTAAAATTAATATTTTTTACATTAATATAGTTAAAAACTTAAATTCAAATTAATTATATTTTAGCTCATGGCTGCTGAAAAGAAGGCTCGGGCTGAAGCAGAAGAATTACGTAATCAGATAAAAAAGAATCAAGATAATGAAAGAAAAGAACGGCGCAAACTAGCTGATGAAGAAGCTCTAAAGAAAATTAAAGCTCTTGAAGACCAGCTGCAAGCTGTTCAAAAAAATTTAGCCTCACAAAAACAGGTTCTTATTTTAACTCATATTTATAAATAAACTCTATAAATTATAAACTTATTTTATCTTTTATGTATGATTTTATATGAAATCATAATTTGATGCAATGTAATAAAAAGATACATTGCTTTGTTATTTATGGTGCATTTTATTAATTTAGCATTATATCCAGATTATGTAGTTTACAACATATATTAATTCAAAACTTTTAACATAATGCCATTTAATTAAATAAAGAAATCTTAAAGAATAAGGGAAAAGGCTAAATATTTAATATTTTAGGAAAATTTAAGTCAATGTTATTTCCAAATGCTTATGCCTAATTTTTACAATTATGTTTTGAGTACACAGAAAAATATAAACTGGACTATTGTTTTTAAGAAAAGTTTTATTTTAATAATTTTGAAAATTATGTTAAAATCATTAAAAAATACATAGAAATTTTATTTGTGTATATTAGACAACAGATGTATGTGTACATATGGCAGAATAAATGTACTTATATCACATATTTACATTGGTCCCTGTATTGATAAAAACTGACTGTAGCATTCTAAACCAAGTCACTTACATAGCATACTTACACATTAAAAAGCACACACCCTTCAAAAGGTTTTACATAAGGATAAAACAGCTTCAGTTATACATTGAGTCTAAAACTTGACTATCTGTTAATCTGTTCCCCTAATTGATGTAAAAGGGGGCTACATACTTTACTTGAATCTAAACCTGCTACAATATTGTATTACTTAAATTGAAGAAAATGTACACGTGGAAGCATTAAACAACTTGGTGTGCTAATAAAAATTTTGTCTAGCAAATATAAACAATGAATCATTCAAAATGACTCAGTATGAATCATAGGCTTAAGTAAAATTTATCAAATCTGCATACAGTGTTTTACTATTTGCAATTTTGTGTGCTTGATATTTACTGGCAGATTATTGCCTTTTGTATGAACGTTGAACTGCATGTTTTTGTATTTTTTTAAAATATGACAAAAGCAGGGTTTGTATGCTCCTTAAAACTTTTTAAATCTCCTTATCTTTAAGTACTCCTTTAAATAGGTCCTTAAAGTTTCTAATTTTTATGTTGGGTTTTTACTTTATGAACAAATTAATAATCTTATAACTCCAACCTAATTTGAAATAAATTGCTAAAAATGGAAACCAAGAAGTGGCATCTTTAACAGATTATATTGTATGGCCCATCACAAAATGAAGTTTCAACAAGATTAGTTTAATTCTGCTTTTTGAGATATTCTACTGCAGAAGATATTTTGAGGGAATTTTAAGAAAAGATCAAATCATTAAGTTTCCTCAGGCATCGAGGGATGGTCCATCTGTCAAATGAAGCCTTAATAAAGCTTTGCAAAATTAATTTAGAAGAAAAGTTTTACTGTGTGTCTAATTATTTATTGTAATATAACATAAAATAGATCCATTGTTCAACAGTTTAAAAAAATTCACTCTTACCATTATTGTTTTTGTTACTTTCTCTGTATATTTATTATAACAGTATTTATTTATGTTATAGGAAGAAGAGGCCCTTATCAATGAAATGGATATAACTGGGCAAGCTTTCGAAGATATGCAAGAACAAAATTTGCGATTAATACAACAACTCAGGGAAAAAGATGATGCCAACTTTAAGCTGATGTCTGAAGTAAAAAAAAACTGTTTTCTTCATTAATTTTATATTTTTGTAAATCAGATATAAATGGCACTATTTTTATGAATTCAGATTTTTGCATATGTATGTATAATTTGTTTGAAATATGATAAAGGCATTTCCATTTCTTAAAATTTAAAAACTTACTGAATCTGGAAAAAAGAAAAAAAAAAAAAATTGGTTGTAAGGTAAAGATCCTTATTTGGACATAAAATTTATTATTTCTGTTATTTTCATATGTTTACAAAGACTATGTTTTTCCTATACCTTAAAGAAATTTATAAAGCTTTCAACTAAAAATGGCCCAACTGAAACAAATCTGTAAAAACATTTTTATTATGATCTTCTGTAGAATTTGGGATTTATGACATAGTGATTTTTACTTCTGATGTATAGATTTGTTTTACATTATAGATAAATAATCTTATTAAAATCTTTTGTGGGGAATTTTATACCATTAAATTATTTCTATTTTAATTATATTTTATTTTCTTTATCTTTAGAGAATAAAATCAAATCAGATACACAAACTTTTACGAGAAGAAAAAACTATTCTAACTGAACAAGTTTTAACACTGAAAAGTCAGGTTGATGCTCAAAACCAGGTTGTAAGGAAGTTGGAGGAAAAAGAAAGATTACTTCAAACAAATGTTGCCACAGTTGAAAAAGAACTCAGGTAACTTTTAATATAATATTAATTTCAGCTTTCTTTTCTAGTCTCATTGCAGGTGTATAAAATTTAGCTGACAGTGTTATGTATCTCAGATGAAATTAAAGTTTGAGAATGTATTTTAGAAATTCCTTTTAGATATTTCATTTGTCAAAATCAAGTTTTTTAGCAGCAGGTCAACACAATGCAGATGGGTAACCATTTATTTAAAAAAATATACTTTTTTGTTTTAAAAATCAAACAGGAAATTTCTTATTAAAATTTCTTAACAATTAATGTAATTTTCTTCATCTGAATAATACACGCTATTTGAGTTTTGGAATTTGTTACTTTTATTTTTATGAATTACCTAACTAGTTAATTTCCTTTTAATTTTGTTAAATAGTAGGATCCATTTCTTTTATAATTGTTGTTAACACTTAACACTAAATCTACCAAGAAGGGTCAAATGACCCCATTTTTCGTTATTTTTGCCCTTATAAAAAATGTCCAATAGTTTTAGTGTTAAACATGCTTGCATTTATAAATGTAATGGTAGTTTTTACCAAACTCACTTAGTTAACAATTGTATTTTGAAATAAATTTCAGGGTTCTATCCCTAAATTTTCAACCTTTTGGCAAAATGTCTTTGTTCCCACTTTAATTATGGTAACATTTGGCAACTTCAAGAACACTAATTTCTGCTTAGTTCAACTAATCTTACATAACTTCTTTGTGTAACTTTCTTAAACATATGTGATTGATCAACTCTTATTGGTTGGCTCCTTTACACCCCCACAGCACTATTTCAGCGAATGTAAAACATTTTGGCAGAAAAGTGCCTAAGATAGATTGGCTGAATAAATCTTAACATTTTTTTATCTTCAAATTTTCTTGATTTATTTCATGACCTAATAACTGCACTGTATCCAGAATCATTACCATTCTAAATTGGTAGTGGGTAAAAATACCCATTACTTATGCCCCTGACTAAATGAACATTATTAGTCAGTGTCATTTCTCTCAGAATTCTGACTTTTTTTCCCCCTTTCTCTTTTCAGTGTTTAAAGTTTCAACGAAATTGGAGACAACCTTTCTCCAATTTCTTGAAATTTTTTTTATTAATTTATTTTGAAATAATTGTATAGGCTTGTTAAAGGTTACAACAAACATCATAAAATGTAAATTTAGTGTTGGAAGGAGCAATTGAGAATGTATGCAAGATTGAAATTATGCTTGAGTGATATTGTCACTGCATATTTTTCATCTCAACTGAAATTAAAGTTTAAAGAGAGGTTGTTTTAAATCTTTGATTTACCCTAATTTCCTGCCTATAATCTGAGGATTATATGTTTAAAAAAAAAAAAAATTTAAAATTTTTTTCTAATGCATATTATATGCTGCTGCATATTATATGCTGTTAAAAATTATTTTTATTATAAAATTTACAAATATCTTTTCTTAAGAATAATACACAGCAGCACCTGCTCATATTTACACTTTTTTTTTTTTTTTTTTTTTTTTTTTTTAATGAGGATTTTATTCTTTTCAGCCAGGGACACAGCAGTTTGGATAAAAGTACCTGAATAAATTTGTATTTTCCATTTAGTATATTTATTTCCATCAAGAAATAACACTTGTATAATCCGAAATGGTGTCATTTTGCTGCATTCCCCCCCCTTTTTTTTCAGCTTGCCAGGTGATGCCATAACTGGAATTTAAAATTATAATACAGATCTCAAATAATCCTATTAAATTTAAATAAAAAGATGCATTTTAAGAATTCTAAATTTTAACATCTTTTGTATTTAAATATGCATTTGAGTAATTTATTTGTATTATTGTTTCAGTACTAATTAATGTAAATTTTTAGACTATATTCTTACTGTTAAATATAAAATTCTTTAAGTTGATCCAAATTCTTACTTTGTTAACTTCGTTTTTTTAATTTAAAGAAAATGTTATTAAGTAAAAGAGTTTAATTTTTTAACACTAAAAGATATACTTTTTTCCATATGCCTTTCATTTCTGTGAATCACATGAAATTAAAATGGAAATTTAATCTGCATATTACATGCTGCTGTGGGTTATATGGTATTTTTCTCTGAAAATATCACAAAATTTGTACTTGTGGATTATAGGTAGAAAATAAGGGTAATACAACCACTATTAAATTTGACATGCATAATAAAATAAAACTTTAATTCTTATTATCAGATTTTAATATTTAAAAAAATATGATTTGCTTATTGTATTATTTTATTCAAATAAAAGTATGCAAAATATAAAGGTTTCAACAGTAATCACTATCTGTAACTCTTTACTCCTGTTCTTTTCTTTATAATGAAAAAATAAATAAAAAATATATATATAGTGTAAATTAACCTAAATAACTCTCATAAAAAAATTAAAAATTTTAATACTGCATTTTGTGTACATATGCTTCATTAGATGGAAGAGTCATATTAAAGCTTCTTCTAGTGACTTTTTAAGCAGTGGAAGAAGTGTAGCATTTGAGCTTCATTCATGGAGAAAATGTCCTTGCCTTAGTTGATATTCTTGCTGTCTGAGCTATCTTGGCAAATCATTTATGTTTTGTCATTCACTAAAAATATTCCAGGTGTAACTCAGTGTGTTCTTATATTATGCATGGTAAAAAGAACCATTGTAGTTTTTTAGCTTAAAAAAAGAAAAAACTATTCAGATAAAACAAAAAGTTTGGCGAGCCATAACTGCCTCCAAAAGAAAATTATCTATTGGAGTTCTTATATACATTGCCTCAGTTAGGCAACAAAGAAACAGTCCTTTATCTATACAAGTATGGAACAACAACCTGTATTACCTCCCACAAATATTTGGATCCGATCTGTCTTCTTCGCCTTTTCTTCTCAGAAAAAAACCTCTGTCTGAAGGGTTTGTACATTCCTCCCCCTCCTTCTCTCATTTACATTGTTTTCTTTTATTTACATCAGCCAGGCTGCTCACCATTAGATAATCTCTTTGCTACCTGGCTGCACTTATGGGGTTATCTTTTTTATTATTATTGCTGACCAAGCTGTCAAATTCTGTTAGCTGCTTTAGATGCACTGAAAGTTGATATAATGTTTCTTATAAAAATCCCTTTTGTTAGTAACACTCAAAAGTCCAAATGCCAATAGTAATCATTAACAGGAAGGTTAATCACCTTTAGATCTACCCATATGTTTGGTGATCAGTGTTCTATTGTCCTGGGCAGTGCCAGCCATCTGCCTCCTATGACCTGTTTGTTGATGTGTATATTTACAATACACTGCCATATTACAATTGCAATAATATAGTACTCTTTAAGCCTAGTGTTGGAGTTCATGGGTTTGAATCCCACTATGGCATGGATGTTCGTAGCCATTCGGAATCGGCTTTAAGCAGTAGGTCCCGATCTCGTTAGCCCACATGTGCAAAACAGTAGACAGTAATGCTCCAAAACCAAAAACCAAACTCTGAACACAACATCTCGCGATTTGTTAACCACCCATGTGTTTGCCGTGCGTGGATACCCGTGTCCCCGGAAAGGGGGATCCTGGTAATTGAGGGAAACCAACACATTACTTTGGCCCCTGCTTCGGGTAAACGGGAGGTGTAGAATGGTCCCGTCTACATCAATCGGCTGGTCGGACGACTTTTGTCACTGGCCTGGGCCAAGCAATCGGTTACCTGCTGGGCACTTTAATGGGTCGAGGCTGCTTAAGGGGTAGCTGTGCGCGTATAGATCCCGGTTAGCACTGGTGCGACTTTATGTCCCTTTTTTGGGAGCGTTTAGCATCCCCTTGTTGGGCTCCATGGTGGGTGGTGCCGCCGGGATCTGAACACCTTCCTTTTCATTATGGAATCTTCAACCCCCCCACAACCTCTCCCCTTGGGTCAAAAGGGGCACGAAATTGACACATGTCAAGCTAGATTTTTCACTGTACAGAGAAAGGAGGGAAGTTTTTCGGCTGTCTCTCCCTTTCTGGTACATAAATGCCTTTCATCATCCGTTGGACAAGTTAAAGCTGTTAAAAATTACGATCTGGCATCTTGCTTGTCGAAGTAGCAGATGCAAAACAAGCTTCAAATATCTTAAAATGCACCAACTTTGCCGATATTCCAGTGACAGTCACTGCTCACGGAACTTTAAATTTTAGTAGAGGAGTTATTTCTGAAGGGGAACTTTATAATGTCCCCGATGAAGAAATTTTAGAAGGTCTAAAAGAGCAACAAGTTTGTGGAGTACGCCGTATCACCATCCGTCGTGACGGGAAAATACTGCCCACTAAACATCTAATTCTAACATTTAGCAAACCATCACTACCATCACACATTAAAGCAGGATACCTACGATGCCCTGTGCGTCCATTTGTCCCCAATCCATTGCGTTGTTTTCAATGCCAACGTTTTGGACATTCAAAAACATCATGTCGTGGATCAGTTACCTGTCCTCGTTGTGCAGAAGTTGGCCACGACGGCGTTGATTGCAAACTAACACCTAAATGCATCAACTGCAAAGGAGACCATCCTGCTTATTCCCGTTCTTGCCCTAAGTGGCTTCTGGAGAAAGAAATACAAGTAATAAAAGCAAAAGAAAACATCTCATATCCAGAAGCTAGAAAACGCATTGAAGAACGTACACCAAGACCTGGAATTAGTTTTGCTGCAGCAGTGAAGCAATGTAAATCAATAAGCACACAAACTGAAAATAAGCCATCTGTACCCAATAGTCCTAAACCTCCTTCGTCAGTCACCCTCAAAAATTGAAAATAAAGCTGTTACAGTTGAAAACGTAATTCTAACAAAACCATTAAATGAACGCGTACCTAAAAGTAAATTAACACCTAAAACCCAAGTTTCAAATAAGCTTTTAGCTAAATCTAAGATAAATAATTTTCCATCCAAGCAAAAGACGCCCAAACATCAAAAAATTTCAGCTGCAAAATTGAAAGAAAAATTGAAAAATAAAAGTTTTAATCTCCTGGAGGATTTCGTTGAGGACGAATCCTCTAACAAACCTTTGAAATGTCAATTTTCGAAAAAAGACTTCTTAAAAAATCGTCCAACTGCTGAGGACGATTCAATCAAAGGTTATGTCACATCCGAAGAAGATATGTTGACAGACCACTCGGACTCTGAAGGCATGTGGGCTGAGACCCAACCTGCATAATTTCCATCCTTTTCCTCTCCAATTTTTACAATGGCACTTTTGTCTTGGAACTGCCATGGCTTCAAAAGTCACGTCTCTGATATCAGAGACCTCGTAAATAAATACCATCCTGTTTGTTTTGCACTTCAAGAGACCCTTCTTGACAGCAATAAGTCAGCCAAATTAAAACGCTACAGTACTATCAGAAAAGACTACATAGAAGGGGGCAGGGTTTGTGGTGGTGTTGCCCTCTTCACTTCTCATGACTACCCTTTCAGAACTTTAAACATTAACACTGACCTCCAAGCAGTTGCTGTTCAAGTACACATACACTCTCTAATAACTGTCTGTAATCTGTATATCCCTCCAAATAATATCATCTCCCAGAACACACTTAATAACCTTATTACTCAACTTCCAGTCCCTTTTATTATTGTTGGTGACTTGAATGGCCACAGTCCATTGTGGGGTAGCACCAATCTTAATAAACGGGGTCGCCAAATTGAAAAACTAATATCCGACCATGATCTGTGCATCTACAATACAAATCAACTTACTTACCTACATACTCCTACAAGAACCTTTCACTCCCTAGATTTAGCAATATCCAGTCCTCAAATTTTTCCGTTTTGGAATTTTACAGTAGATTCCTACCTCTATAATAGTGATCACTTTCCCATTATCCTAACTCACAATAATGTCTCCAATGCCAATCAGCGTGTTCCTCGTTTTATTCTAGGTTCCGCTGATTGGGATAAATTTCGTACCCTAGCCAATATCTCTACAGACATGGTCGACAATCATACCGTTGATGAAGCAGTTAACCAGATAACTAAAACAATAATTTCTGCAGCTGACATTTCTATTAAAAAATCATCCTGCCGTCCTCAAAAGCAAACAAAGCCATGGTGGAACCAAGAGTGTAAAAATACCTATAAGGAGAAAAGAAAAGCGTTTTCCGTGTTTAAAAGACATCCTACGACGGAGAATTTTACAAATTATAAGAAATGCAAAAGTATTTTCCGCCGCACTTTAAGACGTAGCCAGAGAGATTCGTGGGTGAACTATATTAGCAGTATCTCTTCCTCCATTTCCAGTAAAGATTTATGGGTAAAAGTTAAGCGCTGTTCAGGCGTTTACCCAAACAACCAAATCCAAATTTTAAATTATAATAATAACCTAATAACTTCTCTTGATGACATAGCCAACACAATAGCCTCATCCTTAGCTCATATCTCTTCAAGTTCAAATTATTCTGCATCTTTTACAAAACTTAAAAACCTAGTCGATGATAAACCAATAAACTTTCAAACTACGCTTAACTTTAACTATAATACTGACTTCACCATTTTCGAACTATACAGAGCCTTGCAGAAAGTCCATAAATCTTCTGCTGGTCCCGATAATATCTCCTACGAAATGATAAAAAACCTCTCTTCAGTTTCGATGTCCAACCTTCTTAAACTTTACAATAGAATCTGGAGAGAACATAGCTTTCCTTCCTCGTGGAGAGAGGCTATTGTAATCCCCATTCTAAAATCTGATAAAGACCCCACGAATCCTCTCAGCTATCGTCCAATAGCTCTGACGAACTGTTTATGCAAAATTCTAGAGAAAATGATAAACGTTCGTCTGATCTACTACCTGGAGGAAAATAACTGCCTCTCCAAATTTCAGAGTGGTTTCCGTCGTGGAAGGAGCACGTTAGATAATATAATGGAGTTGGAAACTAGAATCCGGAATGCTTTTGTTAAAGGAAAACATTTGGTGTCAATTTTCTTCGATATTGAAAAGGCATATGACCGCACTTGGCGTCATGGGATTATACAGCAGCTGTTCAATTTAGAGTTGCGTGGTAATATGCCTATTTTTATTCAAAACTTTTTGGCCTTAAGAAATTTCCGCGTTAGAGTAGGAAATACATTATCTCGCACTTTTATTCAAGAAGAAGGTGTTCCTCAGGGAAGCGTTCTGAGTGTGACTCTATTTATTATTGCAATTAATGGGATTCTGAACGAGATACCTCCCTCTGTTAATGGAAGCTTGTATGTCGACGATCTCCATATCTCATGTGAAGGAGCGGATATGAGATTTATTGACAGACAACTCCAGACTGCAGTTAACAAGATCAGTAAGTGGGCGATGGAGAATGGTTTCAGCTTTTCAAGTTCAAAGACATGTTGTGTGCATTTTTGCAAAAAAAGAGGTCTGCACCCTGACCCAGAGATCCAGTTTCTTGGACATAACATCAACATTGTGAATGAGGTGAATTTTCTCGGCGTGATTTTTGACAAAAAACTTACCTTTGCACCCCATATCACAAACTTGCGGAAAAATTGCGAAAGGAAGCTCAACATCCTAAAAATCCTTTCTAAGACCTCATGGGGAGCTGATCGCTCTTCCCTAATTAAGATTTATCATGCCATCATCCGCTCAAAACTGGATTATGGATGTCCTGTATATGGGTCAGCACGCGCTTCTGTCCTTCAAAAGCTGAATACCATTCACCATTCCGCTCTTCGATTGTGTTCGGGGGCTTTTAGAACATCTCCTGTAGAAAGTCTCTACGTTGACTGCTGTGACGCTCCTCTTGAATTACGTCGACAGATGTTATCTCTTCAGTACTACTTCAGAACGTCATGTTATATCAACCATCCCATTCATCAACATACACTCAATTATTACCTTAAGAGATTATACAATGCTAGACCATCTTGTGTTCTGCCATTTCAGGGAAGGATAAATGAAATTTTAAGAGATCTTAACTTAGAAAATATAGATACAATACCCACAGCTATTGGAATACATCCTTGGCACACTCCTACTTTTACTATAATAAACCCCTTTAAGTCATTTGACAAAAGTTCAACTAGCAATATCATTTATCAACAAATTT
>CM063508.1:7056332-7091826 GCA_032207245.1 Pardosa pseudoannulata | reverse complement strand
TTACGAGTGGGTCATTGCAGACTCACCCATGCCCATCTCTTGCTCGGTGAAGCTCCTGCACAGTGTGCGTATTGCAAGACTCCTTACACAGTCGCACATATTTTAACGTCCTGTGTTTGTTCTAAATCATTGTATATAAAATTTTTTGGTAATCAATATCCTAATCTTAATTTAATCATCGGGGAAACTCCACATCCAAACTTGTTCCCCTTTCTTCGTCAAACTGGTTTTTATACCGAAATATAATTTTTGTTTGTGTTTCAATTTTCTAATTTTCAATTTTTAATCTTTCTTTTTTCAATTCACTCAATTTTCAAATCTTGTTAATCTGTATATCACTCAATTTGTATTCGTGTTTTCTGTTGAATGTAATTTTTTTTCTTGTTACTTTAATCTGTTTTAAATCCTGTCTTTTTATCTTTTGTCAAAATTTTTTCTAAATTTCATCTTTGGTTTATTTCCTCATCTTGTTTGGCGCAGTTTGTCCCTAGAGGAATTAGCGCCATTAAGCTTCAACCAACCAACCAACCAAAAACCAAACCTAGTGCATTTAACTACAATTGGTAGTTTAGATTTCAACATTTGGATAGTTTTAAATTAGCAACACTCATTTTGAATATGATTCATATAAAAATGTCGAAATTCTGATTAAATGCTGCATAAACATTGTTTATGTATGTTTTTAGTAAGTTCATTTTTGCATTCAAACTATCTCCTATAATAAGTATTTGGTCTTGACCTTCTATTTTCAGTTATTAATTTAATAGCATTGATCATTAAACAAATATTTATGTATGGTAAAGTAATAGTTTATTCTCTTTGTCTTTAAGCTTGCGTCAACAATCATCTGAGATGCAAAAGCGTAAATCCATTGAGAGTGCTCAATCTGCTGCTGATCTTAGGCTTCATCTGGAGAAATATTTATCCCACCTTAAGGAAGTTCAAAATACTGTTGCAGAAAAAACAAGTGCTGTTCAACAGGAATCTTTTAAAACAAAACGGCTTCAGGTACTTTGTGTTGATATCCCTTTATGTTGTATATTAACATTTTACTTTGTGTCTCTACTTCATTATGGTATACAAAACTTAATCAAATTTCACTATCAGGCTAGGAAGATTGATACAAATATTATATTTTAAATTAAGAATATAACTTCTACTATGTACCAGTGATGAGTTTGTTAATGTTTTTAGAAAAGAATTTATAAACAGTTTGCTTGAATAATTAATTTTAAATTTAAGATAATTTTGTTTTAAAAATAATCATAGTTCATCATTAGCTATATTTATATTACCCATGAAAATCCATAAATTTTCATATATTTATTTGAAAGGCTTCTATTTTTTTTTTTTTTTTAAATTTAGAAATTTTGAAATTTTTTACACAAATTCAGAAATTTAGTACAAAAGTTCTGTATTTGGGGTGAGTAATTTTCTTTATCAGATTTTAATTTTAATTTTTCCTTTAGATCCCAAAGAGATATAATTTGCATCTTGAGAATTATTTTATTCAGATTGTATCAAAGTACGAAAGAAATATAATGCTCCAAAAGTAATCACTTTATATCTTGAACTCTGCACTGCATATTTTAAAGATGTTAGATGAACAAAGGTATTTCATGTAAAATAGCCTAATTAACATACAATAAAACATTTTTAAAAATTCGATATTTTTAGAATTTTTTTAACTGGTGTATAAATACTACTAAGTGCAATATGGGACAAGATTTTGCACCTTGTTACATGTAATAAAACATCATACAAAAAAATGTTTTTGAAAGCACTTTTTTGTAGTATAACATTTATTAATTATTAATTTATATAAGTGAGAGTAAAATTTTAAAAATCAAATTCAAGGTCACAATATATAAAATAATCCTAAATAATAAAAAGTAATAGCAGATAAACTCATCTTTTAGTGTAAAATAAAAAATAAATAAATAATATTTTAAAAAAAAAAAGTTTACCTACCTGTTTACAGGGCTGTTCCACATTTTGAGCACTTAATGCAGGTGAAACCTTTGCACTTAAGATACTTGCAACACCAAATGAGTGTCATTGGTCATACTCATGTAGTCTATCTTTTTAAGGTATTTTTGTGGCAGATGCTGTTTGCTTTTTTAGCTTGTAATTTATTTTTATTTTCATAACTAGGTCTACCTCTTTGGGAAATGGCTGAACCAACTTTGTGTAGCCATGCCCCCTGCTACCTTCTCCCTAAATTTTACTAGGGAAATATTTGCTATAACCTTTTTGTAAAGAATCCTAGCATTTATACATCTAGCAGAGGATAAAAATTTAGAAATACATTTGTGTGTGTGTATATATATATACACACACACACACACACACACACACACACATATATATATATATATATATATATATATATATATATATATATATATATATATATATATATAATGTCAGGATTTAAATTTTAGATTAATTTTAAAAGATTTTAAATTAGGGATTCTTTGCTGAGAGTGATGCGGCGTGAGGAGTTAGCCACATAAATACGGCTCATGTGCAGTGATCTAGAGCAGAGAACAGTGTGCACATTCCCGAAGCAGCTAAGCCTGCCTTTGTTAAATGTTGAGTGCCAATGTGAGATGCCATTGAAGATGATTGATGAGTAGTGTGCACTGAGATTTGAATAAAGTTATGAAAATGATGTCAGGACTCTAGTGTCATTTGGTGGGAGCCTGATATATATATATATATATATATATATATATATATATATATATTGAATTTTGTTTTTGTATAGACCAACATAAACAACCCAAAATAATATAGCATTAATTTCTTCTTTAGTCAGAATTTTTATACTGCTATGCATGATTGATTGAATAAAATGAAAAGCTGTGAAGTAACTTGTTGCTTATATACAACATATATTATTTTCTAATTTCTAAACATTTTAATACAATAACTAATAAGAATACCTGAAAAAAGCCAATTCATAACATTATATATAAATTTTTTCAACTCTGTGTGATTTTATATTCATCATAATACAAACTGATAAATCCCACTTCCTTCAATATATATAGTTTCGTGTAGTAGTTTTGATTTGAAATTCTTGAACTGTACTAGTGATACCATATATTGACCAAATGTTATAGATAACATATATATATGTTGTAGAAATGCTATAAGGTACCTAATAGCAGATTTTCTTCTATGAGACTCAGTATAGGCAATTTCACTTTATGTAGCATATATACAACACAGTGCAGTAAAGGGTTAAATATACCAGTAGTCAAAGATTACATCTGTAAAGTAGACATGTGAGTAGGAAAAAAATCCACAAACTTGAACAGGCTTTGTATCTTTCTGTCAGTTTCAAACCTATATCATGGAAATTTATTCTATTGTGGCTTTTTTAAAATTAATATTTAAATACTTAAATTCCCTTATAGTTTAAAAACTCTTCTCCCATTTTTCACTGAAGAAATAAATAATCAGGAACTATGAATTAGTTGTCTGCATATAATGTAGCTACAAACTTATTTTAACCACATTATGGTCTTGACTGAAACACTGCATATTAATGAATTTTCTAACTATAGTCAAAATAGTAATGAGTTCAATAGTTGTAATTAAAAAAACATATACAGTTTTTCTTTATGTAATTACTTTTTCTACCTTTTTAGTTAAAAGCATTGTATTCCATACTTATAGCTGACTGAATGAATATGTTTAGTGATAATATATATTTCTCAGTTTGAAGTCATTTGCTAAATCTACTCTCAACACAAGTTTTGTTCTTATGAGAAATATTAAAATGTCAATTTTTTAGAACTTTAAATTTACTTTGCTGTCTTGAAGAGTTATAGAGTATATTATATATATATATATATATATCAGTGGCATGCGGTAGGTTTTCATGCAGGGTGTCCAGAGAACATGGGTTTTCCAATAAATCTTTAATTATTGAGACATCCGAATTCTCCATTCCGAAACGTGTTATTTATTATGAATATGAATTTAAAGATTACAATAAATAAAATATTTACCTACAAGAAGTCGAGTTATAACTATGAAAACAGCTAAACTTATGAGAATTCTACTAGCACTGAAGTAAAAATCATGTCTTTTGTTGTATGGCATCATATCAGCGTTGAAAAAGCAATGCTTTGGGCTTCCATGATAAACTTATATGTTCAGCAAACGTAACACCACATGGCTTCCACCTCTGCGGTGCCTCATCCAGATGTTCATTGGTGCGACAGTCTGAACATCTATTCCACATGCAGAGGATTTCCCTGCATACTGGCACAATAGAATAAACTGTTTCTTGTTCGGTCAGTGGATTAAATTATATTTATTAATTATTTTTAACATATATTCTGCGAAAAACATCTTGACAATTTTTAAAAACAAAACCAATGATATGGTGGTACATATATAACGTATATACTGTAAGACACAATGAATGGTAAAATTTGGACTGTTCTGTTAAAATTCGTTTCTTTAAAACAAAACATTGTTTTTCAGCAAATTATTTCAATAAATATAATACATCACCGAAATTACTTTACCACACTAAAAACATTTCACTTCTTTTATATTTCCATGAAAACAAAATCTTACAATATATAAATTTAAACTTTGACTGTCTGCAAAATCGTATGGCCAGTTAATCAGTTAAAAAACCAAAAGTGCTTCAGCACGTAAGTCCTCTCTCTAATACAATGCTTAATAAACCGTACATTTGGATGATTCTGAATGCCAAGTGCAGGAATAATAGCTGCACTTGCCTCAGTGCTATAATATGCTGTTCTTCTCCAGTAGCCCATACATATAAAGCGTGATTTTCAATTTAGTGTGCAGTGCGTACACATCAGAACTTCCTATGTTCATTTGCTTTTGAATGCGCTACGAGGTGCAGCACCTAGTACCACACGCACTGTGGGAATACAAGCAAGCAAATCAACATAATATTTGAATATATTATAAATAATATTTATTAAGTACCATATAAAGATAGGTATACATAAGTGTAGAAAATTATTGTCCCTCATAATTTTGCCAGGGTGTAAAGTGCACACCCTGCACATATGGACTGCATGCCACTGATATATATATATATATATATATATATATATATATATATATTAATAAACACATTTTCTGTGAAACACTTGCTAGTACTTAATTTATATATTTAAAACTAATAACTGTATAAAATGAACATGTGAATTCCTCTGAAAGTTTTTCATTCATTTTTTATTAATTTTAATGAACAAAGGAAATAAATATAGAAATAAAACAGATATCCTGTAGTTATCTGATATTTCACTTATGTGGTTGAATTTCATCTCTTCGGTACCAAACCAGATGTCCAAGCTAAATATCCAGATATCCAGAAGAGGAAATTTTTGTTCCCAGTTAAAAACTGTTTTCAGGAATATAACGAATATCAATATATATTTTTTTATTTAAAATATTTTTTTTCCTAAAAATTTTATTTTTCATTTATTCACCTTCATCTTCCTAAAAAACTTCATTTTATTTAATTTTTTTTCTTTTTATTACTATTGATCAGGAAGAAATCATAAGCTTACGAAGAAAGGTGGAGAGGGGCAAGAAATTTGAATTAGCTTCAACAGCAGATGAAGTGTTAATGGAAGAAATCAGAGAATACAAGGTAATTATGACAATGATTAATTGCAACTTTTTATTTAATAATGTGTTTAAATAAATACATTAAAATTTTAAGAAAAGTGTTTTATAAAATTTATGAGTTATGTAATTTTTATATTGTAAAAAATAGAAAATATATACATTAGATATTTTTTTTTCTCTTCCTTTTAAAAGTTGGTAATTTACAAAGTCTTTTAAAAGCCTAATAAATGGAATTACAAAACTAGATAATTTATCCTATCATAATGCATTTCTTATATGTGAGAATTATTAGGCTTGAAATTTTAATTGAATGAACAGCAAATTCTGTGTTAGATAGTATTTAGCTGTTTATTACTGGTTTGAGGATTTGCATTTGTGTTTATAGGCGTAATCAAGCCTTGTAGTTTTTGTATTACAAGTGCAGTTGCTTATTCTATAATATTTGAACCGTTACAAATTCATAACAGATGGTAACATTGTTAGACATGCCAACTCTTTGCATTTAACCCAGCAGTAAGCAATACTTGATTATTTTTCATTTTCTGTGCCAAATAGCCAGATTAGCAAAGGAAGCCTTTAAACTTTCCGTTAGTGCTTGTTTTTGTGACTACAAAACGAAATTCTTTGGCTTTGCCAAATTGAGACTATTAACATTAATGCAATCAAATTGCAATCAGAATTTTGCAGTCAGCATCAAGAAGAAATCCTGTGTGCAAATTTTGAAGAACGTTCTGTCAATACCTAGTGATATTTCATTAAACTAATAAGGAACAGTGATTGATATTTTAAAAATAAGAAACTCTCAGATTTATAAATTATTAATTTCAAAGATTCCTTATAGTAATGTAGGGTGTGAACAAATTTTTAACTAAGCCACAAAAATAGCCACTCATTTTCATTCATCAATAACAAATGGAACAATTGAAAATTTATTGATTTGCAAATCAAACAACAGGAACCATGTTCTGAACAAACCTTTTATTTCATTTTTTTTAATTGAAGCAAAATTTTCAACAGTAAATGTAGTACAAAAGAAACAATTATAAATATTTTATCAAGTTAATATTGCTATTAAATAATCTTTCGTTGTCTAATGGAATTTGTGCCATCATTTTCATTGTTTAATAACTTTTTATTAATTTTTAAGCCTTGTTTTAACCTCCTGATTTCTTAAATCTGGTTTAAAAAAAAGAAAAAAACTTATATAGAAGTTGGGCATTATTAATTTAACTTCCTTTATACAAGTTTTTTATATTAGTATAGCATAAGGTTTTTCAATTGATAAATAAATGATAAATTATTGCAGTGTTTTGGACTCTTTTGGGTTGGCAGGTCTGTGTTCTGCTTCAATGCCGTTAAAAATAATCTCACTTCTTAGTCCAGATCTTCTGCATTAATAGTTGCAAGGAAATGTAAATTGTATCCTCTCTTTCTGAGGAAGGAGAAGGGTATTGCTGAGTGTTTACAAAAGATATTAACAGCTGCCTCTTTTGACATTTAATATAAAATTGAGAAATAAGTTATTTTATTTTCAAAATTGTTTATATTGTTGATTTGTAATTTAATCTAAAACTTATTGAAATTTTAAAATAACTGTATCCTTTTTGAGGAACCTTTGTTATCCATACCTGGGGCTGGGTATGTAGCAGCTAATCATTAATATAATTTAAATATATATATATATATATATATATATATATATATATATATATATATATATATATAACCAGTTTGCTAAGTCTTATATTTTTAGCGTTGTTCTTTACCTTCATGATAGCTTAGAAAATTTTTGGCCCTGTTTTAGAAATCTCATTTTCTACCTTTAAAATGTATTTGGTTTGTATAATAAATCCTTTTGTGTGTATATTGAGAATACAAAGACTTCATACTTGTTTTGTGTTTTAGGAGCAATTAACCTGCCCTTCATGTAAAGTGAAAAGAAAAGATGCTGTTCTTACTAAATGTTTCCATGTCTTCTGTTTTGACTGCCTAAAGACACGCTATGAAACAAGACAAAGAAAGTGTCCAAAGTGCAATGCAAACTTTGGTGCTAACGACTTCCATCGTTTGTATTTAGCATAGATATTTCTAATTTTATAAAAACTTTTTTTTGAATAAATTATTCCTGCATAACTGAACACACACAAAAAAAAATTTCAGATTTTTTTTTAAAAAAATCATGTTACAGTTTGCATAGTTGTCTGGGAAAGGTGAATTTGTGTATCTCAAGTTAGAATATATTCATTATTTCTTATATAATCTGTTTCATATAGCTTATATATATAGCGAATTGTGCTATATTTATTTGTTGTTGTAGGAGTTTGTTTTTAATTCTGAGTTATGGCATTGTATGCATAATTTGTAAAGAAAACACATGCTTGAATCATTCATTTTATATGTTATATGCACTGTCATTATTTTATATTTATGTTTGTAAGTAAGGTAAAATCAATTTATTTGATCAACTATCATGCAAATGTATTTAATGCTTTTGCATGAGTGTAATTAAGACGGAAAATTACTGCCACCTCATCTGAGCCATGCATTCTTGGAATATAGTCCCTAAATATAATTACTTTATACATGTATTGTAATGCATCGCTGAGAAGCATTTATTGTTTACTTAATAAAAAGTTTTTGGTCTTGATGGTTTAAAAAAATATTTGGTACAAGATTATTATTTTTTCTCTGATTTTTCAAATAAAAACCAATTTAAACAATGTATTTCTACTAAAAAATGAGAAAAATCAATGTCATCTTTGACACATTGACAAATGTCATTATTGCTGACATTCCGTGTGTATTGCATTGCTGTAAAAGTGTAATTTCTCTTGAGCAATTTTCAAAGAGATATCTGTTTACCTTGTGTGAATAAATATTTTCATTCTTTTTATTAGGGTTGTTTCTGCTCGTTTTTATTTTCAAAGAATTGGATAATCAAATTAAAAATAAATTAAAATTTTTACAATTTAATTTTTTCGAAAAGTACTGAAGATACATTAGGCTTTTATGGAACTTGGTAATACTGTCCTAGTTCAAATTACATTTGGAAAATTGATACTGGAATCTGTCGACTTTTATGCATAGTCCATAAAATTTACATTTTTTGGTTCAATTTTACGGACTGAGATTTTTTACAGGTTTTGGTACTGTGAGCATGTAATTGAAAGTTTTGAAAAAGAACAGTGGATTTTTCACTTTAGTAATATTTGAAAATTCAAATTTCTTTATTTCAGTAAAAATTTGCATAACTGGTAAAAAAAAAAAAAACTAAATATGTTTCATAAATTTTTAAAATATTTAATTCCTGCATGAACTTGTTAAAATAAAGTGACATCACTGAACTAGAAGTTATTCCTTTAATGCCCAAGGCATCTCTGCAAATTACATACAGACTTACATCGTAATTGTTAAGAACTGCACAAAATAAAATAAATATGAAGTTTAAACAACTTTGAATACTATAGCATGTCACATTAATAATCAGCTATTGTTAACACTGTAGAAAAGGAAAAACTTCATGAAAAAGATTTATTTGGTATTACTTCATGAAAAATATTTATTTGATATGTAAAATATTGCTGTAAAATGAAGTTTTATAATAGATAACATAATTTATGAGGATTTCAGTCTATGTACCTACAGAAAAAGTAAACCTATGTGCATTGGTGGAAAAATCATAAATTCTCGATCCAAATAGAAGATTTATTAAAATTGATATTGTATGTAAATTTTGTAGATTGTTTATAAGATTTCCATCTACCTACTCTCAAAAGGAAAATTTGTTTTAAGAAAACATTATATTCTACAAGCTATTTTTTAACAGTATCTAAAATGCATGGTTTCCGCACACCTGGAAAATCATGGATTTAGACAATGGATTCATTTTGTCCTGTAAAGTCTTGATTTTCCAAGTAAAATGAGTAAAAGCCATGGAATGTCATAGATCTGCTAAGCTATTAATTGAAAAAAAATAAAAAAAATGCCTCTGCAACTGAATTTTGTTTCTGAATGGAAGCGGCTGCATACTTCTCCCATTTGTCCATAGAGCTGGACTCCCATTCATTATTTTTAGTACACTGAGATGTGACATATTACAGTGCCTTACTGTGTGGCGAGAAAGTTGCTATGGGGTGGGCAGGGGTGTTTGTGTTCCAATGTGTAGTATATCGGTATGCATGATTTACCAATGGTTAAGAAAAAAAATGCATTAGCCTATGATATGACAATAGGGTGGGAGGAAAGAGGATGATTTCGGAATGTTCTAGACCAAGCCAGTGATGTGTGTATATTTGCATGTTACATTAATAATCAGCTATTGTTAACAGTGTAGGATGCCATTTATGAAAAAGAAAAAACTTCATGAAATAGATTTATTTGGTATTACGTGTAAAATATTACTGTAAAATGTAACCAAAAGCAAAACTGTTGATGATAAGAGTGTAGAAAAACTGACGGTTATTAGAGCATTGCACCAGAAAGGTTGAATTCTTCAATCGCAGCAGTGCAGTTCGATCAGTCATCTGTTTTTTTTTTCTTGTGTGAACAAGGCTAGACCAGGTTAGGCTTCTCTCTCACATATATATTCAGTCTGCTGCCCCCCATCCACCTTTGTTTCCAAGAGTCTGATCAGGGTAGTAAAAAACCTCAGGTTTTTGTATTAAAATCCCAGCTCAGGTGGGTTTCATTAAAAAACTGTTTGGGAGGGGTATAAAATAAGGGGTTTTTTTGGGGGGGATTTTTTTTTCTTAAACTAACAATATTAATATGTAACATGAGTATGTATGTTTTGTCTTTTGTTATGCTTGAAGATATTTAGATTTAGGGTGGGGCGGCCCGCAAGGGCACCAGCACTGCGGCCCAAGGCCTATTGTACATGCTTGAAGATATACTGTTTAGCAAACACTGGAAACATTAACCCATTCGCGACCAATGTCTTGTATATGCAAAGCAGGGATTTCTATCCAGTTCAGCGCCTCCTCCATGCAATGATATCTGGTTGATATTGAGAGACCAACCTCACGTGTGTGTAATTGGAGATAGGAACTTCTATTTTAATTTTTAAATGCTAGATTTAATTACTAGATGTGTTAAATGACAACAATTTTCACAATGGTCAGTTCATATAGCATTTATGTGCTGGTCATCAGGTGATAATTAAAATTATTCTGTTTGAAATAGAGCGTTTTCAAATCTATATATATAAAGGAAGAAGTTTCGACTTATTCATCTATAGATCAACACCTAGACAAAACTATTGGAGATACAGATATCGAAACTTAGGAGCTTATCAATTTTGTACTGAAGGCATCATTTAAGAAGAGATTTTTCAAAATTTGGCCCTCCAATGGTAGCAAAGGCAAGAAGAAATATGTATTTTTCACACATTTCTTTATATTGCAAGGGGGGAAAAAACATGCATAAGATTCTTGCTTAAAGTGTAAAGAACACAAATCAATGCAGACATAAGATATAAGTAAGCCTTATGTGTATACGTGTGCAACTCAGGTGTGGAAAGCTAGTATTTACATATACTACTAGAAGACAACTGCATTTGAATTTTAAATATGGAAACAGAAAAGCAGGGCACTTTGGGGGATATACTAATAAATTTTAGAGTTAATACACATTTTATTATTTTCTCTTTTAATTTCCAATTAAAAGTTATGATAGATAAAATTTGTGTGATGCAACTTAATTCAAAATTGTAGCAAGATTTGATTTAGTTAATATAGATGATAAAGACAAGATTTATTCTTATTTTGTTTTAAAATATCACTTTAGGCTTTCAGCTTTACAATTAAAAAAAATTATACTGACTGAAACTAATATAATTCATGGAAAGTTGTACAAAATTTATATCACATAACATGATTTTATAACTGAAATGAAATTAAATTTGAATCTCACTGCTGTGGTACTATGTGTATTTATCCAAAGAACAAATCAACTGACAATTCAGGAATGAATTCAGTTTATTCATGAAATACCTCCATGCTTTTATCTGTACTATTACTTTTCAGTATTTACAATACATATTTAATTGGAGTTTTAGTATGGAATATTATTATCTTCATAATAAAGTTTTGAAGGTAGGATTAACTTGAATTGTTTTTAACAGAATTAGAAAGACTATTATTATCAGGGATGTTATTAATAAACTAGATTTTCTCTCGAAATATAAGTTAAATATTCATTTATTAACCTATACCAAGTTTATAAATATACTTTTTGCAGCACAAAGTGAGTCTAATTATAACATATAAATTAATACAGGAATCTATATCTTGAAGGGTATAATATATCATATATTATACCATTGATCAGTAGGTAGATTAATCTATCAGTTGTAAACAAAATACATTTTGTAGGTAATAATGAACATAGAAATATGAAGAAACAAGTGGTAAAATTTTAAGTCTAGATGGACACACCTCACATTTGTTTATAAAGTGTAATATCATGCCTAACTTAGTTGACCCTTAACACTAATATGTTTGTTTTACTTCACATTATTTTAATAATTAAGTATTTATTATTTCTTGTTCATTTTAATTGACAAAGGACACTTTTTAATATTGTCATTCTATGTTATTTATGACTGATGACCAAATAGCTAAAGCACTGACATTTAAATTGAAAATCTGAGGGTTTGAAACCTACTATTTATATCATCTGCAGATATTCAAAATTGAATTTATGCAGTAGTTCTTGGTTTTATTAGCCCTCGAATAGCAAAACACTAGACTATCAGTATTTCCAACCAATCATCTGTACTTTTCTATTTACATTCATAAAATTCATTTTGTGTACAAGAGAATTTTTGAAGTCATAAAAATTATCAGATATTTTGTTTTACAGTATTATACATTTAAGTTCTTTAGTTTATCCTGCTACTGACAGTTTAAAAATTTATACTATTCTTTGTATTATATGAAGTTTTTGAAAACTAATTTATTAAATGTTTTCTGTGGTATGTTTAAGCACACTATATTCAAGTATTTATGAAAGGGTTTTCTTATATACACCCAGAAAGCTTTTGAGGACCTTGTAATTGTTCATTGAGCTTGTAAACTTTTTGCTACTGAAGTTTGTGTTTTGACTTGCATTAGTTAGTAAACATTCACATTTAAATTTCATTATGAGGTAAATAAGTAGTTGAGAGTTAAATAAATTTTTGGAATTCTTTATTTCTTATACCATTGTGTATAATTGTATTTTTTTTTTATTTAAATTTTTTGAAATGCTATCCCCTTGCATTTTAATTTTGATTCTTTATTTCTATTCTACATTCCACTGTCTAATATTTCCTAGGAATACTTTTTATATATATTTTATATATATATATATATATATATATATATTTTTATAAAAAGCTCTTTAGTAATTTTTTTTCAAATTATTTTTATTTATTTTAAGATCTGCTGCTCAAAATCTCTTTATTTTAAGACTTGTATTTTTTAATACTTTAAATTGCTTTTTTATATTTATTTTATCATTTACATTTTTATAAGACTTAACTTTTTACTATAAAACTTCTGATCCAAATGGTGCAATTGTGTACAATAGCTGTTTAAATTAGGTATTGCAAAAATCTAATTGCATTTGGTATGCTGTATCATGTGCTCCTGATATTGTTTATGTGAGTACATAGCTTGCTTACTCTATCTATGATATAGGGATTTCTTTCCTTACTATTATAGCAGTGTGTTCAGCTATTACCTTGGGATACAAATTGGGATCTGCTCTTTCCCATGTGTCATTTAATAATTATTTTAGCATACCCAAAGTACTTTTTATTTAAAAATACCAGAAAGCATTGAATCTTTTATGGATTGCATAAAACTATACTAGTTCATTAAGAGCTTAGAAAATCATCACTAACTCAATTTGCAGTGCTTCCAAGACAGTAAAGTTTCAAATGCTATTTCCTATTTCTACTATTTTGCTTATTGGTTTTAATTTATTTTTGGTGAGGTATTGGAGGTGATATTTTGATAATGTTGTGGATTGACATAATTCTTATTTATTTTTTCTTTCAAAGGTGCTTTTGAAGTACTGAGAAAGTCCTTACTTTTTGTATAGTATTAGAGTACACACCCATCAGGACAAACAACTCCAATTGTATTAGGAAAATCATCCATGCTGTCATATTGCTTGCATAAGCTAGATTTTTTACGATTGCTTGTGAGAGCTAAGTATATATTTTAGATCATTTTTTTCAGTACTGTCAAACTGACACTTTGGCAGTATTCATACATTAGCATAAGTCTATAAAATAAAATGAAACATCTTAAAATATTTTTCGTGCTGCATCTATGAATTCGCTGAGTGTTACTCTTCCATCTTCATCATCATCAGCAAATTTTATCATTTCCTAGGAGAAAAATAGTTATTTTAATGCTAAATAAAATTATCTTACTGTGTTGTATAAAAATGTTTTTAAAAATAAAAAAAGCCTTTTTCCATAATTGTAGTTTTATATCTGTACATCAGACGTAAACGGCACTATGTGGCATACTTCAATTTTACAGGAGATCATAATAAAGTCTATTTACAAAATTGTTTGAGCTGGGTCATTTTTATTGAAAAATTTTATAAACATGTAATGAGTAATATAGAGACATTTATACACTAAACTGGGTCCATTTGGCCATGAGGCCCTCCCGACATATCCTAGCAGTGGTGGGTAAATTGAAAGTACTGAACTGCTCCACTCAATTGGCCTCTGCTCAATAATATGAAAGACAACTATTAACAGATGGGAATAGCTAGAAATAAGAAGCTTTATATCCAAATGTGGTTCTATACCTTTAAACCAAGGACATATTTATGAGAGGAGTGAAAATTTGTAACTCCAAGTGTTGAAAGATTGTTTTCAGCCATGAAAAGAGTAAAAACATTTCTTTGCAATAGGATGTGTCATAAGAGTTTGACAAATTTAGCATTACTTTCAGTATATGACTTTAAATGTAAATGAAGGTTTGAACAAGCTAGCCTTAAAAATTAGAAGAATTAATTTATTGGTATAAAATGATAGTTTTTTAATTTCTGATTTTGCCAATTGGTTTTTGAGTTTTGTTATCATACAAGGCAAACAGAATTCCTTCCTAGTAATTCATAAAATTACTTTAGTTTAAATTCATCTGGTAAATACTGGACTGTAAATTAAATATGCTCCACTATTTCCCACACAAATTTATATCTAGTAAAAACTTAAGAAGCATAAAATTACAGGCACAATGAGGTTACAAATATATATTTCAAGATATACTGAAATTATGTTCAGTGTAGCTGATCCATTTTATGATGTATTTATATATGCATGCAAAATTATGGATGTGCATATGTATGTACTTTGTGTGTGTGTGTGTGTATGTAATGAAATTTTTTTATGAGGTTTGAATTTAATTGTACTTTGGATTAAAACTTTGGACTCGACCTGAAAGAAAAAAAAATATGTCACTACTCAGAATTATGTTGATTCATAGAGTCTTTCTAAAATTTTCTAAATCTTTCAGTTTTAGGAAATAGAGATTATGCTTTTATCACAAATGGGGAACATATACTCAAATATGAAAAAATTTAGTAAAAAAAAAAATTGACCTAATGACTTCATTTCTGATGTACAGATATATTTCTGATATACAGGCAAATCATTTATGACTAAATATTTTTAGTTTTTTGCTTTCCTTTTCTTCAAATATAACTGTATTTTTTATGAATAATGAAATCTTATCGTTTAGAAATTGGAAATTTTCAAATAGAGTATGTTTCTCATTTAGAAGGAAATGTGTAATTTGTTATTTATATTCTATTCTTTACTCAAAAACCTTCATAGAAAATATATTAGGATGGGGAGAAGAAATGGACACAAAAATTTAAGTTATAATTGTTACTTTCCATATTTCAAAATTTAATAACTGTAGCACATCTTGATTAGGTTATAAATATATGCTATTACAAACCTCCTAGAAAAAATTATCTTCTCATGTAATCATAAAAAAATATTTGTTTTAGAAATCTAAATTACTGTTTAAATGTATTCATTTTTGTCTCTTTTTAATAAGATAGTGACATTAAAAATATTAGTTCTGATCTTTAAGACATTTAATTTTAATGTCTCCTAAAAAATATATTTTTTATTCTCAAAGATAGAGATTTTTTTTTTAAATTTTTTAAGTAAATAAATATTTGCAGTAAAACTAAGGGATTGACATCCAATTGCTTAAATAATCTTAATAACTTTAAAAGTGGTTCTTTTGCTTGCAAATTATTTCTAGAATCACTTTTTGGCAGAAGCTGAATGGTTACAATTTTTGTGCCATTTATCCTATTTGTACTAAGTTTTCCTAACACAGAATTTCTATTTAAGCATTCATATATAAAACATCCTGTAGTTTTACAAAGTTGTAAAAATGATGCAATGATTGCGGCGGGTAAAGGGGGAGAGGCACCTCTAAATAATCTTTCATATTTAAATATATTCAAGTCTGTGAAAGTAAACATCTGAAGTCGCACATTCTCAATCTGTCATAAACATATTTTAAACGAACTTGTATCTCCTCATCTGCTACATCCAGTTGTAGTTTTTCCGCGATTTTCTTGAGGTTTTCAAAGGAAATGGTTTGCATATTGTGTGTATTGAATGATTGAAAGGCTTTGATCATTTGCTCCTCCGAGTCCACATCATTTAGAGCATGCACAAACATTATGTCGTATTCCTCTCGAGACAGCTCGTCTATAAATAAAGAACAAAGTTCGTTGTGTATAAATTAACGATACAAATGAAATTCATAGAAGATTTTCCTCTCATTTTACATGCTTTTAACTCGTACTGTATGTTTGTCAAATCAGTGGTACCTACGGACACTTAGGATACATGGTATATAAAAATTAATTTTGGGGTGCGAGGATGACATTTGGGAGCCCTCTGAAGGTTTAATATAAAATAATTGAGATTCGTTGTAATTTTTATGAAAATCAAATTGGGTTAGTTGAGTGGAGATGGTACTTATGTTACACCTTGGTCCAAATAATCCAGACGTAAAGAAAAGCATGAGAGTCGGAAGAACAGTTAGGACGTAAGAACTGACGAAGTGAATGTGACCTAAGCGGCAACCCTATCACGGGAAGAGAGAGCAGTGGAAACAATACAAAGAAAACGAGGAGGATGGAAGACGAGCACGAACCAGGGAAAACAGAGAAAGGAATGAGAGTCTTGGGTAATAAAGAGTGCCTTGGACCTAACACAAAAAGCACAGGAAGGAAGGGACGAGATTCATGCGAAACAGTTGGAATTTGGTCCCAAGTGTAGAGGTGAATCAACGTGTAACACAGATATTGACCAGGTGAGAACGAGTCCAAGAAATATGACGCCTATTATTGGCAATATAACCCAACTCCTGGTAGCAATTACTGTTCAACTAGGAGTACTTATTTTATACTGATTTTTTGCGGCGGATTTGGGAGTATGATATCTTAAGGAGATATTAAATTGATATTTTGAGTTACGTAATCATCACATTGGGTCAAGCTATCAGCTTTCTCATTTGGGACAATACTTTTATGGCCAAAAAGGTTAATAGTTCAGCCCTTGTCGATAGCAGAGTGAATGAGATTGTGTAGTAAGATGATAACCTTGGAGGACTTGAGTGGATGGCATTAAGAGTTTTGAGCACAGACAAGCTGTCCGTGAGGAGCCAGTAGTGTTCCTTGGTGTCAATGATTTGAGAAATTCAAACATAATGAAATAGCCTATGCCATGATGTTCGTGTTTGGGACTAGAGCAGCGATGTCTGTGCTGGTAAAGACACTGAAGGCAGCTATTGAGGCTTTCTTATCACATTTCGACACGTCTGTAGCAATAATGTTGACAAGACTGTTAGTATTTTCTGAAGTCCAGTGCTGATGACCTCGAGAAGAAACTTTTCCTTGGAAGGGGTAATCCAAAGACGTCTTAAGTCGGCTGCTGAAAGTAAGCCCATCCCGAAGGAAGAGTTGACAGATTAAAAAAGTCTTCTTCGAAAAGCACAGGGATGAGATCTATATGAGGAAGGCCAGTAGCCCTCCTAATAGCTCCATAATATATCACATCGAGCGTTTTTAGGGAACAGGCATACACCATAAGACTGCAGATAAGAGCATTAATAATGTAAATCGCATGATTGTTGTTCATAACCTGGTTGTAACTTAGCTACAATCCTCATATATTTTAATCTTTTTGAAACCTTTGTACAATGATACTGGTAAATAAAGTGTTCGTCTGGACTAAAAACAAGATCTTCATCTAGTCACTCCAAGGAACCGTGGACGATAAGGGGACAATTAAGCTCACGATGCCAGGAAAATCAATAGCAGTATATTTCTCGATAGAGATTTGCGTTAAGTACTATTGACAGAGGCAATCAAAAGAGTAATTTGGAGTCTGAATTGGGTGTGAGCAAAGTTCTTGATAACACTATAGATAACGATGTCATCTGCGTATAACTCAAAGTGAACATAATCTTCAGCGACCTCGAAAATGTCCCACAAAAAACTATGCAGAGAAAGAGATCTTAATTCTGTGATGATGTTTGTGATATGCTTGGGAGTCAACTTTCAGCTCTTTTGTAAATTAATGAACACGATGAATCTTTGGCCTGCTCAAGCCTCTAATTCTCATCCCTCCAGTTACGAGATTGTGTCGACTAAACTACTGTGCTTCCCATCCTTAGCACAAATACGGGTATTATTTTTATTTAAAGATTATTACTGTCACAAATTTGAGAGAATCAAAAACATTTCTCTAATAACTGTATTTTAGCTGTTCCACTACTAAACAGAATTTATGTTACCATTCAGAATCGGTATATTCCTGTCTAATTAGTCATTGCATAGCAAAAAATGTAATATAATGCACACAAAAAGCAATTTCATATAAAAATTAAGAAATTTTAATGAAACTTCAAAAAAAGTTTCCGGAACTTACACGTTTTATCCACGGATGATCGTTCAATAAGTTTTCTGAGTTTTGTTGCAGTTGGTTCTATGCCTAGAGCCCTGAGAGTGACCTGTATTACAGGAAAGAAAAATATTTAACAATTATTTTGTAACGTCAACACGTATTCAGGAGAACACCTGTCAAAACGCAAATTAAAATTATAAGGAAAATTAAAAAACTTTATACATTGCTCAAAAGTAAGGCGAGAAGCCCATGTTTTTAGTGACATTACGTGAATAATCGGATCTAAAACTAACGTAAATCAAAATAGGCATATTCTAAAGTGTAGCAAAAAATAGAAGTACCCAATTTCATATGAAAAGTAACACCCATGACATCAAAAAGCAGAAAGGGGATGTAATTGCGGAAATAACGATTTCGTAGAGGCTTCTTGCTTTTACTCTCTCATTCGTGAAATAAAACTGTTCAAACTTTTATTCGGAAATAGTGATTGCAACATGATAAAACAATGTGATTCACCAGAATCCACAGTTTGGTAAATTGTCAGGCGATTGGAAACTGGTCAAACGAAAACGAGTGTAGGGGAATTTGTTGAAGTAGCAAAGAGTATCTCTGCAAGACTTTGGAATTGATTTTCAGAAACAGAACGTTAGTTGTATAGCAGGGCAAAGTCTTCCGCGTGTTACCACAGCAACTGATGACCCGGTTTCTCGTGTTAACAGCTCGTTGAAATAAAGAACACAATACTACTCAGCTGCAAATGAAGTTTTTTATTTGGTAAGAAAGCAGAAGGTGTCAAGCCTAACTATCTGCAATGAGCTTCGTCACAACTGTGGGGTTCGTAGATGTTGATCTACTGAACATCAAGACTGGACGCAACTTAAGTTGAACTAAGTGCTGTCTATTGACCAGTTTCGATTTAGCCTGGAGTGGTGATAGCTGATGTATTCTGATCTGGGGGGGAGGGTAATCCGAAATAAAGCCACATTTGCACAGGAATGATCGTAATATCGATGAATTGGATTGATGGTATGCTCCGGAATCAGCATAGTTGGACGAACGGGTCTGCACCTCATTCGAAATTGCATTTTGATGGCTCAAATGTATGTAAAGAAGATACTGAGACATCATTTCGTACCGTACGTTGCATTGATGGTTCCTTCCTTTTAATGAATGATAACGCCCAAGCTCACTCAGCTCAACTAGTAGGGAACATATTTGAAACGTAAAAATTGAATGTATGGAGGGACCAACATGCTCTCTTAACTTAAATCCGATAAGCAAGTAGAAAACATGCTCGGACGACGCATTGCAGCGACACTAATGTCTGCCTCTGTTGGCTGTTCAACAGTTGGAGGGAGCACTTCTCGAAGAGTGGAGCAGGATACCCCAAAATCTCAACAACCTCATTACATGGATAGAAATCAGGTCTAAAACAGTTTTAGCCATTCGAGGGTATCACATACCCTATCAAAAACATCATCTTCAACAAGAGATTAAAGGTATCAAATTTTTCTCCTTTCAACGTTTTTTTTCTGCATAATTTTTAGGCATTAGCTTTATTACACATGATCTTTTCGTCCCATGTTATCAGTGACACATTTTAATAATTGTGTACATCCCATTTTGTGCCCATCCATAGTTATTCATACCTTTTTCTGCACTTTTGTGCTTGCTTCTTTAATTTTTTTTGCAGTGTATTTAGCAGAAAATACTTGTTACGATTTTCCACATTTTTTTACTTTATGCTTTTGGAGCTAATTTAATTAGTACACCAAGTTATTTGATTATATTTGGGATGACGTAAAACTCACCTTGACGTCTCTAATTCCTACTGTTCCTTTTGCTTTGTAATCAAGAATGGTGAAAGCCTTTTGTATATCCGAAATCATTGACTTGGAGAAATAAAGATTTAAGACTTCATTTGTTTTCGAATCTGCTACGATTTTCTGGAAAATAATTCAATCTATAAATAATGTATAAGCTCAAGTATAACTGGAAAATATTCGAAATTGTACTTGACTCTTCAATTTGTAGAATATGAAAATAGGTGGTAATACAAGTATCGATCAACTCATAGCAACATTTTATAAATACAGTAGAACCTCGGTATAACGACCCCTGTAGGACCAACATCATATGGTCGTTGTAACGAAAGGTCATTGTAACGAATTGAAAAAATAATAAAAACATTGAGCAAAGAAATGATGTAACAGTACATACCTAGAGAACACTTCTATTTATTTGTATTTCCATTACTGAATTTTTGAAAAAAAAAGTCTTTGGTTGACGCCTGTTTCAAGTATATTTGGGAATTTTTCATTATCACTGATTCCATATCTATTAGATTTTGAAGGAAATCTTCAGAATTAAACTGTCCTTCAAAATATTGACGCAAGACATTGATTGTATTGAAGGCTTCTTTTTCATTCACTTTTTCAAAAGCTTGGACGATTTCTTCTACGTCGTCGGAATCACAAATTTTATTTCCGGTATTACGGGCAATAAAATCGTCCTCATTCAAATTTTCTTCGCAGCACTGTAAAGTTTTGTCTACCGCAACAAACTCATCAAAGGATAATTGAAGATCAGGAAATTTGACACTGAGGAGCTGGGTCATTTCATTACTGTCTGGAGTGTCATCTACCTAACACATCAATATCGTATGTGACGAAAGGGTCCTTTTAAGCAGACACAAAGAGAGGAGTACAAGTTTATTGAAGTTGCACCACAGCACAACAATTTTAAAACAGCCCACTTGCTCGTGAGTTCTGCAGTCTAAAATTGGCCGTCGCTCTAATGAAAAATAATATGCTTGGGGTCATTGTAATGATTCAAAATTAACATTATTCCTATGGTAAAATAATTGCGACTTTTTAAAATGGTCGTTCTAACGAAGGGGTAGTTGTATCGTGGGGTAGAGAAAAAGAGGTTCTACTGTAATAGTATTTATATTGCACTAGCCTTCGGTTGGGCATGTTTCTTTAAAAATTTAAATTAATTTTTAAAATATATTAAACCAGCAGTTTAAAGAATTTCCAAAATAAAACAGCTCAGATTCAAGAAACGAATAATACATTTTATTTTAATTTTCTTCATAAGCTTAACACTATCTTAGGTGATTTATCTTTCCACTTAGATAAAGGTTTCGTTTTTCTTGGTTTGGAGCGCTACGGTCTTCCACTGGTTTTGCTACATGAAGAATAATGACACCTAGACCTACTGCTTAATGCTGATTCCGAACGGCTACAAACACCCGAAACCGTGAACTCCTGTGCCGAAGAGCAGCGCTCTACCATTTGGCTATCGTTTGGCCTTAGATAAAGGAAAATTAATTACTTTCTTGCGCACTTATTTATAGAGAATCATGGTACAAATAAAAATAAAATTATCAAGGCTTGGTCTAACCAAAGATAATCATAACTGTGCTAGATTTATGTAGTAAATAAGCGGTGATTAGCTCTAATCGATTTTCGTGAGATTGGTCCAAAGAACGGGGCAAAAATACAATGAAAATTGCGCTTAATGTTCTATATGATCACTCAGTTACCACAACAACAGAAGAGATTTTCATTTGAAAAAAAAATGACAAAATCGAAATTAAAGAAAAAAAATAAAATATTTAAAATTAAAATTCACCGAGTAATTCTCGTCAAAAAGTCATTAAACTTGTATTATTTTAAAGAACCTTTTAAACATTATCTCTTGAATTGAGTCACTTGAAAGATTAAATTATATCTTAATTATTTGAGCTCTTAATTTTAAATATATATCAGATGCTGCCAAAATATAGTCGCCAAACCTAATTTAGAATTAATACAATAAAATTGTCGTCTAAAAATTAGGTAAATTAAAATGGCATAACTGAATTCAAAATAAAAGAAATAATCCAAATTAAAATTGTTAAAATAAGACAAGTAAATATGGTCAAATACCAAGTAAAATTAGGATACATGAAAACACATTTTACACGCTATTAGATAAACGAAATAATTTAAAAGATTTTAAATATTTTAGCAATTATTACAATTTTTTTATGTTGATTGTTTTCAGCTTATTGCAAAACTTTTTTTTTAACTGTAGACTTTAGTCATAAATCAAATTTTTCTGTAGAATAACCGAGATCTAAACTAGCTTATAATGAAAAGTATTACCTTTAAAACTTCTTTTTCAATATTACCCAAATTCAAGAAATATTCGTTTAAATCTAAGAAAATAGTTTTATTATCACGTTTAACCCACATTTTGAATCAGGTAAATGAAAATAATGATTTTTTAAATTTGTAATATTTGCTTAATTTTACTTTAAAATGTTGTTCATTATTGAAAAGTATTTCTATTGAAAATATTTATAACTATTGCCACTAGTTTCTGGCTATCTTATTTTTAAATATTATATGTTTTGGAGACCAATGAATCTGCAAATAGTATAGTATATCCGTAAACAATAAGGCGATTTCACGCAGTAGGGCAAATCTCAATTTATGACAATTCTGGCTGTTTCAAACGGAAAGGCAGTTTATTGTTTGTCTATTGGCTGTTGTAAACCTGAAAATGAATGGGAAAGACATTATAGTAGTTCGTGAAGTTGCGACAAATTGCTCTATTGATAGTTTCTTAGTTTGGTTTGGTTTAGAGAACCATGGAATGCTGGTGGCAGAGTAATTACCGTTGCCCTCCATTCTGCTAATTAATTGTATATAGCTAGAAAATTGAAATCTTTTCTCTGCAAAGGTTGTCAATTTTCGTCGTCTTAGAGTAGGTGTTTTTGTCAAGTTATTGTCTCACTCTAACTGCATATTTTAAATTCAAGTTTTTATTTAACTTTGCTTTATATTCCTCGAGTTTATCTACAGCCTCAATTGCCAAAAAGATATCTAGTGTCTTTGTTCTTCAGAACATTTGTTTCAGGATAAGAGTCCTAAGTTATTTATTGTCTAAGAATGTTCCTGTAGCTCATTTCCTGAGTTTTCTTGAGTTGCTTGTTTGCCCATTTTTTATATGAAATCTGTTAACAGTTCTAGAACTGTTTCTATTACCAGAACAACTGAGTATGGTGACTAATACTAGACTCAAGACTCGAGTTGGTGTTACATAGGCATCTGTTTTTTTTACGGCGGCCGAAGACTGACACATCGAGAGAGGGTGGACAAGCCCTGTTCCAGGGAGGTGAAAATTCAACAGGAGGGGGCGAGGGATGCCACCCTCGCCCACGCCAGCTGCAGAGAAGGACATTTTTCCCGAGGAGTCGAAAGCTTGACCAAGTGGGGGGATTCCACCCCGGCCCCCACGAAGAGGAAGGGGGATGCCCGCTCGGAACGACGGAGAACGGACATTCTTCTGGAAAGAGCTGAGACCGAGAGAGGTGCTTTCCGCTCGGCACAATTTGTTTTTTTTTCTCGTTCTTATTTCAGCCATGTTCATGAGTAAGATGTTGAGTGTAAATATGTTTTAACAGAATTTATAATAATAAATGTATAGTCAAGGATTTTGTTGCTGCAGTAATTAATTGGCGGACAGTTAAGCATATCAGCGAACCCAAGATACCTGCTCCAGTAACAATAGGCGAGCAGGTACAGAAACGAGGCGTGCAGACATCAGAAAGTGTAGCCGTGGGCGAGCGAGACGCCCCTTCCTTTTTTACAGTGACTGGTCTATTTCTTTTGTAAAAGAAACAAAAGTTCATCTCTGGGGTCATTTAATTATTGTCTCCCTTTTTCGATTAATGCTACCGTAGTTATTTCTTTCATTTGCTGGCATTCTGGGTTTACTCGAATGAATCCAGAATTCCAGCAAAGTATCTATATATATAGATATATACATGGAGTAAATCCAGGAAGAACCTAGCAGTGCAGAAAAAGAACTATAGTTCTTTTTTCTGGACTGGTATGTGTGGTGAAAGGCAAGCACATTATTATTCATAACGTAGGCGGCGGTAAGCAAAAGGAGCCAGGGAGCAGATGCGTTTTCTGAAATAAGTTATGATTCAAAAGCTCTAAAGATGATAGGGATTTGAGAATGTAAAACTACGAAATTAAAATTGTCCGTATTTTTAACATAAAACGATTGTCTGCACCCAATATCTAATCCTTTTTTATTGATAGTCAATTTAAATGAAAATACACTTGTCCAGCCTTTCCTAATATGTTAAATTTGAATGTGCACCAATGTTTAGATTATTCTATTTAGAGAGATTATTTTGTAACAAATGTACATTTGATCGCTAGGTTTGGTTTGGTTTTGGAGCGCTACGGTCTACTTTTTTGCAACACGAGGGCTAATTAACACAAACAAAAAAACGAAGACTATAACATTTGTCTTTAAACTTATTTTAATCATAATGCCAGCAGCAACGTGCGGCCATCACTCACAAAAAGTTCTCCTTCATAAACTAAAAAACAAAAAGTGTTGCCACGAAAATGCAACTAAATTACACTACAAAAATAAAACATAGCACACGGAGCATAAAACATAACAGTACAAAATGTAACACATAGTTCGAGGATAAGCAACAAAACAAAATACAAAACATTAAATGATTCAAACACTAATGAAACTGGGACTTACTGCTTAAAACCGATTCCAAACGGCTACGAACATCCATGCCATAGTGGGATTCGAATCCACAAACTCCGGTTCCGAAGGCCAGCTCCCTAACCATTCGACCATCGTTCGGCTTTTGATCGCTAGGAAAATACTACATATGATTGACTTTTGTGCAACCATGCTTTGTTCTTCTGTTTCAACAAAGCTAATTGTAATCTAACTAGAAAAACTATTGGCAGAAATTTGTGACAAATACAACTTAAATTTACAATCGTAAGAAGAGTGGCTCGATTTGAGTTCTTATAGATTACTTAGAAATGGAAAAAATTTCTTTTGATTAACAACATTCTTTATTTAGTAATTTCTCCCCTCCCTATTCTTAAAAGAATTGAACTTACATGCATAAAACTGCTTCAAATGTTTGATTACTTTAAAAATTATTTGTTACAAATCTTTAACGCTAATCACGTATTTTCTCTAGATGCTTACGCTTTTATAAGTGATAATGTAGTCTCGCAACTTTCGAATCACTGCAATTAAACCCAAGAGTTCAGCAAAGATCAGCGTATAGTTTTTCACCCTTTTGTCCAATAAATAAAAAAAATTGAACCGTTCGAACATGCATATTTCACGACTACAAACAGATTTTAATTTTTTTATTACTTCATTTTGTATTTCTTTTGCTTTTTAGTGTTAAACTATTTTGTGTATAATGTTAATTTTTTCCTTCGAATTTAACCACAACCAAAACTAAATATGCAAATTTCGGATTATTTTAATATCGACTAATAGAAAATCGTGCTAAAAATTGTGCCAAAGTGATAAAGCTTTATAATAATATGCTTTATGTACGGAGATAAGGAGCGCTAACACTCTAGTGACTCTAAAAGCAATCGTGTCCATGGGTGTGATGCTAATATTCCTGTTATTAATCACTTAGAATGAAGAAATCACTGTGATCACAGTGTCACTTTGAATCTATAGTTTGTAAACACCTATATTACATTTTAAGATAAATGTATACAATCCTATCCTATTATACAATAAATGAATACTTATTCAATATTGTTTTGCTTTGATTTTAGTTATTTTATTTAAATTTAGAAAATATCAAAATGACCGAGAGAACTCTTTTTCAGCGATTAAGACAGAAGAACTCTTTTAAATATGGATTACCTTTCATGGTAGTTTCTGATGTTGATAATATAAATTTTAGAAGCATAATGTATTAAAATTTTCATTTCGTAATAGCTATGTGTCCTACTTTAGTTTATTTGAGTTTATGTTACATAGTGTGTGAAAATTATTTTTTCTTAAAGTTCTATTCACTTTTGTATTGTAGCTTTTCCTCTTCATTGGATCCCACGGTGTATCGTATTTTGCATCCCTTCGTTATGAATTTAGAAGAAATCATTTGGTATGATATATTATGTTTTGTTGCGTGTGAAAGTACATAATGTAAATAACAGGTTTTTTTTTTTAAATCAGCATATTAAGTGTTATTCCTATTGTTAAAATTTCTATAAATGTGTTTAAGATTGAAGTAGGTTTCTCTCATCGTATCACTAATTTCATTTATTTCCTTTATTAATAAACTTTTATTTAATTTGATTGTAAATAACACATGAATTAGAGTACTTATAATATTAATAGAATTAATGCTGGGGACCATATTATTTTTTTTACCAAAATCTAGTCTTTCAGTTTTGTTTGTAGAACTAAGTACTCACATATAGTTGTGCTTCTTATATTTGCATAGCGAGCACAACTTGTACCTGGAATACTATAAATTTTTGTAACACTACTTTCACAAAAAGCATATAATATTATATAACTTAAACCTGGAATACAATAAGTTTTTGTATCATCACTTCCTCAAAAAACATATAGGGGAGACCGGGGTAAAATGGACCACGGGGTAAAATGGACCATCCCCTATTATTTATTTTATTTATTAATTTTAATGTTTAATACTTTGATACATAGATGACAGCACTGCAGTCTTGAAAATGAATGTGTATTTGTGTGTTTAGCTGACAATTTAGCCATTTTATTCTTGAAAGTTGATTTGTGGTAGTCAGAAGTAAATATTTTCATCATAATATATCTTCTTCTCTTATTTAAGAATTGAGATTTGGAGGATTTAACTTCTCACAATAAAGAGCTAAGATGATGTATTATTATATTTAATGTAGCTAAAACAATTTAATATAAGATTAGTTCTTTTTTTCTGACACTTTTTGTCAGAATTACACATGGGGTAAAATGGACCACAAGAACCTGGGGTAAAATGGACCATGATCCATTTTCCAGGTTGTGTTATTTTTTATTTCTGTAATGCTTTCTAAATTGATTTTATCTATAATACTTTAAAAAACATGCAGGATTTAAAGTAACAGATATATGGCAATTCAATGAAAATGTCTTTGAGGATATCCAATATCTCTCATCATATGTGACTGATCAACCGTCACCAGATTTTGAATTAACATATACAGCTGATCGTCAACCAAGCATAGGTAATCAGCAACCAAATACATCACAATCAGTACAAAGTGAAAATCATCAGTTGAAAACAGTATAACCTTTCGAATTATGCCCCTTGGCAAAAGCTAGCATGAGCAAGACAACAAAGAAATGAAAGAAGTGTGCATCAAAAATTCTAACTGATACACCAGTGAAAACGATGATTGAAAAAATGTCAAAGAGAAGGAAGAGAAAAAATTAAAACAGAAAAATGCTGCTTTAGTTAAAGATAAGAAGAATTTAGAAAAAATGTTAGTCTTAACTAAGCAGAAAAATGATAAAACTGTGAATTTTAAAGCAAATAAAGAAAATTTATGTGGATCAGAAAGTTCGAGTGATTCGGAAAATATGTCTGTTTATAATGATACACAACACAGAGATAAAGAAAGCAATTCACAGCATGATGCTAATTCTGATAATGAATTAAAAGTTTGCAAGTATGTTTTTGTTAAATTTTTGACAAAAAAGAAAGTGGTTCATTTGGTTAGTTTAATAACAGGAAAAAATGATGAAGATTATGCTCTAGTGAAATTTATAAGGCAAAAACCTAATCAAAATGTGTTCATTTTCCCTGACAATGTTGATGAATTGCTCGAAAATGTTCAAGATATTATGATAAGTCTTCCAGATTCTACTGCTTCTCAAGAAAATAGCAGACTTTCAGTAACACACAAATCTTTTGGTGTATCATTCAGTAACTTCAATCTTCGCTAATATTATGCTTTATGTGTACAGATTGAAGCTACAGAAAATAAACATAATACATTTTATGTTTTGTACTATTAAATAATGTACTACATTTGAGTTATCTGTAGAAATTTTTTGCGGTCCATTTTACCCCGGGGTCGGGGTAAAATGGTCCACTTTGTCACTTGCTATTAAAAAATTTATAATAAAAAAAGTATTTATAATAATTGGTTTTGACTGAGTGTAATATAAAGCCTAATATATATGCAATATGCATATATATTTTCAGATTAAAAAAATCATTAGTTTGAGAGCAAATACTCAAAATTCACAAAAGTGGACCATTTTACCCCGGTTTCCCCTACTAGTATAATATACGGGCAATTCTCCTGTAAAAGGTATATTTTAAAGGTTTTGTTTCTTACAAAACTTAAAAAATAAATATTACAATATTGGTTATACTGACTCATTTTTTATATCACTATCCTCTTTTATCAAAAATATTATTAGCAGAGCAGTTCGACAAACATAAAACTGAAATAATAATTTTTTTTAAATCTTAAAAAGAATATAATTGTCATTCATTTGTTTTTTTTTATGTTCTGTATCCTAATTTAATAGACACAATGGATTATATTTGTTTTTTTTAAAGGAATTTATATCACCAAAGTCACATCAATATAAAATAATTTTACTTCATAATTGCTATTTAACAGTTCTTAAAACTAAAATATCTGAAATTTTTAATGATATTTTTTTAAAGAAGAAAACAACCCCATTATATACATTTGTTCAAATGTATGTATACATCAAGGATATATATTTTACATTGTTGGTATATGGGAAAATGTTTCATTTTAGTGAAAACAAATAATGCAGGAAGGCACAGTAAAATATTACGAAAACAGTAATAGCATTTGTATTACTAAAAAGTATTAATATTAATTACAATAAATAGACTTTCAATTACATATTCAATAAATTATATATATATATATATATATATATATATATATATATATCGTTTAGAATAAGTCTAAAAATTTATTGAACCTCTTGATATCAAAAATTTTGTAAAATTGTGATGATACAGGATAATGCACATTATCTCTTTAATTGGTAACGTGGGATCATCCAGAAAATCTTATCTCCTGATATTGATGCATGTAAGATACCACAATATTACCTTTCTCTCTCTTTTCCACTCTACCTGCATACCACTAGTTATTGCAACAAACTTCTTTTTATCCACCTTCAGTAATATCTCTTGTATATTTTTTACAAAAAGTATTTTGTTAATTTGTAAGTGAATTGATTGTTTCAGTTTAATCATAAGTAATGCATGACAATGTTCAAAAGATGTAGATGATCAACAGACAGATTATTCCAAGTTATCTATCATAAATTTATAATGCTTAGAACATTATTTAATTTATCTGGAGTTATTTTATTGTTCCATTTCAATTTCTGATGCATCAATTTTAAATATATCAACACTGATATTTGTCTCATTTAAAAATGCAAGAAAAAGATTTTGTGAAACTAGCATAACAGCTCTTGATTTCAGCTGTCCAACAACTCCATCAATTGCACTTTTTCCATAACTGGGTTCTGATAACTTACGAGTAATACTTTTCATGTATAGTTCCTTTGCAAAATCAGTCATTAGATACAAGTTTGCTCTGTCCTTATATTTAATTATTAGATCATCACTTTGAAAATCAGTTGTTCTAATATTTGGATATGTAGCCGTTAGTCTTTTGAAATTGGCTGCATATGTGCTTTATTTCTGCTCTGTTGTGCTTCAGGCTGTTCTTGAGAGTTGTAAATTTTTGGCACTGCTGTGCTTGTTCCTTACTACCTGACTTTGTTTCTAATGCTTTAAAACTGCTCAAGTTATAAAGGTAAAAGAGTATATAACCCCAGTATGTATAGTTATTGCCCCTTTGAGGTACCAAAATGGACACAAGATTTCAGCCACATATTTTCATTCATAGTTTTCAGAGAAATCTACCACAGCCAAAACTGTTCGAGTAGCTGTTTCAAGAATAATTGTTGGTGACGTACATTATACATATGAATTAAAAAAGAAAATATATTCTTTTGTGCCTTAGATAACTGGTCTTCTACAATATATATGATTTGTTCTTTTAGAATAAGAAAATTATCATATTTTTGGCATTTATTTTTTCAGATCTGCTACTTTTTTTTCATGGCAAAGTAATGCTATTTTTTCTTTTATGATCACTATAGATAAGTAACTTTTCATCTGGTGATTTCATTATTGTGTCATTGAATTAAAACCAAAAATAAAGGGATTAATTATAACTCATAAAAGCATGTGAGATTAACATGTGTGCATTTTTAATCATTAAATTCACTTTTTTGCCTTATGTATACAGAAGAAAATAAAAATAGATTTCTATGATTTGATTAATTTATTTGAGGTTTGAATTGAGTCTTTTTTCAGCTACTGTTTTCATAATATAATATAATCATTAGAATATAATTAACCTCATTACTTGCTATTTGGTCAGAATTAGCTACAAGTTATCCTACTATCTCTATATTATTTTCAATATTCCATTATATTAAAATCAGAATTATATCTTTATTTACATTTCAATATACTGAATTTCACCATTACATTTAAAATGTGCTTTGGCCAAACACATTCAACACTGTTTTATCTGCTAAATATTGGCATATTTTCATCTTATATCTATTGATTTATTTTTTATAGTATTAATTGTTATTGATGGCAACTTATATATATAAAAGAGGATTCCAAATTATATTTAATTGGATTAATGTCTGGTAAATTTGGAGGCCAAGACATGACTTGAAAGTCACCGAAATGTTCCTCCAACCACTCCCTGGGGATTTGACCCTTATGACATGGTGCAGTATCCTGTTAGTAAACACCATTCTCCCAGAAATACTGTGTAATGAATGCTCCAAGAAGTTGCCTACACCGTAATACCCCGCCACTGGCTTGTCTCCATCCAGCTGTGCATATGGAAGCCAGTGTTTCATTTGGAAATTGACATTCACACATGCCCATCAATGTGATGAACCAGAAAATGTGATTTTTTGAACCTTTTTCCAAATGTCCAATTCTGATGCTTCTTGGCCCATTGCAGACTCAACTGGTGATGATGGTGAATGCTGTCAGTGCAGGGACATGCTTTGGCCTCTGACTGCGTAGGCCCATATGCAGCAATGTACGCTGCACAGTGTGTTGAGACACACTGTCTAGGTCTCTACTGTTCTAGCTAGTGATAATTTCGGCTGTTGTAGCTCTTTGTCACAGTAAATAATGCATAGCAATCTCCTCTAGAATCAATGTGCAATGGATGACACACTGCTGACTGGCATTTTGTTTCACCATCCATACTCCACTTTTGCTATGTGCTCACAACAATTGCATATGAACAGCCCATTATGCCACACATGCTGTTTCTGATATTGATGTTTCCAGTCACCAAGTTATAACAACTTGACTTTTGTCAAAGTCCAATAAATTAGCTGCTTTTCCCATTATGTCAGTAATCGTGCTATGTTTGGAAAGACAATGCATAACTGCTTTATATACTCCAATATCAGCTGGGTCCAACAAATAGTTTTGTTCCTGGGTGAGCTCATTGTTTTAAATGAAGGGTGGTTATAATGTAATGGTTCTCCAGTGTGTGTATGTGTGTATATATATATATATAGAGAGAGAGAGAGACAGAGAGAGAGAGAGAGTCAAACCTGTCTATCTCGAATCTCTTGGGAGTTAAAAAAAAATTCGGGATAAACAGGTTTCGAGATATACAGGTTTTATGAAAATAGACTAAGAAAATTTCTTTACACAATACAAAAGATTGAAAATTTGAAGTACTTTTAGATTTATTTACATGCACGATTATTTTTCATTGTTTTGCAACCCTTTTCGAAGTTCTTTTGTATGATATCTTTGTTTTTCATGATAGTAAAAATAGTACTGGGTGGAATTCCAAATTTAGCGGCGACTACGCTTTTCTTCATAGAAGGGTTTTCCTTCAAAAATGACAGAATTTCCATTTTTTTCGATAGTTAAAACATTCAATTTTCTTTTAACACCTGCCATTTTTAGCTCTAAAATTGAGGCAGCAAGATGCGAGATGATACTTTAGTCATTAGGCTATAGACTGAGAACCAGTTCTATTTCCAAAGAGAAATTTTTCCCGTCTCCTATTCCCCCTCCTCAATCCCAATTCCCTATTATTCCAGAACAGAGAACCCGGTTTTGGTACAATTCCCACCCATTCCCTGACCAAATAACCCTCCGAGAGAGAAAACTAGAAGTGTAATTCCTGGAAATGGGAACTTGTGCGGTTGTCAACGCAATAAGGCTCTAAACTGGAATGTTGTGTTTCTTACGAAAATTCGAGATAGACAGGTTTGGGAAAAAATAATTTGAGATAGGTTTGGAAAGTACGTTAAATTTTTATTGAAAATGTAGGGAAATTGAAAAAATTCGACATAGACAGGTTTGACTGTATACATATATATATATATATAGAGAGAGAAAGATGTGTAATTTTAACGTTTTTAAATCTATGTAATGATTAAATATTCTGTACTGATTTTGAAATATGAAGTATTGGTAATCAATCTTCTGGTGTTCTCATACTTTTTATGTACAGAAAGACAAATCAATAAAATTTGTATCTTTCTGACCTTTTTATATTATACCAGTATTTACTTTTTTAATGCAGATAAAGATTCATTTTTCTGTTTACCTTTATACTTTATGAGGATTCTAATTAATTGCTTATTTAGTAGATCATGGATATATCAAGTTTAATAAGATTCATAATTTGAATAACATTATCTGTTTTATAAAGACATCTTAAAATTAGATGAAGAGTAGATTAATGATATGTAATGATATGTATGACTAATGGTTTCTTTTTAGCAGTTTTAATAGTTTACTTATGGTTAAACTACAATTTTTTTTGTGATTAAAATATATAGAGAAAAATATTTACAAGGTTATTTATAAAGATAACTATAAATAATGACCTTAGTTTTTAAAATTCTTTCTTTTATTCTATTTTTTATAATCTGATATACCATTATTAATTTTTTAAAAATATAAATAATTCATTAAAAAGAATATTCATGTTTTGCTTGAGCTTAAATGATTGAAGAAAAGGGAGCACAATTTTGTTTCAAGAGCATGACTCTGTATTTCAAAGAATTCTGTAATTTTATATAAAAACTCTTAATTTATATTTCACAATCTTTTTAAAATTATTTTATAAGAAAAGTACTATTAAAAATAAAAAAAATTTAACTAATATCCAGAAAAAATATGTACATATCAGAAAAACAGCAAATAGTAGCAATAATATAATATCAGAAGAGAAAAAATTAGATTGTTTTAATGTACAATCAATTTTGTTTTTTTAGGAAAAGAATAGAATTGGGAAACAAAAACAAAATCAATTTTACAATAAAAAACATAATATAAAAAATTATAATATGTAAATATACAAATAAAAAAAGGATATGCAGGGGGACAAAAGAAAAACAGAAATTAAATAATAAAGATAAATATATATATAAAGAAATAGATATAAAAAATTAAATTTAATAAAACAATCATAAAAGGAAGAAAATCCATAGGAAGCAGAAAAGATACAAAGATAAAGAAGAATTATTTAGAAGAAAAAACATATAATAAGATTAAAAAAATAAAATTTTTTAAAGAATAAAAAAAAATAGATAGATAAGATAGATTAATTTTATTAAAAGAATAAAGAAATTACTAATTAAATAATAGAATCAGAGAATATTTGGGAGGAGTAAAAATAAAGATAATAAAATAGAAAAATCTTTTAGAATAATATAAAAATAAATTAAAATAATTTAAAAATATAAATTATTTATACTAATTGAAGCTTAGCACAATTTTGTTTCAAGAGCATGACTCTGTATTTCAAAGAATTCTGTAATTTTATATAAAAACTCTTAATTTATATTTCACAATCTTTTTAAAATTATTTTATAAGTCCAAAGTACCTAAATTTCTTATTCTGTACTATTAGTTGTAAAAAATTATAAAATATAATTTCACTTTCATGATAAGGTAAATGTTGATTATGTACATATCAGACATTATTTGCAATCATAGTAGCATACTTTTATGTAGAATTTGTGTTAAAAATTTTATTAGATTTATTTTTAATGTACATTATTAATTTTGTCAGTTTTAGGATCATCTGCATTAGGAAAATGAATTATGAACATGTGTACTTGTGTAACAAAATTTTTATCAATATCTTTTTGCTATTTACTCTTGTTTAAAATGACATAGACAATTAAAAATCTTTTCTATACAATATAGAAATAAAAGATAGGGGGATGCAGGGGTACTTGCCCAAACTAAAGCATAAAACACACACACACACATATATATATATATATATATATATATATATATATATATATATATATAATTATAATTTAAATGTAATAATCAGTTAATGTTATGGGAAATCTAATTTCAGCTGAAGGAAGAAAATCTGGCAAAGTTAGGAATAGAAAAGAAGAGAGTTTCTTTAGAAGAAGAATATGAAGTAAAAATAAAATTATTTGTTATAATAATCATGCTTTTGGAATCAATAAATATTTTATTATTAATTGATTGAAATTTTTATTTTTAACAGAAAATAAAGAAACTTGATATTAATGCATGGGAGAATATCAGAGGTCCAAGACCTTGGGAGGAGTCTCAAGAAAATCAACAGAAGAAATCATAATAGCATCTGTGTAGAAATTGTATAAAAATAATAAAGTAGATTTATTTAAATATATAAATTATTTATATAATCTAGGCCTAGCCCTTAATGCAACTATTATAAAATCTTACAGCTTGACCATTATTATTTGTATGAATAGAATGTTAATTTTGATCTAACTTTTGAGATAACTTTCAATTCATACTTATTTAAATAACTGAAACGTTATGTTACTTAACCCATCATTACATTCAGTAAAAAATGGTATTATGCATGAAGGGATCTCATACCCAGAGGTTTTTTTATTTTCTACCATGAAAACAATGGAGCTAAAAGTAGAAAAGAGAGCAAAATACATTTATAAACATATTTAAAAGTACAATTTGTA
>CM063508.1:6937947-7056232 GCA_032207245.1 Pardosa pseudoannulata | reverse complement strand
CTTAAGTTCGAGTTAAATCCAGCTTACCAAAAATGAAATAAATAAATTAATAACAAAAATATATCCAAAAAAAGGAAAATGAAAACACATGAAAAAATCACGACATCTGCTTTTTAATGTTATTTGACCGATCTCATGTTCACTGCGCACGTCGAAGCTATCAACAGAAATTGTACCTCCCAAAGAAAACGGGTCTTAGATTATTTTACTTAGACTGTACTAAATAACTAACAATGCTAACAAATCATTAACAAATGTAAGAAAAATGTGAAAATTATTTTAATTATATAGAGGGTGCTAGAAAAAGCACACTGGAAATGTTAGAGTTACGATTCCTTTTCGAGCTGGAACAATTAAGTTCTTTTTCCATTATAGTTGGCCTAACAATTGATTAATTTTGATTAATGTGACTTGTTATCTATTCTTAGATATGTTTTGATGAAATTGAATTATCTTCGATCTGAACCACGGACCTTTTAAATAATGTAAATAGATTCTTTTTGCATTAAAACCATCGGATTCGAATCTTCGCATCTTATTGGAAATCGCTACAAAAAGTTTAGAATTATTATATATTATTGATGAAATTACAAATAAGAGAGAAAAAAAACCTTTTAGGTGCATTTTGTTATTTATTTACTTATTTTCTGCTATGCTATTCATTTAATAAAACTTTAAATAAATATATGATGTATACTTTTTTTACTATTATTATTATTACTATTACTGTTACAATTAAAACTGATATTACTTCTACTATTATCATAATTATTGATACAATTATTATTAGTATTGTTATCTATTACTATTATTATAATTATTAATACAATTATTATTAGAATTATTATCCATTACTATTATTATTACTATTATATTACTATTAAAACTAACATTACTGCTACTATTATTATAACTATTAATACAATTATAGTTATTATAATCTTTATTATTATTTTATAATCTATAACAATTATTATTATTCTTTTATTATCTATTACTATTATTATAATTATTAGTATTATATTATTATTTTACTATCTATTACTGTTATTTTTATTATAATTATTACTATTATTATAATTATTAATACAATTATTATTAGAATTATTATCTATTACTATTATTAGTATTGTTATCTATTACTATTATTACTATTACTATTATTGTTACAACTAAAACTAATATAACTATTACTATTATTATAATTATTAATACAATTATTATTAGAATTATTATCTATTACTATAATTATTACTATTATATTACTATTAAAACTAACATTACTGTTACTATTATTATAACTATTAATACAATTATAGTTATTATAATCTTTATTATTATTTTATATTCTATAACAATTATTATTATTCTTTTATTATCTATTACTATTATTATAATTATTAGTATTATATTATTATTTTATTATCTATTACCATTATTATTATCATAATTATTAATACAATTATTATTAGAATTATTATCTATTACTATTATTATTACTATTATTATCTATTAATATTATTATTACTATTATATTATTATTAAAACTAACATTATTGTTACTATTATTATAACTATTAATACAATTATACTTATTATAATCCTTATTGTTATTTTATAATCTATAACAATTATTATTATTCTTTTATTATCTATTACTATTATTATAATTATTAGTATTATATTATTATTATTTCATTATCTATTACCATTATTATTATAATTATAATTATTATTATTATTATTATTGATTCCTTGTCAATTATATGAAGCAGTCCTATGAGATTTAATACTAAGCTTTTATGCATTGTTCTAATTTTACTCTACTCTGAATCTAGTGGGAAACCATATTAGAAGGAGGCGGTTAATAGCCCAGAACCGGCTCTAACTGGATTGATAGGCAACGAAATGGAACAGATCAAAGATATTTGGCGACAATTCGAAAGAACAATTTTTCTCCTTTCAGCCCGCGATTTAAATGTGAGATCGCTGCTATTACAGTTATATTCTGCGTAGAGTAAGTGTTGCATTTTAACAGTAAATGCTACTAAGAGGACAATAACATTATTCGGTTAGCACAAAGCTTCCTCTATGCATACAAAAAAATTTGCATTACTTCGCTTTTATCCTCAGAGTTACTCCAGTGAATGACTGATTACGGTGGCAATAAAAGGATGGCGTAGAGAAAAAGTAGACCAAAAGCATAAATGGAATAGCCTACCCACCATCTGATAACTCATAGCGATAAAAACCCGTAATCCAAACACTCAACTGGTCTATGCGGCTTTTTTAAGCCATTAGAAATATTTTGCATTTCCCCTACCTTAGCCAATGCAGCTGGATATATAGACAGATATTTCTGTATTCTGAGAAACTGTTACTCATTTAGCACCACCCAAAAACACGTGTAGCTTAAAAATGCTGCAGACAAGAGTAACAATGCCCCCGTTGAGTCACCGTAATTTAGAAGCAGGGACCAAGCAAAATCCCCCCAGGTTTCGCCTGCCACCTCCAGAGGCATTGTTTCAACTTGGAAGACATTGCAATCCTGAACCTATTTTACGTGTCCCATCCGCCATTAATGAACATAGAGGATATTTGGAAGTCTCGAGGCTCGAACTCACAACTTCGAAGAGTCCGACGACTGTGACTATAACGGCTTGTATTGAAACGCTTTTATGACATTGAAAAAAGAAGAAAAAAGGATTCAGAACATAATTTTCTTTGATAAGAACACAAAATTACGACAAGAAAAAATGTGAATTAACTTCATGTAAAGCAAATATTGCTACATAAATACATAACGTACATTTACAGTAACGGACGTAATACAGAAAAATATAAACACTAACCTTGAGAGATGAGCATCTTTTGGAAGAGAATAAACAATTTGGCTGAACGGTAAAAGATCCGTCTTCTGCACACGTGAAATTTCGCCGCAGCTTTCTCTCGATTCTATGAATATTTACCAGGAGACCGGTTGGATTTCCCCTGCTGTTGCTTGGCGAAATGTTAAACGCCACAGCAAAATACTAATCACGATTTTTCGTCGACGAAATTTTTATGTTCTGGAGGGGGAATTCCATCCTATTCGAGAGTTTGTTAGCAAGCAAAACACCCATTTCCTCTCATTCTTCTCTGAAAAGAGGTTTTATTTTTCTTATAAATTAACGTAACTGATGAGTTAAAGAGTTTATTTTCTTTTAAATACTTATACATATTCTTAAAAATAGTTTTAGATAAGCGTCTTGTACTTACGTCCACTGCAATACAAGAAGTATTTGAGGGAGTAAATATTACTGTCGAATATTTATACATATATATGCAACAGTCAAAGACCTGCAGATCCTAAAAATATTTGTGGAATGAATCGTTCCTGAACTAAATAGATAAAAAAGTTGTTAACCTTCATTTTACTTCTGTCAATCTATTGCTGTTTAACATTGACATTGTTCAACTTTAGGGTGTAAATTCACTGTAAATAAGCTCGTCAAAGCAAGTAGTAATGTTTGCAATATTCTATACAAAAGACATAAGCTGTTAAAAAATATTAATTAAAAAATTGGAAATACATAAAATATTGGCTGTTCTGACGATTCTTACTTTTTAACTAGTCAAATGGAAAGTAGCCTACTTAACTAAAGTTTACTATTAAAATCATCAAAATGATTCAAGTTTGCAAAATAAAATTATATCATTAATATACACGTAATTTTTTTATTCTTTAAGATCGCAAGTAAGTCGGAAGTAAAAGTACGAGTTATTTTAACTCTTGAGTAGAATGCAGTAATAAAATATTTAAATCGGGTAGAGCAATATATTGTTATTTTTATTCTTACTGCGATGAAAACTTTTAATTTTTATGAGTTAAATATAAATAATTCGTTGTCTAACTTTGTATAGAATAAAAAGAACTTAAATAAAAAATATGGGTTATTTCAAATCTTGCTTAGAATATTGCAATAAAAAATTTAAATCGAGTGAAATATAAATCGTTATTTTTATTCTAACCACAATTAAAACTTTAATTTTTATTTGTCAAATCGAAATATTTTGATGTCTTACTTTATATGGAATCTGTAATTGATTAAACAATCTCGAAACTTATTTATTCCGAAGCAGATAATTCAAAAACAGAATATAAAATAGAATAAGTTTGAAAATAGGTATAAAAAAGGGTAATCAATTTTAAATTATAAAAATAGACTGGAAAATTATTTATGTTGTACTTTCTTTTGTGATAAATTCTTACAAAGTTTAGTTTGAAATAAGAATTTAAATTTAATGTAACTTATAGAATTGAATTATATCAAAATATTTATGCTGTAAAGGAGTTTTTGAAAAATATTACAAAACTTTCGATTTTGGAGATGTCTACAAACCATCGTAAGATGACATAGCTAGTGTTTCAATCTTACTACCAGCTGCATCCATGAACTAAACACTTTTCTATGTGAGCTGCATCATAGCAATAAATAAGATAAACAATGGGAATACACACGGAAACGCTAAATCATCATTACGGACCAGTCTGTCTTTTAACTTTATTTTCTCTTACAATCTCTTGGCGAAATTCTGAGCTAATTGAGTTTAATTAGACCTCGTAAAGCAAAGCTTTGACAATTAAGCTCAAAACCAAAACCAAGCTAGTATAAATTCCTGACTGTCAAACTTTGTATTTTTGGTCGAATTCTGCCATTTTAAAAATTCAAATTTAATAACAGACCCAAGGTACAACTGGTTGATTATGATAAAGTGGTTTCATATAGGTTCATAAATTAGCGCAGCTAAAAGACGAATATTTTTTGTATGATTGTTTTCACTTGTTTTCTTAAACAAAGAACAAAAACATGATTAACTGAAATAGTTTTCTTTCCTATGAAACTACCTTTGGGAAAAATTTACCTCTGATATCTCCCGGTATTTATTTATTTTATTCATTTATTATTACTATTTAATTTTAAAATAATCTAAAGTTTATTTCAGATGCAATCATGTGCATCTGTTCTGAGAACATTTATTTTCCTGCCTAAATTTATAGGTGGGCATAGTTAATTTATATATTTCATAAATTGCCCTTGGCTTCTTTTTTTTTTAGGAAAATTATAATTAGATATTTCTTAAACTGTTTTTAACTATCACCTCTGAACACTGATCATTGGAGGGTCAGCTTTATTCTGTAACAAATTGGTAGAAAATATGGACGTCACATTTGTAACTTGTACCCGTTAACGTGCAAAATTCATTGTTATCAATAGGTATACAAATGTCACTTTATTACAGACACTTAAAATAAGAGAAAAGTCACCTTGTTTTTGAATTATATCTGTGAATGCTGTCTTATACACTGACTTATTTTTTTTCCTATATTCACCTTCTTTTCGAATATTTTTACTTCTTAACGATGGCGGACGAAGATTCTAACCTTGACGTGTTTACCTGTTCTTATTTAAAAATTCTGTAATAACTTATTTTATAACTTTTCCTTTCTAAAAATTCAGGCAATAGATTCTGTCGTGGAAAATTTCGCATTTAACTCTTAAGTATTATACGATAATGTAGTTTTATGTCATTTTAATCTTTTTATATAAATAGAACTTAAAAGTCTTTGAACTTCTACGTTGCAAGCAGAATCCTTGTGACAGTTAAGGATCAAAAAACAGACTCATTTCCACATTTAAATTTCTTATCGAAGGAAAAAGAAAAGAAAACTCAAAAGGACGAAATTCATCTCATTTTTTTCCACCTAAATGTTGCTTTAGTTTAATGTTCGATTCGTGTTTGTAAACTAACAGACACATGGTAATCGAATGATAATATTTACCTTCCCAACAATGGCCAAGTGAAATTTAAGGAGCAAGATCAGTGCCGGATTAACTATTAGAAAGAGCAGGCAATGCCTATGGGCTCTGCGACACATATAACAACTATATATAATATAGGCATACAACATATCATTTATATTGTAACGTATCCGGTCCATGTTTTAGGTGACACAATGAAGAAGCGGGTGTTTCTTGAATAAATGATTTATTTACACATCACAGCTATATACACATTCCTCTATATACAATACAAATACTGTTCACAAGGATGTCAAACACTAGACGTACACCTAAATAGAGACGTATGAAAAAGGATCCCTGCCGAATGGTTTAGTAACAGACGGAAGATAACAATTCAGTAGCTTCGTGTAAAAGTTCTCGGTAGTAATTATGTAGGCAGTACACTCAATTAGACGAGAGTTTGAAGTAGCAATTGGTATCTTCGAAGAAGATAAAACAAAGTCCAAATTCCTAAGAGAAATACACGTTCAATCCTGAAGAAGATCAAATTTAAAAAAAAAAAAAAAAAAAACAGGCACAAGGTATCGTTATCAATCTCAGAAAGAGATAAATCCCAAGATGGGATTTTCGCTAAGAAAAAATCTCCGATGAAGAGACTGGTCAAGGCGACCTTCGAAATAGCTGGTTGATAGCTAACTCCTACACAAGTGATGCCAAGGTGGGATTATCGCTAAGGAAACTCTCCGAGAGAGAGATTGGTCAATTCGACCTCCGTATTATCTGGTTGCTAGCTAACTCTACTTCTCTAAAAAAGTTTTTTCTCTCTTCTATTTCTAGGGGAGAGGCCTCTAAGAGAGGGGGCCTCACCCACAATTTCATTATTGGGTCATCTGGCGGTGACCTCACCTTCAACCAACTGGATTGGTCTGGGCTAGACATTCACCGGCCGCAAACCCAGAAGTCTCTAGAATTCTTGTCAGCGAAGATCCAATGTCGCAGCATTCCTCTGTAGTTCTGGCTATCAGTCTGGTCGCCCGGTTGCCTGGTCTGTTGTTTCGCTCCTGTAGAACATAAACGTCTAGACATCGTGGTGCCGGGGAAAACAACCCCTTTGTATCCACATAAGCGAAGTTCATTTCTCGAAGCAAAGTTCTTTGATGTAGACACACCGTTAAATCATGCCGTTACAATATATACATATATTACACCATTTATACATATATATATATATATATATGTATATATATATATATATATATATGTATATATATAATATGTATATATATATGTATATATATATATATATATATATATTTATTCATCGTTAGAACAGGACAACGTCTGTCAAGTCATGTAGTACACACACACACACACACACACACACATATATATATATATATACATATATATATTTATATATATATGCATATATATATACATATATACATAATATATACACACACACACACATATATATATATATATATATATATATATATATATATATATAGAGAGAGAGAGAGAGAGAGAGAGAGAGAGAGATATAATATAGATAGATAATAACGAATTTTATGAAACATTTTACGTGTCTTGGAATCAAAATGACTTCAATAGATGTTTTAATCATGGGGCTGGTATCATTAACGTCGCTTAGCGGCTAACCGCGATTAACCTATGGCGCCATCCAATGGTGAGACGCAATTCTCCGTTTAAACAGAGATTAATCGCGGTTAGCCGTTAACCCTTTAGAGGACAGTGGTTTCACAACGAAACCTCTTGTTAAACATTTTTTTTCTCTAATTTTTAGAGAAATATGAATGAGTTTTTTTTTTTTCGATTTTTTTATGTTTTTGACTTTTAAAACTTACAATAGATGATAGTACTGCATTTAATTTATTTTTTCTTTTTTTCTGAATTTAATCTATTTTTCTTTTTGTATTTATATTTTCTGTACCTGGAAAGTTAGTAATTCGATTTTTTTTTCGCTTATGACCCCACACAAAAATATCTTTTCCAACAACACTTATAAATTGTTAAACTATTTATTTATTATACTTTTTTAAGAACACTTATTTATTGTTCTTCCAATATAATTAAAATTTTTAAAAGTATTGTGTTCACGCTATACATGAGGGTGGTTTTGTCAGTTAACCCCTCTCAATCCCTCCTATCGTATCCTCTAAGGCAAACCCTTCTAAAGACTGGATTAAAAATTTTGAATCCCCTATATAATAATAGCCTAAGTTGTTTGTCCGCGAATTTCTGAAGCGGTTGTGCCTGGAATGGATACAGGAATCCATATTGGAATTTTCATGAGTTAGGGTTAGCAAACTTGAAAGCGAGTTCGAAATCCACCCCATCCCCTGTGTTCGAGCTTTTAATTCAATTATTACAAGCCTTATTCTCCCTCTTATTCTATACGAAATTTATTCTTAATAGGATGGCAAAGGCTGAGAGTAATATTTAAATTTCTGGACTGTTTCTACTTCAACCTTCATATACTCTAATTAGTTCACTCACAACTTGCAGGCGTAGTAAGTTTGGTAGAATGTCCGCACACTTAATCGTCGTACTTCTCGGGTTGACGATTCTATCCCCAACGCAGCCAATTTTTTTAATGTCTAATAAATTTAACATTTTCTGCTTTTTCTTTTAAATTCTTATTCCGAAAGTTGTTTTATTATTTTTAAAATAATTATTATTATTATTTTTTAATATTATTTTTATTTTATTAAATTCACGTATTGCTTTACGGATGTGGCTGGCCACATAAACATTTCATGTTGTGTATCCTTAAACTTTCTTCTCGTAATAATAGCCTAAGTTTATCTGCCCGTCTGTCCTTGAAGTTATGAAGCTGTTGGACCTGGAATGGATAAAGCATCCATATTGGATTTTTGACGAGTTAGGGTTTGCAAAATTCAAAGCGAGTAAAGTTTATCTTTTCCTAAACTATAGATCCGATTCTGAAGTAAATTGGTATGAATAAGCTTCGTATCACAGCGAAAAATACTGTCCTCTTTAAAACGTTCGAAATCCACCCCGTTCCATTTTCGAGCGTTTAATGCCATTATATCAAGCCCCATTTTAAGAGCAAGAGATTAAATTTATCAATTTATCACATAATAAATAGGTAAAAATAACAATTTTTTCTAACATTATGACTTTATTCCTTTAACCATCTCATTTAATCATTTCTTATTTTAAATTATTTAAATATTTTCTGCATTATTTCCATACTTTTTATCACTAAACTTAGATATTACATAAATAATTTTCTTTTTTATTTGACTTAAATAATAGATTAAGTACATATGTGATAATTTTAATCGATCATTTTTGTTGAAAGGTAATTCTCAGCCAAAAAAAACAAACCTTTTTTTTTACCTGCCCCGTAGGGTTCTTTACAATTCTGGAAAATTAAAAATTTTACTAATCCCATCATATAACGGGCTATGTGCTATTTTATAAGGCTTATAGATAATATTTATAAAGTAATTTCATTAAATTCCAAAGAATTTATGTAGGTGACCTTTAAAGGGTTAAACGACTTTGGTGAGGCCTGTCCTAAATCGATCAAAAACTTGTTGTATTGTCGATTGTGATGCGTCAGATCTGGACTCGTAACTATCCTATGCGTAGAAGCGAATTACACCTCCAAATCCAACCTGCTTTTCTTTTTACAACTGTTTTTACATAATTGACGTTGACTAGTCCCACTTATTTTATCGGATTTCACAATATATTAATGTGGCAGTTCGGTTTGTCGTTCAAAAGCCTATTGCAACGTCGATCTAGACACGTAACTATCCTACACGTAGTAGCGAATTACACTTCCAACCTGCGTGTTTTATTTATTTTATTGCAGTAATAGAATTTCACAGAATACCAATGTGATACCGTGGTTAATCGATAAAAGTCTCTTTGCATCGTCGAACGTGACACGTCATACTAGACACGTAGCTATCCTATACGTAGAAGCGAATTACAATTCCTTTCCAACCCCAACCTGCTTTCGTTTTTATCGGTTTTCCCGATAAGCTTGTTTTACTCTATACCTCTCTCACTGTAGTTATGCATTGTAAACCAACTACGCATGCAAGGATAGAAACAAGGACGTATTTATAGATGGTGGAGGGGGGGGGGTCTGAACCCTTTTAAGAATATTTCAACATATACATTCTAAGATTTTTTTAACTTATTAAATTTTATGTACATTATTGTTTTTAGTACAAGTGTTGAAAAATAGTTTTCAACCATGAAAAGAATAAAAACATTTATTCGCTATGGTCAATAAGAGGTTGCAAAATTTAACATTACTTAACTATGAATGAGGTTTGAACAAACTGGTCTTAAAAGCTAGTTACTACTTTTAAGCGGTAGCTTATAAATTATTGATTATGCTACATAGTGTTCAAATTTGTTCTCAAACATGGTATGTAATTTTCTAGAAGAAAAATAAAAGGATATGACGTAATTCCTTTCTCAATATAATGCTTTTATTTTCATAAAATTAATTTAGTTTAAATTTATCTAATAAATACTGGAACGTAAATTTAATATGCTCCAGTATTATTAGGTAAATATACGCTTAGTAAAAACTTAAAACTTAAATTAAACATAGTATTATAATGACTCATCTACACTATGTTCCACTGCAAGCCATTACCACTGAGTGGAGGGGTATGGCTTATCGTGGTCGGCGGTGGCAGACAATAAAAGGGCCTTGGTAGAGCATGAGTTCGGAAGCGATTTTTCTGTAAACATCAAAGACAACCAGCATGCGCTACTAAAGTGCGCAGTAGATACAGGGTGCTTCCACGCGCTCGGCTCATTTAGTAGCCCAGTGTGGATGCAATCCATGAACCATCGTACAAAGGTCGCCTTCAGGACGAGCAGTACAGTGGTCAATAAGAGCCATAGTGTTATGTAGCCTCCACACTATGGACAATTGTTCACCATTCCAGTGCTGGCCCTGATGGCGACCTTGAGCACGGGTTGCAATCACACACTGGGCCACTAGTGAGCAGAGCGCGTGTATGTATCCATAGAATCTACTGAGCACTTTGGTAGCGCATGCTGGTTGTCTTTGATTTTTGGAGAAAAACCGCTTCCGAAGCCATCCTCCGCCAAGGCCATTTTATCGTCTGCCATCTTCGACCTCGATCAGCCATACCTCCAGACCGTGGTAATGGATTGCAGTGGACCGTATTGTGGAGGGGCCTTGAAGGAGACATAACAAACAGAAGAATAGCCCTCTATCGGCTGCAGACAAAATCACTCCGCAAGTCTCCATTCAAAGATGCAGCAGTCGAACAATGGTCGAATGGTTAGGGAGCTGATCTTTGGTGTCGAAATTCAGGGGTTCGAATCCCACTGTGACATGGCTGTTTGTAGCCGTTCGGAATCGTCTTTAAGCAGTAAATTCCAATTTCATTAGCCCTCTTACCGCAAAGAAGTAGACCTTAGCTCTCCAAATTAAACCAAACCAAACTGTTTTGTACCTTTTTTTTTCTCACTAGATTTTAAATATATTATTGGTGATAGCCGATGTCTGTCATTATTTAAAATCACTTTATCACAGTGTAGTATTTTCTACCAATACAAATATAAATACAGTATATATACAGAATATTACGGGTAGCATTATCAATGTTTCTTCTTCAGTCATAACAAACACTCAGCATCTGTTTAAATGTTTGACTTGTGTATATTTCTTGCTTCATCATAACAGTTTATGATGAATAATTTTAAATTTTTTTACAAAATGTTAATATCTGTCGAAATAAATTACTTTTGTACTACAATTTTCTAAAATATTTTTATTTTAGGCATATTGTGTCATGCTATAATGACTCAAAACAAGCTTTAAAAAATATCAGTTGTAATTTTTTTTCGATGTGCCATTAAACCGCTATATAAAGTTGGTAAAAAAACCGAATTATGTAACACGGAACTCCTTAATCTTTGGAAGAAAACCTAGTTGCACCGTCGATCGTTACACGTGAAATCTAGACACATAACTAAGATCTTACGCGTCGTAGAAAATTACACTTCCAACCTGCTTTCGTTTTTATCTGCTTTCCCGATAAGCTTGTTTTACTCTACCACCTCTGCCTCGTTATAGTCTTTCACTGTAATCCAGCCATGCGTGGGAATGATGCATTCTGCTTAATCCGGATTTTTTATCGCTTTGGCCGAATCGGTGCGCAGTTGTCACTTCGTACCAAGAGAGATTCGGTGACACAGCACACTATTACGTGCATTGTGCTATAATTCTGGACACTGTTAAGAAAGTTTAGAGTCTATGGATGAGTCGTAAAAAAAACTGAATCAATTATATGTTTCATTAAGGTCTCATCTCGCTTCAACATGTAGTACTAGTTATGATTCTACGGTGCTCGTATTTCACGGGCGGATATCATACCCATGGAGTAGAAACATTTTAAAGTCAGTCAAAAACACATTCAGCTAAATGACGAAAGTTAGGAATACTAATAAAGCGATTTCATGCAGTAGGACACATTTCAACTTATGATAAATCTGGCTTTATTTTCAAACGAAAAGGTAGTTTATTGCTAGTCTATTGGCTGTTGTAAACATGAAAATGAATGGTAAGAGCATTATAGTAGTTCGTGACGTTGCGACAAATTGCTCTATAGCACACATTTAATAAAGATTAAAATTACAGATATACATCGAGACATGTTAGCTCGCAACACAGAATCACAGTCCATAGCGAGAGTTTGAGAGCAATTTGTCGCAACGTCACGAACTACTAATGTCCTTCCCAATCATTTTCATGTCTACAACAGCCAATAGACAAACAATAAATTGCCCTTCCGTTTGAAACTAAAGCCAAAATTGTCATAAGTTGAGATTTGCCCTACTGCGTAGCACATCTCAGTTTAAGACAATTCTGGCTTTAGTTTCAAACGGTAGGGCAGTTTATTGTTTGTCTATTGGCTGTTATAAATGGTTGAAAATAATGTCTATTGGCTGTTGTTGAATGGGAAGGGCATTATAGTAGTTCATGTGTTTGCGACAAATTGCTCTATTGTTTTCTGCTTTGGTGCCTCCATCTGGCGGTTTCAGTCAATGTACTGTGTTCACTGCCAGCATCCGAGAAGGCCACGGAGTATGCGCGTCCGTTGCCGCAATTCCCTTCCGTTTACTGGTGAAGAATGTGCAATTTCTTGTGTTGTAGTGAAAAATTTTTAACCAATTTATTTTAAACTAAGTTGATTTGTAAAAGGACCTTTAATCGGCTGAAAAATGTTTCGCTGTCACATGAGAAATCTGCGTATTCTTCAATGGGGAAAAGAACAGAATTTGCTGCTTTTTCAAGAGTAAATGGCCGAATTTTAAGGTCATAATAAATCCCATCATTCTGAATGTACTAAGGAGCAGAAACACATAATTTTAGGGCGTAATTTTGAATAACTTGAAGGCTCTTTAGATGTTTTAGAGAGGCAGTTCCTCATATAGGACAACCATAAGTTAATATGGGTCTGATGTAATTTTTGTATAACAGTAACTTCGTTTTAGTGTACGAGCGACTTCTAGAGGAGAAATGTGGTTTAAGAGTATTGCAGCCTTCTTTTTTCGAACTATGTTCTCAATATGAAGCCTTCAAGTTCATTTAGAATTTAAGCTTTTCCCAACATTTTTTGGCTCCCGCACCACTTGGCTGTACATCATACTTAATTGTACCGCTTTGTAAAAATGATTGCATTCCATGAAATTTGTAATTGCGAGTGCGTTTAATTATTTGCATTATACATTTTACAGGGTGACCATATTCACATCACATAGTAAGACAAATTACACTGAAACACGCTTAGACGTCATGCCATATACAAACTCACTGTAACACACACACACACACACACACACACACATATATATATATATATATATATATATATATATATATATATATATATATATATATATATATATATATGTATGTGTGTGTGTGTGTGTGTAAATGTGTGTGTGTTTAAAGTTTATATTTATCTACTATTTTGCTATATTTCGTTTATTAATAAATGGTTTTAATAAAAACACAAAATTATAAAAAAAACAATTAATTTAACTTTATAATATTTTTACTTAATTTTTTATCTCCGCCATTATTAATTATTTTTCATGTACCAGCAACTTGTGTAGCACCAATGGTATGCGTACCACAGGTTAAGAAACGCTAATCTAAGTTACACCTACGTATTTATAAGAATTTTCCCAAGGTATATCTTCATTATATAATTTAAAATTATTGCGTTTCTTGAAATAAGCGACAATTTTAGGAGTTAAAATAAGGGCAGCACATTTAGCTGGATTTACCTTAATGCGCCAACAGGTAAGCCAATGTTCTTAAATTTTGAGGGAATTTCGAATGGCATAGAAAGCGTTATGTGTTTATTTTTTTCGGACGAGGTTGACTGTATCATCTGCATAGAGCCACAGAGGATCAGATAGCCGGATTTACATGAAAAAAGGCCCTTTCGTCTCCCAGTTATAAGTTTGTAAATTACATGAAAGATAATAAAATATTGTTTATTAGTCATATGCGTAGAATTTCTATTTACTTTCGATTCAGTGTTTACTGTTATTAGAATTGTACCGAGGTACTTTCCCACGGTGATCTGCACGTGCATGCACAGCTGTGGGAGGATTTTCCTAGAGGAATTTAGGACCCCAATTATTCACGTCAAGTTTAGGGACCCCTGCTGAAAAGGTATAGATCACGGAATGGCAGCGTAACGGTCAAGCTCGCACAAAGATGTAACCGTGAGTTACGGGAGCAGATACTAAAAAGTAATGTCATCTTTCACAAAAGGGGCTACTTTAATGAGCCCACCTGCACTCCCAAAGGGCATGCAGATGTGGGAAAATTTCCCGAAAACAAGGGATTGGAGATGAAGAAAAAAGGGGCGTTGGAACTGAGGTGAGGAGTTTGCAAACGAAGTTAAGGAGAGAAGTTGAAGTCGGGATTCGAGAGAAGTGGGACAAGAATCCACCAGCATCGACTCGTCCCGTGCTCTTGAACACCAGGACTGACTCACCGCATGAGGAAAGTCTCTACCTGTCCCTCTGCAACAACTGAAGAATGACGCATCGCATGAGAAAAGCCCCTGCCTGCTGTTCCCCTGTGCATTTAATGAAGGTAAAGATAAAATAATATTTACAGTCACTTAACTTAGGCCTCTTTTAATAATTTAACAGTGTGATAGAATTGTAATAATTATAGTGTAAGTATAAGACATGAATAATTGATGATTATGATATATGATAACCAAGGATCTATTTGTAAATGAATGTGCAGAATAAATGTCTGAATCTCAATATAAAGTATTATATTCTTTCTGTATTTTCCCCTTGTAACGAACACTGGTGTTTAGGTTGTAAGTACATTACAACAAGAATAGTGAAATTATAAATTTGCTAACATTTTGAATATAGGCCCCTCTTGATCTTCAGGCCCTAGGCTGAAGTCTAGTCAACCTATAGGAAAATCTGGCTCTGCAAATGGCATGTCATTACTATATATGTTGAACAGCTTAGGGCCAAACAGACTACCTTGAAGGACCCCACTAAAGCTTTTATTTTTATACTAAAAAATTAGCATAAAAACCTAAAATTTAATTTTTAATAATCAATAACAGTACTTTTACTTCAATAATAAAAAATAGATACAGACATAACTTTTAATTAATGAATACTTAAAACTGTAAACTTACTTGAATTTTGCTGATATTGTTCACCTTAAGAGGATAGATAGCATTACAAATTTATTTTTATAAATTTTTAACTTAGAATTTCAAAAATTTGAGCAATATAAATTGAATCATAAATTAATCATATTAAATTTTTTTTCTAAAAATACATATAGCCTAACTTTTAACAAATACTTAATACTGTAAACTTACATGAATTTTTCTGATACTTTTGTCTCGGGCAGGTGAACTTGAACTGTTATTATTTTCTTCAGCTCAAACGTTATCATTTTTTCAAGGGTTTAGCTTTTGACAAATAATAATGCATTTTCACTTTTGCATTTTTCTCTTTCTTTTCTTTTACAGTATTATTCATTCAAAAATCTTATGAGATGATATTTTTCTTATCTCAAAACTCTGAAACTCATTCAGAGTGAAGTGGAGCAAGTGCGTCATATGACATGTAAAATTCAAATTCAACCAGATATCACAAATCAGCTATTAATAACAACTTAATATTTACACTCATGTCCATAAATTATGGATAATGAAGTTCAGGCAATGAAAGAGACAAAAGCAAAACAAATTTGACTTATTTGTAAAGTCTATTTATTAAACAAAAGGTAAAGAGCAAAAAAGATGCTATATGTTTGACATAATTAATAAAAATTGCGATTTTTACTCCCTGGAGCAAATTTCAAAAAAGAATCTATTTACAGAAAACAGTATAACATGGTTAGTATGATGGTTAATACGGAGTATGTCTCCCGGACGATGCAATACAAGCGTTACAACGCCTACGCATGCTGAGTATCAGATTATCAATCTGATCTTGGGGAAAATTACACCACTCATCAAGCAATGCCCTCTGAAGTTCCGATAGACAGTTGGGAGGGGGTTGACGGGCTGCAATTCGTCGGCCAAGCATGTCCCACACATGCTCTATTGGATTCAAGTCCGGTGAGTATGCTGGCCAATCCATACGGGTGATATCCTCCGATTGAAGGCATTCGTCTACAATGTTTGCACGGTGAGGTCGGTCGTTGTCATCCCTATACAGAAATTCAGGACCCATGGCGCCCCGAAACAAACGTACATGTTGTTCCAGAATGACATCCCGATAGATGTGGCCTGTCATCGTTACACTCTGAACATGCAGGTCAGTTCTGGAATCAAGAATAATTCCTCCCCAAACGAGCCATCCTGCACCACCGTAACGGTGTCGTTCAATGGTGTTCTCTTGGTGGTAACGGGTACCTGGCGCTCTCCATATGAAAATCCGGCGAGAATCAGAATGTAAACTGAACCTGGACTCGTCGGAAAACATCACACAAGACCACTGTTGCGGTGTCCACAATGCATGCTCTCTAGCCCAACATAATCGCAGGCGACAGTGAGTTGCGGTAAGGGAACACATCTGACAAGCCTAGGAGCATATAGACCAATGTTCCCTAAGCGTCTGTACACGGTCTGCCTTGAAACTGTCGTACCGGTAGCTGAAGAGAACTGACGAGACAGGTCTGATGCTGTGCTCCGTCTGTTTCTTTTGGCAGTAATTGCCAAATACCGGTCATCATTCGGCGTAGTAACTCGGGGGCGACCTGTGCTGTAACATCTACTCACATTACCATCATGTTTGAATCGTTGCCAAAGCCTGGAGATGACACTCTGGGCGATTCCAAGTTCCTCGGATACTTCCAGCTGGGTACGTCCACATTCCAGTCGTCCAATAATTCTACCACGTAAAAAATCATCCAAATGCTTCCTTTGTGCCATAACTATGCGGTTATTGCACTGAAAGGCTTTTAAAGCGCTTGTGAACAATTTTACTTCTTTGCTACCATTCCTTATATACCCCTTTCATACACTCTCGTCATTGTGACGTACTATCCGCGCCATCTGGTGGTTTCCTGCAATTTGCATATTCTTCTTCAAGATGTGTGCGATAATTCTACAGGTGAAATTTTTATTTTAGAGCTCAATTTCTGTGTGATTCTGAATTATCCTTAATTTATGGACATGAGTGTATATTATTAAACTGAGGGTGGTGAACATCACAAAGTATTTACATAATTTATGAACTCAAAATTTCGAAAATTTGAACACATATAAACTGAATTATAAGTAAAAAAATCGTATTAATTTTTTTCTAAACAGCACTAAATATTTTTGTATAAGTCATTTTTTTATTGAATTTTCGTTAATTCTTAAAACGATCCTTGAGACTTCTTTCTTTCATAGATTCGTTAATATATATTAAAATAAAACTGGGAATCCGTTTTAGATTTCGACTTTATTTAGATTATTAAAACTCAATGTAAGTTTCGAAATCCCGGATTTTGCATGAAAATTTTACGTACAGGCGTAAAAAAAAATTTGAACAAATTACCTTTTAAATCTATATCCAAAACAATACCCATGTATGTTCGAAAGATACTTTTAAGCAATAATAAAACAAAAAGAAAAGAAAAAAATTATAAATTAACTCGCTAGGAGCATTTTAAAAATCAACAAAGTTAAAATAGAAAATATCAAAAAAATAAAAAAAAAACAAAAAATGAAAAAAAAAATTATTTGATATTTATAGTATACTAAAATGTGATTTTTATTTGTTTTCCATTATAATTATTATAATTATATTTTCTTTGTATTTATTTTGTTTAGGTATTTTTTATTGTTTATGTATATTTCCATAAATTTAAGTTAATAATTTTCGTAAACACATCGTAACCTCCACTTTCATTACAAAGTACAGGTTATTTGGACACTACAAAGTTCTTTTATAAATTGTACATATAAGTGAAGTATAAATAAATTAATAACATATAATTTTTTCTTAAATAATATTGAATAATTAATTTTTTATGGATTTCTTTATTATTTTTAAAATGCTTCTGGCTACTTGATTTTTTATTGATTCCTAAAAAAACATTTGGAAGCCTAGTGACGTCGGGATAGCGCTTCGTGCCATAGACACAGGTCCGAGGTTCGATCTTCGGGCTGAGCAAAGTTGACTCAACCTTTCATCCCTTCAGTAGGTAGATAACCTGAGGACCAAGCATGCTTGGGAACTAAATACTGGGGGGTCCGCGTAAGGTTGACCATTGAGACATATACTTCACAACCAGGGTCCTTGATCTCGAAAACAGAGCTCGGCACCGTAGACCATAACCCCATGAGGGTTGTAGTGCCAAGTTTAGTTTAAAAAACATTTACTAAACACTCTTAATATACAGGGTGGTAGTAAATTATTTAACGCATCAAAGTAAAACAATATGAGATATGTGCACTTCTATTGTTGCCATAGAAAGAAAATTTAAAACAGTTTTTTGTACTTTGGAAAGATTATGCTCATGAATGTCATCTGGGCACGTAAAATAGGTTCGTGGTTGCACTGTCCTCCTAATTCAAATGATACCTCTAGGGTGGCAAGCCAAACCTGGGGGTCTGCTCCTTGGTTCCTGCTTCTAAATTATAAGAAACCAGTGGAGTTACTCGGATCCGTAGCAATTCGTAAGCTACACGTGCTCCTTGGGTGGTGCTAAGTGATGAACATCTTCGCAGCCTTGTTTGGTATAAAAATATATGTATTATCAACTACATTGAAAAAAATATAAATAACCTTTAGATCGGCGAGTCTAATTTGTAGGGCCATTGTATTTCATGCCATTACATTAAAATATCTATTCCAACATAACGTCATCATCTAAGCTATGAACTACTTATGAAATAATAAAATACCAAAACAACAATGAAGCATCTTTTAAAACTGCAGAAAGTAAATTTGCTAAGAACTATTAAAATGGTTTTAGTGAATCCTGAATGTACGCATAAATACTCGAAATAATTTCCTATCATATACTCCTGATATATATACCAGAGGAAATGAAACAGCTGTGTATTTGTTTTTAGTATCACCGGGAAATGACGCAGTATTTTCTTTGTTCTACTTTTATTGTTTAGAGAAACAAAAAAAAGAAGTTGTATCCGTCCCAGCCAGAGTTTCAAATACTCTTATCGAGTTGATAGTATTTTTATTTATCAATTCATATGAATCTGAGAATGTGCCAAGATTTACTAAAAGAGCAACTCTCATTTCATCAAAAGCTAATAAACTCGTGTGTGATTTATTTTTCTTTGTGAGAAAATCAATTTCTAATGTCCAACCATAAACTGTAGGTTTATAAAGCATTTTTGCCGACTTTTATTGTTCAAGGAACAAACGAAAGACCAATGTGAGCAGCAGCACAACAAGTGAAAATTGTTCCCTGTGCTAGTAAAGAAAAAGATTTTTTCTTAGAGTAAATTCTATGCAAATAATCAAACTTACCCTTATGAACTTTTTGAGTATATATATTTTTGGTACAATATCGTGGTAGACATTTTGAAAACAAACAAAAAAATTTAACTATAATTACTAAGCTAAAGTAGCTAAACAATCAAATTTAAATAAACATTTTTGAGAACAATATTGAGTACATGGATATTACTGTAATTTACCTGATGATATATATTGATATATACATATAGATATTAATATTTTAATTTCAAACATATATAAAATTACAATTTTAAATGCAGGCAATATCAAACAGAAACTATTGCGTTTCTATGGCCATTTCCTAAAGAACTTCTCGTTTTATGTAAATTAACAAGTATTTTATCCAGTTTCCTGTATTTATCATGTATGAAAAGCTTTCGAATTTATAAGCAAAACATTCCCGTGTCACACTATACTATATCTGGGAGATTAATAAACTTGAGAAAGTTTTCGAAGAAATATTTTAAGGAAGGTTTTTTTTTACTTATCTGCGGATCACAGCTGCAGTGGAAAAACAATAACAGCAGGTAAAAGGGTGGACACCAAACTGAATGGTCAAATCAGAGGTGAATTTAACTACTGTGCACCTGGAAACTCACAAAACCCTCATTTTTCAAATGTAATATTATAATTATGTAAAGATTTTCAATGAACAGTTAAGCCTAATAGTACATTTATGACTGCTTATTTCCATTCATAACCACTGTCAAAAAAAAAAAAAAAAAAAAAAAAAAGGCGAAAATTAATCATATATTAGTTGAATGATATTTAATCAAATAATTTTAAAAATCTGATGTGGATCTTACATGACTTCCTTGTAAGTCTATTTTATTATATAATCTCTTTCTATTACTTCGTGTGTGATGCGTCATCAAAATTACCATTTTCCTATTCCCTTCAAGATTCAGGGGAGAATTTCGTTTCTCGTGGTAACCATGATGTCTGAGTAGAGATTAGTACTATCTAGCAAAGGTCAGTAGCTTTACTACTCATAATAATGAAACATTTTTATATACAGATATTTCATTCTAAACCGAAATTTTCAATAATTACAATACTTTCTCCACTTTATCAGGAAGTCATAAAAAGAGTAAAAGTTCAAAATTATTCTTCGAAAATAATATACTTTTTTATTTTTGCTTTCTAAAAATGACATTTGAAGGCACTGTTTCACTGCTTAAATCACATTGTTAGAACTGCCTATGAATACGTCGATATTTTTGAATGGCATGGCTGTAGATTGGTAGCATTAATGGAAGTTATATTGAAATTTTTCTTTAAAGTAAAAATTGGAATAAAAAAAATGGAGATACATATATTGATATTATAACAATCCTAAATACAAAATTCAACATTTTACGGCCATCGTTTTTCAGTTTTGCCCTGCAGTGTTAATATACGTTATATTAATATTTTTCGTTATGCAGAGTTCGGATTGCAGTCCAAAAAGGAGATGTACAATAGAGCAATTTGTCTCAACGTCACGACTAGTATAATACCCTTCCCATTCATTTTCATGTTTACAACAGCCAATAGACAACCAATAAACTGCCCTTCTGTTTGAAACAAAAGCCAGAATTGTCATAAATTGAGATGTGCCCTACTGCGTGAAATCGCCTTATTAGACGTTATAACAGGGTCATTTCACTCCAAAATACAATATAATGATTGTTGAGTTAATTCGTACAGCAATAACATTATATTTTAATTTTTTGTTATATAAATTGAATATTGCAATCAAAAGAGGCGCTGCACAACTATATGTTATAATTATCCTATGCACAAAATTTCAATTTTATTTTATTTATTTATTTTTTTTTTTTATTTAATTTTTTTTTTTTTTTTAAGGGTTGACAATTCTTACTTATGCACCACTTCGTCTATGTACGCTATATCGAAATTTTTCATTACATAGTGTGCAGACAACGATAAAAAAGGTAGGTACGCAACTAGACGTTAAAATAGTCCTAAATGGAAAATTTCATCATGTTACGACTAATCATTTTTAGGTATTATTTAAGTGACGTCATAACTAAAATCAAATTGAACTGAGCTATTAAAAATGAGTAGGAATGGCGCAATAGAAATAAAAACTGAAGTAAAATGGATGATAAAAAAAATCTGGAATATATATATATATATATATATATATATATATATATATATATATATATATGCTTATGTGGAAAAAGATTGAAAATATATTTATAATTTAAGAAATGACGATTTAAAAATAATTAAAATACCGAAAATGGAAAAATATTAAAAGTTATGCAATTTAACATAGATACACTTATTAAAAAGGCAATAATATAAAAATGGAGCAAATTTGAGAGAGAATAAATAATTTTAATGACAATAGAAATTAAAGAAAAAATAATAAAGAGCATATTTACATAGTGATGTTAATGGAATATGTTAAAATTCAAAAACTTTTGAACTAGTTAATGGAAATTTTCAAATATGTTGAAATGTAGGTAATAGGCACAAAAATGTTAAATTAATGATTAAATCCAGATATAATTTTAAAAATAGAACTTGCGGAAGATTGTCAATTACATCAACCTTCTCTTGAAAAATTTATAAAAATATTTGTGATATTTAAATGATTTGCTGATTTTAATAAAATATGTACCAATTTGTAAGTCTTAAGAAACACTTAAATTGTATATGAAAATTTTTTAATTTGTGATTTATATTGATTTTTTGAATAGCTGAAGTAGTGCCATCTATCGGCACATGAAAATTCGTTATATTGAGATTTTACGTTACATTTAGTACTGAAAAGGTTTTAATATAGAACGCGATCTTTTAGAGGCATCAATGAAGGTCTGCCCAAATCATGATGAATCTATGACAAACCGTGCGAATATATAAAAAGAACAAATAGAAACACACTCAGGTTTATTTATTAAAGTATTTTATCGAATTAAATTAAATGTAAATAGTACAATATTTTTATTTTAAAACGTATTAAATATGTATTTTCATTCCTTGTGTCTCTCTTTTTTTTTTAAATTAGTCCAAAATTTTTTCCACGCCCGCCTCAACCGATCTTAATCTGCCTCTGGGTTAAACCAAAACGAGAAAAGAAAAACTGCTATTTCTGTGTTTAAATCCGATTTTGTCCTTGTACGGAGCTTCAAGTTAAGAAAAACGGAAGGTTAAACTTTTATTAGCTACGTATCATTTTACAAGTGTGGATAGTAGCTGCTCTGATTTGGCATTTAAAAGAGACCGGTTTGTTTTTGCATTTCGAGTTGCGAAACACGATCTACTATCACAAACCAGTATTCATATATTCCTCTTAGATCATATTCAATAACTTTTACTAAATGGAATCGTAAGATTGTTTTAATTCAGCTCTAAGCTAAGTTGCAAAATAAAATGTCCTCAAAAATATTTTCTTTCATTCATTCATAAAGCTATAAGTAAATAAGCAGCGAATTTTTAATCCATTGTTTTCTCAACTCCTCTCTTCTTTTTACAATAAAGGGAAACCGGTTCGGATCATCGTATAGATAAATGTCTAGACTCGACTATTTTGAAAAGATTTGGGAATGAAATAGTTTACTTTTCCGTTAGACAACCGTATACAGGGTTGATTATAAGGAGCACTTACGATCAAGACATCACAGTAGTCTACATTTAGTTATTACATTCTATAACGTTTTTTGTGCCTCGGTAGATCAGAGGGCAAATACCTCAAAACTGTAAGGTTACGGGTTCGGAGCTCGAACCGGCCTAAGATCCGCCGTGCTCATTAAAGGTGACTGGGTCTCATAAAATATGTTGTGATCACAATGTCCTCCTAGTTCTCAAACAATAGCTCTGGAAATGGCATGCTAAATCTATGGTTATTATATTACGAGGACCTATTTGAGCAAAGTTATTCTTTCGACTTGACTGAAGAACAGGGTGTCCCCGACAGCTTGGCGATAAAGCTCTGAGCATAGGAGACATTTTCTCCTGATCTGGCCGTGCCCAAACAATTTGTATCCATCTCTCCTTGTGGAACCCATTTTTTATTTATTAAGTGCGCGTGACGCTAAATATTAGAAATAATGAACCATTAAAGGTTAACTATGGCTAATTTTTAATAATTTGGAGCTGTTGGCTTTGTATATTGTTGAGGGATTAAGTGGCTGCTTTCTCAATGGTTTTGGTTAAGAAAATGTATATAATTCTATTACAATCTACATCAAATAAAGTCGCCCAAACAGCAATGGATACATTGTTCGGATAAAATACCGTTGTGTTTTAGTAAACAGCGCCAATAATTACACCAAATTTGCCAAGGAACACCCTACTCTTCAGTAGTACGAATCTTTCATCCTACATGTGATCATTAAACGAAAGACGCACCTCTTTGCTTAATACGCGGCTCAAATCATGCTTGGTTTGTGCAAGAGGCATTAGGTTAGCCCTCGTGTTGCATAAAAAGTAAACTGTAACGCCCCAAACTAAACCAAACCAAGTGGCATTAGAAACATTTTTATTCTATATCACTTTTCTGTAATGCACTACTTACGAAAACTTTTGGAATACACTTTCTTTTCTGTTTATGTTGTAATGAAACCTACGTGATAAAACAGCAATACATTTATTCTATTTTAGAATGTCTATACTCAATTGGCAAGGTAACAAAGATGCACCAACTGACACATCAAACGAGAGAATTTATTACATTTGGAAATGATAAATCTCATATAAAGTGAATTTGAAAAAGAGATTTACCCTATTTTTCTTTGTTCCTTCGAAATATACTGGCGACATTCAGAAACCAATGTATGGGGTTCTAATATTTGTGGTCATTGAAAATTAGTTTCAAGTGTAAATCTTAATTTAAGATGTCTTAGAGGTACAACATTGACAGTGTTCTATAGCCAATCCTTAAATTGAGAATAGCTTACGTTTGAAGCGCTACGGTCTGTTTTGCTGCACAAGAACTGAGAAGGTGACCCACTGCTAAAAGCCGATTCCGAACATACATGCCAACAGCGGTATTAGACCCCGCATACGCCTTTTACCGAAGAGTAGTGTTTTACCCATTTGGCGTCTTGATATTTTTAATACTCACGGCCTCTTGGAGCTAAATGACTATCTTGCAGAACCCTATAACTTTCTCCAAAAATATAGTTACTTTATACAGTAATGAAAATGAAGAAATGACAGTACATTAAATCTAGTAGTAAGGAAAAGTGAATGTAAAACAGCTGAATTTTAAATTAGTATATAATTTTATTTATCTAAATAATTCGTACTACTAGTATCGTATATTATTACGTCTAGTGATTGGGCTGGGCTTGAATATTTTTTTTTTTACTCAAACAAATGAAATCTAAATGTATAGATGTATTTATTCTGAAGTCATATTTCATAACATACACATCTTTTCATTACACAGTGGTAAAAATACATACCTCTAAGTCCCTATTTTTAAATGTTTATGGTAGGCACATTTATTACCTCTCATTAGATCTAGAATATCTTAATTACTTCTGAAACAAAGAAAATTAATGAATATCTTTTTCTCAGAACACTTTTAACAATAAAGATTAGCTTTGAATGAAGATAACTTTCTTCTGTTCATAACCCTTTGTGCATCTTCATTCGATGTAAATTGTTTTTTAGATTGTAGTATTTTCAAAATATGCTTTATAACTATTATGCAGTACACTATATAAAGAAATAAGAAACAAAAATGTTTAATCTTGTAACAGGATCCAATTGCCATTGGTCAGCAATTTCCCACCGAAACAGAAATTAATACCAAATTAGATGTAATCCTATGATCTATTTCCTTTTATATCTCTCAATTCAAGCCATATTCTTTTAAAATATCATTGCTAAGAAAAAAAGGATCTTTTAGAGAGTAAAGCATGTTCTGATAATTTGTTCTTGTTGCCACACGTGAAAAAACAATTTTTCACATAAGTTGTTCTAAGCATCATCAAAATAACAATGACTGTGATGGTAACTTGTTACCAATGTAACTGGCACAGAATGTTTGCTGCCAACACACCTTGTTTCATAACGGCAAAGATTATTACTTGCAGCTAATAGATTTATATCATGTCTATAATGTATTAATTTAAGCTTTCTAAAAATTACTTGTGATAATTATTCTGAAGACTACTGGTATATATACCAATAAAAAGTTTTAAGATAGGGAGAGAAGCCTTATTTCATCTTCTTGCCAGCCTTAAATTGTAAAATGTAGAGATACCAAATTCTTTTTGCTATCAATCTTCAAAATACAATAAAACATACTTTGTTTCTGCCCATGGGGAGAAAAAGAGTGGCATTCTCATTTATAAAGATCCTACATTCAATGTACTTACTTGACCAAGAGATAAAATTCTACCAAAATGATTATAAAAAAATATAATCTCCCTCCTTTTTAAACCCCTTTTTTCCCCACACAGGTGAAATGATTTTTAGGCCATTTCAAACCTATACAAACATTCCCAGAGAAAAACTTTGTAATGAATTTCCAAACATGACTAAATGCACATTTAAGAGGCTATACAGTACTTTGCATTGTAGACTTATAACCTTCATATATTGACCTACTTTAATTATATTTTTTAATTAAATAATTTTATTTTTTAAATATCTATTTTACCCAAGAGATCCATCTCCATATAAGACTCAAACTTTTGAAGTATTTAATGTCTCAGTATAAACTAATGGGATGGATGGATAGTTTTTGTTTTTAAGAATTTTAGTGCTATACTTTCCCATACAAATATATAACCAGAATTTATATTCTGAGTCATGCACATTATATAGTTATAGGTTTCAGTATAGCAAACCTGTTTGAGTGTTACTAACAAATTTTTACAAGGAGATTACCTAGGATCTAATGCTTTAAAAGTTAATTTAGAACAGCTATTGCAATATAAGAATTTGGACGACAGACTTTGGTTTAAAAAAAATAAAGGTAAAAAAAAACCAGGGTTCTGTGTAAAATTCAGTTATTTTAAACAAAGCAACAAGTGCTCTTAAGGCTGTGTTTTCTTGCATTTGGGTATAATAGATTTCTGTCAGCAGCACCCTGCTCTTGGGGTAAGCCTCTGAAGAGCTACCTAGAGGTTATTTAATTCGTTCATTTCATCCTTTAAACATTGAGGTCCAAGACAGAAAAGTGTACAGATTGTTTTTTAATCCCACAAACTTCTTTCCAGTGAGGAATTAAGCATCAGGTCCTAACATAAACCTAAAATTTATACAATTCTTGAAATTCCTAATAAAGTAGAAGCTATACATTAATGATTTTACCAACAGGAGCAACTCCATATATAAAATAGTGAGGATAATGAAATTTTTGCCTATTTTTAGCTTTTTTTTGGCTTGATTCAAGAAAATATTAAGCATTACAAAAATTTATCTGACATGGAATGACACATGTTCATGAAGTTTTATTGTATTGTATATCTAAGAATAGTTGTAGTGATCTTTCTTGAAATTGTAATATCGCATATACAGATGTGAATAGAACTCTGCATGAAATTTGTGTGCATTATATGTACCGTAATTTCGCATGTATAGTCCACGGACTACATGCTGGTTGTTCTTTGCTCAAATCATCAAAATCAGAAGAAGGTGATAAAAAAGCATGTCTCACGAACAGCCATTAATCAAATGTAAGTAAAAGCAAGACTCACGAGACATCAAGAAAACATATATTGGTAATAAACCATGGAAAAAAAAAACCCTACAACCCATAAAGCAGAACAATCAGTAGTAGCAAATAGCGCAATCTCAAATTGTGTCCTGGAGTACAAGAAAATATTGATAGTCACTATTTACAGTTTCGATTGTTTTCAGAGTTCTGATTTGCGGTAATATTGATCATTCATTATATCGTTAAAGCACCGTCATAGTTTTACTGCTCATTTCAAGCTGAAGGTAATTCAGAAGGTCGAAAAGAAAGCAGTAAGAAATTGGCTCAAGCAAAGGCAAACAAAAATACGAGATAAGAGCGATCTAATAATCACGGAAAAATACAATGGCCTGCATAGAAGAGATTTACATAGCTGGGTTCTCCAACAGAGAAATGTAGGCCACTGTTTCTTATTATTTCAAATTTTAAAGGTGGAATTGAGTCTCATTGAGACTTTTCGGCACTCTACTGTACTTAGGTTTTTATTCTTAATAGTGTCATACTAAAATATATATTTTTGCACGTATAGTCCACGGATTATGCAGTAGTGCGGACTATCTGATGACTTATGAAATTTTTTAAATAAAAAATTGTGCCCACAGACAAAATAGTGGTGCAGACTATACATGGGAAATTACGGAATATATATACCCTCCACAAATTTTGTACAATGTTTGTTATGTATAAAATTTAGTACTAATCATCTTATAATTTAAGAAAAACTTCTACGGATTTTAAAAAGGAATCCCTCTAGAATGTTTGTTCTAGGCTTAATATAGTGTAAGTTGGGAGCTGCCCTCCCCTTTTATTGAAGTTCCGATCATGAGAATAAAGTGTTTGTGAAAAATTTAAAATTTCGAGAATGTACAAAATCCAATTCATCTTCAGTTTTCAGAGATTTTGTCAGAAAAAGTTTAGGAAAACATTACATTAGCTCATTCAAAATAAATATCTTTAATTTAAAAAAATAGTGTCAAACTTAACCTTCCTGTACATTTCTGTAGTCTTCTGTACAATTTTAAAATGTCATTATTTGAAAAATAATTTTGGCATAAAGTGTGAAAAAGTTTTATTACAAAACATCATGGAAAAGTAAAATTTTTCACTTCAGTGAAATACAATCTGAAATATAAAATAAACAGGGCAAAAAAATCAGCTTGACGCAAGCCCAACTTGCATCGTTTATTATATTTAACATAATTGAGCCCAGCTGTTGCATGCCAGTCTCCCACCAGCTCTATGCTGATTAGCAAATCAGGCACTAAGCCACTGTGGCTTACAACCAATGATCAAACTATGCAAATCATTCTTCAATAATGCAAAAATTGCCAGTAATTTAGTTGTTTCATGAATAGTAATCACATTTACAGCTCATACTCATTTGGCCTTTTCGAGTTGATAAAATACAAGCTTAAAAATAGTTTTATTATAGTTTCTAGTTAAATTAGGCCTTCATAAAGTACCCATATCAATAAGTATATTAATAATTTAATTTTCCAGTGCTGAGCATGATTTTCTTTATTCTCGAGCATTTCTTCAATATTTTGTGTATATTGATGAGAAGGTCAACTTAAAAAAATTGGAGATTAAAAATGGTAAATGAAATGTAGCTTTGCAAATCTTTTACATTTTAAAATATCATAAAAACCAAAGAGTATTTTCAATATTTATACATGCAAACACAATATTTTGAAAAAATATATACACACATATTTACATCCAGCTTGCATGGAATATAACTATGCAAGAAAATAAAGAAATTACAAAGCACAAGAAAATGAGGTATAAAGTAGATACAATTGATATGAATCCTGTAGAAGGAAATATACATCTGATGAGTAATGATAAATAACTTTTTAAAGATGTAAGCAACCTTCCTAATTAATCAACTCCAAAAGCAAAGAAGTATGAACGTTTAATAATTTTTCTTTTTAAATATATCCCATATACCAATAGCATAGACTACGCTTTTATGTAGTTTTGAGGTGTCAATCACTAAAGCCAAACCAAATTGATTCCATATTTTTGTGTACAAAAATTGGTCAAAGAATTCTTTTCTGAAAAAAAGAATCCAAGTATAAGGGGTCAAGTTGAAAAAGATTTTCCCGCATAAAGTGATGTCTGATGCACAGTCTTAGCACCAAGTATTAAAAAATTTATAAATCATCTAGATCAAAGTCATCTAAACCATCAGTGACCTCAAGGCTCTGGAAGTCCACTCGATATCGTAATATACCTGAAACAAAATTGAATATATTACAAAATATATCAATTAGTAGTTAAACATATGCAAATCAATTAACATTTTCTTAGTGATAATCTACTGTAGAGAAGCACTTGAATGACTAATATTTTTAACAAACTATACCAGGGGTTGGCATATTTATAATAGGACAATTGAGCAACGCACCAGGCCTATATGGACGTGAGGCCCTACAAGCTTGTTCCAGTAGCAATGGGCAAACCACTAGCACTAGGTCAACCCCCTTCAAAGAATCTGGAAGGTGCCTGTCACGTCACAGGAAAACAAAAGACAGGAGTAGCAGTCATTGAAGGAATTTGGAAGACTATTGGGTGCTCTAGAAGACCTCTTGATGATGCAAGAATTAGTGGGGGGTGGTGCAAACCACACAGGCCAAAAAGACTTGTAGCCTGATGAATTTCGCTCATTGCACTTCAGGACAGAATTCAGGTGGCCTAAAGGATGTGCAAAAAATTTTGAGAGGCTTACAGTTGCAGTCCTGGGGATTACTGATCGGAAGAGTTAAATATGATAATTGAAAGCATTTACAGAGCTACTGATACTCATATACACTGTGATATACATGGACAGAAGTTTGAAGAGCTGTAAGCCATTTGCAAGCTGCAGTCTGTCAACCTCTAACCTAGATCAATACAATATAGTTTAAGCAAATATATAATATGTGGGAGAACAAGGATCACTCACACAACCAAACTGTCGATATAACCAAAGGATTGTGAGTTCAAGGATCTAGTTAGCTAAAGATCTGCCATGTTCATAAATGGCAGATGGGACACATAAAGTAGGTTTGTGGTCTGTAGTCACAATATCTTTTAAGTTCCTACACAATACCTCTGGAGGTGGCAGGCCAATCCTGGGGGTTTTCTGCTTGGTCACTGCTTTTAAATTATGATCACCCAGCAGGGGCACAGTTACTCACATCTGTAGCATACTTAAAACTTTACATCCCCATTCTGTACATTTACAAAATGAAAGAAAATATATTTCAATTATTTTTCACAAATGGTTCAAACATGCAAAAGGTTTTACATTGCTACCTAATTTTAATTTACAGGAAAATTTTAGAAAACATTTCTAAACCTTACATGAAAACTATTGAACTGACAAAGTGTATATTAACTTTAAGCATTTGCAACATTACACATATTTTAAATAAATGTTTCAGAAGACAAAAAGAACATTGTCTCTAGACATTTTATTCTTTCGAGCAGTGGTCTGGAACCTCGAGTTTGTGGACCACTAAAATCTTAATTACCACGAAAATTACACCACACCACAAGCCAACAGAGAATAACCACTGATCTAGTAACTGAATAAACTCAAGTACTGTTACAAAAAAAAAAAAAAAAAAAAAAAAAAAAAGGAGTATTGTATTGACTTACCACCAATTCCTCCGAAGCCCTTCACAAACTGTGATCCTTCTTGAGATCGATCAGTAATAATTTCAAGAGTAGCTCCTATATAAATAAACACCTTTAGACTGATATACTTAAGTCAATTATTAGACTTCAAATAGTAAGTTTAATTTATTTAGAAGCCATAATTTTTTGATTAAATATATATTAATATAATCTAAAAATTGATATTTAACCCATTAATGCCCAAATAATTACTGTCAAATATATTTTAATGAATATAGTAAATAAAACCTGGATAGTAGAAGAATTACAGAATTTAAATTTGGATTTTAAAAGCTTGTTTTTATAAGTAATCTGTGATTTAAAATAAAACAGGGAGCTATATATAAAAGAAAACAATACTGTAAAGCTTTAATGCACATATAGACTAGCCATAGTTGCCAATATTACAAATTTGAAAATATTAAATTTTATATACTAAATATGCAAAATAAAAATCTAGGCTGAAAATACATTCACAAGTTAATATATATATATATATATATATATTTACCTTTTATACAATTATGTTTCCATATGAGCCAATAAAACTTTTTGTATTACAGTCAATAGTCTCAAATGAAATCTCATTTAAAAAATGCACTTGACAAAAATCTGTATATATGACAAGATCTAGAAGAGCATTGCTTAAAAATGCTTCTAATTACAACATGAATATTTTGTTGAGTCTGTTTAAAACAGTCCTCATGTTTTGTTTTAACATAACATATGATCTAAATTTTTATTGTGGATGGAATTTCTAAACTGAGTTTGTTTTGTGTATACTGCAAAATATCCTCACATTTTGCATTGTTTAGTATTATTAGATTGTCTGTCTGTATTCAACTTCTCTGCAATGCAGATTATAGGTGGTAATTTTTTGTTTTTTCAACAGATTTTTTTTTTAAACTCAAAATTGTGTGGTTGTTTTCACATGCAATTAATTTTACAGTGTGATCCAAATCCATACAATGTAAAAGAGCCAAACTGTACAAGTTGGTAGATACATGCAGTTATTCGCAATGATTTTAGACAATGTCCCTATTAAAAAAGTAATTTTTTGTGAGGCTCTAAAATGTCAACACTAATGACATAACTACAAATAGCAGATATTTAAAATTTTGTAAGATTGCGTATGGGATTAACACCAACTTGCACTAAAAATGAAAAATTGCTTGAAGAAAACAAAAATTCTACAAGCTAGTTTTTAACAGTCCCTTAAAAGCGAAACTAGATCAAATATTAGTGTCCAGTTCATGATTTAAAATTTTCTCAGTTTGAATAAACAAATCAAAGACAAATTTTATTCAAGTGAAAACTTATTGAAATTAATCTAATTTATTATAAGCATTCTTTTGTTTCTCTACTATTAAATTGCTAAAAGCAATTTCTACTTTAAAATACATTGTGTCAGTAATTTATGCATATATGGATTAATTTTAATATATTTAAATCTAAAATTTTATGCTGATATACATTAAGTTTCTAAATTGTATTAAATCGGCAAATTTAAGAATAGAATAAGAATTCTGAAAACGGAAACAGAATTTCAATATATATGAAAAAAAAAATTCTTTTTAAATTCAGTTCAATTTAATGTAAGTTTTTTTTTTTTTTAAGTAACATTACAGCTAAACTATAACAGGAAAAAAAGGGAAGAGAGAAACTTAAGTTACTTTCTATAAAACTGATTACTCAAATTGTATCAAACAACATACCAAAACTTTTATAGTTGTTAGCTAGCCATTCTAAGAGAGGCACTGAGTCAACAAGTTCTAATTCTACTCCAGTCTGAAAACAGAAATATAAACATTCTGAAATATGTCTCAATTTACAAAAGAATAGTAAAAATCAAAATTGCATAATATAATCCTAAACTGAAAATTAACAAATTTTACATATTTACTACAAAATATTAAATTGGAATATATCTAGTAATGTATATTTGAACAAAACATGCAATGCACTTTGTGTGAATGATTTGTTACCCAAACCTTAAAGCCTTTAATTCTCAATAAAAACCTTGATATCAAGTTTGTGATATTGTAATTTTCAATTTTTTCAAGCAGGTACTACAATTTACTGTGCTGTGTTAACTATGTGAAAGCCAGTAAACATACATCATTCATAAGAGTAGAGCTCTTCCATCATATATGCCAATTCAGATTAATATACATAAATATTATGAAATGAATATTTTTTTTTATCCATTACAAACTTAAGATTACCATGCTGCATAAAGTTTGGTTTAGAGTGCTACAGTCTACTATATTGCAACAGGAGGCCTAGTGAGATTGGGACCAACTGCTTAAAGCCAATTCTGACCAGCTATGAACATCCATACCATAGTGGGATTTGAACCACAAACTTCAGTACTGAAGATCAGCACCCTAATTAATTGGTTATGCTGCAAAAAGTGAAGTCATTAGGCTCTGAAAGAAAACAGCAAAATATGGAAGGAAAAGAGGGGTATTTACTCATTTTGTCTTTGGCACTTTACAGCTAAAACTTATTACTTTCACTTATATAGAGCCATGAAAGCAAAAGGGAGTCAGGCAATCAGTAAGAATATATCACATGAAGGATGCTAAGAATAAAAACTCTATATAAGATTAGTTGAGCTTAACAGAAATTAACTTCATAATCTCATAGTTGCCAGCATTAAAAGAGAAAAAATTCACCATAGGTTTAGATATAGAATCATCAGAAATTTATTTTAGAATAACTATAATTAAGTTGGTCAGTTAATTTGAAAATATATACACACACACATATACTGCAATATCTTACAAAGTACTGTAAATTTGTTGTTTTGAAGTATTGCTCTTGATGAATCTGCACTAAGAGAAACATTTCCATAGGATAAAGTTTTTTATTCCTATCAAATTTTATCAAACCAAAAATATTTGAATATTTAATTAATGAAATTAATGTAACATTTGCTTAGCAGCCTCCAATGCCTAGATGCCTAAATTGAGACAAGACCAATTTTCACATCTACTGAGATTGTAACTATTAAGAAATTGAGGAGGAAGTTATTAACACAATAAGTTAAAACATATTTCTGTATTCATATTTTCTTTCACTTCAACAGCAAAACAAAGTTCACTGCAGAATATTATATTTAAACTGAAAAGAAACCCAGATTTTATGATACAAGTTTGAATACAAGGATAAAATAAAAGATTGTTTTCTTAAAGCACAAAGATTATTATACTATAAGCATAAATAAGTATTTTTAAGAATAAGATGTCTGAATGTAAAATATTACCTCACGATCTGTAAAATGAGTTTTGTCCTTTTCTTGTTCTGGTGTTAGATGTAGAACTTTTTCTTCTATAAAATTAAAAATATTCTTTAACATTTCATCTTAAAAACAATAAATATTAAAAAACAATTAAATTACAATAGAAAACTTAACATAACTGTCACCATATACATAGGCAATATACAAATTTAATAAAATTCTTTTAAATTAAAAAAAAAGTTGCATATAATTCAAAACTAAGCACCTAAGAATACATCAGGTGTCTAATGCAGCAAATGTCTGATTTCGTGAAAATGATATTTACACATAACACATACCAGTATGTTTTCTGTTGTAATAAAGCTAATGTAATAGCACTAAATCTCTTGCCTACATTTAAGCAAAACGCAGATTTTGACACCAGTTTAACAAGAAGTGCAAATGAAAGGTACAGAAATTCATTTAATTTTGCTTTATTGGTCAGCATATCAATATATATGACAAAATAAGTATGATTGCTTTCTACACAAACCATGTTGTTTGCTGAAGTTCCCAAATTTTGTACAGACAGTTTTCATACCTCCTCCCCTCCAAAAAATGTCAATTAAAATCTTGTCTGTTTACCCTATCATATATCTCAATATAACATTAATACTGCAGAAGGTAATACATGAGTTACTTTCATATTGTGCCAAGTAAAAAAATATTTAGCTAGTTCATAATTTAACAAACAATAGCAGAAAATAAAATTGTTTAAAATGCTTAAAATATTCTTTAAGATATAAATAGAAAAAAATCAAAATCCATCTAAATACTTGTATATGTGTATAAATATACGTGTGTGTGTGTGTGTGTGAGAGAGAGAGATGTACATGACAAATACATAGAGGGAAGTTTTATTGATGTGAAGGTCTTCATAATTTATTGCCAAATTTTGGTACTTTATTCTGTAACCATTCACATCTTCTGGTGAATTAACACTGAAGAACATTGTACATTTATTTTCATTTTGTGAAAATTGTATAATTGAATGTGATAATAGATAATAAAGAAATATAATTGGCTTGTGCAGTTGATTCTCAGAGTTATACATACAAAACAAAAAGTTAAAGCTCAGACTAATTTTAGCACTGCAATTTAAATTAAAAAAAAAAAAAAAAAACTCACCATCTGTAGCATGGTTTTTTAGAACATATCTTACAATGTCTAAATTCTCCCATGCAATTAAAATTTCTACTGAGCCCATTTCTAAAGCTTTAAGAGTATCTTCAACACCAAAACAATATTTCCCAGTATCTTGAGATATTTCATCAAAATACCTTCCTATAATTAAAAAAATTAATTACAAATTGAATAATCAAACAGTTAATTATTACATCAAGCTTCTCTTCTCAGAAATAAATAAAATAAAAAATAAAGGAATTGGTGAAATTTCTCATCCTTTCCCCAAAACAAAGCAAGATTACTAAAAATTTACAATGTGCATACACAAATGATAAAAAGCACAACAAAGCACTGGGAGAATTTTACACATAATGAAACTGGTTTAGAGTGCAAAATAATTTCATAACACAAGAAAAGGAAGAAATGCGTTTCTTGCATTCTCCTGAGAAAACTGTACAATTTGTATAAACCTGGGGAAAAGGAATAGCTAATAAATAATAGCCACAATTAATATTACATATATAATACACCAAAACAAAATATGGTTATTAAAAGACCAATATCGATATATTTAGATGAAAAGAATTTTTTTACTGGTTCCTTGAAATATTAAGACAGTGATTATCAGCATAGAACACGTGTCACAATTTAAGGTAAAGAGCAACCTGCACCCTACCGATTTTGTCATCATTCTGCCAATCTATCAAATTGAAAACTAAATTCCTAAGTCTTTTACTCTACCATGAATTAAAAGATATTTAACAGAATTATATCACAAAAAATAGAATTAAGTTTTAAAATTATACAATCACAATGAATATTCTATAAGGACATAATAAAAGCAATACTACAATTAAAATGATTATTAATTTATATAGATTCTAATAGTATACAACAACATATAAAATGATGGTAGGAACATCCTTTTATGACATTAAAGAAAATCAATTTGAAAGAAAACATTTTTATATTGCAAATGTACCTACCAATAAGTTTCTTTTCTTGGATAAATTTAACATTTGAAAGCACTTCAGCAGATAGCTCTATTGCTTGATTAAAACCATTTTCACCACCATAAGAGACATCAACTAATTTTAAAACTTTCACTTGTAATCTCTACATTGAAAACAATAAAAAGACAATGATGAAATCTAAAACTATAAAAAAATATTCAAAGTTTAAGACTAACATGAAACATATTTTGTCACTTTTATATTATTAGCCAAGACAGCTCTTACAAACACAACCGAAATAAATCTAATACAAATGATAAGAGAAAACAAAATTTTAATGCACATATTCAGTATCTGATAAACTTCATATCATAGTATTACCTTGAATGTGCATTTACAAATAAAGCAGTTGCAAATAAATTAATTTCTCGCTAAAATATGGCTTTGATAACATTAATTTCCAGTAAATAAATTAATCCAAATATAAATAACCAAAAAGAAATTTAACATTATTTAAATTTGAGAAATTATAATCCATTAGAGGTTAAAATGATCGCTAATCTATTAGAACCCATTAAATTAGATATACTATCACAGAAATTAGAGTGGAAATTAAAATATACTTACAGGATCAAACATATCAGATTGACTCAGTTCTGTTTTGAAATCAGCAGAACCAGCTAAAATAAGTCCAGCAATATTAGGCTTGTCATTTGTTATAAATAGTTGAGTTGCAACTTCAGCAACTTTTCGAACATAGTTATGACGCTTTTCCATTCTTAATCGAGCAAAACGTAAAGCAGATTGACCACCACGTCCTGAAATAACAAGACATTAATGGTGATGGAGTACAACTTTTTTCTCCGTAAATATCAAAATAGAAGTTTTTAACAAAAAAATACAAAATATTCATAGTCAAATCTTGTTTCTTATAAACTACATATTTATTTTTTTACACCTAATCTTAGAAATTGATGTTTCAAAAGAATCCAATTTTTGATTGTCTTCTATTCATTACACTATCAAAATATCAACATACCATATCAAATTAAAATGTTAAATAAAAAATTTAAGTTGAATAGTATATTTTAAAATAGAAAGTAGCTTATATGAATGAATAAATTCCCCTTTAAGGCAACCCCTGAGAAGTTCCCCAAGAGCAGCACCCAGAAAGCATAGATCTATTGTAACCAAACCCAAGAAATGAGCACCTAAGAAAAGTGGCCAGTGACAGGAAGCAAATCTCAGCAGAAAGCTGACAATATTTGCAGTCCCCATAGGCTGAAGAAGGTGACAACCCAGGTGCTCAAGCCTAAGAGCCAAGAAACACCCTCAATCTGAAAATATGGAAAATGGTCTCCTCCTCAAGATGGCAAACACAATACAAGGGATCAAGACTGATCTCTATCACATTAAGACGTTTTCTAAGATCAACTATGTTCCCCAGGCCATTCCTATGAAGCATCAAGAGTTCTATTTAGTATTAAACTGGGGCAATCATGATTGAGCTCTTTGGCTTATAAATCTCCCCACTGTACCAGTTAGCATACTGAATATGTCTGAAAGTACCTTACATACAATAGTTGTTAAATTAATATGTGCACTTATTCTTACTGAATTTTCCATAATTAACAGTATACAATTGGGTGAAACATGTTACTTATATTTGTTTGCAGAAATAAAGTACATTTTCTATTTTCATTAACAAATGTTCTAATATACACAAAAACAGCTTATAAAAAAAATAACAGTGGATTTTTAAGACATGCATTAAACAAGTACAACTATGTACCATGCAACACTTAAATATCAAACATTATATATGTTACATTTTAACAGTTTTTAAAAAAATAGTAACAACTTTGGACAGAAGGAATATAGAGAGGAAAAAAAATACAATTCAGATCAGTATGCTACGAATAAATTACAGCAAACATTATAATAATTGAACTCATTCTACAAGATTAACTATAGCATTAACTGATCCCAATAAGATACCTACAGAAAGCATTTTAAATATAATACTGTTACAGAGACACACTTTTTTTCTATAGGGAAGAATGGGAATTAGATGAAAGTAGCACAGATATAAATTTTTTAAAGGCCCTTCCCTCCCAAATTTGACAAATTATAAGTGTACCAGCACTGCAGCTTTAAAAAGAAAGACAAATTAAGAATACAAATAACAATTACATATTTAATTATGAAATATTTATTCGTGCCACCTTTACAAAATAACCCCCCCCCAAAAAAAATTAACAAAATATTTAAAAAATAATAAACTAACCATGTTTTTTCGGTAAATCAACAGTGAATTTATGTAAGACCTCTCTTGTGTTACCTTGAAGAGTACCAAAGAGAGCACCATTACCATCCATAACGATAAAACCAAATTTATTATCATCTGCCAATAATGCTGATAGAGCCTGTAAAAGTGAAAAGGTAAAAAAGTTATCACTGTGAATAAACAGTCTTTAAAAACTTAATGTAGTAAAAGAGCAGCTCAAATTTACTTGAAATCTTAACAGAAATAGTACTACCATACTTTAAAAAAAAAAAAAAAATACAATATTAAAAAGATAACATTTCATGTCTTTTGTATGTTTAAAACAATTAAAAACATGGAAAAAACAATAAAGGTTGTGAAATTCAACATTCCATTACTACAGATTTTATAAATACAATTTGCATTCAGGCATAGTAAATATTAGTATTCAACATGTCTTATAAAAATCTTAAAACCATTATTTCAATCTTAAAAACATTTTCGCTGCAACAACAAATGCTCTGTAGTATTTAAACGAACAAGACAAATGTTTTCAATGTAAATGTACTTTAAAATGCTATTTGATATGCAACTAATATTATATCCATACAAGTTATTCTGCTTAACAAATGCATCACAGAATTAAAGTTATTCAATAAATACAGATGATTGATACTCGAAGCAATCAAATTATAAGAAAGAAAAAATATAGAAATTGATAACAAATTTCTGTAGAGATTTAACTAATATAAAGACTTTCTTAAGTAGGTAACTTGATAAAATGTCAGCATACTTGCCTCTGTATGGAATTTGTTGTCGCACAGATATAGAGATGTATTGATTGGTTTAAATGGTTCAAAATCAATATTAACTTTTTTTTCTTTACCTTCTTCCGTAACAATAGTACCACAATAAATAACAAGTCCATTTGGGGGCACTGAAATCAAATTTTATATATGAAAATTAATCAAAGAGAAAAACAAAAATTTGATGAAAAACAAAAATTAGTTTAATATGAAAAATTTACAAAACTTCTTTTGAGTCACTGGTGAACAATATATTAATAGAACAATACAAAGTACTCAGTATATACTTGTTACTCTGCAAAATTTTAATCCTATACCGACAATTTATATATACAAGTTTACTACCTTTATAATTTTAAAATTAGACAATCTTGTAAATCTGAATAATTGAAATTATGAAATTATAGTAATATATCCAATTTAATCTATGATACACAAAATACAAAGAAATTTCACTTACCCTTGGTATATAATTTTAACCTATGCTGTACAGAAGTAATTGCTCCTAAAACAGATAACCTATTAACTCTACTTTTTATGTTTGAAGCAGTTCCAAATTCATCAGCTAACATTTTTGATACTCTGGAAATTTGATCCTTAGGAGGAATAATTAAGGATATCATACTAGTTCCATTCCTAATAAGAAAAAAAAATATATGCTATAATTATATATAAACAGCTTTAAAAGAAGGTTTAAAAAGAACTTTATGAAAAAAGTAATTATTTGCTGAGATTTATTAAGTTTGCTCAAAGTTATTTTTATTGAAATCTTATCAAATTAAATTACAATAACATAAGGCTCCTTTAACAGAAATAAATAAGAGGAATGCCTCATTATAAAGAAATTACAATGCCATGTTTTCGCATGACCTGGTATTCTGAAATATTTACCAAGCAATATGACAGTAACCGTTTAACTTACTCTCATTCAATAGTTATAGTTTATAAAATTAATAAATAGACAAAACCGTATGACCTGAAATTAGCTGAGTCACTAAAAAAATGGAGCAACTAATTAAGACAAATATCAGTTAATATGTTAAAATTCTATTCAACTGATAGAAAAGTCAAATCATACCAAGATATGTGTGTGGGTGAACAATCATACTTTGATCTTTTGAAAGGTTATGTGAGAAAAACCTTATATAAGTTTCAAAAAGAAATTTTGAAAAAAGTTTTAGAGTCTAAGAATAGCTGCCTTTCTCATCACATACCTTAAAATAGTTTCAAGTCTAATATATAATATGTAACTCCAAAAACAATAAAACAATTTTTTCAAAAAGTACTCATTTATGGGAGATTAATGACATTTTACATTAAACTCTTGAGAACATTCAAGACTGAATTATTAAGATAGAATATACACAGTAAAGAAATAACGCTATTGTGACAAATGTATTGAGGGAGAAAAATAAATATTCGAAAACATAAGGTCAATTACATGCTGTACATGAATCAACATCCTTGACTATACAATGTGGTATCAACGTGTTGAATATATTAGTTGCAACTTTAAACAGGCAATATGTTAAGAGACTAAAACACGCATTTTAGCATGTCAAATAACTTACCCTCTCGCCGCTTCTAAACTTTTTATTAGTTTCTTTATCTTCCATATTTCAACATTTCTATCCGCACTGGATTCTTCTAAATTATACCCGGTGGAGGACATATTAAAATCGTAATGACGCAAAACTTAATAAGTTAAACTTAAAAAATGCGAAATTAGAAGAAAATGAGTACACTTGCTGTATCCTTACAGATAGTAATGCTTACAAAGTTCGTAAGTAGGAATAAAAAAAATTACAAAAGTTCTCCAACTGCTGGGCAAGTTCTAACTCACACCACGTTGGCACGCTGAAGATTTAAGTTAGGCTTAGTATTACCAGTGTGCGCATAAGGGGACATTCATATTCTAACCCACGGAGAGGAAACAATTTACATTTATAACATAAACGAGCCTAAAAAATATATGCTTTATGACAGAAACGTATTTTTCTAGCAACAAATTTAATAAACACGCCTTTAGAAACATTAACACTCTTATGACCAGCAAAACAACAGCCGGTCTACATAGTAAATGGACGAATTGAACTTCAATTTCTGAAATAAAGGATGGCAACACAAAGATTTTAGAAACAAGTTAAAAAACATTTTTTTACTTTTGAGAAAATACGAAGTTTTTAATAAACTTTAAATAAATTTTCATATGTCTAACTTCATAATAAAAGCTAAGAAGGAATTTATAAACAACCATGATTATTTTAATCTTGTTAAAGAAGAAAAATCAAATAAAAAAAGCTCTATTACACTAACACTTTAATTTTCTGTTTGTGATTATCACAGAAAATATATAACATACTTTGAAGGGGAAAAATATTCAATCATCAAATAAATTTGTATGAAATTGTGAAATATATTTGTCTATATTGAAATGCAACTGCTGATTTTAGCGAAAATATATATTATTTTTAACATAAAATGAAATGGAGAATAGGCAACAACGGCAACTTTCCTTGATAGGGTCATCGGGGTGAGGAACTGGTGTGGGTCATTTCTACAGCATCGCATAAAAGTAAAAATTCATATTTACTCTTCGAAAGCATTTGGTGGGGACTCTTATGATGCAGCCTAGTCTGCCTACCTATAAATACAGTCCTCTTTTGATTTGGAACACTTCTGTCTAAAGTTACATTTGGACTTATGTGACAGAGACCTAACGTTTAAATCCAATTCTGAATATCCATACTTTTAACGGGATTCGTTCCCTCAAACTCCAGACTGATTAGCAGAGTCCTACCCTTTCGGCTACCTTTCGGGAAGGTCCTTTCGAGGTTATTGAGTGGAACATAATTTTCAAATGTGTGTAAATGATTATTAATATTATTTAACTATGATCATTTTCAATTGTTCTGTGATCAATTTCATGTGTTTAATTTTTGATTATGTAAGTTTTTGAATAGAGACAGACATCACGAGGAGAGTTTCTACTAACTGTGTTTATTTCCAAGCATGCTTGTTCCTCAGTTTATCTGCACACTGAAGGGATGAAAGGCTGATTCAACCTTGCCTATCCCGGTAATCGAACTTCGGACCTGTACCGTGAAAGCAAGAGTCGCTACCCCAGAGCCACTAGGCTGGGTTACGAAGCTAAATTCCTAAGTCATGAAAAAGAATTTAGGCTGTCCAGAACACATAGGGGTTTAGCGTTTCGCGATTCCACTCAGTAGGCAAGATATCAAAGCAAGGTGTATGCATGGTAGGGTTAGGTCTGCTATGATGAATAACTCGGCAATGTGGTCTGTGCAAGCCAGGAGCCTAGACCATTCTGGTCAGACCTCTGTAGCTAAAAATCTTGCAAGGGCCTCAGCTTGATTTTAATTTATGCTGCCATCAGCATTCCCTTTTTTATTTAACCCTTAATCCTAAATTTATTGAAGTGGTCAGGTTCTTTTTTCGTCTTCCAAAACGTATACGAATTTCTGGGGCTGGGGAATTTTTGGGGTAAGCCGAATCAAGAGGATTCTGAAGGGTGGGCTGGCAACCGTTCTCAGTTGCTAGTGAGCTACAATACCATTGCCCAAGGTTGCATCTGCTACCTTTTTTTAAATTTCTTTTATTTCTTCTTTTAATGTTTTCTCTTCTGGCTAGCTGGTTAGGAGGTGCAGTGATTACAAATTCTCTTTAACTGATTTGCAACCCAGCATTTCGGCCTACGGGGTTCGTACCACCCTCATTAACTTCGTATTCCAGGATACAAGGTCTATGAAGACGTCCAGTCTTTTTCCAAATTTCTTTCCAAAAGCATTCCTGATACGGTCGTTCACTCGTGGCACCTGCGGTGCGACAGGCGTGTGTCAGGTAATTACAAAGATTGCAGCGTGGACTATCTTTACACTTGTTACCATCCACCACTAGGGTAAACCTGGATAGACCCATTGCCAAATGGGCCTGGTTAGGTGCATAAATATCTCTATATAAAGGTTGCAAAAATACCAGTTGAAAAAAAATATATTTATAAAATTGTTGTTAAAATGTATAAAATATATTGTTAAAATTATTTTTTTAATTGCTAAAAACTTTGTTTATAGCTTCTTCCAATCCAGGAACTCTGCATTTTTAATTTATCTTAAAAGAAATAGATTAATATACAGCCAACCCTAGGTTGTAGGCAAACTAAGCGATTGACAATGACAGCAAAATTTAGGTGCGGCAACACTGTCTGAACTAGAGCGAACAAATAAATATCTTAAAATAAAACGAGCACAACTCACAAAAGTTTCTTTTAATTTAGGTTTAGACCTTGAATATTATTGAACTAATTTTGTTTATTATTTAAAAAAATATATTTAAATGATCTATGGAAATAGTTGGCGAATCCAAAAAATCGCCAAATCTGGCGAGAAAAAAACATGGTATTCTAGGTGTATCTGTTTCAGCATTCCATTGACAGACTAAATAATTATATATATAAAATATAATTATTTAGTCAATAAAAATTATGTACAATTTTTCATTTTGATTGTATTGATTGTATAATATGTTTCCAGAATTAAAATTCACACATTCTCTTCAAGATGTTCAAAGTTAATTTCGTTTCTAAAGGAAATGGATGGTATTGGGAGAGTAGAGTTTAAGTATTATAACAGAGGCTTTCCGCTTAATATCCATCGAGACTTTTCATTATTTACATATTTTGTTATAAACCGATTTTTTTGGCGATTTCAATACTTTTGGTACTTTTTACCGGAAAGTGATAAAGCAATAAAAATTCGAAATTGTTCTTTGCAAATGATACATTCCTTATTTTTTTTTATAAATGTACTTAAAAAGCATTGTTTTTACAGCCTGTGACAACATCGATATCTTCACATTAAAGTGCTTTATCATCTGAAGCTATTTTCCTTTACCATTCTCATATCTCCGACACTATGCCATTAGTAGATAAGTAGAATTTTCAGTAATTTTAAACATTCGTGGCATTTAAACATTGTTGACTTTTATCGACCATTCTCCCAAATGAAGATGCATTTCACTAAAAGATGCAACTATGGACACGGATGAATATGATTGCACAATAGAGCAATTTGTCGCAACGTCACGAACTATTATAATGCCTTTCTCATTCATTTTCATGTTTACAACAGCCAATTGACAAACAATAAACTGCCCTTCCATTTGAAACTGAAGCCAGAATTGTCATAATTTGAGAATTTGCCCTACTGCGTGAAATCGCCTATATGATTGCATTTGCTTTATTCATTTCAATTAGTTTGCTTGCAGAAATTTTAAAATATTTAATTAATGAATTAGCAATATCGATAAGCACTGAGATCTATAAGTACTTGGAAATAGTTCAAGGGGAAAATGAATACGTACACCCAGTGGCTCGTAAGTATAATGTGTCATATACCACACCATTGACAGATTAAACTTGAATCAACTCTGCACGGCTTCTCAAATTCTTCCGCGAGATATCGCGAAAAAGTTTTCTAGGGTGATTCATTAGTTCTCTTTAAAACTCATCGCATTCCCAGAACACACTACAAATGTGAGAAAGTGCCTTAAAACCCGTTGGTATTGCTTTCATATTCTTAGCTCTTATTATAATTTTAATTTATTGATAAAATTGGAAGAGAAATTCGCACAAATAGTTCCCTCTGAAATGATATTATATTATTTTACATGAGATTCACTATATATTAAAATGTTGTAAAATTTGAAAATGAAGAGTAAATCAATTTTTGGTAAGAATGAGGTTAGATATAAGGTTGATTTCGTTTTTTAAACCATTGAGAAAAGCTGACATGTAAAGTGCATTGCTTGAAAGGGTTAATTGTATATTAGTTTCTTGAAATCTGGCAATCTTAGTTTGTTTATATTGTCATAACGCCATGTGACAAGGATGTAACTTTATCATATGATGTTTGCTGGGACGAAATTTAAAGATCTCATCATGAAGCATTAAAGCAAAACTATTATTATTGGAAACATTTTATTCTACATTATCCATGTTTACAGCTTTAGTTTTATTTTGTCTACACGGAATATTATTGATATATTGAGAAATTTGATATCGAGATTTTAACTTGAAATGTGGAGCGAGGACAAAAAATTAAAATCCCCTCGAGATTTGATTGAAGATGCACCCAAAACTCTGACAAAAGATTATTTACAAAGTCTCTATACATCTTTGTTTTATCAGAAACTAGAAAAGTGAGTAAGAGCCAATTCAAACCAATTATAAATTTATATTTCACAAAAATGAAACTTTGATGCTATTCCTTTATATATTATTCTGAGGGTTTATTAGCCCGTTATTTTCTCGAAGTTAAATTTTAATTATCCTCGATTTTGAATTGTAATATAATTGTTTATAGTTATTACCGTTCTGAAAATAACAAAGTATTGTTTATAAGAGATTGCAAACTACATTGATTAAAATCAAATTTTTATCTGCTACATTTAATGATTTCATAGAAGTTTTTTTTATTAATTTTCATGCAAATAAATTGAAAAATCTTATGATAGAATTTAGGGGTTTGAATATAATTGTTAAATCTCCACTCACAGAGGCTGAACATACACACATATTAAAAACAACAACAGCAAAGAAATAAAAGAGAAACAAGGGCATATATTCTTATCAGAAACAATTGAACTTTAATCTATTTGTGAATCTAAATAATGATTTTTGTTCAGAATTAATAAATCTAAAGTCTCATTCTTTTAAAGTTAAAAAGAAGGGAGATAATTTTAAACTCTTAAATACTAAGAATAAATAATAAGAGATTTGAAAAAAAAATTTCAATTTTACAACTCCTCTTCAACCTCCACTCAAAATACAGTTTCTTTTAAGTCAAAGAGTATATTACTTATTTTAAATTAATTTTACAATTTACACTAAATTACAAATTTGTGATGAAAATCACACTCAGTTTATTTAATTTGTGATTAAGTGAATGTTTCAGTCTATTTAGTATGAATGTTATGTGTTTCCTTTGTGTTTTCTTTGTTAATTCAATTAGATTTTAAATATTCAATTTTTGTAAAATTTTTCCTCAAAATGTTGTTTTTGTTTATGTATCAATTTGTTGAGTTACGATCCCCTCGCCAGATTTCAAACGCCACGCTGCAAGCACGCCACGCACGCAAGCTGCAAGCACGCCAATTTCGCCAAATGTGGTTGAAGCACCAACAAGATCCATGATTAGAAACAGGAGAGTGGGCTAAGAAGAGGAGTTGAAAAAAATCTAATTCAAAAATATCAAACATTTGCTTTTACAGATGATTTTAAAGTGTGCAATGACTGTAATTAGAATATTTAAACATTTTAAACCCTTATGTATGTTAGTATTCTTTTAAGAGTTCTATATTTTTAATCTAAATTTAAATTAAGGTAGGTATCATAATGAGCCTCAACATCTTTTCTTTTTGCATATTGGTGAATTAGTTTTTAGCTGTTTTACAATACAGATAAATAATAGTGATAACAAGTTAATTTTATAATACTGTGTCTTTATTAATCATTAATGATAAGTACCTTTGATACATATTTGCCTCTTTAGTTTGCAACACAGATATCAAGTATAGAAAATTTAACTCTCATAGAGTAATTTTATATTGGGATTTGAACTCTAAATAATTATAAAAACTTATTAGTTTAAAAGTCCATTTGTGTAGTTATAAGGTATATAGGGAAAGTATTTTACGATCCTTTTAAAATCGAGAATATTTTGATTGTTGTTTAAATATATTGTCATTTGTATACTGCATGTTTTCTTGCCATAATTTTTTTATTACAGTATTTTTCTTGTTTACAATTTAAAAAATACTTTTTTTTTTCAGAAACTATGAATATATATACTGTTTTTGTTAACTATTAGAGTTTAAATGTATTTACATTCTTTCTATATAGTATTTATTAGTTAAATTAAAATTATTGTAAATTCTTTATTTTATATAGTATGTTTTTATCCATCTAAACTGTGATATTTTATGATTCTCTTGAAATTTAATGTTAAAAATTGTTGTCTAATCAAATTTCTTTTCCCTCTTTTTTTTTTTTTTATTTTTGTCTATGCAAACAGATTTATTTGTTATTTTAGTTTTTACCATGTAGTATATCTAATAATACTGCTGTATTTTATATAAGGAAAAATGGCATATTACATTTTAATATGTATATGATACAGGGAAATATAGTCTCATAACTTATTTGAAATAATGACTTAATATTATTGTTTTCATTTCAAGAATATAAGAAATTTGTTGTTATAAAAGTTTATTAAAGAGTTTTTATGGAATCAATTTGAAATTATGTTATTATGCCAAATATGTTTTTTTCCTGTATTGCAATTTTTCTATTGCTTTTTATTATTATTATTTTTTTTTTCAGGGATGTTGATGTTGAATCTATAGCGAATGCTCTTCTGTTTGAAATTACAAATGAAAAAGCTTCAGCTTCTAATCGTCATTTTTCATATGTAATTTTACAGAAACTGAAATTTGCTGAAAAGTCTTTAAAGATAATCTCGACTGATATAGGTCAATTATTAATACATGTTCTTCCAGTACTGATTGCTCAGGTAATATTTTCTCTAGAAAATATTTTTTTAAAAAATAAATCTTAGTAGCAACTTAAGACAATAATTAATTAATCATACTTAAATAAAACTTTTGTACAATACCATTAATCTTAAATTTTAAAAATATAAAAAAAATAGAGAAATATTCCTTGTTCCTTCATATTAATATTATATTTTATTTAAAAATGCCAAATTAATTAAAATGGGAAATCAAACACATTTTCTAATTAATTCATATAACTGCTTGTGCTGTATTAAATTATTTTATCTGCAAACTATAGTAACACAATCGTATTGTAAATAGCTTTCTTTTAAATTATATTGTTTTAATTTGTTTAAATTTAAGTTAGAAAATATTTAAAGTCATTTTTTTTCAGTTTACATGTTAAATAATTTTTATTTTATTTTAGGACATAAAGAATCCTGTTGTAATTGACATTATAAAAAAACTAATATGGTATGTAATAACTTATTATTATAAGAATTTCAGGTTAAAAGTTTTATAAAAATGTTATCTCTATTTAAAAATTAATGAACTGGAAGTTGATTAGGTATTTCTTCAGTGTTAAATCTAGAATTATAGATTTAACACATTAAAATATACTGATGTCAAATCTATTATCAGTATATTTTAATGACTTTAACATTTTTACACTCACCTGCATTAAGAAAGTTAGAAAATTGTGTAACAGCAGTGTGTCATGTGATCTGAAATAGATACAAATAGTATTGGCAAATATATTTTGTCAAGTTGTCAAATTCAGCTTACTGTCAGTGAAAGAAATGCAGTTGCAGCGTAAAGGAAAAGGAATAAAAAAAGATATTTTTGTGAATGGATGTCAGTTTAGGTTTATTAGTTAACTTTATTTGAAAAGAAGTGGCTTATTTGATAAAAACATTTTCTGTACAGAATTTAGAAAATAGGACCTGGGGTGCAAATGGACTTACCCCTTTGCAAGGTGCTCAGCATAAAGTATATATATATGTAATATATCAAAATTATTACTCCTAAAATATCTATCTAAAATTCTCCTTTTCCTCTTCTCATTCCTTCATACCTAATTTCCTAGCCCAAAAATTCAGATTTATAGGATGTTTGCCAACTTAAATTCTTTTTACCCATCTCCCAAAGCTAAAAATGGAATAAATGCTAATTTTCTGTCCACTGGCTACATTTTTAAGCTGACTTAAATGATCAAAGTTAATTTTTAACTGACAATAATGCTGACTAATTTGTCTGTCACATGGGAAATAATCTGTGGAGTCACTTGCTGTTAGGCAAAATTTGTAATAGAAGTGTGTTTTCATGATTCTTTGCTCTTGTCATTTAAAGATGTTCATTTTTAGTCTTAATAAACTTTAAAATTCTACATTAGACCATGCTTCCTTTTAATGGAGCCATGACTAAAATTTACTTTCCTTATTGCCTAATAAGCCGGGGCTATTCAAAATAGTAGGGGCTAAAACTACTTTATTGTAACAGTGAGAGTAAAATTTGTACATTATATATATATGTTCTATTATACCTTAATCCTTTTTTAGAAAGTATTGATAATATAAATATATATTTGTATAAATTTATATTTCAGGAGAATATTAATTAATCTTGATGTATAGTGGCAGGGACGTAATTTGGACACTTCAACTAAGGGGGCAAAAGTTGATTCAGAAAATTAAAATATGAATAAAGCCTACAAAATTTGGAAGGGGAAAACAGCAAATTTTTCCCTCTTCTAAACATTCTGGGGTACATTTGACCTCACCTTTCCTATTCTAAATTATGCCTGTGTATATCAGTTAATGTTTAATGTATATAAATTTAAAAAACTGCTGTATTTTGTATTTATGGGATTTTTGTTATTTATAATCTGTTTTTTATTGGATTATCATCTTTTAAAATACATTTATTTGAAAATATATTAAATTATAATTTTTTTTATGAAGTGCAGTCATTTAAATATATATGGTGCTTAATTTAGGTTTATGCTTGTCTCTTAAAACTTGCCTTTTCACTTATTTAATGCATAACTTCTCTTAATAATGTTTATTTAAGTAATTTTTTACAAATGTTTATTACATAGGAGCTTATTTAATGAGAATTGGCCTGAAGATTTTCAGTGCTGCTCGTTGACTTTTTTGTGCAAAGCCATAACCTCTCCAGATACCCCTTTAACTCATGGTATGTAAATAATGAAAGTATAATTTATTTTTGTAATATATTAATGTAGGGTGACCAGTATATCAATTTATGTTTGTTACTGTTAATTCAGTATACTTTTAATACTTACTTCTAGCTGTATCATACAATAGCAATAAAATGGGGTTTATTTTTCTGCATTTTTAGTCATAACAATAAAGAAAATTTAGTCCACATTCTGGAAGCATTTAACACAAAGATGAGTTTTTGTTTTCTTTTATATCTTAAAAATGTATAAACATAACTTTTTTTTTAACTTAATATTATTACTAATAAAAAAGGCTTAAAAAGATTTAAAGCAGGGATGAAATGGATATCTAGTAGCTATCTGGTATATCCCACCAGATGTCCTAACAAACCTAACAGATAGTCTTATCTGCAGTGGCTGAAGGACTCTTTCTGTGAACCCCAGCTATGCGGTATATTTGGCAATGATAGGGCCTTCTTGCCAAGCAGGGCTGTAGCATCCCATAGTTTTATTTTAAGTAGCCATATGGTCAAACTATATCTATAATCAGAAGGACAGTACAGGATATAAAGCGCTAGAAGGAAAAAAAATGCTGGGAGACAAAGATAGGAGAGCCTGCTGCATACCCCTATTCCAATAAATTCACTAAGACAAATTTTTGCAGCTAATTTCAGAATACCAATCCAGTAAAAAAAGCACATATTTACCAAATTTATGGGACTAGAAAGTGGATAAAAGGACCAATTAGGTGGCTTGATTCTGTTGAAAGTGACTTAAAAATCTTATGTAATGGAAACTGGAGGGGCATTATTGCCTTGGATAGGACCAGATTGTGGAGACTGGGACAGCCATGGGCTGTAAACAGCTGTAGTGCCTTAGAAGATATATGCTTCCTTTAAGACAGTATAGTACAAATACAATAAAAAATAGGAGAATATTTAAAAAAATTTTATATTGCAATATTGATAACTATATATTAAAATAATCTTTATAAATTTAAATTTAATATATTTTAAATGTTTTTTAAAATAATATATAAAATTTTTCCTATTTGTATTTTGAAGTAATATCTGAAAATAAGTTTAATAACAACATAAAATATGTTAATACTGAATATCCTGCATAAAATATAGCAAGAGTTTTTAGCACCAGATATCTGACTGTAACTTATCAGAGCTTTTAGTCTTACAACTAGAGGAATTATCTAACAAAAGTTATTACAAGTTTGGCATTTGCTGATGACATTGCTTTAGTAGGTAAGTCCAAAAAGTATGTTATTGAGGCATTCAATTTGTTAGAAACTGAGGCTAGTAAATTGGGGCTAATATACAAAGATCAAGCTAGTTATTGTCTCTGAAAATAATAATTTGCTATTAAAATAAACAATAGATTCTATATGGCAAACTGATGCTATTATGGTCTTAAAGATCAATTTAAATCTTGATACATTAGCTCTAGCATCAAAATTAATATATTTAAAGCTCCATTGCAACCTGTAATACTTTTATGGCTTTAAATGTGGGTAGTGACTAAATGTATGGAAAACAAACTATTGACCTTTGACTGCAATATACTAAGAAAAATATTTGGTGCAGTTTGTGAAAACTGTTTGGAGATCAGTGTTTGCTTTTGAAATGTATCAAAAGTGTAAACAACCAGACATTATTAAGATCATAATAAGTCACAACATTTGGTGTCTAGAACACTGGATTTAGAGTCTAGAACACTAGTCTAGCAAATAAGCTCACATTTACAAAACTATGGGACTTACAAAGTGAAGAATATCAGTTAGGTGACTTGACTGTGTTGAAAGCAACTTAAAAAATCTTACATAAGGGGGACTGGAGGGGTATTGCCTTAGATAGGATCAGATGTCAGACACTGATTCTGATGTTGGCCTGTAATGGTATGTAGTGCCTTAGAAGAAGATATCCAACAGATATCTTGTACTAAAAATATTTGGATATCCATTTATTGCAGACATTGGAGTTCCAGATATCCAGACTATCTGTTTTATTCCCAATTTAAAGTTGTGATTTTTGAACTGTAATAACAAACCACTGGTTTTTGATTTTAATGCATATGAGTACTCCTTAAGCATATTTCTAATCTGAGTGGCAAGAATGCATTTTAAATTAAATAATTAAAATTTATATATTCAGTCAGAAATATTGTTTAATAGAGTTATCCTTTTAATTTAAATTCATATAAGTTTACTTAAAAAAGGATTTAATTAAATTATGGAATAATTCATTAGTAGAAAACTGATGTTATGCTTCATTCAGCAAAGAATAGCTAAAATATGAATCCTTAAGAATGTCTTTGTTATTCACTGATATAGGTACTAAACAGAACAAAGTCCTTTTTCTAACAAAATGATATCATTTACAAGGGTTAATAAGTTGTAATTCTATAAGCATGCATATGTAAATACCTTAGTTAATAAGCATTTTTTAAAATTAATTTAAACTTCCAAGAATTAACTATGAGATAGAAACTTTAAGACTCCATTTATCTGTATTATTCCAACTAGACTTGGTTCACATTGTTTGCAAATCCCTAATATGTGTTCTTCAGTATTGTGTACATTTATGACAATTATATTGTAACATTCAGTTTATTTGTTCTGCAAAATTTCAGAAAGTGAGTACACTTAAAAAAACATTGAACTATAACTCAGATGTTTAAGGAATCAGTTTGGCAATATACTTTCTCAGTTTTTCTTTCACTTAAATTGGGTTAAAGTATCATGTTGCTAAGTCTTATTGAAAAAAAAAAAAAAAACCAATTAGATGTCACATTTGAATCTTCATTCCAAATACTTAAAAGCTTCAAGTGTATTTAATTTTTCAAACTCATTTAAATACTAAAGTTCAGTTGAGAACATTAGTAAAATTATTATCTTTTTTATTACTATTGTAGATGATATAAAAAAGCTGTCATCACTTTTATCATCATGGCTAATTATACCTTCATCTATGCCACCAATCAGATCGCCAGGATTTAGAAGGTCATCTAGTTCTCTCTCAATCACTGAAATAGATGGAACTGATACGCATGATTTCTTTACAGTTTTAAACTATGGTAAGTAGTTATATAAATATGCATATATATGTAAGCACAAAAACTTTTTATAGTGCCACCCTTATGTTAGTATATGTTAATTGCCATAGCTTGCTTGGAAAGACTGTTAGTTCACATTTATGCAATTATAAAGAGTTGCATGACCACAATGATTGAACATGTTTGACAGCTACATAAATTGCATTGAGCCAGTGAATATGTAAAAATGCCCCCACAATGGTGATGCTTGATTCTTGTGGGATAGTTTTCTAGCCAGCATTTTTACGTCAGTTTATGTGCATGTGGATTGCAAAGTTGTATCCCAAAATGCTTACACCTAAATTTATAATCGAGTAGAATGCTTGATTCCCTATGAGAATTGACATCTAGTTTAGAAAAAATGTAGGGAGGGCTGCACATTTGGCATTTTGTACTTCAGTTTAGGGTTTTGAGAATTGTTTAAAGAATTCAGTCTCAGAAAATCACTTTCTTTCTTACTTTTGATAGCTGGAAAATGAAAGATTAAATAATAGAATTTAGAATTGAGAGATTTTTGAGAAACTTTAGAAGCAGCAACATAACTTTATATGCATATTTATATAAACTTTTATTGTATACACATGCATATCTATATGTATCTCTCTCTATATATCTACATATATATCTATATATATTAAAGCTTTTAACTTAAAATTGTATTTTTAAGTATCTAAATATTTTTTATTATTGCATATTTTAGTCATTCTTCAAATCTGATTGTAATTCTGTAGTTTGTATTATAGAAAGATGATATTTAAAAACAGATTTAACCAGTACTCTTAAATTCATACATTTAGTTTAAAGGAAATAAATCATTCTCATTAGCAATAACAGTAATGATTAAGAATCAATAGTCACCTGGTTACTTTGCAGGGAAAAAAATCTGTATTACTTTGATAGTATTAAAAACCTAATTTGTGTATAGCTGAAAGGGATACTCCTTTAGTGGGATAGATAACCTTTATTATTTGCCCTAATGTAGGAATGCTTTCTAAGCCAAATGGGTTAAGATACGCCAAACATCTTTTTATTTTCTTGTACAGTCGATTACGTTTTTATGTTTTTGTTAAGACAATGTACTAGTTGTGAAGTCTCTATGCATGGAATCAATTCACCTACATTTGCTAAACAGTGTATATTGAAAGATTTTTCATTAGAAAGATTAGATATTTGAGCTGTATAACCTATTATATGGATTTTTTTCATAAAATGCATAACACTTCCAATATATTTATTTCTATACATAATATACTAACTTTTTCTTTACTTTAGCTCCTACCATAAATTCTAAGCAGTTTAGAAGTATTTATGTATTTTCAATATTGAGATCCTATTTATGCTGTTCAAATAAGAATAGCAAATATTCCTGTAAGTATATTTATTTTTATAGCATCAAACTTTTGTAAATTATGAATTTTAGCCATATTATTTATCATATGTATATATAAATATATAGCTAAACAAGTGCAATCATTTCTGGGAGGATTTGCTTCAGAAAATCTTAGCTACTCTACTCAAGAATACTGCATGAGAATAATTGATCAAGTTGATAGAAGTAATTATTAAAATAACTTTTATACCATTATTTATATTTATTAGATTTCTGATGAAGAATGATGTAAAGCTACTAACTTTTATGTTATGAGGTGCATTAAACACATGCAGTACTATCTCTTATTTAATTGTAGTTTGTTTTAATGGTAATATTTCTTAACTTAAAATATATCTTTATGCATATTTTATTTGTTAAAAATATTTTGTTTATAGAAGTACAGTCTTCAACTATTGCAGAATTCCAAAAAGTTGTAAGTAAATTTTATTTTATGAATAAAATTATTAAATTATGATTCTTACAATTAACAATATTGCTATGTATTCTTCATTAACAAGTAAAATTTATTTTTACAATTCATAATTGAAATTGAAAATCCTTCTGAAATTGAAAATTAGTTTTTTACAACTGTGGTAGGAATGTAATTTCAAAGAATCAAATCCTTGATTTAATTTAAGTGGCTGGGAAATTAAAATTAAAAAAAGTAGGACAAAAAATTTTGAAAACTTTATGGACAGTAATTTTTGATATATATATATATATATATATATATATATATATATATATATATATATATATATATATTCTTCTTTTTTTAAAGTATGATGCATTATTTGTTATTAATTATTTATGTATTGTATAGTACCATGTATGAGTATCATGTATTTAATTGAAATATTGTTTTTTCAGTTTAAATAAAATTTATTTTATGTATAAAAATTTAAAATACCCAATTGTGACTCATATACTTACCAGTATTAGTATGTATTCTTGATTAATGAGTTATATTGATTTTTTTCTGTTCATTGATTCTCCAAATTCGTAATAAGTTACAAGAATATGCGTAAATGTTTCACTGCAGAATCAGTAACAAATTTTGAGAACGTAAATTGTTGATGATCTACGGATTTAGTGGCCATCTAAAATTACCTGAAAATTTAAAGAAACTAGCCCACATTTGGTTTGAATGGTACAATCCATGAACCGATTACTTCATTTTATTGACTTAATTTATTATAAAATCTTATAATAGAGCATTTCTAATGCATATGTTTGCTAGCTAAGTTAGTTTATAGAAAGTTGATAGAAACTTGACTTGTTAGTGGGCAGTTGGTCAATAAAAATTGCAAAATAAGTGGTATGGGTGCAAACTGTGCAACCATATCCTGTGAGAAGAGAGTTAAAATTGCAAAATTAATGGGATTTTACCAATGAGAAAATGGAAGAAACATTTGAATTGAGGTTCTTTTCATCATAGTGAAATAGAATTAAAATTAGAAAAAATAATTTAGGTGTATATAAGTTAAATATTTAATATATTACACATGCGTGTGTGCACATGCACACACATATATATATTTCTTTTATTAAAGTGTGATGTATTGATAATAAGCTAATTAGAATTTTTTTTATTTATTTATTCTGCAGTGTCTTGTAGAAGCAATTGAATTATTTAACGCTATATGTTTAATGGATCCTGCAATTATTCATTCAATATTTCCAATTGTGCGGAGAATTTATGACCAAATTTCTTCTAATTTGTCAAAGGAACCTGATGTACAAGATTTATCTGTTTTATCAAGTTGTATGCAATTCTTTATCAATCATGGTACAGAAACAGTTTTCTTTTGATTTTATGTTTTCTTATACTGTTTTTCATATTTCTAAACTTTCAAATTAGTTTTACAGACAAATATTTCTTTTATTTAGTTTTAAAATAAATTTCTAGTTTTGCATTCCTTTACTTTCAAGTCATGTAATGTAAACTATTATCTTGTATGTTTAGGTAATTAAAAGTGTATCTTAAGAAATGTTTTTTTTTTTTTTTCATATGCAAAACCAGAGTATCAGAAATCTAAACTTTAAAAAAATTTAAAGTTAATTTATATGCATGCATTTATATATTATAATTTTATATATTATGGTATAAATATATTTTTTAAATTTTTGGATAACTCATCATATTTTTCAGTAAATGCAAGAAACATATTGCTTTTATATTTTAAAATTTTCCTTAAAATCTTACAATTTATATACATGGTTATATTGTTTTATTTTTAAGAATTTTATGTATTCTGTAGTCATAGGTATCATATAACACTTGATATGAAATATCTAAACAAAATGATGTTGAATAATTTATTATATTTGCATTTCTTTGCAATACTTCTCTCATGTTTATATGTTTTAAATATCCTTTATTTTCTTTTAATAGGTAGTTCTGTCATGCATAAACCTGATAGTCTTTATGTATTTCTTTTTTGTGATATGTTAAGTTCCTGTTTTAAGGACAATTATATATCATTTGAAATTCTTAATCTTATGATTCAAAACAGAGCTCAATTATGTTACCACAGCAGCATTTTAGAAAAATATTTTCCAACATTTTTTAAAGTAAGATTTTGTAACCTCTCTTTCTATTTATCCATTTTGATATTTGTGTGTGTTCATATGTACATGTATGTGTTTTATCAATATATGATGTTAATGTATTTAACACATTCATCACTACAGGCAAGATATCAGTGAAATTAATAAAAAATTAGTTATAAATGCATTGAAGTGCTAAAGGCTGAAAGTGTATGCATTGTTTTTATAATTTCATTACATTATTTGCATTTATCTGCTTTACTAAAACTGCTGTATTCTATAAATGTAAATATTCACAATTTTTAATTCATACTTATCTATAATATCACTGCATTAGAGTAATATTTCTGTACACATTTTATAATATGCAATGCAATATGCTATCTTATCTGCAGTCCTCACTGAATATTTTTTGGACATTGGAACGATTCAAGGTTATTTGCTTCTTTCTATCAGTACCAGATTTGATCTAACTGCTGTTATGGATGTTCATAGCCATTTGGAATTGACTTTAAGCAGTGGATCCCAGTCTGATAAGCCCCTATGTAGCAAAAAAGTAGATATTTCTAAATCACACCAAACCTATCAATGCAGATTCCTAGTAGAATCATAACTTAGCTCAATATATAGAAGCTTTCTATTATGTTTATGAGTGCTCCATATAAATGACAAGGAACCAAAAAGGTAATATAAATATATATACAGGATTGGAACTAGTATGTGTGCAGTCTGTAGATGCACACAGGTGGCTAAATTTCTGCAGCAGATGATAGAATATTTACTAGTTATACATATTGATTGAGGTTGGCCGAATACTATCTTGCATGCCAAAATAGGGGGCAATCAAATGCTTCCTTGCATGCAGGAAACTAAAAAACCAGAATAAGTTTTGTATATGTATATAGACATACATACATAATTTATTTATATTAAGTTTATTAAAATGTATATCATATCAAACAAAATTAACAAAATGGACACATAAATTGCACTCTTTTTGATCTCTCATTTGTCAATTTATCTGTAATATCTAATAATTTTAAATTTTTATGTAATTTCTTATCAATTGTGAATAATCCTATCTAAATAGATAGGGAGAGGATAAAATTTGGTATCAAAATTATGTATCATAATTTACATTTTACCTTATTATAAATCTTTGGATTTTCTTAGTTGATATTTTTGGCATTTTTTAAGTAAATTTATTTTAAAATGACTTGATATATTGGAAATCAATCTCTTTTTAAGTAAAAAATACATGAAGGAGTATTCATTAAACACTTATCAAAGTTTATGACAACAGTTATTCTCAGATGTGAAAAGTAAGAGAGGAAAAGAAATAGATTTTTTGCTAAATATTTTCAATAATAATAATAATAAAAAATTTGTAGCATATTTTAGTATTACATATTCCATCTTCTGCTTGTGTGCATACATGTGCGGCTCACTTATTTGCCTCTGCTCTGGTTGGAGATATCTAGACTGTATTTCCGAACAAGCTGGGTCACAGTGGCTCTGCAGGATGGGCCAAAGTCCCTTTGTAATGGCTTTCAAGCCATGATCCCAAGGCCTAGGACTGCAGCTGTTGCCTCAAAAAATTTCCTGTGCTCTCATTTTGCCAACCAGATGCTGACTAGAAGGTGCAACTACTTCAGTTGCCCCCTGCTACAATTGTAGCCCCTTTTTTTGGCCTGCAAAGTTTGTGCCATCCTTAATAATTCTGCCATCATAGCTGTAAGAGCATCCAGCTCTATTCCAAATCCTCTCCTCCTGATTGCAGTGTTCTGCTGAGGTTGTTTGCTCATGGTGCTAGCTGTGCAATTGGCACATGCCATGCTTCAATAGGGGTTGGCTGAGTGGAGTGATTCAGTACTTCCAATCTGCCCACCACTACTGGGATAAACTTGGGTCTCACAGCCAAATTAGTCCAGATCAGTGTATAAATATCTAGATTGTAGAAGTGAATATATCAAAAATGACATTTTTCTAGAATTATATCAGTTATTCTTAAATGTTGTATATGGTACATTAAATAAAGTCAGGTTTATGAGATTTTTAACAATGAAATTTGTCAATACTTTAATTATAAACACAGTATTATAAATTATTTTGCATAAATATATAAGTAGTTAAATGAATTTCATTTCCTTATATTTTTTCCAAATAATATACAAATTTATTTTTGTGAACATGTAAATCATGAAGCAAAATTGTATGCCTTAATGTTATTAAATTTCCTAGGTACTTGCTTGGCGACCAAACACATTTGCAATTGATTTTATAGAAATTCTTCCAGCATTTATGTCTCAACATACATCATTGGAGGTAATAAATATTACTTATAAATGGTTTCTGTCATCTTTAAGACTTTTCAAGATAATGTGATTCATTTTTTGTTACTTTTGATTTTATGTGCAGAAATCACTGAATTTCTGTTTCACAGTTAATAGAAAATTTAAATGGATGTTCATATTGTCAAATTTAAGAAAATTTCTCTTTAGTCCAGGAGCAATCATGTGAGGTAACAAAGTTACCCTGATATCATAAAACCTTTTATTCTAGAATATATATATATATATATATATATATATATATATGTATTTTACTGCCAGCATGTACCCCTTCTGTAACAGGGTTATGTAATGGAAAAAATCGGTAAAACTGGAAAGTATCAGAAAAACTGAAATTTTTTTAAAATCTAGAATTTTCTAAAAAAAAATCCTTGCCAATCACAGATCTATTGTACATTAAAAAAATGCTTATTTGCTGTTAAATGAAAATATGGAGAAATGAAAGAGGAAATCTGTTGAAAATGAAGGAATTGAAGCTCAAAAGCCTCCTCCAGAGTTATCATTTGAGAACTTGCAGGACATGGTGGCCATGAACATATATTATGTGCCCTCATCACTATTATTGAACCTGGCAGATCTTAGACCAGATTGAGCCCCGAGCCTATAACTTCCCAGTTACTACATATAGAGCCAGCTATTGCTGTTCATTATTTTAATGAAAATGATTAATCATCTGTTGCTTATGAAGGTTATTCTATTCACCCTAAAGGCAGAAATCAATGTTTCTATGTTTTAAATTCATTGGTATTTTATTAGTTTATGTTGAAATTTATAATTGAAAATAATTTTATTGAAGAATTGAAAGAAATTGTCTATTACATGCTGTGAAGAAATTGCAAATTGTAGTAAATTAGTAGGAAAATTCTAAATGGTTTCTCACTGGATACCCTGATTAGGTAACTTTTAAAAGATTTTCTCTCAGTTTCTGTTGTTAGTATCAGATGTTTTTTCTTAGGAGAGGGGAATCATTTTCCGATAAATCACCACTTCAATTCAGTGTCCATGTTGATGGTGGATATTTACAGTAGTGTTTACTAAATTATACAAAGAAAGTAGATATTGGAATATGAAAGAAATTCATAAACAGAGGCCAAGGGGAGACTTCAGATGAAGAAATAGGTTGAACTAGTAAGAATGAAATTGATTATGTAATGTAGTGACTATGAATTTGAAGAGGAAAATCATAGGTTTGAGATGTGTGATAGAAGGGACATTTATAGAGAAAAAAATATCATTTGAAAAAAGAAAATCCAAATTCTAAAAGGTAGAACCAGTTTAAGCAATATTATTGCTCACTTATCCAGATTAATACTTGCACCAGGAATAATGAAACCTGTCAAAAGTTGGGAACTATTTATTGTATTTTTTTTTCATTTCAGCAGGCAGAATAGATAGTTATCCTAACTTGATACAGATATCATTGTATCTTGACTGTGAAGCTATTACTCATTTTGCATCACTGAGAGAGCATGTAGCAATGTTATGGAAAGAATTAATGCTATGGAAGTGAATAAAAGGAACTATCTATTGATTTCAGTGTTATAAAGATATGTCAAATTACACCAAAATTTTTATATCAACTATCTTCAAATTTCCAACAAAGTAAGGATGTGAGAAATACTTAAGAAATGGAGATGATAGCTCTTATTGGTCTGTTACAGTTATGCAGACTACATAAATAATTTCATCCTAACCAAATGAGTAGATCTTCTGTAATTGAAGTAATTAATTTAAATATGTCAAATTAGTGATTTTGCTTTAAAATACATCTAAATATTTTACACATTTTGATTTTTTGTACATAAATTTATATTTATAAGATTTATATTATATTATATTATATTATACTTTTTTTTCAGATATTTTATTCTCTTTTGGATCTTCCTTGCTTAACTGCTGTTCTTATGTTGATGGACAATAAATCTTGTGTTTTAGACCCCAGAATGTTTAGAGATCCAAAACTAATGGAATCACTTAAAATGCCACATATGTCATCTCTTATTAAATATCTTATGAGAGAAACCAGTGGGAATGTTAGTGGCTTTAACAAGTAGGACTTTATTTATATGGTCATATTTTTATTGCCTTATTACATTTTATTCAAAATTTTGTAATTTAGAAATTATTACTTTTATTTATTTGACTTCCACAAGGTGATGTAATAAATTTATTATATATATATGTAGCTTAATTTTGAATAAATTTATAAAGACAGTAGCCCTTCATTAAGTCATTCTTATTCTGCTCTACCTTTTTGTTTGGGATACTTGAATACTCTGATATCTTGCTGGTATTAAATATTTTGACTGAAGATAACTAAGACTAAATGTAAAAAAATTCAAAAATGTCTTTTGGGAACAATTGCAACAGCTATTTGAATGCTCATGCATTTAAAATTAGTGTAAAGGATGTACTACTTTATCTGCTCTGCAATTTCAGAAAATTGATTGACAATAAGCACATTGACTTGTTCATTGCTTTAAATAGATTTGTGTTGTGCAAAAGTATTTAGAATTTAGAAATAAGAAATGACTAATATGAGAATGACCAAGTCTACATCTAGGGTATGAATTAATTCAATATTCTTGGATAAATTACACATAGATATACATTTAAACTAATGAATTAATGTCATAGTGACACTCTTAGAACTCTGAATAGTGATTAAAAATTTTGGACTCGCAATTGACTTCTTCATCGAACCCTTGTGATCGAATATCTCCCATATTCTGGACCCTTGCTCATCATATCACTTCCCTGTATCAAAAGTACCAGTGACATTTATCTTTCCATTGCCTCGTTTGATTCCCACATGGCTTATGTCCAAAATATATGCAAATGTATAATTAAATAAACTTAAGTCATGTTTAATTAGTATATATATTTATTTGTAAATAGTATGTAATAAGTGTAAAATAATCAGTCTTATTTTTTTCGAGGATATGATTTTAAAATTTATCAGAATTAATTTTAGGTACTTGTCAACAGTTTTCAAAATTTATAAATGTTATATATATATCTTATTCTTTTCAGCATTCAGTTGTTGCATCAAGCTTTGCAAAATATAACATCTCATTATCGGGTTATTTGCTGTGCTCAATCTGTAATACCTCTGCTAAAGTATGTTGATATTAATATATTTCTTTTGGCATTAGTAAAGTAAATACCATATTAATTCAGTTTTTTTATTATTAGATGCTACTTTCAAATTATTACACAATATGCAGAGACATCTGTGATTGTACTTATTGTTCCTGCTATTTTAGACAGATTATCTGTATTATATTCAGTAGAAAATTACAGTAATGAAGTTTGCAAGTATGTATCATAGTTTTTCTGTTATTATCTTAATTATTATACTGTGGGCTATGCTTAATGAGATCAGTTTGGGACACTGTGCTTTTGATAACAATAAACGATATACAAAATTAGATAAATTTACCCCCCTTTTAATTCACATGAACTACATTTCAAAATAAAATGAAAAACTCACCTTATATTTAGGTACTGTATATTATTCTTTAAAACACAAGAACTGTTTATGTAATAAAAATAATTGATCAGTTGTTGACTGTCTACAAATCTTTCTAGGAAGCTCATTGATAAATTGTTCGTAATCATATTTTTTAAAGTCATCAAAGCGGTGATGTATTCCACATTTCCACACTTTCAATGCAATTCAGAAGCTGAGAAATGTTTAACTGTGCTGCAGCATTGCGCTGACTCGTAATTGGTAACCTGTCATAACGATTTAAAATTTCGATATTTAGCTTTAATGTTAAATCATTTCACTTTCTGGCTTCTATATCAACAAACTGCATGTAAGCGAGCAAGACATAAAATGTGAATATGCTCCTTTTCAGTTCCGAATATAATTTGTTGCCTTCTGCTTATATGACAACTATTGACCACCAGCAGGGTGTGCATATTTCTGAAAAATTCCAGAAATGTGTAATTTTCCCCTCCTTTTTTTTTCTCCTTTCCTAGGGGGAAGAGGGAGAATTCTCGGAAATTAAAACAAGAACAAAGAGAATGAAAAGAAGGGGTTCCTTCTGAATACATTGTGAATATTGCTTTGGCAGTTAAAATGAAGTTCATAAGCTGATAACATTAACTGATGTAACGATCACATAAAGCAATAATTTTAACAAACAAATGAATAGAGAAAATTAGGACCAAGTGATTTTGATAACAATAAGCAATTGATAACATTAACCGCTATCACATTAAGCGGAGTCTACTGTATTAAGTAAAATTGATCTATGTTGATAAGTAAATTTAGTTATTTCTGTTAAGGACTCTCTATTTTGTATAATTTTGTAAAAGGAATTTAATATTGCATTTCCAAAGTACTGTAAGTTGAAAGTTTAGGTAGATGAGCTGTAGCTTTTTTATTTTTAAAGTTGAAATTTAATGTCTGCTATATATTGTTTTCCAACCAGAGGTCTTTGCAATCTACATATGATGTAGAACTTGCCTACACAGGAATTTTCCTGATGAAACCATTTTTATTAGTTCTAACAGTCAAGCTACCCTTCTAGTCTTATTGAGGTACAGTGTGACCTCTGGTTTGGGTTTTTTTGTGACCTTGCTTCAAGTAACAAGGTCAATATTTACTAAGTATCTGGTCATATACGTATTCAGGGTAGAGAGAGCTAGCTTTTTTACATTTTGCAAAGTCAACCAAGTCCAAGTCAGCGTAGTTGTTGACAACTTGTCCGTCAAGGATAAAAATGTTAAGACCTCTAACTGCAATTAGATAAGATATCAGATTTCCTCTGCTGCTTAGATAAGAATCTCAGCCAGTACATGCTACCTTTTAGTTAAGTATCCAACTAACGTATTTCATCCAATTGTCACGTCTCTTAATCTGTATTTCTTTTGTCTCTCAAACATGTAACTTGTTTTATGTAAACTCGGGGGATTTCAGAGATTAGTGTCTCTTTGGTTTGGAGTCCCATAGTCAGATCTTGAGTGCTTCCTTATGGTCAAGTTTTACGGTGTTAAAATACGTCTTCACCCAAACCGAAGACCTATGCAATCAAATTTAAATTTCATGAGTTTATATAAAATAAAACTGGATCCAGATTATTAGATGAATCAGTTACTAACAGATATTAAACTCATATATCAATTCACGTAATACCTTACTTAGACTATTACTTGATTTAAGACACTCACTAGTGTCAGATCCACAAAGTATGTGAAAAGGTTTCCAGGAGAAATAATGGCAGAATCTTGCAGTTATCGCCAAGACTTTTAGTTGCCCATTAAACCCAGACTTCACCGACTGGAACATTCTAAATTGCTTGTTACATTTAATAGAATAATGGTTTCTTAAAAGAGGTAAAACTTATTAGTTAAATTAATTCTTTTAGGGACAGTTTTTAATTGTTACATGCTTCTTTGGTGGTTTTAGAATGTAATACATGTACAATTTAGGAATTGGAAATGTTTAAACATATTAATACTCTAGCATTTCTATCATTTTTACAAGTACTGTCAAGTGTTTCGTCATATACAACAGCGGTTCTTAACCTATGGGTCGCGACCCAAAATTGGGTCGCGAAGCATATTTCTTGGGTCGCGCTGAGTCGAACCAAAAAAGTTAGTAATACACCAAATAATAAGTAATACCAACACCTCCTATAGTCCATGTAAAATCTATTGGCGCTTCAAGGTCACACTTTCTCATTTCCCCAGTCATCGGTTACTATGGTAGCGACCAAGAAGTCTGTGCATTCCCACTTATTTTCAGCACTTCAGTTGAGGATTTGATTCCAATACGTTCAGACGACTTGCTTTATTATAAGCAAAGTCAAAATTTTCAGTTGTGCATAAATGCGTTAACTATTTACGTAAAGAAAAGTTTAACAATATGTATAAAATGGTTATAATAAATCACAGATATTTTTTTAAAAATACAAAAATTCATTTTAATTTAGAATTCTTACTAAAACATTAGGAATATCTACCTTCTAAAGAAATTTTCACTTTTAAAAATGTGTCAGCAGACCATAAATCTTTAAATACATAATAAAATTATACAAAATATTGTTATTGCATTAAGACCTCTTTCAATTCTTGTAAAATCATAAAATAATTAATACAGTACAATTTTGGAGTAGAAACTTTACTATGATCCACATAACTTCATAATATACTTATTAACATACAACTTAAATTTAAGGAATTTCAGAACTACATTCTCTTAAATTAATTATTAAGAAATACTTTTGATATTTAGATTAAAAGAATCATACAAATATAACGAAAAATAGTGAGAAATTATAACTAATTACTCATTAAAATTAGCGAAATATTCAATCATCTTAATGATATTATTTATGTAAATAATGCAACTTTGTGTTTGGAAAAAAAAAAAAAAACTTTTTCAGTAGAATGTTTTAAATCTTACGGATTAGAATATAACATACAATTTTTGAATTGTAATTTTATGAAATGGGATTATATCTTAAATTTATGAACTTAGAAACAGGTCTGAAATTACTCATAAAATTTTGTGTAAAGTATTAAGTATTCTTCAAAGTGTAGTCTAAATAAACATACCTTTCATCATGCACGGAGAGCCCACACGATGCATGACAAACCTTAACACAGTGGAAAAAAAGAGTAAAGTCATTCCCCAACTGTCGTTACCATAGTTACAGTTGGTCATCGGGGAAAAATCAGTGACCTTGAAGTGCCTATTGAGTTTACACAGAGTATAGAAGAGTTATTTCCTAATACAATGCTCCGGTAGTGACACCTTTTGGTGAAAATTGAAAGCGCTACCGATGAGGAATTTGTTAACATTAATCAATTTCAAGAACAATTAATAGAAATGCAAAGTGACCAAGCACTTCGATACAATTTCTACAAAAACACTCAATCTTTATGTGCTTTCTGGTTAAAATTAAAAACCGAAAAGCCAATAATTGTTAAAGAAGCCCTAAAAGTATTATTGCCCTTTTCAGCAACATATATGTGTGAGGCTGGTTTTTCGGCTCTGTGTGCAATCAAAAACAATTACCGGAACAAGTTAAATCCTAAAATAGATATAAGGTGCTCCTTGGCAAGCATGCAATATTATTTAGGCTCTTTTTGGATTTTTAGACCATTCTATTTATTTTTAAAACATATATTTTTATTTTTTCCAAATTTTTCAAATTTATCGTACCTGAGCATTACTACTCAACAAACAAAAAATCTATAACACCTAAACAAAATCAATAAAAATTATTACTATAAATAAATATTATTATTTAGGCCTTTTACTAATTTTTATTACAGTTTACTTATTTTTAAAACTTATATTTTTATTTTTTCCAAAATTTTCAAAATTTTTTCAAATTTTTCGGCTTATTTTGTACGGATGTCACTGGCCACAAAAATATTTTATGTTTTACTATCCCTAAACTTTCTACTCTCTAGTCTTGTGTTATGAACTCACGAATCAACCCTTCTATCTCTTTGCTCTTTTATGTGTTTATTTTTCGCTCGTTGTCATTTTTGTGCTTACTGATGGAAACCTCTGGATTAACGGGCTTGGCCCATAGAGTCCAGTTGCATCACCACCTTTGATGCCTTTGATGCATGCAACCGAGATTTGAAGATCTTTCAAAATGTATTCAAGCACATGGTTCTCATTAAAACTGTATGACTTGCATTTAAAATTTAAAAGACTTAACATATGTATTGATATTTCTTTTTTTTAGGAATAAGTTAAAATGTCAATTATTTTCAAAAAGTTATAAATATATTTTAATTTGGTCAATAAAAATTATTAAAAACACTTGATTATTAATTAAATTTTCCTTGGATCGAAAAGTACTTTTGTTTGTTTTTATTATTAAAAAAATAAATAAAAAATTTGTAAGTTAAAAAAAATCATCATCGTAGGATTGAAGATTTTTTAAAAATACGCTCTAAAATAAAGCAATGAAAAAATTTTGACTTTTTTTTTGGGGTCGCGACATGAACATATTTCTCAAATTTGGGTCGCGGCTTAAAAAGGTTAAGAACCACTGATATACAACATAATTTCAATTTTAAATTTCCTAATAGAATAATTGTCAGATAAGAATATAAATTCTTGTTTTCTTTTCATACTGTAAAATCCCTTAAGTAGATGTAAGATATTATGGTTTTGTACTGAATAGTCGGATTTATTAATACTGAAATCTTACTTTTTGTTTAATCTCTGTCTTTGCCTAGATTATTTTGTCTGGCTTTGAGTTAGATTTTTACTTTCAAAAGAATGCATTTATTCTTTTACAATCTCAGTTTATTTCACTATTAGTGTAACCATTGAGGAAACATGGTGCTTGGCTTGGCCTTCTCAATGCCCATTGTATCTTATATAGATTTACGGTGACATCATCTATTGTATTATGTGAATGTTATTATTATTATTTAGTTTTATATCTTCTATTTCTTTAGATGTTTATTATGATAAATTATAATTTTTATTGGAAATTAAATGGTATTAAATTTGTTTGAAACATTTAATAGGAAATAACATGATATAGATAAGAGTTTTCTTTTTTGTGTATTTGCTGTTTTATTTCAAATATATATTATTAAAAAAAGAAAAAAAACATTTTTACAACTTAAAGTACTAAATAATCTGCTTTATACTTATTCACATATTTTTCTTATTTTAGTGTTTTGGCTGACTCCATCATCAAATTGTTTGAATTACACCCTGAAACAGTGTTTCACTGCCAAAAGAATATTTTGTCATACTTAAATCAGTTCAAAAACTACACAGTTTCTTCAAAGTGTTTTATAAACATGGTAAATTTAAATCTCCACAGAAAAAAATATTTCTTAACTCAAAATTTGCATTGTTATTAATAATTCATTTTAATTTCAACTTACTTACTTAAAAATTAGCATCTACTTTTTTATTAATTGGCATTATCCTGTGATGTTTTCTATTAAATTACTACCACAGTTGCAACGTTTACAAATGTTCAAGAAACATTTACACCAGACCTGTCCAACCTAAAAAAGAGTTTGTAGGCCACATTAGAAATGCATTTTACTCCAGGAAACTGCATATAAATGATTATAATAATAATGAATAAAATAAGTGAATTATGTTAAATTTACTATAATCAGTGCCCTATTTGTATCAATTAAAGGTTCTATGAATTTTACTATAGGTCAAAGGCATATGAACGATAGCACAGAGGGAGATCACCTTTGCCTTTTAAATTTTTATTATTTTAAATATCTTAAATTTTTGCATATGTGCTGTAATGTAGTGTGAAGTGAGGAAAAACACTGACTAAAAAATAAAAAAAATAGCATACACATTGAGATCTCAAAGGTTTCCATATGGACTAATTTTTGTTGTTAACAACTGTCTGGGTAATTTTCGAACTGCAGATTTCTGTAAGCAGGCTCAAACTTTAGAAGATGGTTTATTGTGTCTTTTTTTTTTTTCATTGACAGATAAAAGCATTTTAAAATCAAAAATAGTAACTTTTTAAATATATGTTTGTTGGATTAAGTTTATTCCCTTTAGTCTTAAGGTTTGTTTTTTTCCTAATTTCTTTTGCTATTGTAATTTCAATTAATTAAATATTACTAATAAATACTTCTGTTGATCTTTAGTATAGAGATAATTTCAATAAGGAAGGAAGAGAGGGAAACTTTTGTCCATGCCTCAATATCTATGGGTCTGCCACTGCATACAACCCATTAGTCACAGTTTGGCTACTTCTAATTTAATAGTATTTCAGTATTTGAATAATTTCATTATTTATTAGATATTTGAAGAAAACAAATTCTCCTTTCCCCCTTCTCATTCTTTCATTCTTAATTGCCCAGCTACAAATTTGAAGGATCAGATTTAAAAGAGTTCTCATTATTAAAACCAGTCTCCCAAAACTAACTCTAGAATAAATGCTAGTTTTCTGTCCACTTGCCGTATTTTCCAGCTTTCCCAGCTGAGTAATTTCACTCCTCTGATGACTAATTGCTGCATAACATTGACAAAGTTGTTGGTCTCTTGGGAAAGAATTTTTCTGATTGCTCGCTGCTGGGCAAAATTTGTTATAGAAATGTGTTTTTGTCATCATTCTATGCCTTACTCTTGTTGGTTAAAAACATACATGTTTTAGTTTTAAATAAAGTTAAAGTAAAGTTCCTCCACATACTTCTCTGTTGTTTTATTGGAGTGACTGCAATTTATTCAGGTCTGGCCATTGCCCAGTGCACCAGGACAATTCAAAATAATAGAGGCTTGTGTAACCAACAGATATTAAAGTTTGCACATTGCACACACATATACACACATGTGTGTGTATGTATACTTATTAAAAACTTATCTTTATTTTAAATTACAGTCCTTTAAAATTCACCAATCCTTTTATTGTTATGAATTCAGTGTATGATGTATATGTTATCAAAATATGAAAACTTAAATGTAATTATATATCCTTATTTATTAATTTTATTTCCTCAGCTTTTAAATTTTAAAGCATGGTGTATATAAATGTATTTAAGTATATATAACACAAGAATTTATAATTTTAATAAATTTGATTGATTATTAAATGCAAATGATAGCCTTTTTAAAATAAAATAATAAAAGCACTAATATTTTTCATGGAAAAATGTCATAAATATTTAATAATTACTTTGATTAATGGCTTTTATATAAAGAAGTACCTAATATTGCTAATTTTGAAAATATGTAGCATAATTTATAAGTATTTTTATAATTTTTATACTGACAATGCTTATTTTCCTGTTATTATTTTTGTAGGTTTGGATTGTAGGTGAATATGTGAGTTTTGCATTCAGTAATATTTGTCGACCAGAGATTATAGCATTGTTTTTTGAAAATTTAGAAACTACAACTTATGAAGCATTGGCTGTACTGAATGATTTGTCTGATGACCAGTTTCTGAAGTTCTTGAGTGTGACCCTAACAACATTATCTAAAGTTTGTATAAAGATATAAATTACTTTAATTATTGTGTATTAAATATGTAGATATAATTTTTTACATAGAGTAGTTTACAGTTTTAATTGTGTTTATTTAAAATGTCTGATACATAGCTATCAACTTGAACAATATCTCTATACATTGTATTAATTTATAGATAATTTAAAAGAAATATGCAAATTTTATTCAAGTTAAAAAAAAATAAATAAAGAGAAGATTAACTTTCAGATTCTGGTTTGGTTTAGTTTGGAGCACTACAATATACTTTTTTTGCTACACGACGGTTAATGAAATCAGAATCTACTACTGCAATTCTGAATGACTACAAACATCCATGCCATCAGAGGAAAATTTGCAGCAAATTGTTATATCAAAGAGCATCATACACCCTACTGTTTCACCCATCTTTTGCTTTCAAATTTTAGATTAAAAGATGTATTAATTGTAAAAAGTAATCAAAAAGGTTACTGTTATGAGCAACAGTTTGATAAGATATTTTAGAGAGAGGATAACTCAATAAGATATAATTAATTTAAAACTGAAAACGCTAAAAACCAAATTGAAAGCAGAGTGTAAACTTCGTAATCTATTGCAAGTAGTTTACTAAATTTATTATTCATTCGTTTTGTATATTTGTATTAGTGGTTCTTCCAACTGTTGTGCTGTTTCTCATTAACCATCATGCTTGCGTGTATATATGTGTGTGTTTGTGTTTTAAGAACTTAAGAATTGCTATACTATTCAGTTGCATATATATATATATATATATATATTATATATATATAAATATATATGCAAGCTGGTACTAATTTCAAAATTGGAATGTTTGCAGCTTGCTGATACATATGCTTATAAACAGAAGTTAATCTTTTTAAAAAATCACACTTTTTATTTTAGCTTGCTGCAAGAAATCAAGATCATGTACCCCGGGCTGTTTTATGTTTGAGTAAAGTTCATCAACAGCTAAAATCTTTTGGAAATGATTATAAAAAAAGTTGGAAAATAGTAACTGAACGTGTACAGGAATTGCTTTCTATTTTGAATGTTCCCAGGTAATTGTTGTTTCTTTTTCTCATATGTTAAGGCTATAGCTGCATTAACTATATGCCTCTTAGCAATCTAATAAAAACTAGCTTTATTTAAAAAAATTTCAGATACATAATTTAAAAAAAATGAAGTGCAGTGTATCTAGTCAAATGGCTAAAATTGGCTTGGTATGTTAGAATAGTGCAGAACATTAACAAATATATTATGTGTGGATTTAATAAAATAAGTATTATATGATGCAAAACTTGATATTTTATGTCAAAAATTTTGATAGGCAGAAAAAGAGGTACTGTTGTCATCTCTGGTGAAATGTATGTTGTCATGAGACATTGACTAATATTGGTATTAATTTGCTTTATATATAAACACTAATTTTACTAATTCTAATATTTTTTTGTAGCATTGCTTCTATTGTTCTCAGCCCCCCTAAAGATTTGGAAAGTGGAAGGTAATGATATTCCTTTATACTTGAAAAAATATTAGAAAGACTATTTAATAAATCTAAAATTAAAATGAAAGTACTATATTTACTTGTGTATAATGTGTACTAAAAATTTGATATACAAGGTAACATTCCAGATTGTAAACTAATTTCTATGTAGACCCAATGAAACAAGCTCCAATTTTCTTTCAGTGTTATTCTAAAGATTATTCCAATCTTAATGAAGTCTTTCATGTTTGTTATTGGTCACTGAGAGAGAGAGAGAGGGGGGAAATGGTTGGCTACTTACTATGTGATGATTGTGGTGGATGAAATTGATTATTATTATTTTCAATGCAAAGACACTTGCTTTTATAGCATTTACCACTCCCAAGCTAATTTTATTATGGGAGCACCATATAGCTATCCAATATTACTTCCCAGGGGTAACACAATAAAACAAAGTGGATCCTCATAATATAGAAGCAGGGACCAAGCAGAAGACTCTCAGGTTTGACCTGACATTTCCAGCAGTATTGTTTAGGAAATTGCAGTCACAAACCTATTGAATAATAGGAGTTGGAGCTCCTATTGAATAATAGGAGCCCCAACTTCTATTGAATATGATTTTCATTTTCTTAATTTCTTCCTTGAGCATCTGCCTTTTTTTCTCATATAATATGATTACAGGAAGCAATAAAAATTATTTCATGTATAACACATACTTTAAGTTTTTACCCTAAATTTTTTAAAAAAATTACATATTATACACAAAAAGATATGATAATAACTTGAATGTAGTCATACATATTCTATTTCTTTTATCATTCTTGTTCCTTATAATTTAGCCATTTCTAATTTGGATATTTGTTATGACATATTGTTAGAAATTACATGTAGTGAAACTTGCTTGACAATAATTCTAATAGACAGAAAGATTTAAACTTCTTAAGAGAATATAAATTTTTGACTGGGAAAAATATTTGGCATCAATAACTAATATTATTCCAAGATAAATTATATTTTATTAATTTGTTCATTGAAATGCATACTGCGATTTCTCATCACAAATTGTATAATTTCAAGTCAAGTATGTTGAATAATTAATGTAGAAAATTCAGTATAAATATATAGTTAAAGGAAGCTCTCAATGATAAGGTTTGGTTTGGTTTGGTGTGCTACAGTCTACTTTTTGCAACACGAGGGCTAATGAGACAGGGACCTACAGCTTAAAGCCGATTTTGAACGGCTACGAACATCCATGCCACTGTGGGATTTGAACCCACGAACTCCGGTACCGAAGGCCATCACCCTAACCAATCGGCCATCGTTTGGCCATCAATGACCTCTAAGCCATTGGTTCTCAGTGGGGTCAATAATGCCCCCCCCCATGGGTGTGGGGGGATGATTTTGCTGCACAGTAAACTTTTTTTCGATGATAGAATGGTTTTTTCTGCATGTTTTGGCTTTCAAACTTAGTTTTAAAAATACCAAATAAATTTATTACATTAATTATGTAGTTTACACAATTTTTACCAGTAATAAAATGAACTTAAACGATGGTACCAGAACCATAAATTTTCATCCCCTATGATCTGATGTGTGAAATTAGGTCAACATTCAAAAAATATATTTAAATAACAGTATTTGTTTGAGCCTTGCTTGAATATGTCTCAGTAACGAATATTTGGTTTATAACTCTATTAAAGAAAATTACTTAAAAATTTTACCTCTCATAATTGAGTACTACTTCTTCTGTATACTTTAAATTACTGAAATTTTACAAAGGACGCAGTTGAGCACATTTCGGCTCTGTATAAGGGCAGCAGCTTAAAAAAGTTTGAGAATCACTACTCTAAACTTATTCACCTTAATTTTTCTCAAGAATTTATGTTTGATTCTTTTACAATAGAAGTATGTAAATAATCCTTTTAATTACAAGAATTCATTTACACTTTGTAATTTCTGAATGAAAAAAGTTAAGGGATATTAGTTTTTATAAATATTTTTTATGTTACATGTTTTTAACTATATATTTTTTGAATTATGGTACTTCTGCTGCTCTACTGTGAACTTTCTCTTCTAGTTTTGCAAACTCTTCTCTTTTTTTTTCTTCTATTCTTCTAGTTATATGCAAACTTTACAAATAATATTTAAAAAATTCTAATTCTTTTACAGCATATAATTTTGGGTTTTTTTAATCATCGTATAATCTGAATTGTAAAGATAGTTTTGCCTATATTTTGTACCTTTTGAACAGTTATTAGATGCATCAGTTTAGCTATACTTCCAAAATACAATAAAAACACTTTTAGAATGTTATTTTTATTTACTGTAAAATTTGTAAGTTTTACTCAGTTTACATTTAAAAGTTTTATTCTTGGTGTTTATTTATTTATTTTAAAAATTTCATCAGTACTATTACATATATGTAGAGTGGAAAATACACAGAGAGTTTTAAATTTTAAAAGAAATTTAATGTTCAGAGTGATGAAATAAAATTTTAAAATGTATATCTTGTATAGAATACCTTCTTTTCTGAAATCTACTTTAATTCCACACTTGTTTAGTGCATTATTTCTTAGGTTATTTGGTTGTTTGGGATACATGCTACAACCAGAGGGTTTGACTTTTATCACTGATAATTCTTGGTAAATAGACATACTATAAACACATTAGTCAGGCACAGCCTAATAGTAATAAACCATTTTAATGTACAAACAGAAAGTAGGTCCTCATATTTTGGAATCAGGAATCAGGCTTGGCCTGCCACTTCTAGAGTTATTATTTGAATTTGGAGAACATTGCAACTGCAAATCTATTTTATGTGTCCCAGCCATCATTAGCGAACTCTATGGTCTTTAGCTGGTTTGAGCCTTGAACTCACAACCTTCCAGTTATGATGATGCCTTTGTTGACTGAGATACTGTGGCTCTTTAGATTGTTTAAATTGTGAAGGACTGTACAAAAGAGATAGTGCTGCTAAATATCAATCATAAATAGAAAATTAATACAAGACATATTTTTTATTATTTTTAAGACCTAGAAAAGGTTTTTTTTACAAGATTGATTCACAACATTCACATGTTTGTGATTTTTAAAAATTCCTCATTTAATTTAAAGTTTTATTTGCTTTCAAACTTTTTATTTGCTTTCAGTTCATTTTTTTTCTAAGTAACTTGATTTTATTTATATTACCCTACCTAGATTTTCTTAGGTTTCATTATGTTCTGATTTGATTTTAATTTATTATTACTGCATTATATTTTGTAGGCTGCACAGGGATTCCACATCATTATCATATGTTCTGAGAACTGTTACAGATATAGTGACCTCTGAAAATTAACAATAATTTGATTGGATGATGACACTTTGTAAATTATAACTGTAAATGATAACTCTGTAAATGGTAAATGTAAAGTAATATTTGATTCTGTGAAAACTATCTTAATAAAGTTATATTTAATTCTTTTTATTCTGTGTTATATATTGCTTTCTTTATTATTCTGAAAAGATACGAAGTTTCTTTTGAGTTAGGCTTAAGAAGTGGATTTTACTGAGTTGTACAAATTTAACTATTTAACAACATTGTTTGCCAGCCTTCAGATATATATATATATATATATATATATATATATATATATATATATATATATATATATATATATATTTAAAGATTTACTAAATATTGTTATAATGAATGCTTTGTAGCATCACTCATGCTTGCCCTCAATAGGCACCTCAACATTATGGGGATTAGCTCTGATGCTTTGTGTCATGGCTGCCGTCTTCAGGATGAGACTGCTCGCCACATTTTGTGTGATTGCGAGTATTTCTCGGCTCTTAGGTTTGAGCACCTTGGTCGCCATCTCCTTGAGCCATGGGAGCTGCAGGACATCCCTGTCAGTTGTCTGCTGAGATTTGCCCCAGCTTGTGGCCTTTTCTCTTAGACGCACTTGGGTTGTGTTTTGTTCTTCTTGGGTTTGGGGTACAATAGACCTCGGGTCGCAGTGCCCTGCTCTTGGGGAATCCCCCAAGAGCTGCCCTAAAGGTGATTTCATTCATTCATCTTTCATGCTACTAAAATAGTATTTGATTTTAATATGTATTTGTTCTTATTGTTTCAAGTTTAAATTATACTATTTGCTAATGCTTGTATTTTCGTTCACATTAAAGTCAGTTGAAAAGAAGGGGAATATTATGTTATTGCTCTCTGAGAGGCCTGGGACTTTTCTCATGCATGTGAAATGCATATCTTAATTTTTTGTTCTATGAGCATGCTGGTTGCGGTCGTTAAGTGCTTTTTTAAGGAGATCTCAAACCATTGCCTCTTTTGTAGTTGGGAGTGAATTGTCCTCTTCTCTCTCCATTGCAGTGTTATCCCCCGATGAGTCAGAACGTTTGTGTGTGTGTGGGAGAAAGTGGGGCCTGTATTTACTGTCAAGGTGAGCAGAGGTTATTTATAAGATATGTATGCTGTATTGGGGTGAGGAATGTCAGAGCTGCAACAAGGATGTATAACAACTGTCCAGAAGCTGTTCCTAATTTACAGGCTATATCTAGTGGCATAACAGTTAGCAATCTATTGAGCTATGCTATGTAACAAAATTTTGTGTGAATTTCAGTAAAAATGGTAATAAAACCTTGAAAATGTTAAAAGAAGCTTACAAAGATGAAGTTTTCTCACAATCACAGTTTTACAACAAGCACACTGTGTTTAGGAATAGCTGACATTGAAAACGATCAGTGTAGGATAATCATCGACTGTGAAAATGGATGAGAGCATCAAATGAATGAGGAATGTTCGGAACATTGACTGCTGATTAATTTTACATTCAGTTGTACAATTTTCAATTGTGAATGCACAGTTTTGCTTGGCGGTACTCAAGAGTTTGAAGGAAAGATCAAACTACATCTGTCCTGACATCACTGATAGCAGGATTATTCACCACTACAATACTTGGCTCCACATGGTGTTAGTTGTGACTAAATACCTAACCCAAGAACATATCCTCTTTTCCTCCCACTATACAGTCTTGACCTGACCTTCTGAATTTTTTTTCATGGCTTAAGAAGTATATGAAAAGAGGCCATTTTAACACACTCCAAGATGTCCAAAGAGCTGCAGCAAGGTTTTGCAGCATCTCACATCGAATAAAGTTATAACCACTGGCAGCAACAACTCGATTCACTGTATTGCTACCTAAGGCACATACTTGAAGATTATTAATTTTTTCTTTGTAAGTACAAATATTTAATTTATGTTATTTTTTTCCTCATTATTTTTGAGACAGACCTTGCATGTATATATGTTAAGAAGTATTTTGGGTGAAGTGTATGTTAAGAAGTGTTAATACTTGTAATGGGTATTTTTACATACTACAAATTTAGAAAGTTAATTACACAGTTGCAACGTTTGCATATGTTCAAGAAATATATACAGTTGTTAGTCTATCAAATAGTTTAGTAGAATTTGAAGATAAAATGTTTAGTTTATTTAAACAATCCATCTTTGGCACTCTACTGCTAAAACATTTTATATTCGGTTATATAGTGCTGTGAGGACATAAATTAGCCAGTCAATCATAGTGTTAAGAACTAAAACTAAGTAAAGGAGTTAAATAAGATTAGATGAGCTAACCAGAAATTAATTTTATCTTTTTGAATTTACCAAAACGTACCTCAATTAAAAGTATACAAAGGTATTTCACTAAAGGTGTAATATTAGGAATAGAATGAACAGAAATTTATTTTAGAATATAATAATTTGGTTAATTCGGTTAAAATAATTACATACACACACACTTGTATATATATTATACACAAAATACATTTTTTAAAATAAAAATCTGTGATATAATGTGGAAATCAGAGTTGGTTGGTATAGTGTTAAATCTATGGGAGCATAATTTGCTTTTAACGAGTAAATCAGATTTATATTGAAGATTATTTTTTTAATTCCTAAAATTTTTATGATCTTTCTACTCCACCTTTGTTAACCCTTTCTTGGAAAAGTTCTTGAGTCAACTGTAATTTAGTAATTCTGAAGTCAACTGTAATTTAGTGAGGAGTCATAAATCCTCCAACATACTTATTGGTTTTTCAGTATACAGAAAAACTTCAAACTTTAATCAAAGCTAGGGGTGCAAAAGCCAATGTCTTTTGGATTATGAGTGTTCTCTGAAGAACAATTAGACAGTTCAAAGCAAATTAACCAACTTATTTTGCACTGTTCAGAAATAAAAAGAAAACAAAGTAAATATACAAAATATAGTATGAATGAGTTTTTATAATTTTTTTAAGATTTCGTTTATTAGGAAAATTTGGTTATAAAACAAGTAAATATTGCGGCTCCTTTGAAATCATTCCTGGAGCCATCCACAAATGATGTTACGCTTAGAGGAAGGAGGGGGGAGGGGTTCATGAAATTGTGACAGTTTGTGATAAGGGGGAGAAGAATAACAAGTAGTGTAATATAGTGGTTCTCAAACTCTTAATCCCATAGAACCCTGAATCGATATTACTTAAGGAGAAACTAAGGTCCTATTATTAACACTGAGTAGACATAAAATCTAAACTATATAAAGGCGTATAAAAATGTTTATAGTACTTACAAAAGGTGACTCGAAAGCAAGAATTTTCTTTAAATGAAATTAAGTCACCGAAATATTATAATTTTACCCTTTTTACTTTAAGTGGATTGATTAGAGGTGCCTTAATTCTCAACTGCGTCAATGAAAAGACGGTTGAGTGGCTGAAACAATTCTTTGGTGGGGAAAGGTGGACTGAGATGGGGATTGAGTTTCTTCCAGCCTCAAGTCTGCCCAAGCCAGTAAAGATAGTTTTTAAGACGAGGGACAGCACTGACTCCGACAACATTCTTCGTCGCCTATGTCTCCTGAACTCTGGTCTGAGTATTGGTGAGTGGCGAGTACTTCATAGATTCGTTGTGGCCAACTCCTATGCACGATGGATCTTTGAGATCGATCAAGAATCAACACAAGTCATCAAAGACAAAAACATGGAGTTCTTTGCAAAATCACAGGGCAGTGGCATTTTTAAAGTATTGCATAATCCTAAGACCCACACTACAATCCTGATGAGGGATCCCCAGGGAAACTTCGGTTCCTTTGGTAACTCAAGAGACTTCGGGCAAGTCCTCAAAGATGGATATCACTGAGGAAACTCCTGGGGAGGTATTTCAGGATACCTCTCAGACTCACTGTCCACTCAAATTCACCTGCTGGATTTCTCTGAATCTGGAAGTGGATCTGATGGTACTGTAACTGGTAGCCTATCGCCGAATGAGATAAATCTTCGTTTGGACTAATGTGTCGACATGTTTGCCTCTTTATGTTTTTAGCATCATGATGATTGGTCTAATCAAAGTTGCTCACAATGCTTCACACTTCAGTCTTATAGGAATAATCAGTCACTACAGGTTTACCAAGATGTGTCCCTTGGTGGACTAAAAAATCTCTGTAGTTTTCAAAAGAACTGCAGAAAGCTTTTTAATAGAGCTAAAAAAAACGAGTGAGGGGACGATCTATAGAAATACCCTCACCGAGTATAACAAGGAAATTAAAAGGAAAAATATGATTAGTGGAAGGACTTCTGCTCTCAGGCGCAGCTAGACTGACTAAGGTCTAAGGATAATAACTGCCTTGATAGGAAGGTTACTAACAAGACAACAAAAATCTTTTCTGACAGTCAGTCTGCACTTTTGGCCTTACTTACCTATTGCTTCTCATCCAAGTTAGAGTGGGAATATTATAATACTATTCCCCAATTAGCCATGGTAAACAAGGTTATCCTTCTTTGAGTACCTGAGCACTGTGGTGTTTATTGGCATTGAAATTGCTGACAGTCTAACAAAGCATGGTTCTGAGATGCCCTTTATTGGACCAAAACCAACACTTGATTGTCCTTATAATGTAGTTAGGAAGATTGTTAAGGGCCTCTTAATGATTGAGGCCTATAAGGCTTGGTTTAAAACTAACAATCAAAGGCAAGTTAAGGAGCTTAACCAAAATTTTTCATGGTTAAGGTCTAAGGAGCTGCTTAAGCTCAGTAGGAATAACTTAAGGGTGGTTATTGGTCTATTAACTGGACACTGCTATACAAAAGGCATTTGAACATCATCAGCAACATTGATATCCCAATATGTAGGGAAGGTCAAGCTCCAGAAGATAGTTCATTACACATTTTGTGTGACTATGAATATTACTCTGCTAAACGTTTCGAGTATCTTGGATACTACCTCATTGAACCGTGGAAGTTAACTAACTTCTTGGTTAAACTACTGCTCAAATTTATTTCAGTTATCGGTCTCTTTGAGACTTAAAGTTTTTCTATACTGCTGGGATTATTTAACCCTAGGAAATCAGGCTTTCAGTTCAATAGACCATAGGTCGCAGTGCTGGTGCTCTTTTTCGCCGCCCAAACTTAAGTCATACGTCATACTTTCTCATATATGTATTATAGGTAAGTATTGTAATCGTCAAAAAAATCAGCCACAAGATTTTTATTGATCATGCTTGTACCTTCACGAGTCCAAAAATTCCATTTTAGAATTATGTCCATATGTGAGAGAGAACACGATAACTCGAGTACATTTTGACTAAGAGCAGTAGTCTCAAACTTTTTTTTCCCTGGGAACCATTTTTTTTTATCACATACATGGCAACGGAACCTCTGAATAAATATTATTTAAGGAGAAGCTAAGGGTCTATATTTTATCACTGATTAGACATAAACAGAAAAACTAAACAATATAAAGCAGTCTAAAAATGTCGATAGGTGACGTGAAAAGGGTGACCTGGAAGTAAGAATTTTTTAATCAATTATGCAAGTACAATGATACATTGATGACTGTTTGACATCCCTATTTGAGCTGTACTGTCGCGTGTGATTTGAATGATTCATTATCACATTGCTTTTCTGTTCCTTATTGTTAAGTTTATGATGTATTACTTATTATAAATTCCATGTAAGGGATTAAGGAAAAATTAGAGAACAAATTTACGTATTTCCTTTAAAATTGCAATAGAGTTAAAATTTTTTTTCAAGGAACCCCTGGAGAGTAGCAATAGAACCCTAGGGTTCTGCATGACTTACATGGACTAACTCTAGTTCAGCATCACATATTTTGGTTAAAATTAAAACATTTAAAATCAGCAGATTAAATTTTGAAGTTATTTTAAAATTACTAAAATTTGAAGGTATATTAAATTCCATTTAAAATTCCAAAAAATACTACTGTTTTTTATTGTTCTTTTATATTAATATTTTATTACTACCGTGCATCAGTTATGATTTTGTTGTAAAACTTTGCTCTTATTCCATGCAAAATAGGTAAGCGAATCATTATTATTGTTATATTTTTAGATATCACTAAAACACATAATTAAAATTTAAAAACAGAAATTGAAATATGATCTTTAACATAGTGTTTTGTTTCTAAACTGCAAGTAAAGGTTTATGTAACACTGCGATAAATGTGATAAGGGAAGAAGAGTTATGGCGAAGTGTGACAATGAGGGAAGGAAGGTTCAAAATATTGAAAAAAAGTGTGACATCATTTATAGACAGTTCCATAAGCAAGTTCGACTATTACAATACATATACAGTGCGGCCCGATGGTACAAGATACACTTCCAATGCGACACTCGAAGCTTTTGGGATTGGCGAGACCTGATTTGTTTATACGATACTAAACAAATCAAACTGGAAAATTTTAGTTTTAATTTTTAAGATAAGGAGGTATGGAAAAAATTAGGTTGTAGTGAAGTAAAACAATCACTCAATTGAAAAAAAAATTAATTTCATTACAAAGAATACGATTAGTTTGAATTTTTCAAGAAAAAAAAAATAATATTTTTGGTCTAAATGTGTCCTTTTGAAGGTTCTTTATCCGTTTAAAAGTAAGTAAATAATTACATACTATAAGCAATTTAGAAATGGCGACAATGATTGATTAGCAGTAGCAGTTAATGTCTAGTTAGACTCGCAGTTAGAGCGTAACGTGTTAATAGTGAAAAGTGTGTTAGCCAGTTGCCGAAAGGTGTGGACCACTGGTTCTCACCGAGAGCGATACGATACCGTCCCAAGGGGGGCGGTAAGACGATGTTAATGGGCAGTGAACTTGTTCTGGGCGGTAGGGGAGTGATTTGATCATGTTTTGGCTTTCAAACTTTATTTTAAAAATACCAAATAAATTTATTACATTACCTATTTTACACGATTTTTAACAGTAATAAAACGAACTTAAGCAACGGTACACGAACCAATAATTTTCATTCCCTATATTCTCATGTGTGGAATTAGGCCGACAATCAGAAAAATGTTAAATCAACAGCATTGTTTGAGTGTCTCAGTAACAAAAATTTGATGTGTAATTCTATTGAAGAAAATTACTTAACCCCAAAAAATTCACTTTTTATTTCTTATTTTTGTTCATGTTACATTTGTAAGCTGGAAAATGTTTTTAAAAGTAATATTTCTAATTATTTTAAGCATATTATAACAATATTTTTTACAGGAAATAAAAAAATGTTTTCCCTGGAAGTTGATTTTTTTCTCTCATGTACGCCAGACAGGGAAGTTACGTTTACAGTTGTGCATATAAAAATACAAATATTTTAGGTTACAATTACTACACTATTATTTTTGGATGCAAATACTACAAGTACATTTACTTAACCTGTTTTTTTTCAAAGATCAGATTTAGTGCGATGAATCTTGAAAGAGGGCAAGAGGTATAGCCTAACGTTACAGTCCCGACAAAAATACCTAGTCTCTTTTTTAATTCTTTTGTAGCAGTCATTTTTCTTCAGTGAACCCACATGACACTAGTTTGCAGGTCTTAGTTTTTTGTGTGTAGGCGGAATGACTTTTAAAAAAGTCTCTTTTGGTCAATCTCTAAAAACCTCAATCCAAAATCAAGCCAAAAACTGAAAGGTAAAAACTCACAGAGTAATGAAAAATCTATCAGAAAGCCCGTGTTTTTAAACCAAACAAAATACACTTCGACATTATATATACAAAAGTTACCTCTAAAACAGTGAGAATGATAAAGAAATCAGATTGTCCGAAAGCCGTAAAGGAAATCATTAAAGGCACGGTAACCGCACCCATATGGTGCACGTGCAAAACAGGCAAGAGGTTAAACCTTTTCTTCTTAAAATTGGCCGAACGATGGACGAATGGTAGAGCGCTGTTTTTCGGTACAGGAGGTCGAGGGTTCGAATTCCGCTGATGGCATGGATGTTCGGAAAAGTAAGCAGTAGGTCCGGGTCTCGTGTAGCAAAAACAGTAGACTGTAGTACTCCAAGCCAAACCAAACCTCTTAAAACTGAACATTTCTTCTTCCGTATATTTTAATTACGGGATTTTTATGAAGGGCGTGCTGAACACATTTGGGCTTCGTACGGGGAGGTAAGGTCACCATAAAGGTTGAGAATCATTGGTGTAAACCTTATGTTCCGAATGGGAAAGTGCCACCCTACAATGGGCGTTCCTTCAGAAGAGGAAGAGGGGTTCAGAAGCAAAATATTTCACAAGAATGATTGTAGCTGTGAACATACCAGGACCGTCCTTAATAAGGACGTGGCGCGTAAAAGTACACGAACAGCTGGATTTTGTCAAGCGGTTTGTTAGGCGGTTATCACGACTAAATATTTTACATTCATTAAAGCTATTATAATTTACATTGTTGTGTAGATTGGTGGAAAAGTTAACAAACTAAATAGTCTAAAATACATTTACTTATTAAAAATATTTATTAATTTTTAATAAGTAAATGTATTTCAGACTAGCCATTACCGGGTTAGCTAGCATCAAATTAGCTGTGATCGTGATTTAGCGAAGATTGCTCTGCTATTTGTTGTTGCTGTACAACGCTGGAGGTCATTTAAGCATGCTATGAAGGAATTTCCGAAAGTAGTATTTATGTCTGTAAATATTTCGTACAATAATCCAGATTAATAAAATCCACCCAGTAAGGATTAATTTTATGCCATATTCCCAAAAAAGACATTGCATAAATAATTTGGATTTTAGAAGTATTTCTTCAACTGAACCTTGGGTTAAGCCTTAAAATAAGTAACATAAATAAACACTATGTTACAAGGTTAGGAATAACACATGTTAAACTTACTTTGTCCAATCTGATTACTTAATTTAAATTGAAGATTAACTTGCAACTATTTGGTCTACATTATAGCCTTTCAAATCGTATTTAATTTTCTTACGGAACAACAAGAAAGAGAAAAAAAAATATTTTTCGAATTTTTTTTACCTTCTTGTTGTTATTGGTTCTCATTAATACCACAGAGGCTCAAAGAGTATGGCTTTAAATTCCAGTTTAGAGTGAAAATTTCTATGTATTTTTATGATGAAAGTAACAATGAAATCATTGTAGCCTATTAGACTGTTGAAAGATGCCGTACGAGGGAATAAGACGGTAGCTAAACAATGGAACATTTAACTGACGCCACACTCGAACAAAATACAGCAAGATATAAAATATGAAAGCAGAGATTTTACAGAGAAAATTGGGCAAAATAAACAAGCAAATTTTATTTTTATTTGGGAAACCCCGAACTTTATACGTATGAGGTGGGTGTAACTCAAGAAAGTGACAATACTTACCAATTCCAATGTCTATCCGGACCATTGCTTAGCGAAGGGGGATGTAAAGATTGTAACCCCTTTGAAAATAGCTGTATACATATATTACATATATGCAATGAATTCTGTATTATTTATTTGAAATATGAGGGTAAGAAGAACACTCCTCCTCCTCAATTAATATTTATCGTTACGCCCTTGCTCTGTTGGAACATCATAAGTCATTTTCCCAAATGATCGCACAAGATTCTCGCGCTAATAAATCTTAAGTTACGTTTGAATATCGTTCGATGATGTAAAAGGTCACCAGCTAACCTTTTGCACCACATTCCAAACCAATTAAGCGTAACTGCCAAGGTTTTAACATTCGATACATTGTAAAGTGTTTTTATATTCCTTAAAACCGCACCATCAGAATATCTGATACGTTTTACAAAGTCAGCTGAGTTCAAGTCAGCGTAGTCTTTGACAACTTGTCCGTCAAGGATAAACATGTTAAGACTTCTAACTGCAATTAGATAAGGTATCAGATTTCCTCTGCTACTTAGATAAGAATCTCAGCCAGCACATGCTACCTTCTGGTCAAGTATCCGACTAACATATTTCATCATATCTCTTAATCTGGATTTGTTTTGTCTCTCAAAGATGTAACTTGGTTTATGTAGAAGAGCGGGATTTTAGAGATTAGCGTCTCCCCGGCTTGGAGTCCCATAGTCAGATCTCGAGTACATCCTTATGGTTGAATATTACGGTATTAATAAACGCCTTCGTCTAAACCGATGACCTATGCCATCGAATTCAAATTTTACGAGTTGTAGAGTGTCAGTGGGTGCATATTAAGTGGATTTATGGGGAATCTAGATATTTTTGCATCATATAAAAGAAAATCAGATGATTAGTTCAGAGCATTATTAGATGAATCAGTTACTACCAGAATTATACTCATATATCACTTCACTTAATACCTTACCTACAGCATTACTCAAATTAAGACTCTGTCAGATCGACAAAGTATGTGAAAAGGTTTCCAGGAGAAATAATGGCAGAATCTTGCGGTTATCGTTTAGACCAGGGGTAGGCAACGCGGCGCCCCCGATCGATTTTTAATGCGCCCTCGCTGGACTAATGTATGATAGCCAGAGCGATTTACTTTTGTCAAACGGCGATATACAGCAAGTAGTCAGTTGAGTTTAGGATTGTGCATAGATTAGCAGTTTGCTAACCTTGAACGTATCTAATCATACGCACGTATTTTTTGTTAGTGTGTGATCGTATTTCGAAAAGACCAAGCGTAGACTATGCATTTAAAACTACCAAGTAATCCGAAATAATTCTTTTCTTTCAAAACCCTTCATGGATAAATGTAAAAGAAAAAGAACATTTATTTTAACGATGAATGGGAACATCTATATTGTTTCGTTGATTACAAAGGGAAGTGTATTTGTTTGTTGTGTAATAATAGTGTTGCGATTCCCAAGAAAAGTAATATTGAACGACATTTTAATACCGTTCATACCAATTTTGATAGTGACTATCCAATCCAATTCTGAAATTAGAAGAAAAAAAATTATTTCTTTAAAATCTTCAATAACTAACCAGCAAAGTTTTTTTTTACTAAATCACTGTAACAACCAAAAGTAGCAACGATCGAGTCATATAAAATATCGCATTTGCTAGTTAAGAATAAAAAACCATTTACAGATGGAGAATTAGTGAAAGAAGCCATGTTAGAAGCTGCTGATTCACTTTTTGAAGAATTTAAAAATAAAAAAGAAATAGTTTCAGCTATAAACACGTTGCAATTATCAGCACGAACTGTTACTAGAAGAATTGAAGTAATTGCGGAGAATTTGGAGTCAGAATTAGCAAATGATATGGAAAATTGTATTTTCTTTTCGCTACAGATGGATGAATCGACAGACGTGACAAAAATATCACACTTAGCAGTTTGCGTGAAGATGGTATTTTCTGATTTTACAACAAAAGAAGAATTCCTTAAAGTTCTGCCATTAAAGGGAAGCATCAGAGGAGAAGATATCTTTTCTACTTTTAAAAAGTATATAACAGATGTAAAATTACCTGTACAAAAGTTATCGTCAATTACAACGGACGGGGCACCAGCGATGACTGGTAAGAAAAAATTATTTATTGCCTTATGTAGACAGGATTCCTTATTCCCTAAATTTATTTCTTATCATTGCCTCATACATCAGGAAATGTTATGCGCAAAAACAATCGGTTTTCAACACGTATTTACGATAGTAACAAAAATTATTAATTCCATAAAATCGGGAGCTATGCAACACAGATTGTTTAAATTACTTTTAGAAGATGAGGACGTTCAGTTCACATATCTTCTTTTACATACTGAAGTGAGGTGGCTGAGCAGAGGTAAAATACTTGAGCTGTTTATCTTGCTTTTGCCACAAATAAAGGAATTTATTGCATCAAGTTGCGAATTTTACGAGCAATTAGAAAATAAGGATTGGCTAATCGACCTCGGATTTCTGACAGATATAACGGCAAAGCTGAATGAATTAAAATTAAAAATACAAAGGAAAAATCAGCATATTGCTGACATGATTAGTGCAGTAAATGCATTCAAATGCAAGTTAGTGTTGTTGAAATCCCATCTATTGAAAAAATCATTATCATTTCCCAAATATAAAATATACTGTTGAGAGTTTAAATTTGAAGAATGAAAATTTTACTGCTACATCATATTTAGAAATTATAGATAAGCTAATAGAAGAGTTTTCTTCTAGATTTGAAGATTTTGCAGCATTAGAACCCGTTCTAAGATTTTTCATAAATCCATTCAATGTTACTGAAGATGATGTCCTTGAAATAGTTTCAGTGTATTTCGAGCTTCATAATATCGAAGACCTAGAATTAGAAATAATTAACTTGAAAAGTGATATTATTTCAAAAGCGCATAATAATGATAAAATTTTTTGGAACTTAGTCGATGAAAATAAGTATCCTATTTTAAGGAAATGTGCGCTAAAAATTTATCCATATTGTGCAACAACATACAATTGCGAGTCTTTGTTCTCAAATATGAAATATTTGAAATCAAAATACCGAACAAAGCTTAATGACTCACATTTAGATAATTGTTTAAGGACTGGGAACTCTAAATATATTCTCAATTATATTAAATTACCTGAAAATATGGACACCCAAGTTTCAATGACACCAACAAAATAAAGTTATAAAAAATCTGTTTTTTTTTTTTAATGCATATTTATACCTGTTGATTATCTGTTAAATATGCGCCCTCGGTGATTTTTGTCATGTATGCCAGGTAGACCGAGAGACGATACGATTCGTTTTACATACACGCAAAGAACATTTATTAGCCTTAAGATACACAGGCACAAACGAGCATAACAACAACTATATCTAACATGTACAATACGAAAACGGAACCCAAACAAGCGTCATACAGCTTGGAAGGTTCTTTCATCTGGCTGTTGCCAGACACATAACAATTTTCAAATTTAGTATTGCGCCCTTAAGGACAAACAGGTTGCCGACCCCTGGTTTAGATTTTTGGTTGCCATTAAACCCGGATTCAACTCACTGGAACAGTCTAAATTGCTTGTTATATTTAATAGAATAAATGTTCCTCAAACAAGGTAAAGTTTATAAGTTAAATTAATTATTTTAGGAACAGTTTTTAATTGTTACATGTTTCTTTGGTGGTTTCAGAATGTAATACATGTACAATTTGGGAATTGGAAATGTTTAAACATATTGATGCTCTAGCATTTCTATCATTTTTACAAGTACTGTCATCTCTCTCCGTCAGGTGTTTCGTCATATACAACATAATTTCTATTTTAAATTTCCAAATAGAATAATTGTCTTCTGTCAGCTTTTCTTACTGCGATGTTTTTTTTTTTAATAGAAATTTCATACCACTTTAATTATTACAAAATATCAGAACAAAAAACAAACTTTGAAGTCGAACAAGAAACAAACTTTAAATGTTAACTTGCAATAGGGAACACATTCTGTTTACGGCAGTTTGTAATCAGTATTACGAAATTCCGCAATATACTTTTAAAAATTATTTTATTCTCCATTACTAAATCATTTTCGCGTGAATATAAACAAAAGTTTCAGTCTCATAACATGAAATATATGTGCGATTTCTTAAAATACGTAGTGTCATTGTAAGAAACTTTATACCAAGGACAAAAATGATAAATGAAATGTTTTACCTTTTGTGTGGTAGTTATAAAGTTTGTAACGGAGTTTCTGATTAGAAAAATATCTAAAAAACCCTTAATAAAAAAAATCTAATTTTATGTATTATAAGACCCACAAAACTTTCAAAGCACTTTTCCATCCACAGATTAATACATCTGGCAACAAATAGTGAACTTGATAATTAAAAAATACGGGATATTCACAGTAGATAAAAGTTAAGCTTTGTATAAAGAATTATTAAAAAAATACTACCATGCCTATTAATTATAGGCTATTTCAAGTAAATATAATCATATTTTTCACATAATATTTATGACTATGGTCATATTTGGTACAGTGTTTACTACTTGTTTTTAATCCTTAAGTTTTCATTCCCGAGTACTCGCCACTTCCAAGTTTGGGTTATTACAGAATTTATTGTTATAACTTTCAAAAATCAAATCAAAGAGAAGCCATTCATAATTATAGTTCCGTAGGATGACAATTTTTTTTTTATTTTTGCACGGAGCGGTTCAGACTAAATCCGACCCTGCTCAGAATGTTGGATAACAGTGGCGTAATTTAGCGTCCGTGTTCTCAGCTGGAATTTAAAGATCTGGAGCAAAATAAAACTACGCAGTCTCGGAATGCAATGGCGCGGGAAAATTGAGCGAACGTGAATCGGGGGAAAAACTAAACAAAAAGAAACTCGAACTATATTTGAAAGTTCGAAAAGAAACAAATAATAACCGAGTACTAAAAGAAAAAATTCTGCCAAACGCATTTACCTTTGCCTTTGGGGGAAATTCGTTGATCAAGAAAACTGCCTGATCCAAAACGAGGTCGGTTCACGTGGCCGATGACGACACTAAAGAGCGAACTACGGTTGCTGGGAATAATTCAGAACCAGACTTCTTTCAGATTTGACAATTCGAGGAAATCTCATGATTGGAAGATTTTCTACCAAGGTCGTAGTAGCTCGGAACATTTCGGCCGCTCTCAAAGCTTGTATCACTAGTTGTTGAACGTGGGTTTGTTTTGAGTGTGGTTTATTCTTATTTTTTTCACTCCTCGGATTAAATGGATTTATGCCTTTTGCACGCCGATGCCCCTTCAGTGGTTGTCGATCAACGACGGGCCAGTTGGTAAGATGGAATAATTTTTATTTAAAATAACACAGTCTTTAGACCTTTTATAAATTTTAATATTTTTATAAATTTAGTAGTAAAGGGAAAAAATATTTTTCTCTTGTAAAATACAGAATTTCAGTATCATTTTTTTTCTCCATTTGAACTGATACAGTTAATTTTTTTTTTTTTAATTTGTTGTTAAGAAATATTTTTAATTGCCGATGAAAGAAATATTTCAGAAATGATAAAAAATCTTTAAAAATTTTAATTTTGCTATCAATTTTGTAGCAAAAATGTATCGCGTGTAAAATACATACTATTTTAAGTAGAAATCATTTTTATGCTTTTGTATTGACGCATTTGAAATATTCTTAAAAATGTTGTCATTAACATATCGTTAATCCCTGATGTAGAAAATATTTCAGAAAGAAAAAACAGTTTCTTACAAAATGTCCATTTGAGTAATTTTATGTTGAAACCTTTTCACTGTTTATTTCAATAATACCAAAATTAAATATATATACATACATACAAAAAATATTTTCGATTTTTTAATTTATAAATTTTTAAAGGCATCTCGTAAGATATTAAAACTAAGGAAAATCAAGCAAATAATATATGTGCACATAAATTTAGAAAATTATGTTTTATTTTCCTGTTTATTTTTTTCTCTTTTAGTTTATTATTACCAACAAGGAACAATAAACTAAAAAAACATATTCACATAAAAAAGTATAAAAAACAAATAAAACATGTTAACATATTCTGTTTCTCATAAAAAGCATATTAAAGTGGTCTATGGAAATATACAATAAATTTATGTGTTTTCCACTTCTTATTGCAAATCAACGAATTTCCTTTAGAACAGGGTGTTCATCCTTTTAGAATTTGGAGAATCCTTCGATTTTATAGTTTTCTTGAAGTCACCTGTTGATCAAAAAGCAGAAAAAATTGGATATCAAAGCTTTATCCTTCTGAAATGTACAGAAGTATTATTGCATCACAGTACACACATCTTAAAAAGATATTGAATGGTAATGAGTAATGGGTGTAATAAGGTATTAATGGTTTTTTTCAAAAATATAATCTATAAATAACAAGCAAAAGCAATAATATTTTAAATTATAACAAATTAATAAAAAGAAAATTCTTTAAATGAATTGGCAGTGATTGTATTTTTACGTCTGGCATAACTGTTGAAATCTGCAACCTAATGTAATCTTCAGCATTCAATTTATTTCCGTACTTTGTTTTCGTCACAGCTTACAAAGAGTAGTTTTAGTATATATAGGTTGAAACAAATGACATTAGATGTTTTACGGCTCTTTTGGCAATTTCAAGATATTCTTTTCTAATGTCGATCCAAACATGCATAATATCAACTTAACTTGACTAAATATTAGTCTCAAGTCGGTCGCTATATCAATTTGTTGTTAATATTTATTTTTAGCATTCGAACTTTTATAAAAATTAAAACTGTACTAAAAGTTTGGCGCCTTGATTAAGAAAATAGTAATCACTTGCGAAACTTATGTCATAGTTCTAGGGAACATTTATGTTCCACGGAATTCATGTTGAAGACCTTTGTTGTAGAATTTTATGGTTTATTTTATTCTAGTTTATCTGGCTGTATGACTTAGGAATTCTTCCTTATTCTAGTTTACCGTCTTGTTGAGAAAAAAAATGTTTACGGGAATACTACATCCCGTAAACATTTTGTTAACATAATGTTAATTTTTATTTATTTTTGTATATTCCCGTTAACATAATGTTATATATATATATATATATATATATATATATATATATATATATATATATATATATATATATATATATATATATAATTAGACATTAGAATTTATAACATAATTATAGCGGTAACATTGAATGTATAATATACATTGAAGGAAATTTTATGCTTTTGCTCAATAAGTTTGTTAAACCCATGTCTATCTATAGGTATTCGCGGAAGTGACCATATAAAAATATTTAAAAAAATAAATAAAGAAAATTCATTACATATAAATATATGTGTGTATGTATGTATGCATATATATATATATATATATATATATATATATATATATATATATATGAGTATGTGCGTATATAATAGAGCTTGTCTCTTCTGCAGTATTGTGCTGTTTTTAAGTTGAGATATTTTTCGCGGCTGCGCAGGAGCTAAAGCTTTCTCTGATATGTTTTCAATCTGCGTATACGAAGGACACCTCTTCTGAGGTTCATAAACGTTTATCTAATAGAATACTGCTGAATCTGGAAAACCATTAGAACAACAATTCACAAAGTAATTTATATCATTTATTTTCATAAAATAAGTGAGAGAGAAGTTTATTATGACGTCTCGCACATAATATCAAGAGAAGAGGCAGCAAATTCATCGCATCGACGCCCGGGGTAGGAAGTCTCTTTGGGCGCCCCTTCTTCCCACCTGGAATAATAGCCGTTCGAAATGTCAACGAAGATTATTTTGAACGTTTATTTAATTAAAATTATATAGCTACACTAATTTTAATTTACGTCTAGCGTAAAAGTATATATTTATGAAAAAGGTTACCATTTTTGATTAAAAAATGGTATATGTATATACATATATAATTATATACATTAGTAACAAATATATAGTAACTTTATGTTCTAATACACTATTACTAATACTTTTTTAAGTTTTTAATAACCTGGATGTAACACTAGAATATAAAAATGAAATTCCTAATATTTATATACATATAAATGTATGTATATCTATCTATCTATCTATCTGTCTATCTATCTATATATATATATATATATATATATATATATATATATATATATATATATGTAAGGAAAATTCTCGGGGTTTTTCAAAACTTGAATCAAGGGTAAAAATTCCCGCATATTTTCTATTCCCCTTTTTAACCCCTAACATAAATTGACCACTGGGGCTACAGGTTACGCCCTCAGAGAAGGGGCCTGGCCAATTATAAACCTACATGACCCTAGCGGACAATTTAGGAAATTTCCAAATAAAAAGGAGATACACGTTGTCGGAGACAGATTTTTCTAGAGATACTTTCCCACAGATGTTGACCCAGGTGTTACGTGTGTTGTACATAGAACTTCATGCTAGCTGACCCTTCAGTGTGTCCTGTCCCTATGATTAAGTGGGAACCCGTCCTCCAACGTTATCTTAATAAAGGTCTTTAGCTGAAGCGGTATCATTTTTATGGCCATGACTGCAACCCCCCATCAATAAGTCCGTCTCATTGCATATATGTATATGTATGCTTGTGTATAGACATATAATTACATTTATATACATATAAACATTTTTAATTTATCCGTGAGTGAAAAGGCTATTAAAAGGATATTACGGATAACTACAGTCTGTGTACAGGAATCTGCAGTTTTGAAATTATCCAATCAGTAGTTAACATCATAAAATTCGTCCAAATTGAAGCACTTGAGATGTCATGGAATGGTTTTTGCGTTACTTTCTTATTTTTCCACCATTCATTGTGTTTCGTCATTCCACTACATTGCAATTAAAAACTAAACATTCTTAAAAATATATCTTTTTAGATCCCTGCTCTCCGATTAGATACCGTATGAGTAGGGCGCTGCTCTTCGGTACCGGAGTTCGTTTGTTCGAATCCCGTTGCTGGAATGGATGTTCGTAGCCCTACTCCGATTAATATGAATCCTTTTTATGTAAAAAGTATCCAGTATTGATATGCCATGACAGTTATTCATTTTTAGATATTAAATTATTATAATTAACGATTATCGATTATAATATCAATTATATTGTTATTATAATTAACTATATTACACTATCGAATGGTATATACATAAAATGTAGACAAGTTTAATGGCATTATTTTTTTTCTTAGCATACAAGGTTTCTATAACAATTCAGGCGTAGTTAGGGCAACTTTTTTTTAATACATATTTTGTATATTTTTTACCTATCGGTATACTACAATTAGAACAAATGTCTACAGTTTATCTTCCAAACTTAGAAGCTTAATCATGAACCGTTTTCCTCGTATATGCACAGATTCTTCAATATTATATTTTCATAGATTTTTATCGGTATAAAATTAAGAAAAATCAAGAAATTCATTTCAATTTCGTTAGTAATTTTTTTTTTTTAGAAAATTGGACAAATAATTTTTAAGATAAAATGATCCATCGCGTGGTTCTAACGTTAAGTAGAAGGTCCTGGTTTCATTAGCCTTCATGTAGCAAAACAGTAGACCGTAGCACTACAAACCAAACTTATAGCAAATAAACAAAAGGAAATTTATATTAGCTGTAGGAAAAGTTAAGTAGATCAAGTATTTAAAAGTAAAGAAATGACTAAATTTGTACCTGAAAAATAAAAAATTCTAAAGCGGTCTAAACCAACCAGCCCCAATTCTAATATGATGTCCTGGGTAGTCTACAACTACCGATCCCCCTTTATTATGCTTGTGATTAAGAGCATATCTCATGCTTAATAAGGTAGGGATGGGCAAACTTTTTCAGCCGCAGGCCGAAAATCGAAAAAGAAAAGTTGGCGAGCCAAGATAAATTTTTCTAAAATTTGAAAAACAATGTACAAGTCAAGGGTAATTCTGATCCGAAAGTTTACAAATTTTCCGAATATTTGTGTGAGTCTGTTCCGAAAATTATAAAAAACATATTTTTTTCCCGAAAATTTCAAACGAATTTTCTGAAAAGTCTGTTTTTTAAAGACTCTGTTTCTAGGAAGAAAGTTTTTTAAAACTATCTTCAGCTTCAGATAAAAAATATATAAATGAATTTGGAAAATTATCAGAAAGTAATATCTTTTCTCACCCTTTTTTCTTTTCTCCACAAATCTTTTTCCTACCTAAGAACAGTAATAATATGTTATGTGAATTTATTTTTTAAAACCATATATTAAAATTTAAATTTATGAATCCAGATTAAAAAATTGAATTTTTATTTACTAGATTACCCAACACACATTGATATAGGTGTGTTTGTATTATTTTATACAGAACACACTTATATTTGCAACTCTATAAAAAGATGATATATATTAGAACATATAAATATATTGATATTTGGTAAAAAAAATAAATCACAACATTAAAATTCAGATATCATTCAGCTCTAGTTTTGATATCCAGAAATTAACTTTAATATAGTTTTTATTTTAAATTAGTAGCGTATACTTTTTCCGAAAACTTTGTGGGATGTCCAGAAAAATTTTCTTTTCGTAGCATGATACAAGTATTACGATTTAAATATGTCAATGAGATGAATGAAATTGCGATTTCACTTTTTAAAAGTTCCTTATATTGAGGTTCGAAGTGAGATGTACTGATTTTAAGGAACGAGGCTAAATGCTCATAGGTCAGACTACTTCTGAAATTATTCCATCTAAGGTTGATAGTTGAAAACACTTGTTCATTTACATAAACTGAAGCAAATATAGCTCTGATGTACTGAGTGTAAGATATTAAATTTGGGATATAATATTTAAACAAAGTAGAGAAGGAGACGGATATATAATATATAAATATATATTTCTTTTAATTTGTCTCCGACCGGCAACTTAAAATTCTATCCCTTAATTTGCCCATTCCTGTTTTAAGGGCACCTTTAAACATCACCTTTAAACCTTCAAAACTTCGATTTTATGATTCTTACTAATAAATCTATAGTTCTATTTTCTAAATTTCTATTTTTTTTGTTCTTTCAATCCCCTTATTACCTCCGACTGCACACAAGCCAATGGGAATTCCTATTGACTTTTTTTTTACTTTTGTGAGGGGTTAAAATGTCCATTATATATATATATATATATATATATATATATATATATTTATATATAATATATATATATATATATTTTTAAATTTCTATTTTTTTTGTTTCTTTCAATCCCTTTATTACCTCCGACTGCACAGAGAGCCAATGGGAATTCCTATTGGCTTGGAAATGTTTTTTACTTTTGTGCGAGTTGGGATGTCTATTTTAATGTTATATATATATAATATATTTATATATATATATATATATATATATATATATATATATATATATATATATATATATATATATATTTATTATATATATATATATATATATATATATATATATATATATATATATATATATATATATATATATAAGTTATATATTCTGTATATAGTTATCTCATATTTATATAAGTCTTTTTATGAACACAAGCGAATAAAAAATGCAGGCGAAATAAAACAAATGACAACAAGGATTTTGATCTGGGTAGTTTCCTTTTTCAAAGTTCTGCAAAAAACATTATTCCGTTATTTATGTATTTTTCATCTCATTTGTCACCATTTATGTTGAGTTCAAGAGAATCTTCACTTATGAACACAAACGAATCAAAGATGCAGGCGAAATAAAACAAATAATAATAAGGAATGTGATATGGTTAGTTTTCTTTTTCAAAGTTCTGCAAAAAGCATTATTCCGTTAATTATCTATCATCTCATTTGTCGCCATTTATTTTGAGTTCAAGAGAATCTTCGTTTATGAACAGAAAAGAATCAAAGATGCAGGTGGGCCGAACGATGGCCGATTGGCTAGGGTGCTGGCCTTCGGTACCGGAGTTCGTGGGTTCGAATCCCACTGTGGCATGGACATTCGTAGCCGTTCGGAATCGGCTTTAAGCTGTAGGTCCCGGTCTCATTAGCCCTCGTGTTGCAAAATAATAGACCGTAGCACTCCAAACCAAAACCAAAGATGCAGGTGAAATAAAACAAATAACAAAAAGGTAATTGATCTGAGTAGTTTCCTTTTTCAAAGTTCTGCAGAAAGCATTATTCCGTTATTTATGTATTTTTCAACTCATTTGTTGCCATTTATTTTGAGTTCAAGAGAATCTTCTTATTTTGAACGCAAACGAATCAAAAATGCAGGAGAAGTAAAACAAATGACAACAAGGAATTTGATCTGGGTAGTTTTCTTTTTCAAAGTTCTTCAAAAAGCATTATTCCGTTATTTATGTATTTTTCAACTCATTTGTTGCCATTTATTTTGAGTTCAAGAGAATCTTCGTTTATGAACAGAAAAAAATCAAAGATGCAGGTGAAGTAAAACAAATGACAGCAAGGAATTTGATCTGGGTAGTTTCCTTTTTCAAAGTTCTGCAAAAATAATTTCTCTAATTATCTACTTGTCAATGTGGATAGTTTGGTTTTTTAAAATTCTGAAAGAAGTATAATTTCGTTAATTATCTATCTGTTAATCTGTATCGTTTTCTTTTTTATAGTTATGTAAAATTTATTTTTCCGTTAATTGTCTATCTTCCATCTCACTTGTCGCCATTTTTTTTTAAGTTCAAGAATATTTTCATTCATGTCCATATTGCTTTACCGCCGTTTCTTCTACCGTCGAAATTTAGTTCCATTTCGATCAATTTTTGTAAATAGGTTGTAAAGAATATGTTAGTTCCGCTCTAGATAAAAAGCTCGAAAGACTGGAGCATGTTGCTGGAAACGCTTAGTTCGGAGCACTACAGGTCAGCAGTGGTAAAAATGGCCTTGAACTTCAGATTTGGCTGCAAGTATCTTCCATAAACTGGAGAGGTATGCATTAATGAACTGCTGTGTGGGATGGGATACACAGCTGGGTCACGGAATGCTATGCAAACCGAAGGAGTAACAGTGATTTTTTTTGTAAGTCTAAAATGTTTTGCCGTTTAAATATCATAAAACGAACTTTTAACAGAAAATTCAACGTTACCGTGAGAAGTTTGTTTTATTTTTTAACCAAATTCTGCTACTGGAGAGAAAAAAAATTTACCTTTTGTATCTGAACCAAACTTGTCTGTAAAATAATTCCACAAATGTTATATGGTGTACATTAATTCAAATATGTTAAAAAAATCTTAAATATATGAAAATAAAAACAAAAATTTTGGCAAAAAGTGTATTTTTATTAAATAAAAAATACATACTTTTATATAAATATTGCAAATACAGAGTGTGTTTATAGAATTGTGTGAATTCAAGCCGTACTTCTAAAATCTATTGCTTTATTTTATTGAAGAAATAAGAAATGAAATCGGAATTGAAATTTTTCCCTTTAAATGCTTCCAACCCAAATATCCTGATGTACCATGATGTTAGTTCATTAATTCAATCCTTTTTTGGATTACTCGGTATTAATGTTAAATATTATCTGACATAAACGTTAAATGGAAAGTTATTGTGCTTATTTAACTGCACAGTTTTCTTCAGAATATTCATTCCTAAGAATCTAGAGCTCGCTGGAGTCATTTCGACTGCAAAGTATATTGTTTTATAGAATTCAATAATATATATATGTATATATTTACAATGTATATATATATATGTATATATAATGCATATATATATATATATATATGTATATATATATATATATATGTATATCTGCCAGTCGACATTCTTGGTAGATATATATATATATATAAATATATATATATATAATATATATATATATATGTATAATATATGTATAAATATAATAATATATATATATGTATAAATATATTTATTTATATATATATATAATATATATATTATATATATATTGTATATATATATATATATATATATATATATATATATACGTATATATGATGCAAATAGATGTGTATGTATATAATTATAATGTAAAAATATGTATTTGTATGAGTATATATATATATATACACATTTCGGTCGGCATTCCTGGTAAAGCATGTAGTAAGGTTTAATATGAATATGTGTATGCATAATGTATATGTATATATTTACATACATATATACACACACATATATATATATGTGTGTGTGTGTGTGTGTGTGTGTGTACACATACATATATGGCGGTCGACATTCTTGGTAGAGCATGTAGCAAGGTTTAATTTGAATATGTGTATGTTTGTATAATGCATATATATAATTTATTATGCATGTATTTATTTATAAATATACATATATAATATATATATATATATATATATATATATATATATATATATATATATATATATATATATATATATATATATATATATATATATATACACACACACACACACACACTTGTATGTAATCTTGTCGACAATCTTGGCGGAGCCTATAGCAAGGTTCCGGGCATTCTAGTGTTAAGTGCAATTCATTGCATTGTCATAACAAATTCCTCGTGTCTGAGTTTCTGTTAACAACTATTTTTTGCGGTTAGAGATGAATATCCGGGATCCTTAATTGGTATTCCTTTTGTCGAATTTAACACGAACTTATAAAGAAGCTTTTAATACAATGGTTAATTTATCTTTCTTAGAATGTGTTTTGTTTTGACGATGAGATGTTCAGAATAATTCATTACTAATTTCCTAAAAAGGACTGAATGATATAAGTTTTTTACTTCCATCGTCTCATCAGTCTTTCCTGCAATTATTTTAAAAAATATTTAACCTTTAAACAATTTATTTTTTGCAAAAATGTAAAGCATAAGAGTAAATTTCAATTTATTCTTTGCTCATAATGAATATTTAAGGATACATTATTAGACTAGAGCAGTCTATAATGGTATTTGCACGTGTTAATTCTTTAACCTTTTTGGCTAGTTATTTATTAAACTAGAACTTGATGAGAATCTTTTAATTTTTACAAGACAATTATATCGGATTATTCTAATTTTATCTAAAATTTCCCTTTAATTGCTGAAAATCCAGTATAAAGAGTGAGTACAATTTCAAAACCATACATTATAATTTATATTTTACCTTTTACTAAAAACTTGTTACAATTTTTTTTTTTTTTTTTTTTTTTTTTTTGAAAATTTGTTTAGTAAGTTTTGGTTTGGTTTGAAGTGCTACGGTTTGTTTTGCTCATGCGGGTTAATGAGACCGGGACCTACTGCTTAAAGTCGATTTCGAATAGCTACGAGCATCTATGACAGCAGCAGAATTCGAAACCGTGAACTCCAGGACCAAGAGCAGCGCTTTTCCACTCGGCATCGTACCTTATCTAGGACGATTTTCTTTTAAAATGACTCTATATCACAAGTTAGTTTTTATATTAGTTAGTTTTTATATAACAAAATTTGTGAAATATTCTTTTAAACATTAGCCTAAGATTTTGACAAATGTTCTTAAGATATGGGAAAAGGCATTAAGGTAGGCTTTTTAAAATGTGATTCCAGGGAACATTAGGGTTCAGCAATGACTCTCCAGGGGTTCCTATAGAAATTTTAATGAATATCTGTAAATTCATTCTCTAATTTCCATCATTATACAAAGAAGGGTTAATTCTAGAACTTACTAGAGTATTCTACGAAGAAATAAAAGGGCCAGTAGCTCAATTTTACAGTCAGTTTTAGTGCTGTCAATTAGGCGTTGATCATTAAATAAGACGCTTTATGTTCCTACTGTTCGAGTGTCCTCATTCTTCCGCGACAATATTTTCAATAATATCAACTTTTTCTAAAAACTTTAATATTATTTATTCCTCTAAAAATTTGGCAGCCTGTTTGCGAGAAAGATCGGTACACCTACTACCGCAGGCCTTGGGTACTGGTCTCATTTGCCCAGCAAAAAAATTAGTGACTGTAGCACTCCAAACCAAATGCATACGTGAAAGTTGCATTTTATTCAAGGAATGTGACAGAAGATTAGAATAAAGAGAAGGAATTTTCTCTTAATTATGGTAATCCTTTCGAGTAATGGCATCAAAACAAGCTAGAGACGGTTGGTAAAAGGTCGCTTTGGAGGAAATGAATTTAGCAAAGCAAAACAGGTATGAAAAGTTCGAAGTTTAACACTTTCTGTTGAGTAACCAACCACTGGTTGGTTAACGCTAATTGCTTTACAGGAGCAACATTACCATAAAGGAAATATTTGTTGTTCGGAAATCTTTAACCTTGGGTATTAAATATTTTGCAGCGTTGAAATTCTACATATCTATTAATGAAATGTTAGAAAGAATAAAAAGACACTGCAAGCGGTTATATCCTTGAATGCAACTATGGGAGTTATAAAGTTGCTGTGAATAACATTTCTGGACATCGTTATAAGGATTTAAATCATCTCACTACCTTATTACATGAAAAATCAAAGGAGAAAATTATTTTGAGAATTGTTATACAGCGTGTCCATAATTAAACTTCCCTACTTTAAATTTATCTACAGTCAAAACTGTTGTTCTGAAAGTTGTTAAATGTTATCTAGGATATAATAAAGAAACGGAAATTTGTTTGAGTGCATTAAAGAAAATGAGTTCTAAATTTCATCACCAGATGGTGTTTTTCGATGAATTACATATTTAACCAACATTTACTCCAATTAAAAAAATTATTACAACAAGACATATTCAACATGACAGTTCATCATTTTCAATTACCATTGTAAGACAGCGTTTTCTACAGTTGACTGCAGTGTGTTCGGGGAAATGCTGAGAACATGCCGTGAAAGGCTGTCTTTCAGATGAGGTTTAGTTCTTTGTTTATCAAGACTGACTAGACGTTTCAAATTCTCAAAAAGTCAAAAGTTGCAAGAGTTGAAGGTTTTGGAATAGGGGTGGTTACACATTAGGAAAGTGGCGACTGCTGTCGCGTTTTTCTGTAAAGTAATTTTTGAGAACGTTCTTAATAGGATAGCTGATGTGTGGAGGAATTCCATCTTGGATTTCAGTTTTTGGAGCATTTGCATCTGTAAAAGTAAAAGAAAAAAGACAGAGCATTTAGATAATTTGATATTTATTAAATTTTTATAGTGTTATAAGGTATTTACCTCAAAACTATTGCTAGTAAAGAAACAAAATGTTTACATAAAATATTTCGTTTCTTAATTCACTTCTATGACAAATCTGAGATACAATGTCATGCAACCAACCTTTATCGGAAATAAAAGAGTTAAGGCGAATGGAAAACAGTTTTCTTGATAATAACAAGTTTTATTTACTCATCGTTCTTAAGGAAAGCAACATGCGCCATTTTCATTTTTCGTGGCGGAGCTATGTGTGGAAAGGTGTTCACAGTTCCATGTTCACGCGCTGATTGAAACTTATCTGTTTGCAAGCTCATCAAATAGCTCAAAAATGCTTTCGCCTTACCGGATGATCCTAAAAGTTTACGCGAGCGTTGGCCTTTTTCATTTATTTTCTTATTATAAAAGAGTTCCCATTTTTAAATCGTTTTTAAGTTACATAATTTCCAACTACCCCTTTTTTAGATCTGACACACACACACACACACACACACACACACACACACATATATATATATATATATATATATATATATATATATATATATATATATATATATATATATATATATATAGAGAGAGAGAGAGAGAGAGAGAGATACAGTTAAATAGATTATACATCTATATGAATACACCTTCTCTCTCTCTCTCTACACACACACACATATACATATTTTAAGGAATTTGGACCGCAGGACCAGTGTTCAGCATATTGTGTGCCTTTCTTGATATCGGCAAAATCGCTCCCGTTGCCCCCTTCCACCCGGCGTTCCTTGGGGAAATAGGAGCTGGGCGATAAGGGGGGGGGCAGATAAGGTTTTTCGGATGCACTTGTTGGTGTTTTTGCAGACCGGCAGTACGTCTGGAAGGGAGAACTTCTCTTTTCGGTAGGATAAAGTTTCGAGAATGCTGCCCCCCCCCCCCCCCAGCGATCTACGGACATACCTGCCCCAGTAAAGTAGGCGGGCAGGTTTCACGCAAGTATACCGCACCAGAACAGGGTGTTATTACAACGTGGCCTCCGGAGTGGGGTGGTTGTTACACACACACACACACACACACACACACACACATATATATATATATTATATATGCACTCACACATATAATAAATTATATAATTATACACTTTAGTGACAAATGTATTGTAAATATACGTTTTAATAAATTATATATTGATAAGAGAGAATACAAAATACAAGAAAGGGCTGTATAAACACCCCCACACACTTATATGTGTGTTTGTGTATAAGAGAGAAAGAAAACAAGAGAAAGAGATGCATATATATATATATATATATATATATATATATATATATATATATATAATATATTTATACACACATATATCTTTTAAATGCTCAAAAATTATTAAGTGATTTTGTAATACTTAAATGAGCCTCTTATGTTGTTCTGGCGACTGAGAAATTTAACCATTTTAGCCTTTAGAACACCTACATGCCCTGTGTACCTGACAATGCATCCCAGAAAGTTCTTTCTTCGAAGAAAGATAGTTAGTGAAGAAACATGAATGCCAAAGAAGACATGTTTTTATCAAGCTTCCACGATATGATTTGCTTTTAATTTTTTGCTCGTTAAGTCATTACTTATTGCACCGCCTTAGTATTTTGAAGTGTGATCACATCTGGAAATTGCATCACCCTTCCTCTTCAATTATATTGACATTTATTTGTCCCATTAGCGCCTTTTTGGAGAATTTCCTTCCTTACACGTGTTTTGGTGACGTTAGACTGTACACGACGAATGTGACAGTGACCTTTAGAGCTCGATTACGTAACGCATCATAAACTTTCATATATACGATTCAAACAGCATTTGTGAAACAAAAAATATCACGAGATATTAGATCACCGAACCTAGAGTCATTTATAGCTATTACCACTATGACCTTCGAACATTAATTTATAAAAATTATCGGATAAAAAAATTTACCATGGCATAACTAACACATACACTTACATGGGAGTATATGTTCATATATATGTATATATATATACGCATATGTGTATATATATAATTGTATGTATATATATACATATATATATACATACATACATATATATGTATATATATGCATACACATATTCATATATATGTATACATTTGTGTGCGTATGTGTAATGATATTTGAAGCCAAAACTAACTTTATTATAATTGAATTTTAGATAAATTTCGGTCGATTCTATGCCTAGAATTGCAAGCTTCGGCCTACATACAAACATATATATGTATATACACTGAACGGAGAAAAAAACTGGTATACGCATGCATATGCAAATAAAGAGATAAGGAGCCAGTCAAAATACGGCAGCGCCTATATATGACAACAAGTGTCTAGTACTGTTGTAAGATCGGTGACTGGTACTACAATAGCAGGCTATCAAGTTTAAGTGAGTCTTGGGCCCGTCAACACTGATATTGCACTGTTGATGACTAGAAACCCATTACCTAGTCTGACGAGTCTCGTTTCAAATTATATCAAGCGGATGGACGTGTATGGGTATGGAGACAACCTCATGTATTCATGAACCATGCATATAAACAGAAGGAGATTTTTGGAGCTGGTGGAGGTTCTGTGATGGTATAGTGCGCGTGCAGTTGGAGTGGTATGAGACCCCCCTGATACGTCTAGATACGATTGACCGGTGACACGTATGTAAGCATTCTGTCTGAGCACCTGCACCCATTCATGTCCCCTGTGCATTCCAGTGGACTTCAGTCATGGATGGAATTCCAGCAGGACACTGTGACACCCAAAAAGTCCAAAATTGCTACAGAGTGGCTCTAGGAATACTCTTCTGAGTTTAAATCCTTCCGTTGCCCCCCCCCCAAATTCCCAGACATGAGCATTATTGAGCACATCTGGTATGTCTTGCAACATGCTGTTCAGAAGAGATTTCCACCACCTCGTACTGTTAGGGATTTATGGATAGCCCTGCAGAATTCATGGTGTCAATTACTTCCAGCACTACTTCATGCATCAGTCCATGCCGCGTCGTGTTGCGGCACTTCTGAGTGTTCCCAACAGCTCTGCCCTATATTAGGCAGATGTATCAGTTTTTTTGGCTCTTCAGTGTATAACTACATATATAGAGGGCGGAGCTTGTAACAATTAGACAATAACCGAGTTCTTCAATTACTTCAATTTTTACACTAAAACTACTAAATTCGGGTGGCGTTAAGCGCATATCAACCTACTAAAACCTAAACCAGCGGATTTATAGAAACTTGACAAATACTATAATGAACTAGATTTCATCGCTAAAAGTACGACAGCATTCGAACAGTCAAGGGGTCATATAAAAAATTCATTATTTTTTTCAAATTCATATTCATTTGAAATACGGTTTTTGCATATAAACCAATATAAAAACTAAAAAAAGGAAAAAATGTGTCAAATTTAAAGGAAGAAAGGATATTGCTCTTGTATTGTAAAAATCCTTTCGTAGGAGAAATATATAAAAAGTCTCACACACAGATTTTTTATTACTATTATTTATTTTTTTCTGTCTCAATGGCGTTAATTAACATTGAAATATAAAGAGATATTTTATCGAACTATCCAATTCTAATAAAATGACAAGATTATGTATTTCATATTAATTTAAGTAAGTGTTCCGCTAAAGAAAATTACCCTAGTTCCTTACCCTAGAAAAGGTTGAGATTCATTGATCTAGATGAGAAGCCAGTAAAAACAACGAACTATTTAAATGCTATAGATTAGATGTTTGCATTTATAGGTAACAGAAGCAATATTTCCGCAGCTGCTATGCTTTTAGACGATTTGTTTTTTAAATTAATATCTTGAGTTGATTGATTTTATGGCTTAGCCATAGAAATTCCCTTCAGGCGTGCACGAGATATATGCTTTTGATTGTGCACCGTCGTAATTTATGCAGTAAATTGAAATATGCTTCAGATGACCTAATGATCTGCAAGGTTATGAAAGGAAACGACCGCTCTAGACTACGGCTTTAGGCTTTGCTGTTCTTCATTCGGACAATTTACCTCGATAACTGGTGATACGTGGGTCGAATACGACAGTTCCAAGAGTTCAGTTTTTTTTTTGGCCTGCAGAATATCTACGAGGTAATTTGAAAAATGGCCAAAATGGCCTAGTGCTCTACTGACTTTTCCCGTGATCTATAAAGAGAAGTGTATGCCGTTCGAAATTGTCATTCTCAGATTTATGTACATTAGTTAGACAAAAAATAGTTATAAGGAGAGCTCCATGATCGCATAACTTTTTATCACATTCAACTACCAAAAGTCCTGCAAATAAATGAATTCTCCTTCAGCACAATTGTACGTTCTTAAAGACAAACGGTTACAAGTGCATTATATGTGAAATTTCTTATAATGAAATTTTTTTATACTCTATGAAGCTTTTTGCCTTATCATTCATATACACGCAGTTACTAATATTTATGAAAATTGCAAAAACTTGAAGGAATTATAAGATTAAAATACAATTTTCAGGAGATACAGAAAAGGGATAGGATACGATATCTAAATTGCTTGAAGTGGAGAATGTATTTCTATGTTTCATCTCTTTGTTAATGATACATAAATATGACGTATAACTAAAGATCTGGTGAAAAACCAAACAAGAAATATATTGTTTCGTACGTACAACAATATCAATTAGACTAAGTTTGCCTCGTTGATATGGAAAGACTGCACACAAATGATGAACATAAACAAACGATGCATTACTGTCCTGTGGCAGGGATATTTTTAATATCGTATTATTAATAAGAAATGATCGGGGATGTACGGAGCATTGTGCTACGTTAGCAATGGAAGTGTGATTCCAGAGGGGCTGAGGAAAACTTGGAGAATGAACTGAGACAACCGACAATCAGGTAAAGATGAAAATTTCAGCCGAATGGCACTCATTCAATGTTAACTACTTCTTAAGTGTGGACATATTCATGCAACATTGCAACCGGCGCGGCACTGTCTTATCTATTTTAAAGATTCAATGGAATCTCTACGCAAGAAACTGCAAATATACATTCCTTTGTGAAAGTTATTTCTTTCCCAATCAGTGCCTTAACTTACAATGATCTCACAAGTACAGACAATTGCGTACAGTTTGGCACAAAATCAGTTCTGATGAGTTCCGAGTTATCTTCAGTAATAATCGTGACCGAACACACATTAAGCGGTATTGTAATAAGGATTACTTTGCACGCATTCTTCTCGCCATACTCTACCGGGCATTTTACAGACTGAAAGTGATGGATCGTCTTATATACGGATCCATGGGAACAGATGTAGTATATGTAGTATATGTGTTTCTTGGCAACGCTTTTTGCCGTTGGCGATAAAAAGTAGCCAAGTCGGCAAGAATTAATGAAATTGAGTTTTAACTAAAAATAACGAATATATATATATGTATGTATGTATGTATATATATATATATATATATATATATATATATATATATATATATATGTGTGTGTGTGTGTGTGTGTGTGTGTGTGTGTGTGTGTGTAATGGCAAAAAATAAATAAAGTTTGAAAAAATTTTGAAACAAAAAAAAAAATAAATAAATAAATAAAAAATATAAACAAAATTTAAAAAAAAATTTATTATAGATTTTACTTTTGTTATAATCACGCCAAAATAATAGTAGCGGATCAACTAATCTTTTAATTAATGTAATTCTACGTAAGCCGGAAGTAATCGATAAATTGCCATAAATAGCACTTTTTTAAAACGTTTAAACTAATTTTATACGCTTATATTTATGAAAAAGTGCTACTACTTTCGGATAGGGTTACCAGAGTTGAAACTATTTGCACGGCCATCTAAGTAACAAGTAATGAATAAATTTTTGTTAAAAGTCAATTCCTAGTTAGGTCCTTTAAGAAAAATTTTATTTTAGTGACTTTTTATTAAATAATATGATCACATGTGAAATAAGAAAAAAAAATCTCGTGTAGTCATTTCAAATCCCGATTCTTAGATTCCCGATTTCGCTCCAAGAGCTTGGTGTGAGTCTTCTGATAAAACTAAAATTAATTAATTAAATTTAATTAATGAACTGATATTTGAAAAAATTGTATTAACATCAGGTGTCATATTTGAACTTGAGTTTATGAATAAAAAGAATTTTTTTAAAGACTGAATATTTGAAGAAGATATATAAATATATATATAGGGAGAGTCTGAACCAATAGTACGAATTGAAAATATAATCTAGTCTAACGCCGTGATTCAAAGAATTAGGTGTCACGGCATTAAACTAGATAAGCTAGAATAAAATTGTGAGATTAATAAAGATAGCATCAAATTACCTAATAATTAAAGTTTAAGTTATTTTTCCTTGCTAAAGTGCTAAGAGATGAAATTGTCTCGAGGTGTGACCTCAAACCTCTGCGGTACTTAAAATACCGCGGTAAAAAAAATTGAGAAGCTTTGGTCTAGCGTTCTTCTTTAAAACAATTTGATTGAATAATAGTTCTCCCATTTTACCTGCTTGGAGACATTTCAGCTTCTTGGCGACATATTTGAACATTACAGAAATTATTTTTCTCATCTCGGCTTATATACGGGATTTGAATTTTGGGTAATTTTTGATGAAACCCGCACTCCGGATGGGCTGGCTTATATTCAGACATATATGGTAATTATTCATGGACTAATAATAAGAACTTTAGATCCAGGATAAGCAATAAGTAATAGAATAAGGAGAATAATAAGTCGTCGTATAAAGAATCTTCAAAGGAAGACACTGATCCACCCTAGGCTGTCTGACCAGTTAGGATGATTGAAAGATAGCAGAATTTTTTATCCTCCTTTAATATTATCATTAAATTTCCTTCTGAATTTTTTATAGGATTATACGTCATTTAAATACAGTGGTACGTCAACATACGAGTTTTTCGAGTTACTTAGTTGATTTTTTGCCTTGTGTTACAAGAAAAAATCCGGGATACGGATGAACTTTAGTGGTGAAAAAAGATAAAAATAATGATAAAATTAAGCTAAAGTGAAGTAAATTTTCTATAAAATAAGCTTAATTCTGTATATCTATTAGTTTTTATTATGCTCGTACATTTTTAATACATGTAAATCTGTTAAGTCTTGCTCTTACCTTTATGTGGATCTTTTGTGCAGAACTAGCTATACGTTATGAAACAGCATTTTTCAACTGGAGGTAATCGAAAAATAATCAATAAAATAAAACAAATTAAATAAAAAAATATCATAGAAAAGCTAATTCCCATGATTCATTCATATAATTATTTTAATTAATATTATACAGTAAAGTTGTTAAACCTTTGAGTACTGAATTATTCGAAGATTTTTAGCCCCATGGAACAGGTTCCTTTAATTTCATCCACAATTATAGGAAACCACTTCAGGTTTCTCTTATTTGCACAGCCTTCTTTCTTAATTATTTGACTGGTGTATTTATTCATTTCTGATACTATCATTTTCCAAAAAAAAATCAGTAAGAACTTGGTCTAACACTTTCAATGGTGTAGGATTATCACGCAGGCACAACGCACTGATTTCAGCTGTTTCTTAAAATTGTTTTATATCAGCAAGATTTTCTTTTTCTTTCGAAATCCATTGTTTTTGCAGTTGTTCGATAGAAGATTCACTATCATTCGATAAAAGCCTCGTGCATTTTCGACGTACTGCTATTACTTCACTATCATCACTACCGCTTCCCAATTCATTGTCGATTTCATCATTTTCACCACCCTATTCACTGTAATCACTGTTATCATATAGTTCTAATACCACTTCATTGAAATCATTTTCACAGTCATATAAGGAATTTTTTATTTCAGGCATCTTAGGATAGCATATAAAAAAACAGGGGTAATAATAAAGATAAGTGGAATTAACCTTATTTGCAACTGTAAAATATTATAAACAAACGTCAGGCAGTTGTTTGCAATCAACGACCACTGGCGGGGGTGCCGCAAAGATCAAGACCTTTTTCTTAAATTCAGATGACGAGTCAGACTCGTCCACCGTAACTTCAACCAAATAAACAGATGACGAGTCTCACTCGTCATATCTACCCAAAGGGTTAATATGCACAGTCGATGGTTGAAAATCTAGCAATCGACCAGCAACCTCTCACATTTGATCCAAATTTCAAAAAATTATGTTCTTCGAAACAAGCACAAGGATCTCAATATTTTTTATTTAATATTTGATAATGATAAGAGGATAAATTAATTGTTTTTTTTTATAATTTTATGTTTTTATTAAAACTATTTATTAGTAAACGATTTATGACAAAATAGTAGATAAACACCATATATATATATATGTATATATGTATATATATGCATGTATATATATATATGTATATATATATATATATATGTATATACATATATATATATATATATATATATATATATATATATATATATATATATATATATATATGTTACTGTGAGTATTATAATTAGGCGTGTTTCAATGTAATTTGTCTTATTTTGTGATGTGAATACATGGTCACCCAATAAAATGCATAATGTAAATAAATAAACATATTGGCAACATCAAATTTCATGAAATACAATAATTTTTACAAAGTGGTACAATTTAACATAATGTACAACCAAGTGGTACGGGAGCCAAAAAAAGTTAGGCAACGCTGTTATAAAGTATTGACTTTCGGATATTTCTTAAATGAATCACGAAAAAAGGATTTTTTTAACTTTCATTTTTACTTATTTTTTTTCTCTGCTTTTTTGAAGTTTTCCTTACGGACGATGAACTTTGCAGCAGAAGACCCGTATTTCTTCTTTCAGAATGTACCACCTTGACATTTTTACAATCTTTATTAAGGCGTCGGCAGACTGAGTGAAATGTGGCTGAAAGTTCGATATTCTTACCTCGTTGAATTATTAAGCATAATCAGGAATTAGAAGCAAAGCGATTTTTTTGCCTTCCATCATCCTCTAATGAATATGATTACTCTCCCAACATACAATTACTAAAATTAGTAGATTAAAATAGCTTATAATTTTTTTATATTTTATATAAATATTTGAAACAAGCAGTGCCCACTTCTAATTGTCATATATCTTGGAAATTTCTTATTTCTCCTTCTTATAGCATATAAAATTAAAATTAAAAATAATATGCTTTAAAACGAATAATTTGTACTTTCTGTACTTAACGTTAGAATCGAGAGAGTTTAAGTCTACCTAAAACTTCGGGCTGGTCGAAACTTATCCCGATTAATATGGGTTCCGGTGCATCAGGAACAGAACAACTCAACTTGACTCTGATTAGCTTTTTGGCGCTATTAAAAAAAAATGAACTTTTAGTAGTCGCTCATCGGACTGAGAAAAACACATCAGTACGGCAACTGAAATTATGTCCATTTTTCATTATATTTGTTGTAATTGCATCTACAAACTTTATAGTGTCATTTCCTTGTTTATGGTTGTGTATGGCTGCGTAATAGAAGTATTTGTGTTGGAAAAAATGGGTTTTCATTAACTTAACTAGCATATAGCCCGTCATATGACGAGATCAGCAAAATTTTCAATTTTCCAGAATTGTAAATTACCCTATGAGGCAGGTAAAAAAATGGTTTGTTTTTTGGCTGAGAATTATCTGGTACACGCTCAATAATTTGTTTATCTTTACTGACCGCATGTTAGTTGCCAACTTTAATTTATCTTGTCATATTACGTGACAGGATGGACAGCAGAGATTTTAATATTGACAGTGATTATTTGGTGGTATATATGAATGATGTCCAAAATTTAGTCCGAATCGATTGCAAACCGTGTGGTTATGTATAAAAAACACACAAAATAACAAACTGCTTAATTTATAACTTAAACGCTAGATACTTATTAGTCCCTAAAATAGACTCCTACACTTTTATTAAAAGTATTTGTTGTTAATACCGGTGATAAAATTTTCATTGCAACCAAAAATAATCGATGATTAAATTTAATACTATCCCATATGTACCTAATCTATTATTTAACCTAAAAATAGAAGAAAATTAATTACATCATATCTAAGTTCAGTGATAAAACGCATAAAAGCAATGCAGACGATATTTAAATAATTTTAAATAAGAAACGATTAAATGAAATAGTTAAAGGAATGACGTCATAATGCTAGAAAAAAATGTTATTTTCATCTACTTATAGGGCGATTTCATGCAGAAGTGCACATCTCAACTTATGATGATTCTGGCTTTAATTTCAATCGGAATTGCAGATTATTGGTTGCCTATTGGCTATCGTAAACATAAAAATGAATGGGGAGGGCTATAAGCCGTTATGGCATTGCATGAAATCGCTCTATAATGTTATAAATTGAGGAATTTAATCGCCTGCTCTTAACTGGGGAAAATAATGGCATTAAACGATCGAAAAGGGGGAAGGGGTAGATTTCGAACGTTTTCGAACTCGCTTTGAATTTTGCTAACTTTAACTCACAAGAATCCAATATGGATGCCTCTTTCCATTCCAGGTCTAACAGCTTCATAAAATCGAGGACAGACGGACAGATAACTTAGGCTATTGTTATATAGGGAATTCACTACATTGCAACAATATGAATTCCGTGTTCTTTTCCAAAAAATACAGTGTATTTATACGAAATCCCATATATTCATTTTTAGACATCAAATTAGTATAATAATCGATAAAAAATAATAAGATATTACAATATCGAAAAGTATACATAGTTAAAAAAACGTATGCTTAACTTTAATCGGATTATTTATTTTCTTACGAGTCGGGTTTCTTATACAGTTCAAGCTCCATTTGGCCAATTCTTTTTATATATAGTTTATACATTTTCTATAAATCGGTATTTTACAATTTGAACTGAACAGATATTTACAGATTTGTTTCCACACCTGGAAGCTTAGTAATTGAAACCCTTTTCGCCTATGAACAGATTCTTCAACATTATATTTTCGTAGATTTTTATGGGTATAAAATTAGGAAAAGTCAAGAAATGTATTTCAATTTTGGTTAGCGACTTTTTGAGAAAATTGGATTCAAAATAGTTTTTGGGTCAAAATGAACCATCCCGCTGTACTAGGGTAAAAAATACTACATTTTGTACGAAAGAAATGAATATTTCTATTATTTTTTTTTTATTTCTCGTAATATGATCTATGACTGTTTATTATAACAACTAGGCTTATTCATGAGTCGCGGTAGCTCAGTCGGTAAAGGCTACGCTTTCGTAACTGGAGGGTTGTGGTTTCGATGCCCAAGTCGGCCTAAGATCCGCCGTGTTTATTAAAGATGACTGGGGCACGTAAAATACGTTCTCGATCAAAATGTTCTCCATGTACTCAATTAATACCTCTTGGGGTGGCAGGCCAAACCTTAGAATTTTATTCCTGGTTTCTGCTTCTAAATTACGAGGACCCACTTGAGCAAAAGTAGTACTTTCATCCTTGCCGTGCTCGTTAAAATGGAGGGCGCATCCCCTTTGCCTTAATAAGAAGTAGCGCATGGCTCAATCGTGCTTGCTTTAACCAAATGGCATTACAAAGAATAACATTAATTTTATTCTAAAGTCTGAAAGGTATTCTATCATTAAATATGATGATGTTACATATAAAAGGAATGTGTTGAGACATTTTCAATGAACATATATTTGAAACAAATAATCTTTCACCTTTTTGCAGTTTTATTATAGGGAACTGAAAGAAAAAACCATTTAGTGAATTGCTCATACTCAAAAAGGTATTTTACTTTGTGTAGAAAAAGTTATTTGGTAAACTCTTTAAGAGAAACTCTTCGAGAGAACCAAACCACTCTGTTGAATGTCACACAAAATATTTCGGTTGATAAACATTAGTTTATTTTAATGCATATTTATAATCATTTTTACTATTACAGTTTAGGACACCATCTTACATGGGTGCCACTTCTCTCTCTCACACACACAAAATTCTTCCCTTTTATCGTGGAAAATGTCAAAAACGCCACCCAACGGCGTGAACCTCAACACACTCCTTCTCCCAAAAATTTCTAGCTTGGATGATAAATAAATAAGTAAATCCAAAACTTGACCCAACTTTTTCTACACAGTTGATACGTTCCTTAGAAAATCATGCAAAAGCATGTGCAAATACATGATGAAATACATAAGATAAATTTGGGAATATGTTCTAAAAAAATCGTGTAAGATGAAAAAAACTATATATTTTCCCCAAAAACCCGTGCAAAAAAAATAATAATGAAATCCATTTTACATATTTATAAAACAAAAACAATTCATTTTTGTTTAAAAAATGAATGTATAAAGTACATACAACATATGTGTTGAAATATATAATCGCACTCATACTTGACGACTTGGCTGATTATTGTTCTATATAAGAAATAGATTTCTTTGACGTAAGAGGTTTCCTTTAGTTGATCCTTTTGTGTTTGGATTGGCTGTGTTTAATTAGTTTTTGCCTGTAATTTGATCGGCTGGACGCAGGATCTTAAAACTATAAAAGCCCAATGTACCTCATATTTCTTGTTTATTTTGGTGTTTTCAATAAAAGGTGTTTGCGATCTGCGGCTTTTCATTATGCTTCAACAATATGAAAATTCAAAATGAAATTAGGAATAAAATTACTAACAATTATTCGTTGCTACTTAGCCTAACGATGGCCGAATGATAGAGCGCTGATCTTCGGTACTGGAGTTCACGGGTTCGAATCCCACTGCTAACATGGATATTCATAGCCGTTCGAAATCGGATTCAGGCAGTAGGTCCCGGTCTTATTAGTCCTAGTGAGCAAAAGCAGTAGATTGTAGCGTTCCAAACCAAACGTAAATATCGCTACTTGATAACAAGTGTGCGATCAAGATCCAAAAAACAATTATCAGTAGATGTGCCTAGCTTGTGCTAGACACATCTTTGACTTTTATTCAAATTAAGAATTTTATTCGTTATTAACTACAGAATACTAAGTAAGTAAGCCATAAAGAACACCGAGTCACTCACACATGTGTGGGCATAAAAAGATCGTGTTTATATTACACTATCAAAATTGGAATTAAAAAATTGGAGATTCATACTAAAACAAAAAATTAGTCTACAAAATTATAATGTTGAAATGTGTTATTTCAAAATCACGTAAAAACATAACCGTGTAAAAAGGGACTTTGGTGTGTACATTACAGAAAATAATTTTCATGAGAGTGTAAATGCTACATTAGTATTTCAACGAATAGGGTGGTATGATTGCCATTTTAGACTTTTCATCTAAAGTAGAATACAATTTTTTAGTATGCAACTTTCACTGTAGTTTTTGAAATGTTTACACTTCCAGGTGAGATACATTCAGTTTTTGAAATCCCTGTATTAAGAAATGGCATTTTATGTCGCTAACAAAGAATCAGAATTATAATTGGATGAAGTTACTTTCTTTTAGAGACCTATTTAAGGTTTACTGTGCTACTATATTGACTTTTCAAACAATTCTATGAATAAATAGCATTTTATGTCGCTAAAAACAGAATCAGAATTAAAATTGAATGAAATTACTTTCTTTGAGAGACTTATTTAAGATTTACTCTTCCACTATATTGACATCGATTTATGAGGAATATACAATATTGGAGTTTTATCAATGTTTTTAATATTGCCTGAAGATATGAGAGCCTGTAGATGTAAGTCTCAAAGAGTATGTATAACTTATTATAATCGGACTTTTTAATCTGCGCTTACTCAGGATTTGCTTTATATCTTCTTGCATAAGAAATGATGTAAATCCTGAACAACTAATGTCTGAAGAGGAAAATTTCGTAATCTTATTTCAAAAACTAAGAAAAGGCAACGTGAATAATTGGAAGGAAATAATGCAGTTAAATTTACGATACGAATGAGTCATCAGATATTTAAAGAAATTTTTGTTTGTAGCTTTAAGGTTAATTTTTTTTTTGCAATTCCAGAGCTAATTAGATTGGAACCTACTGTTTGCGACCAATATACTTTTTCTACGAACATCCATGGATTCAAAGGCTGCTACTTACGGGGATCATTTACATCACTAGATTATCTAATGACGTCACTAGAAGTGTATTTCGGCTCATTGGGTTATGTCCAAGATGGGAGCTTTTGCTAATCTGGAAGGGATTTTCGTCATAATGACGTAGCCAGTCGAAAAAATCGACTATTCCGATCGTTTACAGTCCTTGTGAGTAACAGCCAAATTCTCTTACTACAGCACCGAATGGTAGTTACCATCAGTTTTCTTAATCTAAGTGAATTATTAAGTGGAATTAGGAGGAAGCAAACTAATATGGTCAGTATCCAACCATTTTAAGGCTGGTCTTACCAAAATCGTTTACGGTTAACCGCGATTAATGTCTGTTTAAACCGAGAATTGCGTCCCATCATTGGTTGGCTCCACGGGTTAATCGTGGTTAGCCGTTAAACGGCTTTAGTGAGACCGACCCTTAATTGGCTGTCCTAGTTTTGATTTTGGTAGTAAAACGACATCATGAGTGGGTCGTAACTCGTGACTTCATTTTACTACCAAAATATTACACAATTTTTTTTGTTACCCCCACCCCCCCTTCTTTCTATATAAGAATCAGAGAAACAAAATCATTTTGTGAATTGCTAAACTTAAAATGGTATTATGATTGTGCACAGAATATTTGTTCAGCATGAGCCTCCTTGAATTTTACATTAAGTGAAATTCAAGGAACGTCCAAAGAAGCTTCAATGCCCGAGAGGATTGCAAAAACATGTTCGTATACTTAGAAAAATTAAACTATGCAAACAGTGCTTTTATATTGAGATTTTTATACCTATATTAACATTTCACAATGTTATAAACAGGGTTTAAAAAATCAAACCTAAACTAAATGTTCAATTTCTGTATTAACTCCAATAAATTTGAGACATCTACTTTTCAATCTTTTGATAGGAACCGTTATCCATACCTACATCAAATTTCAAGTTAAATATAAAGTCTACTTGAATAGATGTAACATTAAATGGAGAATTTTATATTAACATTTTACAATGCTATAAAAGATGTAAAATTTAAACCTAAACAAAATGTTTAGCTTCTGGATTAACTCCTTCAACAAATCTGAGACATCTACTTTTCAAGGCCGGTCTTACCAAAGTAGTTTAAAGCCTAACAGCGATTAATCTCTGTTTAAAAGGAGAAATGCGCCCCACCATTGGTTGGCGCCATGCATTAATCTCGGTCAGCCGTTAAACGACGTTGGTGAGACAGCCCTCAATCTTGTGATGCGAACTGTTATCGAGACTACATCAGGTTTGAAGTTACATATAAAACATAGATGTATAAAATGTGTCGCTGAAAATAAAAAAAAAGGTGTATTGCAGTTTAAACTATTTTTAGTTACTTAACCCAAGAAAGATAATGTCGAATCGATGTAATGGATTTTGAAAAACCTTAATGTTTTTCATTTATTTATAACACAGTGATATTTTATAGACATGCATTACCACTTACACAAACATATTGTGTACATAGTCCCAGATATATAAACTCGAATTTATACGTATCGAACTCATTTATTGCTGTCTTTAATGTAAATATTTCAAAATATGATTATCTTTCTTGTGTTAAATTAAGAGCCTCATGTGAGGTTCAGATGAATGAGAGGGTTACCTCTAGTAGCAACCCAATTTCTTCAGATAAACGAACAAAATACGCATAAAGATTAATTAAGTTAAATCAAATAAAATCCAAATAAAATATTTTCTTCCTGTGTTCATCTCTACGACAAATTTATACATCCAGGGGTCAATCTCGTGTTACCTATTATGTGGAGCTCAGTTGTAATATCAGTCACGTATGAGGCTTGGATGGTTAATAACACAGTAGATAAGTTAGATAAAAAAAGAGTTACAGCAGTAAACTCCCTTGCTGCTATTAGTGATTTACCGATGGATAGGCTAAGTGTTTCTAGCGTCCTATATTGCTCCTACACTGGCTGGACTGGTCTGGTTTGCCGCAGACCACTTAGAACACGGGGGAAACTAAAGCCTCTTACTGTTGTAGTTGGCTTTGGTATGCCACCCCATTCTTATGAATGATTTGTGCGGAGTGTTTGCCCTTCAGCGAAAATTAACAGAACATTCCGGCAAAAGAAGAACATGAAAAAGAACCAGCGTCAGCGGATTGAACCATTCTTTTTAGCAGTTTCTGGACACCATCCCTGACTTCATGACACTAGAATTGCAGTATATATCCCTCAAGAACTAACATTAAGTGTATCGGCTAAATTGACAAAATATTACAAATAGGTCTGTAATGATGCTTAAGTTTTAAATTGAATTTTAAAATAAACTGTCGTCAACGGTAAGTCTTCTCTTATATCTTCTTGTGTCTATTTTACCGGAGTATCAACATTTTCTCAATAGTTCTGGTTCATTGCTTGGC